>JAZKJV010005944.1:0-605630 GCA_037367405.1 Ottelia alismoides
TATATCTTACCCTAAGTATAGGGGGAGACAATCTGAGTACGATCTGTTCATTCCCACCCTTGACCCTCCCTGCTTTGTACAGTCTGCTATACTTAGGATTATTTGATCCTAAGTATAGGGGGACGTATATACTACGTATATACTTTAGCCATAACTCGTACTTTCGTATTTTCCTAATAATATGGCTAATAATTCTTTAAAATTCATTAAAAATCCTTAATAAAAAGATGTGGTTATTCCTCAAATTCTTTTTGTATTTACTGATTAATAAATCAGGTGAAAAGGTTTTTTGCAAAATGTTTGAAAAATAGTTTGAAAATCCATGTGAACATTTATTGAAAACTATTTTGAAAATATTTTGTTACACGTTTTCAACCTTTGTAAAAATGTGTGGTTTGTAAAAACTTTCTTTTCTTTGTGTGAAATAAAATGTTTGAAAAATGATTTGCAAATGGTTTGAAAAATGGTTGCAAAAATGTTTTGAAAAATCTATCTATACTGTTTTGAAAGCCTTTGCAAAATGATTTTCAAATGTGTGTAAATGTTTGCAAAAAATGTTTGTAAAAATTATTTTGGACTATTGTTTTCAAAAATTGTGTGAAAAGCTTGTGTCAAATAAGTTTGAGGAATACTTACATCTCACCAAAATCCACTATATATATCTATATGTATAAAATTGACCACTTACCCTGTAAATTCTTAAAATCCACTTCCTGTAAATATAAGAAGCACTCCCGTGTAAATATTTTTCACCTAGTTTTTAGCCAAAATCTTTTTCTTTCAAAAATCCCAAAAACATTTGCAAAATTAAAATCCAAAAACATTTGAAAAAATCTTTTTGAAAAAGACAAAAAAATGCATCTGCACATGCATGCATCATATTTCAAAAATCCATAAAAAGTTCAAAATCCTTGAAAATTGCATCACAAAAATATTTTCTGCATTGCATTGCATGGCATTCGCATTTTTCGGATTGAGTTTGATAGTTGAACAAGTCTAAGTAAAATCCGGAGATTGGAGCTTGATTGGACCTTAAAATCTACCTAATAACAGGAACCTTATAGGAATTGGGTTTGAGGTACTTCAGGTCTAGTTGACTTAATTCTTTGAGGATCACGAGACTTGGTTTCAATGGATTCTTGACTGCCTAAGTAGAGTATTTCGGAGCACACGCACGATTCTTGTTGATAATGACCTAACTTGGACACCTGCACCTTTCACATGGCTCAACTCAGTTGGAGTGGTAAGGGGATTGGATTTGCCGGTATGACACGCACACAAGTGGAAACACTTGTCCTCCTCTAGGGAGGGAAGTGCACCCCAACCCGTCCAGTGATTAGGAAGTCTAAAGACAGGAGGTTGTGGGTTGCGATAAAGCTTCAAAAGAGGGATAGTCTACTGGCTCAAGAGGAAAAACTCCTTATGTAAATGCTGCTGTGAATAGTATTTCAAAAAAAAAGAGTTCAGGCATGTACAAAAATAAAAAGCCTGCAAAGTATGTGAATAAGCAAGCTTGAGTTCCAAAGTCATATCATGTGAGCCTGCAGCTGGATGACTTGACTACCACTGGTCTTGCATCCCGGGATAGGTAGCTACACTGGCTACCGTCCATTCTTCTCTTCATCCCCTCCTCTTGAGCTGGTTGCCACTTGAACTTAGAAGGGAATACCCCGCTCCTCGAGGATGGAGTTGCTGGATTGGGGAATCATTGGGTTGTCATACTGGAGAAGTCAGTCTCTTTGTCATTCTAGTTGGGGAGAGCCACCATCACTTACACTGTACGAGTCAGATTCATAGTCGTAAGGGTTTGCGTATGAATTGAGATATTTCTGACCTGGCTATTGAGGAGACTTGGACAGAGTTTTGAGATTCTCAGGGACTGTTGGATTTCAAATTCGGTTCTCATTAAGGTTCCGCCCGCACTAAAATTCCAAAGGTTCGACTTAAGCTCCAAACTTTGATTTTGTGAAGACAAGTTTGACAATTAAATTTAGTCCATCTTTATTCTTTTTCTTTTCTTTATTTTTCTTTTTCTGCACTTATTGCATAAGTGTTTGCTAGGGACTAGCAAAGGCAAGTATAGGGGGATGATGAATCCACGTTTCATCATCTTTATTCTATCATTTTGGCCTGAAAAACCCTAGTAAATGCTTGTAAATAGGCGTAATTCATGCATTTTAGCATTCATGTATATATGTGTAAATATTGTATAAAATGCGGTTTTTAGTGCCAAAATTATAGAATAAAGAAAAGAAAAGAAAAAGAATAAAATATTGTAAATATTTTATGACCCGAAACCCCGAGACCTAGTCATCTCGATGACTAGGTCGACAAGGAATAAAGTAGGAGGAGATAAGGTCAAAAACACAGTTCAAATACAATTTATTCCATTGATTCTTTATTCATTTTGGGACCTATTTTTGGTTCCACTTTTTATACATCAAATAAAGAAACTTTGTACATAAAAGTTGTAGATAAATTAATAAAGAAAAATAAAAAATTGATTTCACAGAAAAATAATGTACAGATAAAAAGTTATGGTCTGAATAAAAATCCAGAATCCCAACTTCCCAGACCCGTATCTCACAAATAAAAACTCCAAATGCAGCATACTCACCTTTAATTGTATATAGAAGAAAATAAGCCATTTAATGGCGGTGGTTTCGCATTTGGCGGAGCTACGGTTTGAAAGTTGAGTTTTGGACCCCCATTGTATACTTGTACATATTAAAATATTCAATTTATTATTTATTTATTATTTTGATAATTTTATATTTTTATAATGTTGTAAATAATACTTATAATAATTATGTATATTAAAATCAGAATAAAAACATCATTAAAACTCAAATAAAAAGACTTGTATATATTTGATACATAGGTATTATACATACACTTATACCTATATAAAATACACTTGTATTTTATTAAATATACAAAACATATCAGAAAAATAAAATAAAAATATATTTATGTATATAAAAGTATTTTATAATTTTATAAAATCATAAATAAAAATAATAATATTAAAAATACAAAAATAAAAATAGAATACTTAAATACATAGATATAGATACCTATAAGGGTATAAATGCAAACTTGTAAAAATATGTCTCATAAAAATAAAAAAAATCATAATAAAATAATTTATAAAATAATAAACATTTTTCATTTTATAATTAAAAATCAATAAAATCATCTTCTATTTTTTTATAGATTTTATAAGTATTATTTCCAGGGATTTTCCTGGTTGGTCCACGTGGACCGACCAGGTGGCTAGGAAAGTTGACCCGCTGGTCAACTCTCCTGCCTCCTCCCTGCTGTGCGTCAGAATGAGTTTTTTGTCGTTTTTGTCGATTTTTTCGAGGCACTTCCTTGCACTATCTCGTGATGGTCCCTTGACAACTTTTCTTCCTCGTCATGTGATCTTACATGCCCAGTGATTATCTTGGGGATTGGACCTCTGATGCGCCTCGTTCACCTCGTCGAAGGAGCCCACTCGGCCATGCTTCAAAAACCCCCTTTCCTCCATTTTCAAAATATGAACCCTCTTTTGACCCTTGCCTTGCTTCAACCTTGCGACGCTCAGGACTGGAGGCGTGACAGGCCTCCTCCAGCGAGCAGGAGGAGCCCAGGCGAGGAACGAGGAGCGGCTCCACACCCATCGCCGGAGCTTAGCTCCCGGCGGTTCCATCTCGTGGTCCTACACCACTCGAGGTCGTCTCTTTTCTGTTTAGTTTTCATTTTTTTGCTTAGTTTTAGTCCTTACGACAATCTTCCATCTTTCTTGCAAAGTTTGGCTTGAAATCTCGCCGTCAAGTCCACCTTCAAAGATTCGCCGGACCACGCTCCGGCGAACCGTCCACCCACATCATGACGTACCCACACCATTTGCGTGCCCCCTAAGAACCTATATACTGTTAAGTTTGGGCGTTCTTGCAGGTTCTCAGAGGTGAAGGACCTCTTCTGAGAGGTCGATTTTGAAGAAACAGTGGTACCTGGGCCCTTCTCGCCTCCGGCCTCGCGGTGGCACTCCGGTGCGTACCGTGCCTTTTTGGTGTCGCCTCCGGGTCGAAGGACCTCCCAGGGACGTTGTAGGCCATCGTGAGACCTCGGAAGCTTCGGAGGAGGAGGAGCACGTTCGGAGGAGACCTCCTGGGGGCCGTCCTCGCCGTGTTCATCGCTCGCGCCCCTGCGCCGTCGATCTGGCCGTGTTCGTCCTGACGAGCAGCAGCCGTCCGATTGGCTTCGCCTCCAGCCGTCCGATAGCCCCCCCACGTTCTAATCTCGGGCGTCTGAGCCCAAAGGGTATCGGGCTCTGCTGGCTCGACACGTGTCCTAAGTGGGCGAACTGCCGCCGTCGGATCCGCCTATTGCTGGGTATTTTGCGCAATCGACCCAGTTAATTTGTTAGATTTAATATTCAGTATCCAAGCATTCCTCTACAGTTATCAACTTTTGTAGTATTTGCATGGTACGCCCCTCATTTTTGTAATATTATATCGAGACCCCCGCCAGGCGCGTGCGTCGCACGTGGCGCGTGGCGTTTTTGCAGGGTTAACCTTGGCAGTTTGAGAAACTTGCAGTTAATCCGTGAATTGTTTTAATCAGTTATAATTTTTGTGAAAGAATTGCAGTAGGGCCCCTGGATATCTCACTATTTGCATATACGCCCCTATGAATATGACTTTTCTTTATGCTTCTAGTAATTTTTGCACGCATCTCTAAAACCCCAAAAATTCCCCAAAAATCAGTTTAAGCTCCTGCTGCATTTTAGTTTATCAGCATATTTTTATTTTCATAATTATTGCATTTTATTATTTATTAAAAATCAAAAATAGTCATTTTCAGCACTGTTTGCATCATAAAATACCAAAAAATATAAAAACACTCCAGAAAAATCTCAAAAAAATATATATTGTGTTCCTTTTAGTGTGTTTTAACTTCAGTCCAAAAATCACTAAAAATTACAAAAGAAAACTCATAAAAATCACAAAACTTTAAAAACCCTCTATAAAAATATTAAAAATTCTACAAAATCCCTAAAAATACAAACTTTGTTCCTGAATTTTCTTTGTTTAATTATCTTTAAGTGAAAATTAATTTGGAGAATTTTTGTTACTGTTTGCTATTTTATTTCTCCATTTTAGTTTCAGCCTTGTATTTTATTCATTGTTTTCTTTATTTTGTTAATTAAAAATACCAA
This sequence comes from Ottelia alismoides, assembly GCA_037367405.1. Classification (NCBI taxonomy): domain Eukaryota; kingdom Viridiplantae; phylum Streptophyta; class Magnoliopsida; order Alismatales; family Hydrocharitaceae; genus Ottelia; species Ottelia alismoides. The sequence continues at coordinate 5,207 of JAZKJV010005944.1, forward strand.
AACATTCTAAAAATTACCCAAAAATCACAAAAACAGTAAAAAAGTATTAAAAGACCAAAAAGACTTTATTTGCTTATTTTTGAACATTTTTATCTATTTTTATAAATATCTCTTTCTCCTTTTTATTACATTATCCTCATTTTCCAATATTGAAAAAGAAAATAAAAATATAAAATATAAAAAGAAAATAAAAATCAGTAAATTAAAAATCAAAATACAAAAATATAAAATTAAAAATTAAACAAAAAAATTATAAAATTAAAAACCCACAAAAAAAATACCATAGTAGACACTTGACCACATTCACACACAAGTACACTTTTGTGCAATTTTGCCCCGATCTAGCCTTTCTGCTCCCTGTGTTCGACCTCTACACATACTTGCACTATACACATCTTGTTGTAGAGTTATAATAAATTTTAACTCCGCACATTTACTTTCATTGCTTGATTTATCTGTTGTGGGTTAATTGTTGATTAATTTGGGTTTCGTGAGCGGTCGCTCAGCGACACTGTAGTCCCGCCTTGTGTGGACTATTTTGACCCTCGCCAAACACGAGTTATCAAATACCTTTATTCCTGGAGATCTCTATCTCCTAAGGTAACTGCAGTCAAGACCCTTATAGATCACTATCTACAAGATCTTAATCTTTTGAAGATAAGACTTTGAGATCACTATCTCTAAGTTTTATCATCTTTGAAGATATTGTTATTACTGCAACCAAGTGTTTTATCTTCAGAGTAGGATTAGCAACAGTTTACTACTCCTACTGCATGGCAGACATATGGTTTTTGTACACATCTAGCATACACTTCAGCTTCTTGTAACTGATGCACAAGTGCAAGCAGTTCTAGCATTCACATCCTCAACTCTTTGAGGTGCTATCCCTTTAGACAGGTCACTACCACATCTTAAGGGAAGGAAGCCTCTCTTGGAATTTTCCAGAAATGGAATAAGTCCAAGGTGTATTACTAATGTGATGGTCCCAATACCCTCTTCTCTTTGCTTCTGAACGACTTCAGAATTAAGATCTAAGAGGTATCCTTGAGATCATATCTCAAGGTATGGGATAACCGATTATAAAACACTTATTATTATCATCCTTAGATCATTCCAAATGATCAGGATAATATCTACATTTACACGATGAACACAATGGCACTCCCACTAAGCTTCACATAGTTCATCAAGATTCTATTTGAAATCATAACATTTATAATTTCATCAAATCTTATGTTCCAACTACAAGAAGCTTATTTGAGTCCAAATACGGAGTTCTTTAGCTTGCACATCTTGCTTTCCTCAATTTTGAAGCCCTGGGGCTACTTCATATGAATATCCTTAGAGAGGTATTCATAGAGGAAAGCAATCTTGACTCACATCATGAAGAAATTATAGTCAAGTTGTGTAGCTACAGTTAGCAATATTCTGATGGGTTAAAGCAAGGTCACTGGAGAGCAAGTCTCATCGCGAGCGATGTCTTCTCTTCGGTGTGTAGCTCATGACTACGAACCATGCTTTGAAGGTCTCTACCTTCTCATCAGGTTCCCTCTTTCTATTGAAGATCCATTTACACCTTAATGGGTCTGACCCATATAGGTGGATCCTCGAGGGTCCACATACAACACTTGTATATAAAATCTACATTAGACTTTTATTGCTAACATCCATTTTTCATGTCATGATCCTCTGGAGATTCATCACATGAAGTCTGCTCATTTTCAGATGGAATACATCCTCAAACTTATTTGAAGAAGTATTAGTGTTTCATCTTTAATTATCCTTTTAGTTTCCAATTTCAGGAGCCTCATTATCTTCTCAAGATTAAATGAGTTCCTTCACTTCATTTTATCTTGATTCTTAAGAGAGTCATCATCTAAGAATCACATTCTCAGAGATGAGATCCTTTAAGAATCTCAAGGTCATAAAGTAGGTATACAATACCATCCTTTATTTTCCTAATGAAGTAGCACTCTCTAGTGCTAGAGTCCAGCTTACATGCATAGAAGCTTATTAAGTATAAAATGTAGTCTCTACTACATATATACCTTGGAAACTAAGAGATAATTATGCTAGGATTAATCATTGATTAAATCATGTCACACATGATCAATTGTATCTTCCTACAACTCCATTGAGTTAAGGTTCATTAGGAGGATTGAGATAGGAATGATATTCATATCTCCATAAGGTATTTCTTGAATTCATCTAATAGGTACATGCTACCTTGGTTAGATCGAATTAATCTCATCTTCCTTCAAACGTTGGTTCTAAACCAAAAAATGTGAAATCATTGAACATTTCAAAGGTTTCTTAGGTAAAGAGAAGAAATTTCATATCATACATAGTCATTAACAGATATCATATATCCATAATGTTTACTATGATATAGATGATCTGCATACATCAATATGTATGAGATCCTGAATACCTTGACATCTTACACCTTTCGCAAGGAAGGGTGTATTGGATATTTTTACTTTGAATACGATGTTCACAAGTATGTGAGATTTGAATCTTTAGACAATCTAAAGTTTCATGTCTTACTAGTCCATTGATTTCATCAACAAACATACGTCCAAAATTTGATGCCAGATCATTGTCAAATGATCTTTATCATCCTATTGATCTTTAAAGGTTTAATTTTCAGTATTAGAAATCTTAATGAACCATTCATTAATTTTCTAATTTAATAGAGTCCACTAGATTTTAGATTACTATCTGAAATATCTCCATGATAACTCTTTATGATAGATTTATTACAGAATTCATGTTTATATCCAACAAATAGAAATAAACAATGAGTGTATTCTAACATCTAGGTCACAGAGACATTCTCTAAGACTAAGGGCTCTCCTACTGAAATTAATAAGTATATCAATCCAAAAGAGATTGTTGCAACAATTGCATCAAAATTCTCAAGGATAACTAAAGACCTTAAGATCAAATTTTCCAGTCTTCTAAAACATATGCAACCAATTGCAAGTGTCATTAGAAGATTGAGATAAAATTATTAGACTTTATCTTATAAAATAAGTAAGTCAATTTCTATGATTATATGTAGATTATTCTGATGTACTATCCCATTCCTTCTCTAAAGATTCTAGATTGATTTGATAGGCATACTATCAACACATCAATTTATTGCAGTATTGGCATTTATCCAACTCTTTGGATGTCATATGGAAGTCACAGAAGTACAGTCAACTCTTTGATTATACTTCTTGCTTGGGTCCAACCCATGCTTCCACTGCGCTCCCTTTATCTCTAAGCAATCATTGCTCAAGACTAAAGGATCTCTCATGTTAAATTCAAAAAGAATTCAAAATAAGAGTATTTCAACATTTATACATGCTTCACCCAATTCATACAATATGAATATTATGAAGCTTCATGAATGACTAGAGTATAGACAGTAGAATAATGACACTCATCATCTACACCATCTAAACTCTTAAAACATAGGTTCAGGTAGGTATTCAAACAATTTGAATACATCATCTCTTATAGAGCTACCATTCTACATGATGCAGAGAACCATGTCATTCATGATTAAATGTCAAGAGCACATATGTATGCCAGAATATCTTCATTGATTTTTATAAGGATTATTTAATAATTACGATCATCATCGACATGTCACTTCCAAAGTACATTCAATGAGATCAAGACTTATAGAGACATACAAACCCTAGGGTTTTAGTCCTATTGTCTTGTTTAATTATCACTTCTCATTATTATGAGGAAACTTGCATATTGCAACCATATACATTATGTGTTCAATTGCAAGTACAATATCTGGATCAAGGGTCCAATCCATGATATTCTACTGGTTATTATTGAGTATAACATTGAGTGGGTTTAATGAAGGATTATCTGAAATAAGAAATTAGCATAAGGGTATATATTTATATATTTACATGTTTTACTTTGATTTAGGAATTTTTTATATCAAAGTTGTCTTGCCTTGTCAACAGTGAAAGTTCATTCCCTTAATCACTTTCAATGTAAGAGATATACTTACCATTATATCTCAAGCAAGATCTGGGATCTCCTTCCTTATCTTTGTTGCATCCCAATAATATGAGAAACTACAACTCGGATAAAAAGAAGCGGGAACACATTCCGCCTTGCAAGTCCAACTTGCATCTCCCAATTCGGTCTTTAACACCCGGGCCCACCACCCCTAAGGTGATGTTGACCCGTCATTAATTGAACCAACCGTCAACAGGAATACAACTCGCTATGCGCAGTCCAATATCGCCCCAATAATATGAGGACCTGATATTGGGGTCACTACGCATACGTCCTTACTCTTTCGAGAAGCGACGAGCCAGATCCAAATGGATCATATGCAGGAGCTGTCACTTCGGACAGGCGTGTCCCACATATAATATCTGGCGACGAAACCCTTCGCCTTGACGGGAGACCATGGATGTCACTTATGTGATCCTCCATATCATATTCAAATTTTAATTAATTATCATGAATCATAATCACATAATTAATTCTTCCAAGGGAAATAATAACTCTATTCATAATAGAGTGGTTTAATTGGATATAATTAATTCAATCATATTAAATTAATTATCAATCCAATTCTATCAATCAAACTTGATTGCTATACTTGAATATATATGGTATTATTCTCAAAGTACGTATTAATTCGTATTTTAATAATTAGAACAATACATCTTAATCCCTCGGACATTATCCCGGCCCTACCCGCTGTCATGGCCAGTACCGTCGGGAGTGGGACGAACCGCATACGTTGCAACCCGCTACCCCAGCGATCCCCGACTAGACACCATATCCGCCTCGGGAAAGGATAATGCCAAATTTATTAATTTGTACTTGAGATGATCATCGGTTCTTTAACTGAAATTATACCATATAGTAATCAAAACAATTTTGATGATAAGGAAATTTGCTAGACAAATTCCCAATCCTATTCAAGCAAGAAGTTTGATGATTGTGTTTCCAATTATGATCTAGATCACATCTAATCAATTAATTGGTTGAGGCCAAGTCAATTAAGGAAATAATCATCTTTCAATATTTCTCAAATATTTTCTATAATTATTTCATGAAATTAACAATTAATTTCACTAATTGATAATCACATGGTTCTTGATTAGGAAAGTAATTTCAGCAGTGACCCCTACTTACTAAAATTAGCATATCTCAATCAATTTAAATCCAAATTAAGCAAAGTAAGTTTCCATAGTTTGCTAACTTGATTTACAACAGAACCTTTATGTTTTTCACGCATTTCGAGGCGTCTCTAAACAGTAATTAACTCCTTAATTACGTTAAGATTCGCAGTTCCCGTAACAGTGAATACATGTTCATTAAAACTATCATATCTAGAGCATACGAAATCCGATTTATGCAAACTCAGATCCTATGGTTTCCTTATTTAATGGGGAACAAAAATCAAGTACTAAATTCGTGTTTAAACAATTTAAACAGTGCCGAATTTATTTACTAAACAGATCTACGAAATCAAATGCGATGAAAACTTTCACGACCTTAACGAACCCAAGTCGTCCTCGGTTAGCGAATCATAATCGAAACCATCGACCTAAGGCTCTGATACCACTTGAAGGATATGGTTAGATCCTCAAGCGCATCACGGAAGCGTGAGCGTCGTATCGAATACGACGAGGAGCAACTACTCGCACTAGTTGCTCGATGCAGTGGAATTTAAAAAAAAAATTATACGACGAAACCACATGATCCAAGAACACTTCTTGGATCATTTCGTCTAAACCACAAATAAGTAATAGGATTACCTCTTGAAGCGTGGTTGCGACCGAGTCTCTAAACGAAGAGGCCTCCTGTCTCAAGTCCGATCCGACGGAGGAGACGCTTGCGAGCGCGAGGATGAACCACGTGCTTCTCGCAATCCATGTTGATGATCCAAGCGGCGGATCTCCTGATCTCGACACACGAGATCCGACGTATTCTTCACGAGCGAGGCGCACCGAAGGAGACGGAGATCCACGAGCAGAAGAACAGGCAGCATAACGATGATACCGCGACGATGGAGAACCTCCCTTAGGTCATCCATGGTGGACGGCCATGAGAGGGAGAGAGATGGCATGTAGAGAGAAAGAGAGAGAGATGCTTCTCAAGCATTGTGTGTAAAAATAGAGAGCATGGTATGCCTCTCTATTTATAGGGTTTTGGGATCCGTGGATCTCAATCCATGTGACATGTAAAATCAATGGATGAGATTGATTTATGTCAATCCAATGGTCAAGATTGTTGTTGGAAAAACCAACAACTTGTGATTTAATTTTGATTAAATATATTTGATAAATCAAATAAATATTAATACCAAATTAAATCAACCAAATAAGGAGAGGAAAAATACAAAGGAGATACTTTCCCCATGGAGAAGAGGGGACGGCCGCCAATTCCCCAAGGGAATTGGGTGCCGCCCCTTCTATTCCTAATGGGGAGTGCAATCTCATGGATTCCATGAGATTGCATATCTCCTTATTTTTCTCTCTACTTATTTCCAACAACTATTTGTTGGGATTTTATTCTTCAAAAATAATTCACAATTATATTTTGAGAATATTGCAATCTTGACATTGGAAAATTGTGAATCATATTCACAACCCAAAACAACATATAATTTACATTGTCAATTAATTACACATTGTGTATCCAATACACATAATAATTAATCAACACATATAAATTATAATTAGCTCTCTCTAATACATTATAAATCACATTTATAATATATTATGAATAATTGGATATTACTATCCACATTATTCTTATCCATAATAATTAAATCACATTTAATTATATTGGATAACTTATTCTCATGTGCTCAAATAATATGAATCACATTCATATTATTTACATCTTTGATAATCAAATCATATTTAATTATCTAATATAACTCTCCTTGTAATATGAATCAAATTCATATTATTCATGATAATTAAATCACATTTAATTATCCATTTTCTCAATGCTCGGATACATATATCAACAATAGAATTATCCATGAACTCTTTCAAGGATAATGCGCTTTCTCCGCGAATACTTGGAGATAAGGACAGGGCGATTGTATTGTTCCACGTATAGTAACATGGATATTGAGATCACATCTCAAATCCAGATCTCGGGCCTCCCATAGATGCTTGATTAAATCAAGACCGCAAATCTAATCTTCTCATTGAATCTGAATCACATTCAGATTAATGTCCAACATTTGGACTAAGATCAGATTACTTCTCTACTGAGAGGAGTCACTAAAATCCAGACCTATTTCATCACTCCCTAGGAATGGAAGCGTCATGGTTATACAACCGTTTATGATCACATCACCCTCAGGCATTCCCAATACCTGTACATCCTGCATACTGGAAGACTCAGAATAAACCCGAAGTATTAGATCAACTTTATACGGTCTACTTCAGGGTTTTATCAGTAAGTTTCTCATTCGATCATTGGGAGTCGGTATCGATCATATACTTTCCAAAAGCATATATCATACCTAGGTCTTGATCATATACTTTCCAAAAGTATATATATCAAACCTACAAATTCAGTCAAGCTTCCAAAGCGAGACAACCATGCGCATGGAATTTGATTCTTCCCAATATCTCATGAGTGAGCTCATGTCTTCCAGTTCAGTAACTGAACCTGTATGATCCCTTTGAGAGATCGTATTACTCATATGTCGTTATATGCACACCAGCGCGCTGGTGTATAGACCTTGATTAGGTCATCAACCTATTGGTCTGCCAAATGTACATTCTCAGACATATAGTAACACATCTGTCTCCGATCAGAGGATGTGTGCCTACATGACAGCTTATGATATAGGACTTAGGTTATCTCGATCTCGTTAAGTCAACTCTTTGACCTAACTCATCCGACACCTCCGAATCTCTATTCCTATACAGAGGACCTGCATCAAGAGGTCGGTCAGATATCAGCCTAACTGAGATAGGATTGCCATCTCCTACTCTGGATGGAGATCATCTCTTAATAATCATTTGACGGTGCTTGACGAGTCCTCAATCTAACTCATCAGATTTACGGCTAAGCACTAGCCTCTATGATTCAATAATTGAATCAACAGCTGTATGATCATTAAGATGGCCATGGTACATAACCCTAATTGTACTAAGGGACCTATTATGCAAATTACGTATTCTTCATTTCAGATCAGGGAATGATATTCGCAATAACATTTATTGCATAATGGCTCGCCGTGGGCTCGCATGTCCAACACGAGCTTCGTGGCCGGAACTCTGATGTGAGCAATCTCCTCGTCTGCAGCAATTTGGCCGAGGCCATTACCCCGATGACCATCTTTGCCTGAAGCTTAGGAGCCCCTCTGACCCATCAGGTATCACTTCTATCACTCCGCACTTTCATCTTTGATCCGATCTTTCCATCTTGCTACGTTGCACGCACCTTAGCTCCTACCTCCTCGCTGGAGCTTCGACATCCGTACCCAGCCGCACCGACTGACACCTCGACTCACGGTTCACCCCACCCCACAACCTGATCATCCTAGAACTTTCTCCCCAGAGAGAGAATAGGCTCGGTCTCTTTCCTCCACTTACGCCGGAGACCCAAACCACATTCCCCTGCCGCTTCTCCTATCCTTTGCAATAATAACTTAGGTTGGAGCGTAGCCCCGAACCCTCTCTTCCTTTTGCAGGTCTACTCATGCATCGGGAAGCTGTCTGGAGTCCACGCTGCTCGGGCGGAGCAGCTCCAGGAAGCGTTCACCACCGGCCCGACTGTCGTCACCTCCATCGGAGCCCTCCACCAGGAGCGGAGCACCCTCGCAACAATCCAGGACCCTTGGGTAACTTGATCGGAGAAGTGGATTGCCTCCATTGGTCAATCAAAGTTCATTCGGGGGTTGTTTTTCCGGATCCTCCGCCTACTGTTGGATGCCCTCGCTACTGCCAGAATTCATCACGACCATCTGTTAGCAGCAGCCTTCCCGTCGTTGGATCAGATTCTCTGGATCCATCTGACATGTACGTATCCGACCGGATCAGAGACATCAGATCGGCAGTAGGGAATGATTAGAGACGCACGATAGAGACCCCTCCCACGCGCGCCACGTGTCTATGCAGGGGTAGATTTCTCTTAAACCTCACACTTTTATGCTTTGCTAATTAGACTTGTAAATAAAGTTGTAGTTCTGATATTTTACAGTTTGGACCTCATGTTTTTTAAGATTTGCATTTTAGTCATGTTGTTTGAACTCACGTGCATCTCCACGTGTTGTCTTGGGTTATTTGTAGTACTTAGTGTGAACTTTTATGTTATTGTGAATCGAATGAAAACTTTCTAGTTTTTATACCCATGTGAGCCTGGTTCACATGAAGCGTGCATGTTTTCTTGGATTATTTACAACTTAGGCCCTATACTTTCCTTCTGTGTTATCCTTGGGCCCATCACTTTATTTTAAGTACGCATAGGTCCCTATGAACTGTCTACCTCTTTTTTAATTTAATACATTAAATTAATCCCAAAAATTCAATAAAATTACTTTACACTAATGTGGATATGTAATATTTATGGTAATTTTTGTGGATTAGTTTAGCCATGTTTTTTAGTTTTGAAAAAAACCCTAAAAAGGGTCCTGTCTATATTTTATAATCCATAAAAATTCGAAAAATTGTTTAAAAATTCTACAAAAAATTGCTATTGTTGTGTTTTATGTGTTTTATCTTCTGTAGCAATTTTGTTTAAAACTTCTTGAACAAAACACTAAAAAGATCAAAAGACCAAGAAACTTATAGAAATAATAAAAATTCAACAGTAATCCAAATATTTTCATTCCAGTTTCTTTTTGTAGCATTTTATATCTATTTTTTCATAAAATTGTGGCCTAGGACTTTAGGGCATTTTAAGTAATTTTAATTTACAATATAGTCTTGGATGTATACTATTTGTAGTTTCATCCACTATTTGATATTTATAAAATCACGAAAAACATTTCCAAAACTACAGAAAATTACCAAAACATTTTAAAACATTAAAAACCTAAAATATTTTTATTGTAATTTTCTGAGCATTGTAGCCTTAACTAAAAATACAAAAAGATTGTAGTGTGCCTTGTCTTCTTATTTGCTTGATTTTGTTCCCATATTAAAAATTAAAAAAATGCAAAAGTGTAAAACCACTAAAAATATCTTTTCTGAGATTGAATACTTTCGTACATTTCCATGCTCCTTGTGTTCGACCCTGATTGCTATACCAGGTAAAGATACGAATCCGCTTACATTCTCTGTGCTTGATTGTTTTATTTGATTGAGTGATTCTCTTCTTCTTCATTGACTTAGTTTGATGATTTGGGTTGCAACGACCCTTGACTATATGTACTTAACTGAGTTTCCTGGCTCGTCATCAGAATGGAGTCATTGTCGGGGAGCATGACTTAGTAGTCATATTTCTTTTTAGTTTTATTGCTCTTATTTTTCTTGACTTTATTTAATAAAACTGTTGTCTGACATCTTTTATGTTTCTATTTTTGTACGAGGGACCGCTAGAGGATGGTTCGGCTTTCTATTGGAGTACCCATATTGGAGGAGAAGCAGGAGAGCAAGAGGAGACAATTATAGCAAATAGAATAGGATAGTTTATTTTACAGAAGACTATTATTGTGATATTTGGACTTAGACTAGTCTTTGTGGACTTATACTTTTCGGGATCTACTTTGCCGAGTGCCGGTGTACTCGAGGTCCTCACTGCAGTTTTTGTCGAGTTTTGACTTTATCACCTTACTTGTTATTTGATTCTCACAAATTTAGCCCCAACACTTAGGATTTTTGGTGATTGTGACGTAATTAGTTAAGGCCCAACACCTTTTCTCTTGTCCATTCATATAGATCGTAATTTGACCTAGCTAATAACTAATAAGAAAAAGTTAACTTGATCATTAGAGAGACCACGTGCTGCTAGAGGTTGTATACAACGTGTGCAAAATCCGTTGTGGCGGACACCGATTGGCCTCCAAGATCGAACTCAGGTCTCTCTCTCTCTCTGATTAGTTAGCTATTTGTTCTTCGCGATCAATAGAAATTGCTTGTCTAAGGCTGATTTCTTCGTGCATCATATAGTTAGTTTATTTTCTATCTTACTTTATGCGTGGATCACACTGCATGTAGAGTGTTGGGGACAGGTACGCATTTTTTATCTCTGCATGCATCATAGTGTTTGATCGTGCATGGTCTTTTTCGACTTCCTCCCCCTGTTTTTGGACTCAAAACAACTAAGGAAATCGAAAAATTTGTTAGGAGTTGCTTTTATTTGAAAAATATCTTAAAAAGTGAAAATAATAAAATTGGGACTGCTAATGCAAATTGGACCCTAAAATACATTTCATTATAAAATCTCTTGTTTTGGGATAAGTCACCCCTCATTGGTTGGTTTGTCTGCAGCGAGAGAGTGACCCGCACACTAGGATAGAGCCATACATGAACTCTCTTTAGACTACTGGTCTGGTGGTTTGTTGTTCTCCAATGAGGATTTCATCGGGTAGCCAGCAATTGGTATAGGACCTCCGTAGGAGATTTGGCAGATCAGGTAGCCGGTAAATGGTCTGCACCCGTACTGGTTGGGGAAAACTAACTATGGGATTGGGCCAGTCTCCTGAGAGCATGGATTTCCCAACAGCTCGCTTAATCGCTCTGATAGACTGATTGATCACCTAAACAAAATTGACAAGATTAACGGCTGAGATTTCATGGTAATTAGCTCAGTTTTTTGTACATGAATCGAGGGTTTGATTTATGATCATGTTTGCATTCCAAACCTCATCATCATAATCCCTACATCACGATGATGAGAAGGAGGTCCCTCAGACTGCCTTTGATAGCACCACTCTCGAGCACTCCTTTCCATTCATCTAGGGCAGTTTCAGAGAGCCCCGACCAGCTCTCTGAATCTAAGTTCACTACCATGCTATTCCCCCTTGACCACCCTTCTTCTACCAGTCCTGAGGTGCCAGAGCAGAGGCCGGTAAAAATTTATGTACATTTGACGGCACTTGAGTTGGGGTATTTTTCCATTGCAAAGATCTGAGAGATGGCCAGCAGTGAGGGACGCACTGATGAGCAGCCTCAGGGGTTCCATGTATGTACTTGATCAGGGTGCCATCAATGACACATTCTATCCTCCCTGGAGACAATGCAGAGATAGATCAGAGATTAGGGAGATTTCATGGCAGAGGTACGATGAGAGCTCATAGAGATAAGAGCCGGTAGAGGAGAGCCGCAGAGATCAGTCGGTGGAGAGATATCCGCAGCTGGAGTAGTGGGTGGAGGAGGAGACGGACGACCAAACGATCAGCTAGAGCCGAGGCCACCACACACGATGAGGCAGCTGCACAACCCTGGTGCATCTCTCACTCATCGATGGATTCAGCTTCCGGAGGTCCTGGGTGATTTTGAGCTTCACCCCCAGACCATTCAGCTACTACCCAAGTTCCATGGGCTTGCCACCGAGGAGCTGCTCCTATATCTCCAAGAGTCTGAGATGATTTGTAGTACTGTCTATGACAGAATCATGGACGAGGAAACGATCAAGATGATTACCTTCCCTTTCTCATTGGTTGACAGAGCAGCCAATTGGTTGAAAATTTTGGGGAGGTACGTCACCACATGGAAGCAGCTCTGGACCGAGTACATGAACAAGTACTATCCACTCGGCCAGACCAACACAGCTAGAGCTATGATTAACAACTTTACCATGATCCTGAATGAGTAGTTCCACGAGGCTTGGGATCGCTTTAGAGAGCTCATTGACCGGTGTCCACATCATGAGATTTCCAAGCCCAACCTATTACAGAGCTTCTTTTGTAGTCTGACATAGGAGCTACAGGGGCTTGTGAATGTCTCAAGTGGGTGGTCCTATTTCTCTTAGGATGAAGACCAAGTTTGGGCCATCTATGAGGAGATGGTAGAAAACTATATGATGATGTCCCAGAATCGGGTTTACACACAGGGGAAGCCCCTCCTACAGGTCGTGTCCTATCAAAGTATAGCACGGTTCGATGCAGGTCCTTCTACATCATCAACAGAAACACAGGCAGACTCATCAACAACTGACATGGGGATTATCAACGAGAAGGTGGACTCTATTGAGATTATAGAGAAGAAGCAGTGCCAAGGTCTCACTTGAATAGATCAGTTGGCGTAGACACATAGTGACAAGAAGACCCAGATCATGTGTCTCCAGGAGGCACATACAGCTTCTCTACCCCGTCTCAGGTCACGGGCTAATCCTAGCTGCAGCAGCTCTACCCAGCTTTCTGTCTACTGCCTGGTTCACCACATTCAAGCAGAGCCGGTCCAGCCGCAGTAGCACTACTCCCAGCCACCACCACCTTAGGACACTCAGATAGTGGTGTATCAGTCGAAGCAGCCCCAGCCAATTCTCCCCCTTACGAGCAGGAGCTGTTGATGGAAGTCAACGGGATTTGGTACGACTGGTACCAGCAGCAGCCAAGAATCTGTCGTGATCATCCTAGATTCTGATGGTCTACCAGACATACCTCATCCCAGCAGCAGTAGCAGCTTCCAGCTTAGGGTGGCCAAAGCAACCAGAGCAGCAGCAGCCCCATTACCCCTAGCCATCCCAATCTTACCAACAGGTTCCTTGTCCCTACCATCATGGACAACAGTGGAGGTAGCAACAACAAGCTCAGCAATATTCTCATCCTCCCCCTCTCCAGTATCAGCAGAGTCAGCCTCATTTCCGGCGAGTCAACCCGTCCAGTTCTCATGGAACAGTCTATGAGAACCATCCCTTGACGATGTCGCCCACCTACTCTCAGATCAACATGCATCCTTCCGGTAGGAAATGGATGAATTCCGATAGGAGATGAGGGAAATAATCAAAGGTAAGGCTGCCATACCCTCTTAGATTGAGCCAAACCCGAACAATCTGAAGTGGAAGTCTGAACAGGTACAATTCACAAAGACTACCACTCATAGTGATTCCTTGGGTGATATTTCCTCCTACATATTTGATGCTGATTTTTTGACAATTTTAAGGGTAGGATGCCAGCCTGCGGTACCTCGTCTGAGTAACGACCACATGGAGATCCAGGAGTGCCAGACAAGGAGGATAGCAGTGTTGATGCCGCTCATGATGTTGACAATGGCGGTGCTGACGCCACCAAGGATGATGATCCAATTGACGGTATTGAGGCCATCGTATCACAAGATGCAGTCGATGGTACTGATGCCACCAATCTTCCAAATGTTGAGCCGGAGCGCGGTGTTGATGCCATAAAGACAGATGCTGGGGGTGTGTTGATGCCACCATTTCTACTTCAGTTGTGTTTCCTTCTGTTGTATCTCAGGACAGTTCCCTAAAAACCCAAAAAAATGGAAAAATGGAAAAGAACAAAAATATGAATAAAGGAAATGTTCTTGCATCTTCTTGGAGTCCATATGTCTTTCATGATGATATTGGTATGGATTCCACTCCTTAACCAACACAGGAGCGTATTTCTATACCTCTATCTGAGGAGGGCCCAGCCATCCCCTTCCTTCAAGCTCTCCGCTTAGAGAAGGGGAATAAAATAGAAAATCCCAAAAAGAGAGACCAACTAGAGTTCAGCCAGCAGATGATACACAGATTCCAGATCCAGCTGACTCTATAGGAGGCACTTGTGCACATCCCTCTCTTCCAGAAGAACATGAGAGAGAAGACCACCATCTACAGGAAGAGAAGGAATCACAATGCAGAGATCCATGTGCTCACTCGTGCCACATTCTTCGCTATACAGAACTGATTGCCACCCAAGAGTCCAGATGCAGGAGCTCCATATGCCAGATGCCATATTCATGAGAAGCGGTTTGATCGAACTCTATTAGACATCGGCTCTTCGATCAACCTTCTTCCAGCAGCCTTACTCGATTGATTTGAGTTTGGCCCTCTTAGGCAGAGTAGGACAGTCCTTCAGTTTTCTGATAGACCGGTCAAGAGACTGAAGGGGTTGTTGAGGGACGTGGTTGTCATAATTCAAGGCCTGAAATTCCCCATGGATTTTGTTGTATTGGATGTGGAGATCCCTAAGTCTGTGACAGATACCTCCATCATACTAGGACTCCCATTCTTGGCCACAGCCAAGGTAGTGTCCGATCATGACAGCAGGAAGTTATACTTTTGCGTCGAGGGTGAGAGTGTACAAATAAAGACTATCAACGAGACCAGAGCGCGAGATCCAACCTGTTCCGAGCAGTCTAGCTATGCAGAGCAGATGACAGATGCAGAGTGAGACGTCCACCAGGAGTACGACTTTGTGATCATTGATGATGAAGCTGTACGGTCAGACCCAGCAGCACGAGCCCTTGTCACACCTGCAGATGCAGAGGATTTAAATATTATGGCAAACGAGAGTTCAGATAACACACTCTTAGTAGAGGACACATTTGAGGTTGATAATCGCGGGCAGGATAGCGAGGCTGAATTTATTTCTTGTTCTTCTGATTCAGATCCCTCTGATTCATACATTGATTGAAATAATTTGGATGAGCATTTACCTTGTCTGATTTCCATAGAGCCGACAGCTAGGGTGGAGATTGAGCCAGTGCATATTATAGAGACACTGACAGCGTCGTCTTCACTAGATTTTAATGCATAACGAGAGTTTTCCCATGCAAATTTGGTTGCTTTTACTTAGACTTTTCAGAAGCCAGATTTGACAGCTCTTAGTTCCCCAGAGTTGAAGACCTTGCCACAGTCGATGAAGTACAGATTCCTTACGGGTGAGCCAGACATATACCCAGTCATTATCTCAACGGATTTGACTGGAGAGCAAGAATCTCGTTCGATGGAGGTTCTTGAAAGAAATAGCAAGGCAATTGGATGGAGCATAGCTGATATCCAAGGGATAAGTCCGGCCATGTGCTCCCACCATATTTATCTCGAAGAGGATGCTAAGCCCTCGCGTGAGTTCCAGCGACGGCTGAACTTGAATCTTCGGGATGCAGTCATGAAAGAGATATCAAAATGATGGAGCGTCGATTTTATCTACCCCATCTTTGACTCCAAGTGGGTTAGTCCATTACATGTGGTGACTAAGAAGATGGGCATCACTACAGTTGTGAGTGGGACTGGAGAGGAGATAGCTACCCAGGTACCTACTTCATGGAGGGTCTATGTGGACTACAAATGATTGAATCAGGCCACCAAGAAGAATCAATTCCCACTACAATTTATTGATCATATTATCGAGAGGCTAGCTGGGAAGAGTCATTATTGCTTTCTTAATGGGTACTTCGGCTATAATTAGGTGGCCATAGCACCCGAAGACCAGGACAAAATGACATTCACATGTCCATTTGGGACATATGCTTTCAGACAGATGCACTTTGGTCTATGTAATGCCCCGACTACATTCCAAAGGTTCATGTTGTCCATCCTCACGGATATGGTGGGTGATTGATTAGAGGTCTTCATGGATGATTTCTCGATTTAAAGCGACGGGTTTAATGCTTGTCTTGACTGCCTTTACCGCGTAATTCAGCATTGTATCGAGGTCCATCTTGTTTTATCTTGGGAAAAGAGCCACATTATGGTGACTCAAGGGATTGTGCTTGTCTATATCATCTCGAAAAGGGGCATGTAGGTCGATCCGACCAAAGTAGATATCATCAGGATACTCAATCCATCGTCCAACATGCGGCAGTTGTGGTCTTTTATAGGGCATGTTGGTTTCTACAAATGATTTATTTAGGATTTCAGTTGTATTACGCGAATGCTTACTGATCTACTGACGAAAGACGTCGAGTTCATTGTAGATGATTAGTGTCTAGCGTCGTTCAAGACTCTCAAAGGAATAGTTGTTGAGGCTCCTATCCTTCAGCCGCCTGATTGGTCTCTTCCATTCGAGATCATGACGGATGCTTTTGATTTTGCCGTATGGGTTGTGCTAGGACAGTGGAGGGATGGATTGCCTTATGCCATTCACTATGCTAGCCGTACTTTGGATGCTGCCCAACAGAACTATATTGTCACCGAGAAGGAGATGCTAGCCATAGTATTTGCTTTGGATAAGTTCAGATCTTATACTCTTGGATCCAGAGTGATGATTTTTACAGATCACACCGCCATCTAGTACCTTATGGAAAAGAAGTATGTCAAAACCAGATTGACCAGATGGATCCTTCTACTCTATGAGTTTGACATTGAGATTAAGGATAAGCCTGGAGTCAAGAATGTGGTGGCGGATAACATCTCACGATTAGAGAACCATGAGGAATCAGAGCAGATGGCACCTATTACAGAGACCTTCCCAGACAAGGCTATCCTTGCTATTGCCTCGGTTCCATGGTACGTCGACATTGTGAACTATCTTATCGCCAAGAAAGTTCCACAAGGTTGGTCCAGGAAGAGACTTGAAACTTTTCTTGCGAAGGCCAAGTCGTACTATTGGGAGGCTCCCATCCTTTATAATGAAAGTGGGGATAGCATCTGACATCGGTGCATTCCTCAGGAGGAGAACCACAACGTCCTCACATACATCCACAAGCTTGAGGTAGGAGGAAATCATTCAGGGAGAAGGACAACACAGATAGTGCTCCAATCCGGCCTATGGTGGCCTACCCTCTTCAAGGATTCTGATGAATTTATGAAGAGGTGTACTGACTGTCAGAGGATGGGCACGTGTGGACAGCGTGATATGATACCGATGTAGCCCATTCACTTCTGTGAGGTTTTTGACGCATGGGGCATCGATTTCATGGGTCCATTCCCTTAGAGTCAGGGATTCGAGTACATTCTGTTGGTTGCAGATTATGTGAGTACTTGGGTTGAGGCCATCCCCGCCTGAACCGCAGATGCTAAGACTGTTTGCCGATTTTTGAGGAAGAATATCATTACACGATTCGGGATTCCTAGAGTGTTGATATCAAAAGGGGGGACTCACTTTATCAAGGACAAGGTAAAGGCCCTTGCGAACGAGTTCAGCATAGATCATCGAGTTGTCACTCCATATCACCCTCAGACCAATGGCCTATCTGAAGTATCAAACATGGAGTCAAGACTACTCTGCAGAAGTTCGTCCGCCAAGACCAGAAAGGATTGGTCAAAGCTTTTGGACTCAGTCTTGTGGGCATATCGAACATCCTCAAGACATCTTTGGGTACGTCTCCCTTTCATTTCGTTTATGGCAAGACATGCCATTTACCTATGGAGATCAAGCACAAGTCACTACAGGCAGCCACAACGTTATTACTGGATCCAGAGAGTATAGGAGATCATAGGAAAGTAGAGTTGGCAGCCCTTGAGGAGCTTAGAGATACAACCTTTTCGAGTAGCCTACAGTATAAGGAGATAGTGAAGATATGGCATGATTCTCATATCAACCATAAGTAGTTTGAGCCGAACTAGTGAGTATGGTTATTCGATGCCAGGTTGAGATTATTTCAAGGGAAGTTGCAGAGCAAGTGGAAGGGACAATATTTGGTCTGAAAGGTGCACGACAATGGTAGCATTGATATATCTGAGATATAATTGGATTCCTTTTCAAGTTAACTGTCCTGAAGCCTTATCTAGATCATGATCTGTTGATCGTTGATGTTGCCCCTATTCATTTTGCAAGAGATGTGATCTTTGACTCACATCATTTGCATCTCATGCCTGATTATAACTTCTTCGCTGCAGTTGTATAGATCCAGTTGTCCATATCGCACATTCTTTGGTCTAATACCTCATCTTCATCTTCTAATTATGTTGTACTTAGGGTATACTTTACCCTAAGTGTAGGGGGTATCAGATTTATGATTATTCTTTTGATTCTTTTTACCTCTGTTTTGTTGCCTATATTTAGGGATATTTTACCCTAAGTATAGGGAGGTAGACCCTGTACATTCTAACCCTTGGTTTTCCCCTTGTGTACAGACTTATATACTTAGGATTACTTGATCCTAATTATAGGGGGATCACTGGTTATTGTAGTATAGCCTCCTTTTCACTTTCCAATACTCAGCACGAGTTATGTCTTCCTCATCGCTTTCTGATCACTTTGTGAACATCATTTGAGCTAAGTATATGGGGGTGTCGTATATATTGTATATATACTTTAGCCATAACTCATGCTTTGTGTGAGTGTGTTAATAAATAAAATGGATAAAAACATTATACATAAAAATCACAAGAATTTTAAATTTTTCTTGCATTCTTTCTTGCACATGCTTGTAAATAGTTTTTCATAGAAAAAATTCTACAAATAATTGTAAAAAGGTTTTTGTGTGTAAAACTTCTGTAAATGTTTTTGTATAAAAAATATGTATATATTACAAAATTTTTGAAAAATGTTTGAAAAAGAAAACTTTACAAAAATCTGTTTGTAAATGTTTGTAAATATTTTGAAAAAATATGCATTTCTTCCTTGCATTCAAAGATTTTTCATAAAATTTTGCATATTTTGAAAAATTGTGTCAAAAAGAGTTTTGTATATATTTATATATTCTTTTGAATCGTAGTTGACATTTAAAATAGTCTAGAATTAAATTGGAAAATGGAGCTTGGTTAAGACTTTAATACACCTAACTTTCAGAGGAACCTTATAGGATTTGGGGTTACGACTTTTTAGGTCCATTATTGACTTAATTCTTTGAATCCACTAAGCTATGTTCACGTGTCATCTTGATGAGGCTAAGTAGAACACTTAACAATGCACCATGACTCTCAGAGATAATGGCTTTGCTTGGACCAGCACCTTACATATAGCTCCACACAGATGAGGTGATGCGGAGGCAGAATTCATTGGCTTGGAGTAGCATACGAGGGTAGTACTTCTAGGAAAAACCTTCCGTCTTCCTTTAGGGAGGGATGTGCATCTCAACTTGGTCTTGTAGCATTGAGGTTTAAAGACAGGAGTTGTGGGTTGCAATAATGCTTCAAAAGAGGGATAGTCTACTTGTTGATAGAGGAGCCTACGGGCTGAAGCACCTAGAGAAGATCATCACTACTTGGGAGCAGCTCCGGCCTGAATACTTGAACAAGTATTATCCACTCGACTGGACCAATGCAGCCAGAGCTATGATCAGACCATGATCCCAAATGAACGTTTCCGTGAAGCCTGGGATCGTTTCAAAGAGCTCATCGAAAAGTGTCACCACCCTGAGATCAGCAAGCTTAACCTCATCCAAAGTTTCTTTTGTGGACTGACACCTAAGCTGTAGGGGCTAGTGAACGCCTCGTGTGGAGGTTCCTACTTTGCCAAAGACAAAGACCAGGTCTGGGCCATCGCTGAGGAGATGGCGGAAAACTTCAGAGTGATGTCACAGACCCGTGTCTACGCTCAGGGGAAGCTTCACCCACGGGCGGTTTCTTATCAGAGGATTGCACGTATTGAGGTCAGTCCTTATACATCTTCATTGGGAGTAGCACTAATAGAATCTTCGATTGCTGATAAGGGTATTATTATCCAGAAGTTGAACTGGATAGAAATTATAGAGAAGAAGCAGTGCTAGGGCCTGGATGAGCTCAATAAGATTGATGAGATGGCACAAACCTTAGTGACCTGAAGACCCAGATCATATATCTCCAAGAGGCACATACGTCTTCTCAGCCCCATCACAGGTCAGGGAGTGATCCTGGGAGCATCACTTCACAGCATTTTGTCTCATATCGCCAGTTCCATCACATTCAGGCGGAACCGATTCAGCAGCTCCAGTAGTACCAGCTACCACCACCCTCTTCAGACACTCAGATGGTGGTATATCATCCGGATCAGCCCTTGACAGCCCTTCCCCTGCCACTCCACGGGCAGCAGGAGCCGTTCAGGGCAGTCAACAGGATCTCATACTCCCAGTACCAATCGTAGCCTGGGATCCATCATGACCACCTCAGCTTCTGATGGTCTACTAGAGGCACTTCATCCCAGAAGCAGCCTCCGACACAGGATGGGCAGGGTAGCCAACCACAGCAGCCCTAGTACTCCCACCAGTAACAGCAGCATGATCCTCGTCTGCAGTATCAAGGACAATAGTAAAGGTAGCAGTATCCTCAGAAACAGTACTGCTAGTCTCCTCCTCACTACTAGCAGAACCAGCCTCATTTCCAGCCAGGCAACCTGTCCAGATCTCATCCACACCATTATGAGAACCCAACCCTTGATGACCTTGCCCGCATGTTGACAAACCGGAAGGCTACCTTCTGATGAGTGGTGGACAAGTTCTGGTAGAAAATGAGGGAGGTAATCAAGGGCAAGGCCGCCATACCCGCTCAGATTGAACCTAACCCGAACAATCTGAAGATTCTGAGTAGGTATTGTCTACAGAGACTACCTCTCCTGTTATGTTTTGGATAACACTTATTATATATTTGATGTTGATTTTGTGACACTTAGGAGTGGTAGGAAGCCAGCAGGCGGCGACTCGTCTAGGCGACAGACCACTGCAGATGCTTGGGGCACCTTTTGCTACGCTTTTCTGGGGTTTTAATTATTTTAATTATAAACAAGTCATTGCAACCCAATCAAGCATCAATAGATAACCAATTTTTTTCTTCTCTCGCTTCAAAATAATTACAGAAAATAATGTGGACCAAGAGAAATGTTTTTGCTACTTATTTACATGTATAACAGACAGGATCGAACTTAGGGAGGCTACAATTCCTGAGGGTTATTCAAATATTTGACGAAAGATCAATTAAAGAAAAAGTAGGAATCTCAAAGGAAAACTATCCTTGGTTTTCGTGGAATTTTTCTCTTTTATATTTTTTTATTTTTCTCTTATTTTCAAATTTTTAGTGATTTTAATTGTGCATTTTTTAAATTTCAAATAAAGAACAATATGTACAATATTTGAACTACGTACACCAAACTCTTTATGTATTTTTCAATTATATCAAAAATACTCAAAAAAATCTAGAGAAAATATTTTTGGGTTTTAAGGATTTTGAAATATTTTTGGGAATTTTTGTAGAATTTTCATATGTTTTTGTATTTTTCTAATAATCAAAAAATGGCAAAAATAAAAAAATGCATAGTCTGGAGTAATTTGCAAATTAAAAATATTTTAATGCTAAAACTCCTAGAAATTATTTTTGTGATGAAATATATGCAAATTTCTACAAATAGGAACTAAAATCACGATTTTTGGATTTTTGTAGTATTTTTTATGATTTTTATAAGATTTTTAGATTGTTCTTTTTTTGGATTTTATAAATATTTAGTGCATAAAATTTGCATAGAAATTAAAATACAATGAGATACAATTGCTCTACTTTTTTTTTATTTTTTAGAGAAATTTTCAAATTTTTATAATTTTTGAATTTCATGAAGAGAAAAAGACACGATTTTTTGATTTTTTTAATAATAAGAAATGTTGACCAAATGCAATTAATTTTTTTTGTAAAAAGATAAGCACATCATAAGTATAGCATGATTTTTGGAAGATTTATTGACCAAAGAAAACATTTCTTTCAATGAAAAGATCATGAAAAATCAAGTCTGTAACATAAGGACTGAAATGTAAATATTTGGTGTTCTTGCAGAAAGAAATAACATGAAATAAATAGAGGATAAAAAGTGCAATTTACCCAGCAAAAGCATGCCAAACACGTGCTTGAGTTGGAGCAGTGATTCCTTTGGAATTTCAGAAACCTTCAAGGGCAGAGTTGTAAGTTTCTCAATATTTTAATGACCAAGGGTTCTCTTTGGAGTCTTCGTATTTTTCAACCATCAAAAGGGGGCAAGAGAACGTGTGCCTCCTCTTTCTTATCTTCCGCTGGTAGCACGGGATAGCGAGCGGTCGCTCTGAGTGGCAGTGAGAGGCGCTATGGGCTAGCGGTGGTGGTATCGACGAAGGCGATCTGTGGACGGAGCACGATGTAGGTGGTGCGGCTCCACTACGGTCAGCAAGGGAGAGGCACGCATGGGAGGATGGTTAAGAGATGGCTCCCAAACGGCAGTCGTCGTCGATCGGGAGAGGGCTGGTGGTTGATGGTAGCTCCAGCGGATGCGGCTTCAGCAGTTTTGGCGGTTTCTTGGGGTTCCCGCGGCGTATCGGTGCAGGGAGCTAACTGGACTACGGTTATGTTCTACCCAAGATGAAGGGGTGGGCTCCTGTAGAG
The DNA here is from genome assembly GCA_037367405.1 of Ottelia alismoides. Classification (NCBI taxonomy): domain Eukaryota; kingdom Viridiplantae; phylum Streptophyta; class Magnoliopsida; order Alismatales; family Hydrocharitaceae; genus Ottelia; species Ottelia alismoides. Next base: position 28,304 of record JAZKJV010005944.1, read on the forward strand.
GTGGCTTAGCGCTGGAGGGGCGCGCGACGAAGGCGATCTTCAGGCCGCACCGGTGGTGCATGTTGACGGTGTTCAGAGACGATGGTGTTGAATGAGGCGGAGGAGCTAGCTTCCCGCTAGCGTTTTTTCTTTCTTTCTTTTATTTTTTTCATATATTAAGAAATAGAGAAATTAAAAACATAAATTAAAAAAATGTTTTTTTTATTTTTTTTGTTTTTTTGATGATCATGTAAAACAAATGTTAGATAGAAAGAAAACAAATGTATTATTTTTATTTATAAACAAATGAGGATGCAAGCATGATGACTCGATCCTCAAAATCAAAATGGAATGCGTGAGTGGGGATCCGGCGAAAAATGAGGAATGGATCCGAGTCTCCGGCCATCGTGCGTGATCGGAGTTGAAAGATCGTGGGAGGTAGAAAAGCACGCGTAGAGATCGAGAAAGTGAGATGAAAAATCGAGTTGGTGGTGGATCAAATCGTGATGGATTTTAGGATCTAAAAAAATGGTGATAAAATTAAAGTGTGAAGAAATAAAACTACGATTAACCTAGGATAAAAATAAGAGAAAATGTGGATCTCACCTTAGGAGCGAAAAAGACCTTGATCACCTCGACGAAGGCCGACTCGCTGTCACCAGACAGCTTGGAGTCTAGGCCCCCTTCTGTGACAAGAAGACTCTCAGAGATCGGGCTCCTCTCACTAAAGATTGATCAAGTTGAAAATATGGAGAAGGAGCCTTATTAATAGATAGAATGGAATTGAAATTTGAATTTTTGAAGTTTTGGATGAAGATAAGAGATGAGAAAGGTAAAAAGATAAGTGTTAAAAATATATACAAAAATTAACTTTTTTTTGAATTTTCGTCACTTTATTTATTGGAAAATTAAAAGTTAATTTTTTTAATTTTTGTGGTAGTTAGTTAAAAAAATTAACTATATACATATGTTATATACATATATGACATTATATACATGGGTAAATAAGAAAATTAGTTTTTTTTATTTTTTTTAATTTTTTATTTTTTTAAATAATGAGTAAAAATACTACAAATACAATATGTACAAAATACATGGAAAATTTGCACAAACCACCCCAGAATACCAACTTTTCACCCATAACTCCAAAAATTATGAAATCACTGCCATTTTAAAGATAATATAATTTAGAATACAATGGAAGTGAGTTTAGTTCAATTTGAGTTCATGGAGTTGGAATTGGTCATTCAATTATCTCTTAGTGGCTTTCTCCTATTGTAGTTGTTTTATTCTGTACAAGATTTGATTGTGCAATTATTTTAATTATTTAGGACACATTTTTATTTACAACGTTTGTTTTGAAAATTATTTTGTTTGAGGTCAATTTTATTACAAACAAAATAGTGAAGTATACAAATATAAACAACACATAATTTTTTATGGATTTTCTGATTAAGGACCCTATCTCCCCCTACTTTATTCCTAGTCGATCTAGTCATGTCTTGACCTTCTCTTGGTGTTTGGGTCAGCCTATATCTATTACATATATACAATCTTCTTTTTTTATTTTCTTTATTTTTCCTTTCTTTTTTATTTATTTTAGGTTAAAATGGTAAGAAGTGTGCTATATTTAGACACAAATGCAAGTTAGTAAGAGTATGGAGTTAGTGTTATATATAGGTGTTTTATAAGGGATTTTAAGCTAAAATAAATGAATAAAGATGACGAATCGCAGATTCATCATCCCCCTATGCTTTACCTTTGCTAGTCCCTTAGTAATCACTTATTTGAAAGAATAAGTGAAGAAAAAGAAAAAGAACTGGAAAGTAAAGAAATTAGGATATTATTGAGTACTAAACTTATCTTCATAAAATTGTAGTATGGAGATCTGTCAGACCTTTGGATTATTAGTATGTCGGAACCTTAATGGGAGATGGATTTAAAATCTAACAACCTCTAAGTTCCACAGGACTCCTATTCAGGTCACCTCAACAGTCACGTCAGAACAAGTCTACATACACAAATTATTGTGACTATGAATCTTTACTTGTATGGTGTAAGTGAGATATAGCTCTCCATCTCAAAAGTAGCAAAGAAACTGCCTCCCTCAACAATGTACCTCTAGTTCCCCGGTCTTGCAACTCTTTCCTCGAGGAGCGGAGATATTCCCTTCTAAATTCAAGTACAACAAGCTCAAGAAGAGGGGATGGAGAAAAGAATGGACGGTAACCAGTGTAGCTACCTATCCTTGGATGCATGACCAGTGTAGCCAAGTCATCCGCTGCATGCTTACAAAAAATTATCTTTGAGGATCTTATTGTAATTTTTTTATCCTTGTATATACACTCCGTCAGGCATTTTACTTTTCAATCAGGCCAGTCCACTTTTGGAGATTCTGCATTTTTCCATACTTTTTTTTGAAAGTATATACAAGGTGCAGCATGTACATAAGGAGTTTTTCCTCTTGAGCCAGTAGACTATCCCTCTTTTGAAGCATTATTGCAACCCCACAGCATCCTGTCTTTAGACCTCAACATTGCTAGGCCAGGTTGAGATGCACTTCCTTCCCTAGAGTAAGACGAGAGGTTCCGCCTAGATGTACTACCCTCGTATGCTACCTCGAGCCAAAAGATTTTGTCTCCTCACTACCTCATCCATGAAGAGCTACGTGTAGAGTGCTTGTCCAAGATAAGCCAAGGTCCTAAAGAATCATGCGTGTATTGTTAAATGTTCTACTTAGACTAATCAAGATGATATGCGAACATAGTCTTATGGACTCAAGGAATTAAGTCACTAGGACCTGAAAAGTCTTAACTCCATTTCTTATAAGGTCCTCTGAAATTAAGTGGATTACAGCCCAACTAAGCTCTATTCTTTAATTTTATTCCAGACTTAGTTTAAATGTCAATACTATCCTGAGAAATGCACATGCAAATGCAAGAAAATATGAACAATGCAAAGAAAGCTTTTTTTAAAAAAAAATGAAGCACATGTGAAAAGAACATTTTTTAAAAATAATTTTCTAATTTTGAACTTTTTATGGATTTTTGGAGAAAATGCATATGTAAAAGAAAGGGTTTTTTTAATTATGCAAGTTTTTATAAATTTTTGGTTTTGTAGTTTTTTTTTCGAAAAGGAAAAAAGGTTAGTAAAATATATACAAGTATATACAAGAATTGTTTTTGTTTGTTTTTTTTTGTTTGTTTTTTTGTTTTTTTTTGTTTTGTTTTTGTTTTTGTTTTGTCTTTGTCTTTGTTTTTTTACACTCGTGGATTTTACAAAATTATATACATATCCCCCAAAATAATTATCTTAAAAAGTACGAGTTATGTATAAAGTATATAAACAATATATACGACACCCCCTATTCTTAGCTCGAACTATGTCCTCATAGTGATCAGAGAGCGACAAAGGAAGACATAACTCTTGCCAAATTTAGAAAAGTGAAAAGACTCCTATGCTACAACGACTCAAAGAAAAAAATTAAAAGAATATAAGTTGGTGATCCCCCCTATACTTAGGATCAAGTAATCCTAAGTATAATAGACTGTACAAAAGGGGAAAACCGATGCAGAGAATGTACATACTCAAAAATAATAAAGACGATATGAACAACATCACCCCCCCTATACTTAGGGTAGAGTATCCCTAACTATACTCAACCACAGAAGTGATGAACAGGATGAATATGAACAACACAAATCATTTACCCCCCCTACACTTAGGATAAACCACATCCTAAGTATAGCATATATACACACACTTAAAAGAGGTGAATGATAAAATGGAAGAAGAGAAAGTGAAATGAAAGGATATACAAGAAGAGTGGATGCTCATGTATCAGACGCAGAAGATGGAATCAAAAGATCATCTTCTGATACCACAGGTACCGAATCAACGACGGACAGAAATGTATCATGATCTAGATAGGGCTTCAGCAGTTGTTCGTTCACAACAAATGGTGGTGCGTCAGATGACAACCCAGATATGGCAATACTCCCATTGTCACGCACAGCTCTCACGATGAACGGTCCTGACCACTTGCTTTTCAATTTTCCTAGAAACAGCTTCAACTTTGCATCAAATAACCAAACTCTCTGTTCAGAGGAGAAAGTCTTCCTTCGAATATGTTTATCATGCCAGCGCTTGACTTTGTCCTTATACATGAGTGAGTTATCATATGCAAAGTCTCAGAATTACAGTAATTTATTCAAATCCAACTTTTGGTTCTTTCCTACCTTCTCATAATCTTGATTGATACACGGAGTACCCATAAAGATTTGTTAAATAATTCCACTGGCATGTTGCAAGGCTTTCCATACACCAATCTGTAAGGAGACATACCCAAAGGAGACTTGTATGCCGCCTAATAAGCCCATAAAACTGAATCAAGCATCTGGGACCAGTTCTTCCTATCTAGACTTACAAGTTTTTGCAATATCGTATTGATCTCCCTATTTGAAATTTCTGCCGAGCCATTAGTCTGAGGGTGGTAAGGAGACACAACTCTGTGCTCAATGGTGTACTCCTTCACATGCTTCTTTACTTCTCTATTAATGAAATGTCTTCCCCCATCTAAAATCAGTATTTTGATAATATCGAATTGCGCAATAATATGGTCCTTGAGAAAGGAACACACGGTATGACTATCTGCGGCTCGGGTGGGGATAGCCTCCACCCATCGACTGACATAATCCATGGCGAGCAAGATGTACTAAAATCCCTGACTGACAGGAAATGGGCCCATGAAGTCTATGCCCGAAGACTCAAAAACATCAGAAATTTGTATATATCTTATGGGCATGGTATCATTGGAACCAACAATTCCTACCATTTTCTGACAGTCAGTACAACCTCGAACATACTCTGTAGCATCCTTAAACAATGTGGGCCACCATAGGCCACTCTGTAAAACCTTTGTTGTCGTGCGTTTCCCCAAATGATGCCCACCAGATTCTAGTTTATGGTAGTGTTCAAGTACACTGGTGTGTTCCTTCTGAGGAATGCACCTTCTCCAGATACAATCCGCACCCTCACAAAATAGGTACGGATCCTCCACTGGTAATAATGAACCTCTGACAGAAATCTATCTACCTTATACTTCGGCCAATCTTGTGGAACATTCTTGGAGATAAGATAGTTCACAAAATTAGCATATCGCGGGAGTGAGTCCACAAACAAGATGACCTCATCTAGAAAGGTTTCGAAAATAGGGATCATGTTCTGCTTAGAGGTCTCTACATCTGTGATGCAGGAAAGGTGATCTACCACAACATTTTTCACTCCTGGTTTATCTCGAATCTCTAAATCAAATTCCTGGAGAAGAAGGATCCATCTGATAAGGCATGGTTTGGCATCCTTCTTTGCCTGCAAGTATCGTATGGTAGTGTAATCCATGTATACAATAACGTGTGAACCGATGAGGTAAGATCTAAACTTTTCTATCTCAAACACAACTGCTAACATCTCTTTCTCTAGAACTATGTATAATTCCGTTGTGCTTCATCCAGAGTCATGCTAGCATAGTCTATAGCAAATTGTATCCCATCCCTTCTCTGTCCTAAAACAGCTCCAACTACGAAATCTGATGCATCAGTCATAATCTCATAAGGAAGAGACGAATTTGATGGTTGTAAGAAAGGAGCACTAGTAACCATTTCTTTCATATTATTGAATGCAAGGAGGACTTTCTCATCGACAACAAAATCACTCTCCTTACAAAGAAGCTCAGTCAAAGGTCTAGCGATCTTGCTGAAGTCTTTTATGAATCGCCTATAGAATCCTACGTGTCCCAAAAATGACCTCAACTGCTTCAAGTCTGTGGTGTCTCTAACTTTAAAATCAGATCAATCTAGCCAGGTCAACCTCCATACCATGTTTAGAGATGACATGGCCCAATACAATTCCCTTAGTCACCATAAAGTGACTCTTCTCCCACGAGAGCACTAGATTTACCTCACAACAATGTTGAAAAACTCAGTCTAAATAAGCAAGACATGTGTCAAAACTATCCCCGTAGATCGAGAAATTGCCATGAAGACTTCAAGAAAATTACCCATCATGTCAGCAAAAATAGTCAACATACACCTTTGATATGTAGCGGGGGCATTACACAATCTAAAGGGCATCCGTCTAAAGACGTAGGTGCCAAACGGACAAGTGAAAGTACTTTTCTCCTGATCCTCAAGAGCTATAACAACTTGGTTGTATCCCGAGTACCCTTCCAAGAAGCAAAAGAACTCTTTCCCTGCCAACCTCTCAATAATATGATCAATAAAGAGCAGCTGAATGTGATCCTTCTTGCTAGCTGAGTTCAGGCGTCGGTAATCTACACAGATACGCCATGAAGTAGGTACCCGGGTCGGAATCTCCTCACCACGATCATTCTATACGATCATAATATGGATTTCTTCAGGACCACATGTAAAGGGCTGGCCCACTTGGATTCTGAAATGGGATATATAAAGCCAGCATCACACCATTTTATTATCTCCTTCATGACAACCTCCCTTAGATTTGGATTTAGACGGCGCTGACATTCATGGGAGGGTTTGCAGTCATCCTCTAGGTAGATATGATGCAAGCACAACACTAGATTAATCCCACAGAGATCCGAGATATTCCATCCTATGGCCTTGCGATTTCTCTCAAGAACCTCTAGTACGCGAGATTCTTGTTCAACGGTCAACTGCGAGCTGAGGATGACCAGAAACATTTAAGTGTTTCCGCAAGGAAGGCATATTTCAATGTTGATGGTAAAACCGTGAACTTAGGTGGGGTCTGAATTGGCTCTGCAATAACCTCTACCACTATACTGGTAGACGGTATGTGATTTATACTCTGTAGACTATCCACCTTGGCTACTGACGGCTCATCAAATAGAATATCTGATAGATCTGTAATGAATGATCTCTTCTCAGAAAGGAGGGGCTCATCAGGGTGTTCAATATTCTATCAATTAACAGCTCAGATATCTCAGCAATAATCTCAGAAAGATGTCTCTCATTTATGCATAAATCAGGAAATTCAACGATTGGCTTAGATATCTGGACCTTAGAACTCACCTCAAACTGCTCATCGGCGACCATCTCAATTGGACCACCAAGGGAACTCATGTCGACTGTGCTTTCCATAGAGTCCTTTTGGGAAAGGAACTCTTGGGTATCTATAAAATCAGAGAAAAGATCTGTCTCTTTGAATTCAGCAAGAAAATCACAGTCATCTGGCTCTGATATAGCTTTCTGTCTCATCTGCTGCAGGTGGCGGTGATGGTATAGGATCAGAGATAGTCTCAATTTTCACCTTGTCACTGTGAGAGTGAAAGATGATCTCTCCAATACGATAATCGACTGCTGCTTCGGTCGTTCGGAGGAATGGTCGACCTAGTATGATCGGGGTATGGAGTAATGGTGCGGGTGTGTCCATATCCATGACAACATAATCAACATGGAATTTCTTTCCTTGCACCATTACAATAATGTCCTCTAAAATACCTATTGGCCTCTTAATCGATCGATTAGCAAACTAAAGGATCATCCAACTTGTTTTAAGAGGTCCTAACCGAAATTCAGTTAGTAAAGATGAAGGCATGAGATTAATGGAGGAGTCGCTTTCGATAAGAGCACGATCAAATTCTTGATCAAATATATGGCAACGGATGTCAGGTGCTCCCTTGTCTTTCTTTTTATGAGGAAGGTTACTGATGGCATGAACTGTGGCCATGGTCAAGATGTGTTTCTCTGTTTCCTTTCGTCTATTCTTCATTGGTTGATGCTTTTGTGTACATTCCTATTTCATTCCCTTTTTTTACTATAGGCATGTATTCCACGACCTTATGGAGTGGCATCTTTAAAAAGATGTTTTGTAAAATCTCAACCACTCCAGGATCAGATAGTGTTGTTTTTAATTTTTGAATTTTTTTAGCTTTGAGAGAAAAAGGAAATGTCACAAAATCAGAATAAACATGCAAATGTTCATTTTCATTATTCAAAGTAGAATCCTCATGTACAAGAGGACAATTAGAATCAGTCTATACAGTGTTTGTCCAAACTATGTGAAGGAACAACATAACCCAAAACAAAACTGATGTTGTTGATGGTGAAGAGAAAGAATCTACGACTTGGATATGCTTCCTTGTTGATTGTGGTCTACATCTGCCTGGTCAGGTGGTGGTGAAGGCGGTGAACCTGCAATCTCCTACTGCTCCTGAGAAGAATGGCATCAGATAAATATATAAAATCAAGGGACATAATTGTCTCGAGAGTTGGTGGGCTATTGGCTACCTGCTCCTTGAGTCTGAAGTTGTTGGGGTTGGCTTCGACCTGTGCTGGAATTAGTGTCTTGGTGGTGGTCAGGTCGTCGATCCGCTGAGTCAGTTCATTCGTGTTCTTTAGGAGCAATGCAAGTTGTTCTAGTGCTGGATTGACTGAAGGGGCCTCAGGTTGCTCATTGACTGGCTATCGCTGAGGCTGATAGTACGGAGGCTGTTGGTAACCATACGGATTCTGATAATGAGGAGGAGGAGTGGGAGGATACTGTCCATAATATACAGTCTGTTGCTGGTTAGGATGAATGAAGCACATGATAGCTGGATGGTGGGGATCTTTGCGTAATATTCAGAAATTTCGGGGGCTAATGTAATTTGCCCAATTGTAATCATGCAAGGCACGTGCTTGATTCTGGTAGGGGATTTTCTGCAAATTTGAGAACATCCGAGGGCGTGACAGATATTTTTCCAAATTTCTATTTAAAACCCTAGGGTTCTCTTTTCTTTCTCTTTGTTCTTCTTCAAGATGGCCCAAGGGGGATCACGCAGCTGCTTATCATTTCCTCCAGGCCGCGGGTGGCGGAGCGACGGATGGGCGGCGGACTTCAGGGATGCGCGATGGCGCTTAGTGAAGCAGTACCGGTCGCGGTGGGGCGATGCTAGGTGGCAACGAATGCAGCATCACGGTTGGACGGTTCTTTGTGCGGTCGACGATCGGGTATGCGGATGGTTGTGCTTGGTGGATGAAAGTGCCGCTGACGTTGATGGCGTGCGCTCCACCGCAGAGGAGCTCACGCGGGTCTGCGGTGGTGCCGGAGGCTGCGGGCCTCCTCCCCAGCAACGACGCCATTTTGTTGCTACGCTTTTCTGGGATTTTAATTATTTGAATTATGAACAAGTCGTTGCAACCCAATCAAGCATCAAAAGACAAACAATTTTTTTTCTTCTCTCGCTGCAAAATAATTACATAAAATAATATGGAACAAGAAAATTTTTTTGCTACTTTTTACCAGTATAGCGGACAGGATCGAACTCAAGGAGGTTACAATTCCTGAGGGTTATAAAATGTCTATGAAAATCTATTAAGAGAAAAGGCAGGAATCACAAAGGCAAGCTATCTTCAGTTTTTGTGGAATTTTTCTCTTTTAAATTTTTTAATTTTTTAAATTTTTTATTTCTATTTCTTTATATTTTATGATTTTCAAATTTTTAGTGATTTTAATTTTGTAATTTTTTAAATTTCAAATAAAGAACAAAATGCACAAGATGAGAACTACGCACACCAAACTCTTTTTGTATTTTTCACTGTAATTTTATGAGCATTTGTAGACTTAATTAAAAATACAAAAATATTGTACTGGGCATTATCTTTTTATTTGCTTGATTTGGTTCCCTTATTTATTATTAAAAAATGCAAAAATAAAAACCACTAAAAAATATCTTTTCTGAGATTGACTACTTCATACATTTCCGTGCTCCTTGTGTTCGACTCGGTTTGTTATACTAGGTAAAAATAAATAGCGAAGCTGCTTATATTCTATGTGCTTGATTGTTTTATTTGAGTGAGTGGTTTTCATCTTCTTGATTGACTTAGCTTGGTGATTTGGGTCGCAACTACCCTTGACTATTTGTTTCCTTAACCCGAGTTATATGGTGTGTCATCAATTACTTTCACGCAGACTATTCAGATGCCAGATTTGCCAGCTCCCACTTGTCCTGAATTGAAGACCTTGCTGTAGAGTATGAAGTATAGATTCCTTGCAGGTGAGCCATATATGTTTCCAGTCATTATCTCAGCTGATTTGACTAAAGACCAAGAATCTCGATTAATAGAAGTTCTAGAGAGAAACTGCAAGGCAATCGGATGCAGTGTAGCTGATCTCTAGGGGATAAGTTTGACCCTTTGCTCCCATCACATTTATCTTGAAGATGACGCCAAGCCATCGCGTGAGTTCTAGCGGAGGTTTAACCCAAATCTTCGAGATGTAGTCATGAAGGAAATATCTAAGTGGTGGAGTGCCAATTTTATCTACCCCATCTCCGACTCCAAATAGGTTAGTCAGTTGCATGTGGTATCCAAGAAGATGGGTATCACCACAGTTGTGAGCGAGTCTAGAGAGGAGATAGCTACCCGAGTACCCGCTTCTTGAAGGGTATGTGTGGACTACATACGATTGAATCATGCCACCAAGAAGGATCATTTCCCGCTACCATCTATTGATTAGATTATCGAGAGGTTAGCTGGGAAGAGTCACTATTGTTTTCTTGACGGGTACTCAGGGTACAATCATGTGGCCATAGCGCCCGAAGACTAGGAGAAAACGACATTCTCCTGTCCATTCGGAACGTATGCTTTTAGATGGATGCCCTTTGGTCTATGTAATGCCCCGACTACATTCCAAAAGTGCATGCTTTCCATCTTCTCATACATAGTAGGAAAATGTTTAGAGGTCGTCATGGATGACTTTTCTATGGCGATGGGTTTGGTGCTTGTCTTGCTTGCCTAGATCGAGTACTTCAGCGCTGCATAGAGGTCAACCTTTTGTTATCTTGGGAGAAGAGTCATTTCATGATGACTCGAGGGATGGTCATTGGTCACATCATCTCCAACAGGGGCATGGAGGTTGATCCAGCCAAGGTGGATAGTATCAAGAAGCTCAATCCACCATCCACTTTGCGTCAGTTGCGATCTTTTATGGGGCATGTCGATTTCTACTGTCAGTTCATATAGGACTTCAACCGAATTGCTTGATCGCTTAATGATATTCTGACAAAAGACACTAAGTTCCTTGTAGATGATAAGTGTCTTGTGTCGTTTGAGACTCTCAAGGGATTAGTTGAACAGGCTCCAGTACTTCAGCCACCAGATTGGTCTCTCCCATTTGAGATCATGATGGACGCTTCTGATTTTACCATAGGGGTTGTGCTTGGACAGAGGAGGGATGGATTGCCTTTTGCCATTTACTACGCTAGCTGGACTTTGGATGTTGCTCAACGGAATTATACCATGACTGAGAAGGAGATGCTAGCCGTAGTTTTTGTTTTGGATAAGTTCATATCGTACATTCTTGGATCAAAAGTGACTATTTATACTGATCACATCGCCATCTAATACCTCATGGCAATAAAGTATGCCAAAGCCAGATTGACCAGATTGATACTTCTACTCCAAGAGTTTGACATAGAGATTAAGGATAAACCTGTAGTTAAGAATGTGGTGGCGGATCACCTCTCCCGATTAGAGCATCCTAAGGATTCTGAGCAGACCACACCTATTACAAAGACATTTCAAGATGAAACGATTCTTACTATCGCCTCACTTCCATGGTACGTTGACATTGTGAACTATCTTGTTTCTAAGAAAGTTCCATAAGGTTGGCCCAAGCAGTGACTTGAGACCTTCCTCACGAAGGACAAGTCGTACCATTGGGAGGATCCCACCCTTTACCATGAAGGGGGGATAGTGTCTAGCGTGATGTATTCCTCGGGAGAAGCACCATAGTGTCCTCACCTATTTCCACAATCTTGAGGTAGGAAGACATCACTCTAGGAGACGGACATCCCAGAAAGTTCTCCAATCCAGCCTTTAGTGGCCAACCTTCTTCAAGGATTCAGATGAATTCGTGAAGAGGTGCACTGGCTGTTAGAGAATGGCACTTGTGGACATAGAGATATGATGCTTATGTAGCCCATTCACTTTTGTGACATTTTTGATGCATGGGACATCAGTTTCATGGGTCCATTCCCTTAGAGTCAGGGATTTGAGTACATTTTTCTTGTTGTGGATTATGTTAGTCATTGTGTCGAGGCCATCCCTGCCCGAGTTGTAGATGCATAGACTGTTTGCAATTTTTTTAGGAAGAGTATCATTTCACGGTTTGGGGAACCTAGAGTCTTGATTTCTGTTGGGGGACTCATTTTAACAACGACAAGGTAAGGGCCCTTGCTAACGAGTTCACCATTGACCATAGAGTTGCCACTCAGTATCATTCATAGACTGATGGTCTTGCTGAGGTTTCGAACAGGGAGATTAAGACTATTTTTCATAAGGTTATCTACCTAGACCGAAAAGATTGGTCACAGCTTTTGGACTTGATCTTGTGGGCCTATCGTACTTCCTTCAAAACACCTTTGGGAGCATCTCCCTTCTGACTCGTTTATGGAAAGCCATGCCACCTACCAGTTGAGATCAAGCATAAGTCACTTTGGGAAGTTACTGAGCTATTATTGGATCCCAAGAGTGTAGGAGAAAAGAGGAGAGCAGAATTGGCAACCCTGGATGAGTGAGAGACATGGCCTTCTTAAGTAGCCTACAGTATAAGGATAGAGTGAAGATATGGCATGATTCTCACATCAGCCATAAATAGTTTGAGCCAAACCAAAGAGTATGGCTATTTGATGCAAGGTTGAGATTATTTCCAGAGAAATTATATAATAAACGGAAAGGACCATACTTGGTCAGAAAGGTGCACGACAATGGCAGCATTGATATATCTAAATTGTCTTTTGGTTCCACCTTTCGAGTCAACAGTCAGCGCTTGAAGCCATATCTTGATCATGATCTGCTGATCGTTGACGTTGCCTTGATTCATTTTGTATGAGATGTGATCTTTGACTCACATCACCTGCTTCCCATACTTGATTTTCACTTCTTTCACGCAGTTGTATAGATCCATATTGTCCATATCACTCATTCTTTTAGTTTAAATACTCATGATCCATCTGATGATTTTTCTATACTTAGGATGTACTTAATCCTAGATACAGGGGGTATTAGAATTGTGATTTTCCATTTCCTCCATTACCTTTTTTTTTGCTGCCTATACTCAGGGTTTTCTCACCCTGAATATAGCGGAGGTAATGTCAATACATTCTACTCCTCGGTTTTCCTTGTGTGTATAGTATTCGTACTTAGGAATGATTGATCCTAATTATAGGGTGATCACCGATTTTTATTCGTTATATTCTTTCATTTGCCGTTGTAGTATAGCATTCTTTTCACCCCCCCCCTACTTAGCACGAGTTATGTCTTCTTTCATCACTCTCTGATCACTCTGAGGACATCGTTCGAGCTAAGTATAGGGGGTGTCGTATATATTGTATATATACTTTAGCCGTAACTCATACTATATGTGTTAAAAATATGGCTACAAGAAAACTTTTTCCAAAATCTTTGCAAAAATTATTTTTGTATAATTTTTTTTGTAAAAATGTTTGAATAAATATTTTACTTGAATAACATTTGTAAATTATTATTTATAGCAAAATTATGTATATAATACAAAATTTTTGAAAAAGTATGTGAAAATAAAAAAATTGCAAAAATAGTTTGTAAAAATAGGTTTGAAAGTATCTTGAAAATAATTTTGAAAAATTATTTTGCCACATAAAGAAATGTTACGAAAACTACTTGTATACATTAAAACTTAGAAGCTACCATTAAAATCCAATTTGTACTAAAGACCTGTAATATAAACCCTTGTGTAAATATGCATATGTCTTTGTAAAAATCTTTCCTTATTTCTTACAAAATATCTAAAAATCTGAAAATCAAAATTTCCATAAAAATTTTCATATTTTGAAAAATTTTCCACAAAAAGAGTTTTGTAAAATGTCATGTGCATTCTTCAGAGTCATGGTTGACATTTAAACTAGTTTGGAATCAAATTGAAGAATGGGGCTTGGTAAGAACTTAATCCCCTTAACATAAGAGGAACCTTATAGGATTTAGGGTTAAAGACTTTCCAAGTCCATAGTTGCTTAATTCTTCAAGTCCACTATGCTATGTTCACATGTCGTCTTGATAAGACTAAGTGGAAAACTTAACAACTCACGCATGACTCTCAGAGACAATGGCTTGGCTTGGACACACACCTTACACATAGCTCAACAAAGATGCGGTCCTGAGGAGATAGAATCTGTTGGCTTGGAGTGGCATACGAGGGCAGTACAGCTAGCCGGAACATCTCGTCCTCCTCTACGGAGGGAAGTGCGCCTCAACATGGTCTAGTAGCATTGAGGTCTAAAGATAGGAGACTGCTGTGGGTTGCAATAAAGCTTCAAAAGAGGGATAGTCTACGGCTCAAGAAGAAAAATACATTACGTACGTTGCTCCATGTAGGTATTTTGTATATATGCACATCAAAAAAATGTGCAAAAATGTGAAAAAGGGGGTATGCCTGATTGAAAACAAAATGCCTATTGGAGTGTATACAGTGAATAAGCAAAGCTTATGCTTTCCACCATCTCATGGAAGCTTGCAGCTGGAGACTTAGCTACAGTGATTATGCTCCAAGGGATGCATGGCTACACTGGTCACGGCCCATTCTCTTCTTTCCCCTCTCCCGGTGCTGGTTGTACTTGAACTTAGAAGGGAATACCCCGCTCCTCAAGGAAAGAGTTGCTGGACTAGGGGATTAGAGTTACCTTGTTGAGGGAGGTTGTTTCTTTGCCATTTCTGAGGTGGGGGGCTATATATCACTTACAGAGTACAAGGAAAGATCCATAGTCATTAGAGTTTGCGTATGTAGACTTGTTCTGATCTAGGTGTTAAGGAGACCAGACCATGGAACTATGGAACTTGGAGGTTGTTGAGTCATAAACCTATTTCCCAATAAGGTTCCGTCAAATTAATAATCCAAAGGTCTCACTGAGCTCCATACTCCAATTCAATGAAGACAAGTTTGATAATCAACTTCGGCTCTTTCTTTTTCTTTTCACTTCTTTTTCAAATAAGTGGTTTCTAAGGGACTAGAAAGGTGAAGTCCAGGGGGTGATGAATCTACGATTCACATTCTTTATTCTTTTATTTACCTTTATCTTTTAGTAGAAACATCTATAAAAATATGTAAATATAATTAATTAACAGTGTACACTCCCTTGTTAATACTACATAATTAACACATATTTCCAAAAAAAGAATAAAGATAAAAGAAAAAGAATGATGTATTTAGAATATACAGAGTGACCCAAACCCTGAGAGAAGGTTAAACCTTGTCCAAATCGATAAGGAATATAAGTAGTGGGAGATAGAGTATATTGTACATAATTCCTATGCAAATAAATATTTATATTATATTTTGTGAATACCATATTATTTTGAACACTTTTATATAGTTCTAATAAGAAAAGAAAAATAAAATAGAAACAAGAAACATGAAATAAAATCCACAATTCATTGTACAAAAGCTGCATGTGTATATTGTACACATTAGCTATTTATTTAAAACCTTTAGTCAAACCATAAAAATCAAATAAAATTAGTTTTATATTTCTCAAAATATTTTGCAAATAAATAGAATAAAAAATGAAACATATTTTTGTAAAAATAATAAAATAAAAATACATGTATATAACACATAGGTATATTATAGTTTTATATAATACATAATATTGTATATATTGTACATATGATGTCATAAAAATAATAAAAAATCATTGAAAAATAATTTACAAAATAATAAACATTTTTTATTATTCACTTTTTTATTTTAAAATCATTTACTTTTTAATTTTTAAAGTTCTTTTATTTTATAAATCCTAATTCCTGAGTTGTCCACGGTGGATTGTTGACCTCAGACACCCCCGCCTCCCAGCTGATCCGACCAGGTCCACCTTCATCAGACCCGTTTTCTCGATTGGGTCAAACATCCACTCACATTGATTCTTGTGCCCGATTATGCTCCTATGATCCATGATCCTCCGGATCCCTAGGTGCAGCCGGGTCACGCTAGGGTTTTGCTGAATCTTCCTATCTTTCTAGACCCTAGCATTCCCCTATAAATAATCTTCTCCTCCTCCCGAGCTTAGCAGCTCATTCCTTGCCACCTTCGTGCCCCCTAGCTACCTCCAACTGAGTGTTAGGAGTCTGGAGCACCCTTTGGAGCCTTGTTTAATGGTCAGGTGAGCGAAGCTCAGCTCGTGGCCAGAGTTCTCTATCGCGATAAGCCTCCCGACTTTCCGCAGCTCAGTGGAGGCTATAACCTCTTCCTCCACCTCGCTTGAAGCTCTTGATATCATTAGCTCCTTCGGGTATCCCCTATTCGCTTCCATTTCCTCGCTTCACTTCAATTTAGCCATATCCTCTACCGCAACTCCGCCTGCTCAGACAACCGGGTCTGGAGCTCCGTTACACACCTCTACCCGTACCGATACATGTGCTGGCTCACCCTTCCTCTCCTTTCACAACCTGACCATTCTTAGACCAGCTCATTGGACCTGGATTAGGGCAAGATCTCCTTCTCATGTTTCCCTTGGAGGTCGGACATCAACCACCATCGTTTCCCTTGCTTCTTTCACAAAATAACGTCGACCAGCAGAGCCCTGAGTTTCCTTGCAGGTTCAGTCGTGCTCAAAAGCATCATTTTCCCCTTCTACGAGCCCAGCCTAAAAGATATGGGATAATCCACAAGCGCATCACGGAAGCGTGAGCATCATATCGAATACGATAAAGAACGACTAGTCGCACTAGTTGTTCTACGCAGTGTAATTTAAAAAAATTTTCATGCAATGAAACCACATGATCCAAGAACACTTCTTGGATCGTTTCATCTAAAACACAAACAAGTAATAGTATTACCTCTTGAAGCGTGGTTGCGATCGAGTCTCTAAACGAAGAGACCTCCTATCTCAAGTCTGATCTGACGGAGGAGACGCTTGCGAGCGCGGGGATGAATCGCGTGCCTCTTGCAATCCATGTTGATGATCTGAGCGGTGGATCTCTTGATCTTGACACACGAGATCTGACGTCTTCTTCACTAACGAGGCGCACCAAAGGAGACGGAGATCCACGAGCAGACGATCGGGCAGCATAACGACGACGTTGCGGTGGTGGAGAACCTCTCTAGGGCATCCATGGTGGACGGCCATGAAAGGGAGAGAGAGAGAGAGTAGGCGTGTAGAGAGAAAGAGAGAAAGAGAGACTTATGTTCTCTTGGTGTAAAGAAGAGCAAAGGGGTGCCTCTCCTTTTATAATATTTTGGGATCCATGAATCCCAATCCATGACAACACAAATCCAATGGCTCTCAATCATTGTGTTTCTTTCAATGGTCAAGATTTGTGTTGGTAAAAACCAATAACAATTAATATAATTAAATTAAATACATATTGAATAAATCATCAATATATAAATTGATTTAAATCAAATCAATATAGGAGATTTAGGGAGGAGGCATGCCTCCCTTCCATAAAGGGGGTGGCAGCACACCTTGAATCCAATTCATGGAGGCCTTCCATCCTCTTTAATGGGAAGGAGGCACTCCTCTTCCTTAATCATGAGATCTCATATCTTATGAAAATCTCCATTATTTACAACAACTATTCTTGTAAATTATTCAAACAAATAATCCATAATTATTTTGTGAACATTGCAATCATGCCATTAGAAATCAGTGAATCACATTCACAACCCAAAATAAAATGTAAATTACATTTTCAATTTAATGTTCAATGTGAATCTAATTCACATTAACATTTAATTAACAAATGTAAATTACAAATAGCTCTCTATTATATATTATAAATCACATTTATAATATATACAAATAATATGGATAGTGTTATCCACATTATTGATATCCATGATAATTAAATCACATTTAATCATCTTGAATCTCTAATCTCATGTGCTCAAATAATATGAATCACATCCACATTATTCACATTTTGATAATTAAATCACATTTAATTATCCATTTTCTCAATGCTCGGATACATATATCAACAATAGAATTATCCATGAACTCTTTCAAGGATAATGCGCTTTCTCCGCGAATACTTGGAGATAAGGACAGGGTGATTGTATTGTTCCACGTATAGTGACTTGGATATTGAGATCACATCTCAAATCCAGATCTCGAGCCTCCCATAGATGCTTGATTAAATCAAGATCGCAAATCTAATCTTCTCATTGAATCTGAATCACATTCAGATCAATGTCCAATATTTGGACTAAGATCAGATTACTTCTCTACTGAGAGGAGTCACTAAAATCCAGACCTGTTCCATCACTCCCTAGGAATGGAAGTGTCATGGTTATACAATCGTTTATGATCACATCACCCTCAGATATTCCCACTACCTGTGCATCCTGCATACTGGAAGACTCAGAATAAACCTGAAGTATAAGATCATTTTTTCACTTTCTACTTAAGAGTTTTATCATTAAGTTTCTCATTTGATCATTGGGAGTTGTTATCGATCATATACTTTTCAAAAGCATATATCATCCCCATGTGTTGATCATATACTTTCCAAAAGTATATATCAAACCTACAAATTCAGTCAAGCTTCCAAAGCGAGACGACCGTGCACGGAATTTGATTCTTCCCAATATCTCATGAGTGAGCTCATGTCTTCCAGTTCAGTAATGAACCTATATGATCCCTTTGAGAGATCATATTACTCACATGCCCTTATATGTACACCAGTGCGCCGGTGTATAAACCTTGATTAGGTCATCAACCTATTGGTCTGCCAAATGTACATACTCAGACATATAGTAACACATCTGTCTCCGGTCATAGGATGTGTGCCTATATCATGACAGCATACGATATAGGACTTTGGTTATCTCGATCTCGTCAAGTCAACTCTTTGACCTAACTAATCTGACACCTCCGAATCTCTATTCCTATGTAGAGGACCTGCATCAAGAGGTCGGTCAGATATCGGCTTTACTGAGAAAGGATTGCATCTCCTACTCAGGTTGGAGATCATCTCTTAACAATCATTTAACGGTGCTTGATGAGTCCTCAATCTAACTCTTTAGATATTCATCCAAGCACCTGCCTCTATGATTCAATAATTGAATCAACAACCGTAAGATTATAAAGATGTCCATGGTACATAACCCTAATTGTACTAAGGGACCTATTATGCAAATTATTTATTCTTCATTTCAGATCAGGGAATGATATTCGCAATAACATTTATTGCATAATGGCTCGTCGTGGGCTCGCATGTCCAACAATCTTCCACTATCCCAAAGAGCCATTAATGGGCTAATCATATAAACCCGCACTCATGTGACAATCATAGGCTATTTAGAAAATAGCTAGGTAAGCTGATCAGTCACTCTGTTCCCAAGAGACTACGCCAAGTCCTTTTACGGCACTTACATATCTCCTAGTAACAGTTTTCGCATCCAATGCGAATGTTGCATCCTATGCAACCAATACTCAATATTGTCGGTTACAGTGTCCTTGATACTACATCTATTATAACCAATGTGCCCATAATCCTTATCAGGATACCTTTATTCCTGGAGATCTCTATCTCCTAAGGTATCTATAATTGAGACCCTTATAGATCACTATCTACAAGGTCTTAAACTTTTGAAGATAAGACTTTGAGATCACTATCTCTAGGTTTCATATTCTTTGAAGATATTGTCATTACTGCAATCAAGTGTTTTATCTCCATAGTAAGATTAGTAACAATTTACTATTCCCATTGCATGGCAGACATCTGGCTCTTGTACACATCTAGCATACACTAAGCTTCTCGTAACTGATGCACAATTGCATGCAGTTCTAGCATTCACTTCCTCAACACTTTGAGGTGCTATCCCTTTAGACAGGTCACTACCACATCTTAAGGGAAGGAAGCCTTTCTTGGAATTTTTCAGAAAATGGAACATGTCCAAGGTGTACTACTAATGTCATGGTCCCAATACCCTCTTCTCTTTGCTTCTGAACATCTTCAGAACTGAGATCTAAGAGGTATCCTTGAGATCAAATCTCAATGTATGGAATAGCCAGTCTATAAAACACTTATTATTATCCTTATATCATTCCAAATTTAGGATATCATCTACATTTAGCATGACGAACACAATGACACTCCCACTAAGCTCCACATGGTACATCAAGATTCTATCTAAAATCATAACCTTTATAATTTCATCAAATCTTATGTTCCAACTACAAGAAGCTTATCTGAGTCCATAGATGGAGTTCTTCAGCTTGCACACATCTCTTTCCTCAACCATGAAGCCATGGGGCTACTTCATGTGAATATCCTCAGAGAGGTATTCATAGAGGAATGCAATCTTGACTCACATCATGAATATGTCATAGTCAAGTTGTGTAGCTATGGTTAGCAATATTCTGATGGGTTTAAACATGGTCACTGAAGAGCAAGTCTCATCGCTAGCGATGTCTTCTCTTTGGTGTGCATCTCATGGCTACGAACCATGCTTTGAAGGACTCTACCTTCTCATCAGGTTCCCTCTTTCTTCTGAAGATCCATTTACTCCTTAATGGGTCTAACCCTTATAGGTAGATCCTCGAGGGTCTATATACAACATTTGTATATGAAGTCTACTTTAGACTTTATTGCTAACATCCATCTTTCCATGATATGATCTTTAGAAGCATTATCACATGAGGTCAGATCATTGTCAGATTCAACTGACACATGGAATCCATCCTCACACTTATTTGAAGAGGTATTAATGTTTCATCTTTAATTGTCTATTTAGTTTCGAATTTCAGGAGCCTCATTATCTTCTCAAGACTAAATGAGTTCCTTTACTTCATTTTCATCTTGATTCTCAAGAGAGTCATCCTATAAGAATTATATTCTCAAAGATGAGATCTTTTAAGAATCTCAAGGTCATAAAGCAGGTATCCAATACCATCCTTTATTTTCCTAATGAAGTAGCACTTTCAAGTGCTAAATTCCATCTTACTTGCATGGAACCTCATTAAGGATATATATTGTAGTCTCTACTACATATATATACCTTGGAAACTAATAGATAATTATGCTAAGATTAATCATTGATCAAATCATGTCACACATGATCAATTGTGTCTCCCTACAACTTTGTTTGAGTTAAGGTTCATTAGGAGGATTGAGATAGGAATGATATTCACGTATCCATAAGGTATTCCTTGAATTCATCTAATAGGTACAAGCTACCTTGGTTAGATCAAATTCATTTCATCTTCCTTCAAACTTTGGTTCTAAACCAAAATTGTGAAATCTTTGAACATTTCAAAGGTTTCTTAGGTAAAGAGAAGAAATCTCATATGATACATAATCATCAATAGATATCACATATCCATAATGTTTACTATGATATAGATGATTCGCATACATCAATATGTATGAGATCCTGAATACCTTGACATCTTACACCTTCCCCAAGGAAGGGTGTATTGGACATTTCTACTTTTGAATATAGTATTCACAAGTATGTAAGATTTAAACCTTTAGACAATCTAAAGTTTCATCTCTTATCAGTCTATTGATCACATCAACAGACAAATGTCCAAAACATGATGCTAGATCATTATCAAATGATCTTCTTCCTCCTATTGATCTTTAATGGTTTAATTTTTAGTATTAGAAATCTTAATGAACCATTCATTAATTTTCTAATTTACTAGAGTCCACAAGATTTTAGATTACTATCTGAAATATCTCCATCATAACTATTTATGATAGGTCTATTACAGAATTCATGTTTATTTCCAACATTTAGAAATAAACAATGAGTGTATTCTAATATCTAGGTCGTAGAGACATTCTCTAAGACTAAGGGCTCCCACTGAAAATATGAAGTCTATTGATCCAATGGAAATTGTTGCAATAATTGCATCACTTCCAACATGGATGACCATTAAACCTTAAGATCAAATTTCTAATTATACATATGCAACAAATTGCAATTGTCATTAGAAGATTGAGATACAATAATTAGACTTTATCTTATCAAATAAGTAAGTCAATTTCAATGATTATATGTAGATTATTCTGATGTACTATCTGATTCCTTCTCTAAGGATTCTAGATAGATTTGATAGTCTTACTATCAACACAACTTATTGCAATATTGGCATACATCCAACTCTTTGGATGTCATATGGAAGTCACAGAAGTACAGTCAACTCTTTGACTACACTTCTTACTTGGTTCCAACCCATGCTTCCAATGCGCTCCCTTTATATATAAGCAATCATTGCTCAAGACAAAGGATCACTTATGTTGAAATCAAAAATTTCAATATAAGAGTATTTCAACATTTATACATGCTTCATTCAATTCATACAATATGAATATTATGAAGCTTCATGAATGACTAGATTATAGATAGTAGAATGATGAGCCTCATCGTATCTACATCCATTTAAACTCTTAAAACTTAGGTTCAGGTAGGTACTTAAACGATTTGAATACATCTTCTCCTATAGAGCCACCATTATGCATAATGCAGAGAACCATGTCATTCATGATTATATGTCGAGAGCACATATGTATGCCAGAACATCTTCTTAGATTTTATAAGGATTATTTGATAATTACGATCATTATCGACATGTCACTTCAAAAGTACATTCGATGAGATCAAGATTTATAGAGACATACAAACCCTAGGGTTTTAGTCCTATTGTGTATTTAATTATCATTTCTCGTTATTATGAGGAAACTTGCATATTGCAACTACATACATTATGTGTCCAATTTCAAGTACAATATCTGGATCATGGGTCCAATCCATGATATTCTACTGGTTATTATTGAGTATAACTTTGAGTGGGATTAAAGAAGGATTATCTGAAATAAGAAATTTGCATAAACATATATAAATATATAATTTACTTTAATTTAGGAATTTTTATATCAAAGTGATCTTGCCTTGTCAACACTGAAAGGTCATTCCCTTAATCACTTTCATTGTAAGAGATATACTTACCATTATATCTCAGCAAGATCTGGGATCTCCTTCCTTATCTTCGTTACATCCCAATAATATGAGAATCTGCAACTCAGATAAAAAGAAGCAGGAACACATTCCACCTTGCAAGTCCAACTTGCATCTCCCAGTTCGGTCTTTAACACCCGGTCCTACCACCCCTAAGGTGATGTTGACCCGTCATTAATTGAACCAATCGTCAACAGGAATAGTACTCGCTATGAGAAATCTAATATCGCCCCAATAATATGAGGATCCAATATTAGGGTCACTACGCATACGGCATTACTCTTTAGAGAAGAAAAGAGCCCGATCCAGATGCGCTTGCATATAGGAGCTGTAAATTCGGACAGGCGTCTCCTATATACAATCTGTGGTGACGGAGCCCTTCGCCTTGACGGGAGACCATGGATGTCACTTATGTGATCCTCCATATAATATTTAAATTCTAATTAATTATCATGAATCATATTCACATAATTAATTCTTCAAGGGGAAATAACACATCTATTATAATAGAGTGTTTTTAATTGGATATAATTAACTTAATCATATTAAATTAATTATCAATCCAATTCAATCAACAAACTTGATTTTACTTGAATATATGGTATTATCTTAAAGTACGTATTAATTCGAATTTTAATAATTAGAAAATACATCATGATCTCTCAGGCATCATTCGTTCCCTACCTGCTGTCATGTCCAGTACCGGCGGGAGTGGGACGGACCGCATCCGGTGCAACCCGCTACCCCAGCGATCCCCGACTAGACACCATATCTGCCTCGGGAAAAAAATAATGTCGAGTCAATCATTTTGTACTTGATATGATCATCGGTTCTTCAACCGAAATTATACCATATAGTAATAATCAAAACATTTTTTATTATAAGGAAATTTGCTAGACAAATTCCCAATCCTATTCAAGTAAGGAGTTTGATGATTGTGTTTCCAATTATGATCTAGATCAAATCTAATCAATTTATTGGTTGAGGCAAAGTCAATTAAGGAAATAATCATAATTCAATATTTCTCGAATATTTTCCATAATTATTTCATGAAATTAACATTTAATTTCACTAATTGACAATCACATGGTTCTTGATTAGGACTGTAATTTCATCAGTGACCCCTACTTACAAAAATTAACATATCTCAATCAATTTAAATCCAAATTAGAAAAAAACAATTTTCAAAGATTGATAATTTGATTTAGGACAGAATATTTGTGATATTTTACTCATTTCGAGGAGATCAAAATAGTAATTAACTCATTAATCAGGTTAAGATTTGCAGTTCCCGCAACAGTGAACACATGTTCATTAAAACAACCATATCTCAAGGAAACAGAATCCAAATTACATAAACTTAGATCCTATGGTTTCCTTATTTAATGGGGAATAAAATGCAATTTAATTTTCGTGTTTAAACAATTTAACTAGGGCCGAAAATAATCAATAAACAGAGATGCGAAAATGAAATGCGATAAAACTTTCGCAACCCTAACGAACCCAAGTCGCCTTCGATTTTATGGATCGTATTCAAAACCCTCAACCTAAGGCTCTGATACCACTTGAAGAATATGGGATAATCCTCAAGCACATCACAGAAGCGTGAGCATCATATCGAATACGACGAAGAACGACTAGTCGCACTAGTTGTTCTATGCAGCGGAATTTAAAAAAAAATCATGCGATGAAACCACATGATCCAAGAACACTTCTCGGATCGTTTCATCTAAACCACAAACAAGTAATAGGATTACCTCTAGAAGCGTGGTTGCAATCGAGTCTATAAACGAAGAGACCTCCTGTCTCAAGTCTGATCCGACGGACGAGAAGCTTGCGAGCGCGGGGATGAATCGCGTGCTTCTCGCAATCCATGTTGATGATCCGAGCGGTGGATCTCCTGATTTTGACACACGAGATCCAATGTCTTCTTCACAAGCGAGGCGCACCGAAGGAGATGGAGATCCACGAGTAGACGATCGGGCAGCATAACGACGACGCTGCAGTGACGGAGAACCTCTCTAGGGCATCCATGGTGGACGGCCATGAAAGGGAGAGAGAGAGAGAGTAGGCGTGTAGAAAGAAAGAGAGAAAGAGAGACTTATGTTCTCTTGGTGTAAAGAAGAGCAAATGGGTGCCTCTCCTTTTATAATATTTTGGGATCTATGGATCTCAATCCATGGACAACACAAATCCAATGGGTCTCATTGATTGTGTTTCTTTCAATGGTCAAGATTTGTGTTGGTAAAAACCAACAAAAATTAATTTAATTTAATACATATTGAATAAATCATTAATATATAAATTAATTTAAATGAAATCAATATAGGAGATTTCGGAAGGAGGCATGCCTCCCTTCCATAAAGGGGGTGGTGGCACACCTTGAATCAAATTCAAGGAGGCCGTCCATCCTCTTTAATAGGAAGGAGGCACTCCTCTTCTTTAATCATGAGATCTCATATCTTATGAAAATCTCCATTATTTACAACAACTATTGTTGTAAATTATTCACACAAATAATACATAATTATTTTGTAAACATTGCAATCATGCCATTGGAAATCAGTGAATCACATTCACAACCCAAAATAAAATGTAAATTACATTTTCAATTTAATGTTCAATGTGAATCTAATTCACATTAACATTTAATTAACAAATTTAAATTACAAATAGCTCTCTCTTATATATTATAAATAACATTTATAATATATACAAATAATATGGACAGTGCTATCCACATATTATTCGTATCCATGATAATTAAGTAACATTTAATCATCTTGGATCTCTATTCTCATGTGCTCAAATAATATGAATCACATCCACATTATTCACATCTTTGATAACTAAATCACATTTAATTATCTTAGATAACTCTCTTTTTAATATGAATCGAATTCATATTAATCATGACAATTAAATCACATTTAATTATCCATTTTTTCAATGCTCGGATACATATATCAACAATAGAACTGTCCATGAAATCTTTCGAGGATAATGCGCTTTCTCCGCGAATACTTGGAGTTAAGGATAGGGCGATTTTATTGTACCACGTATAGTGACTTGGATATTGAGATCACATCTCAAATCCAGATCTTGGGCCTCCCATAGATGCTTGATTAAATCAAGATCGCAAATCTAATCATCTCATTGAATCTGAATCACATTCAGATCAATGTCCAATATTTGGACTAAGATCAGATTACTTCTCTACTGAGAGGAGTCACTAAAATCCAGACCCGTTTCATTACTCCCTAGGAATGGAAGTATCATGGTTATACAATCGTTTATGATCACATCACCCTCAGGGTATTCCCAATACATGTACATCCTGCATACTGGAAGACTTGGAATAAACCTGAAGTATGAGATCAATTTTACACTGTCTACTTCATAGTTTTATCATTAAGTTTCTCATTTGATCATTGGGAGTTGGTATCGATCATATACTTTCCAAAAGCATATATCATCCCCATGTGTTGATCATATACTTTCCAAAAGTATATACTACAAATTCAGTCAAGCTTCCAAAGCGAGACGACCGTGCACGGAATTTGATTCTTCCCAATATCTCATGAGTGAGATCATGTTTCTGGTTCAGTAATGAACCTGTATGATCCCTTTGAGAGATCGTATTACTCGCATGCCCTTATATGCACACCAGCGCGCCGGTGTGTAGACCTTGATTAGGTCATCAACCTATGGGTCTGCCAAATGTACATACTTAGACATATAGTAACACATCTGTCTTCGGTCATAGGATGCGTGCCTATATCATGACAGCATACGATATAAGACTTTGGTTATCTCGATCTCGTTAAGTCAACTCT
This sequence comes from Ottelia alismoides, assembly GCA_037367405.1. Taxonomy (NCBI): domain Eukaryota; kingdom Viridiplantae; phylum Streptophyta; class Magnoliopsida; order Alismatales; family Hydrocharitaceae; genus Ottelia; species Ottelia alismoides. Next base: position 55,096 of record JAZKJV010005944.1, read on the forward strand.
TTGACCTAACTAATCTGACACCTCTGAATCTATATTAGTATGCAGAGGACCTGCATCAAGAGGTCAGTCAGATATCACCTTAACTGAGAAAGGATTGCCATCTCCTACTCAGGCTGGAGATCATCTCTTAACAATCATTTGACGGTGCTTGATGAGTCCTCAACCTAACTCTTTAGATATTCATCCAAGCACCAGCCTCTATGATTCAATAATTGAATCAACAACTGTATGATTATCAAGATGGCCATGGTACCTAACACTAATTGTACTAAGGGACCTATTATGCAAATTATTTATTCTTCATTTCAGATCAGGGAATGATATTCGCAATAACATTTATTACATAATGGATCGTCGTGGGCTCGCATGTCCAACATAGCTGAACAACTCTAGGCAGAGTGCCACCATGCCGACCATCTGACCGTATTTCAGCCATCGTAGTTGTCCTTTCCGCATACGCCATCAAACTCATACGTCAGAGAGCCTCTACACGGGCAACACATGTCTGCAATGGTAAATTTCACCTTTTACCTTGTCTTTTATGCTATTTGCGTTCAGTCAAATAATTATAATAAATAGTTAAGAAATTTTGCAGTTTGGACCCTCTAGTTTATTTATTTGCACTTTAGTCCAGTCGAATCTGAGTCATGTGTACATGCACAAGTGTTGTGGGATATTTGCAGATCGCACCCTATATTTTTGTTATGGAATGAAGTTTATATTTTGAGTAATTGCACTTATACTCCAGTGAGTTGTGAGTCATGTGTTGCACGTGAACTGCTTGGATTATTTGCATAGTTGGCCTTGGATTTTTAATATTTGTTATCTGCTCAGTCATGGAACTTAACTTATTTATGAAAAGGTCCTTGTGAACTGTTTCTTACTATTTTGCTTTTGTTTAATGCAATAAATATTAAATCAACTCCAAAAATTATGTAAAAATTGCTTGTAATCCATGGTTGCATGTTTGATTTATGGTACTTTTTGCTGATTGATATTTTTATATTTTATATTATTAAAAATTCAAAAACATCTAAAAGTTTCATTTTTGTCTTAGAAAAATTACAAAAATTTGAAAAATCACCCGAAAATCCCATAAAAATTATATAAGTTGTATTTTTGTGTCTTTTAGCTGCAATATTGATTTTGCTTAAAATGTCTTTTTAAAATCATAAAAAATGCAAAAAAATACTCTAAAAATTATAAAAATTATATAAAATTGCTGAAAATTCAAAAATAGTAATCTCAGTCTCTATTTGTAGATATTTACATGTATTATATCATAAAAATCACCCTTTAGAGTTTTGGGCATTTTAATTATTTTTAACTTGCAATTTACTCATGGTTGTGGACTGCTTGTTATTTTATCACTTTTATGAGTTTTAGAAAATTAAAAAACATTCAAATATTATATAAAATTTATCAAAAACAATATAAAACATCTAAAACCCAAAAATATTTTTATAGTAATTTTCTAAGTATTTTTTTCCCTTAGAAAAATAATAAAAGAGTGTTATGTGTGTTTTTTCCCTTGTACTTGTTTCTCTCTTATTAAAAAATTAAAAATTTGAAAAACTAAAATCCACTAAAAATCTTTTTATTCCTGAAATCTCACTACTTAGATTCTAATTGAGCTCCTTGTGTTCGACCCTAGTCGCTACACCATGTAAATAAAAGTAGTGAAACCGCTTACAATTGATTATTTCATCTCTTAGTTGTTTTATTTTCTTGTTGACCGATTTGATTGATTGAGGACTATGACAATTGATTTATTTATTCCATCTTAGTCGATCGAGATTTCTGGCCATCATCGGCCATTAATGGTCCTTGGGCGCCCTAGGGTCGATGCCCTAGTCGAGCAAAGATTGGAGGCTACATATGAGCATCAACATAAGCCGCATCCTTCACCTTATGTCCTCTTTCCATATCCAGCATGTTCTTCAATTCCAGGTAATCTGTCTTCATGTCTTTTATTGTGTTCTATCCTTCTTAATTAGTAGGACATCTCCATTGCCACCTTCAATAGATCACACCGACACCTTCCCCATTCAAGCCTCACCCCCACTGGATACTTTTATCAGTGACTTCTTCCCTCCTTAGCCTCCATTGCTCTGCCCCCTTTCTTCCCCTTCCAATGGAGAAGAACCCACTTAGGTCCTCATACTTATAAAACCCTCAGGGCCTCCACTCCACTTCAGTACACACCCATATGGTTTTGGATGGCTTCTATCATTGTAGGTACGAAGATTCTTAAATGGTTGGAGCTCATGCGACACCTCTGTTCCAGAGATCGATCGTTGGCATACGAGCATTATTATCCCTCTTCTGACAACTACAAAGCTTCACCATGTTGCAACTTCTTAGTGAGGGCTTCGCAAAGGTCTATGGATGCTTAGTCACGGCAGACAAGGATGGAGGAGGAGAGTAGAGGATGTAGAAGATCAGTCCTCGCTGTTGTTGCATAAAGGAAGAAGGGGATGGGGATTCAGGCTAGTTAGAAGATGTCATTGGATCATCCTTGATCCGATGGTCAATATCATCCTAAACCATGATGCTTAGGCTAGAGCCTCGGTGGAACCAAAGCATCAGCGAAGCGTGGAGACATCGCGTCGTGGCTTCAAACTGGCACCCAAGTCGACCCCTCATCCAAGCCACCTCGCACAAGCCAAGCACGTGTAGAGGGTGGGTAAATTGCGGTTAAAAACTGTTCTTTCTTTAAAATTGCAAATAAGTCCCACGCACAAGGGATTTTTATAAGGAAGCCCATCCGGCTTATCAAAATTGCAAAAATGCTCCTCAAGGGCATGCTTATGGTATTTTCTTTTATTTGTTTTTAGGTTTCTATTGCACTTATTCTGTAACACCCCCCAAAAAAATGAAAGTCCCACACCGTGGAAACAAGAAGTTTCCGGGTGGGATAAATAGTGACGAGATTACTACTTGACAACCCGGCTTAAGCATTTTGGGGGTGGTTAATCAGGTCCGTATGGGCCCGATCCCAAGAGGTTGTCAGGGCCAGTAATGCTCCGTTAACGGACCGGGGACCTAAGCTCGGGACGTTACAAATGGTATCAGAGCCGAACACCCTCTGACAGTGGAAAGGGCTACCCGAGAGGTGGAGCCGTCCCTACAAGAGGTTGGAGGAAATGGCTACCTGGAGCGTGCAGCCGCCACTGTCACTGGGAAGAAGTGATGTGCCATGTCGCAACGAGGACGTTGCGAATATAAGTGGGGGAGGTTGTAGCACCCCCCCAAAAAATGAAAGTCCCACACCGTGGAAACAAGAAGTTTCCGGGTGGGATAAATAGTGACGAGATTACTACTTGACAACCCGGCTTAAGCATTTTGGGGGTGGTTAATCGGGTCCGTATGGGCCCGATCCCAAGAGGTTGTCAGGGCCAGTAATGCTCCGTTAACGGACCGGGGACCTAAGCTCGGGAAGTTACATATTCACCTAGACTCGTTCTTTAATATCTTGGGCATGTGGACTCCAATTTCAATGATTTTAGTTTCATTTTGATGCTTGTTTAATAATCTACCTGATAACATCCTTAATACTCTGATTTACCACCTTATAACTACATGTTTAATTTAATATGTGTTATGTCATTTGCATAATCATTTAAATATCTTGAAGTATATGTAGACTTAAATTTGATGCATCATTTGATCTTGAAATTATCTCTTAATGCCTTGCTCTATTACTTCATCAATTAAGGGCATACTTGTAAAATTTATGCATGTAAAAGTTTGTGTGCATATCATTCATTATGTTGCACATCATCTTTAATTAATTTGCATAAAACTCAAATAAAAATTAAATTATATCCATGCATAGCATCATAATCTTGTCTCGTCATTGTGTTCCATTGTATCATTTTTGTGTCTGCCAAATTTATTTGAGGCCTTGTGTGTTTGTTGACCTAGTTAGATTAAGTAATCACTTAATTCTAATATTGATCTCTGAGTAATAACCTTGGCAGCTCATGTTGTTGTGTTCGACCTTGTTACACTTACAAAGTTAAAATTTTACACTTATTCAAAAGGGTAGTTTCTTATTGGAATATTCTCGCCTCCCATGCTACGATAATTCGACAATATTTAAGAGGTAAGAATGTGGTTCATCAAGCATGAGGTACCGAAGAAGGTTCGGTTTCTCGAGCGATTAGTCCAACAGCACAACAACATGGCAATGATTGTGATATCTACTAAGGTTGTGGAGAGAGAGTGGATATGTGTAGAAAGAGAGAGAGATTTTTGTTAATCCAATAATTGCATTCAACTAGTGCAAAGAGTGCTAGAGTTGGCCTCTCTTTTATAGTATTTTGGAAGTCCATGGATCCCAATCAATCTGCTCCCACTAATCAATGATTAAATTGATTTGTGTTTCTTTATATAGATCCCAATCCATGTGTTCTCACTAATAAATGGTTTAGATTGGTTTGTGTTTCTTTTAAATTTACAGTAAACACGAAAGAAACACAAAGAGATAATTTGAAAATAATTTCCAAATTATATCAATTAATTAACAAACAAGTGAATTTTAATTATTTAAAAGACTCTTTCCACATACTATAATTAGGGAGAACGTCCACCATGGTTTCAACAACCTCATGGACGTCTAGTCCAATGGTGGAATAAGTCAATTAATTTATCCAATATATTAATTAATTAATTAATTGAATAATCACCTAATAAATCCAAATTGTTTGTGATAATTAAATTCTACCATTGACTATTGAGATTTAATATCTTCCATCCAATATTTAATGTAAATCATATTTACAGTAAATTATGTAATGTGAATCCAATTCACATTAACATATAAATTGTGAATCTCATTCATAATTAATTATCTTCAGGATCTTGTGGATCATATCCACATTATCCATGGCTATTGTGTATAGTGTTATCCATATTAAGCATATCCATGATAATTAAATCCAATTTAATTATCCTAGATATCTCTATTTACATTAATTGTGATAGTTAGATCCTATATATATATCTTATTTTCCAATACTTAGATAAAATTTCCCATGGAATAATTCTTGAACTCTTTCAAGAATTGTGTGCCTTTTCCTTTGATACTAGGAGATAAGGTCAAGATAATTGTATATGCTATGTATAATGACATGGATAGCGAGATCCAATCTTATATCCAGATCTAAAAGACCACTCAGAGATGTCTAATCATGTCGGACATGATATCACATCTTCTCATTGCATCCGAATCATATTCAGATCAATGTCCAATAATTGGATCAAGATTAGATACCCGGTCTCCTAAGAGGAGTCACTAAAATCCAAACCTATTTCATCACTCCCTCGGAATGGAAGCATCATAGATATATAATCATTTAAGATCACATCACCCTTAAGTATTCCTAATACTCGTACATCCTACAAACTAGAAGACCTACTGTAAAATCGAAGTTCAGATCTCATTTGAACTGTCGTCGTTAGGGTATATCGTTAAGATTTTCTTTTGATCATTAGGAGTTGGTATCGATCATATGCTTTCCAAAAGCATATATCATACCTACAAATCATGTCTTGCTTCCAAAGAGAAATGACCATGTATGGAATTTGGTTGGTCACAATATCTCATGAGTGAGCTCATGTCTTCCGGTTCAGTAGTGAACATGTATGATCCCTTTGATAGATCATATTACCTATATGTCCTTATATATATACTATATCGCCAGTGTATATATTATGACAGCATACAACATAGATCTTAGCTATCTCAATCTCACTATGTCAACTCTTTGACTTGACTTATATGACACCTCAGAATATCTATTAATATGTAGAGGACCTACATAAATAGTTCAATCAAATATCAGCCTTTGGAGTAAGGATTGACATCTCCTTCTCAAACTTGAGATCCTCTCTTAACAATCATTTCATGGTGCTATATATGTCCTCAATCTAACTCTTTAGATATCATATAATCACCAACCTTTATAATTCAATTATTTTAATTATTCGCTATTTCATATTAGGGAGTAATTTTAATAACTTTTATTGCAAAATAGCTTGCCATGGTCTTACATGTCCAACAACGTGGGAGGGAGAAGAGGCTGGAGGTGAGAGACGAGTTGATTGTCGTTGGATCGGGACATCCAATGGTCGGGTGCACGACATAAGGCGACGCTCCTAATGTGATCTGGAGATCGATTAGAAGCTTGAGAGGATATATGGACATGGAGAGAGCTCAATCATTTGATCAAGATGATCAGATGGCTAGTAATACAAGCGACAAAGAAATAAGGGTCGGCCACATGGTGTCTCCAGGGAGAGCCACGTGTTCCAATAAAAAAGGAAAAGAGAAAATTAAAAAAAATAAAAAAACAAATATCTACAAGCTTCAAATGAAAAGTGCTTAACATTAATGTTGCAGATCTTTTTGAGTTCTAAAAGTTTCTTGTTGAACACAAAGTCAAATAAGACATATATACGTAGGTATATTTTTTGAGTATTTTAAAATGAATAAAAATACTTTATTTTCTTTTATGAGTTTTTTATATTATTTTTTTTGTTAATTTCAAAATAAATATGTACAATATTTATCTAATTTTATGGTATTTTACTAATTAATAAAACAAAGAAATAAAGTCACATTTTAATAATTATTTATATATAATAATTAGGGTTAGTTATATACACAAGGTTATTTGTTAAAGTTAGTTAAGTAGCTATGAATCTTTTTGATTAGTTTAAATTGGAGGGTTAAGAGATAAAAATATGATGATAAATCATAGATTTATCAATAGCTCCTTATGAACTTTTTTTTGACCTCTCGTGGGTAATAAAAGATAAAAAGATGTAGCTTGGTGTTTATAAAAGCTTCTAAAGATACAAACTAAGATGATTAGCAAGAGTTAATTACAATGTAAAATGACAATAAATTGTTTAAAAACAAATTTAAGGTGCTCAACAGCTAACATCAAACCAAATGTCATAAATTCCTATACTAGAAAATAGAGATACAAGATGACAAATAATATATATTACAAAAACAAGTATCTAACAAGCCACACAAAGTTATGATCAATTTAATGCATAAATAAATCATTACAAAGGATGCACTGTTTTGCATCTTGCTTTTTTAAATCGTGATGTACGTTTTTCTTGATAATGAATACATGTATATCATATAGGTTTGATTTCTTCATCGAATATTTTGAATAACTAATTCTATTCAATCTTCTAGTTCTAAAACTTTTGGACATGCAAAAAAAATTCCCACAACAAATATTGGTAAACACGCCTTCTTTGATTCACAAGGAAATGTGACTCGACCCAAAAATATTCTTTACTGAAAACTATTTGTTTTTGTAATATAATCTTATGACCACATACAATGCCTGATGCTCTAGTTTACTAGGGTCGATTTTAGATTTATATCCAACTCTATATTTACTAAGAAATGATAATTGTGTGGAACTATTTTTCCAAAATCTTAGTTCTATTTGTATATTTGGTAAGGTCATTTACAATCTTTCAGTAGTTATTTTTAAAGAGTCTACAATAATTTATTTACGTTAGTTAAAAGTTTCTACAATAGTGTTTTAATTCCAAGATAGTCATTCTTTAATTAATTCTTTGTGTTGTCTTTTCATTTGAACGCATTCTTCAAAAATTTCAATATTTGCATCAAGAAGTTCATTGTAAGAATACTTACTTATTTCATTTTCAAATTATTCATCTTAGGAATTACATTCTTCAATGTCTACATCTTCGTCATGGGTTTTTTTTGTTAATGCAACAAGAGCTTTTTCTTCATGACACGAGTTTATGCATGTATCAGTGTCATCCTATGTTGAGTCTTTGTCTTCAATGTCAAGCTTTGATTCATCTCTTTCCTTCTCATTTTTTGATAATGAATCTCATTTATTTTCTTCCTCTACAATTCTTATTCTTTCATTTTTCTTATACCACTTGTATTTGAAGTTTCTCCAATGTAGATAATTTGGATAGTTCTCCAAACTTTATTTGTTGTTTCACATAGTTGTAGATTTTTGAACTTTTCAAGCGAGAGCACAATATAACAAATTCATCATTTGCATTTCTTTGATTTCTCATTAAACAATCACCTAAATTAACTATATTGGACATGGAAACCAATTGTGATGTTAATTCCATAGCCCAAAGTCATATAGTTGCATACAATTTTAAACATGTAAGCGGGAATAAAAAAATCCTTACCTTCTATGTAATTGGTGGCATATCAAGTACGCCAAAGAGGTAGAAAGAGAGGAGGTTTACACTAGTGTCATTTGGTTCTTCAAGTAGGTAGTTACACTTGTAAATACTTGAACCTCTTCTAATATCAAGTAAATAAATATTAAAGGGGGTAAATGATGTTTACGAGGAAAATGATCAAATTTAATAAATTAGATCAACAAGCAAATCATAACAAGTAAACTGCATAAATTAGGATTTATTCATGCACACCCTTCCTTTCAACCATGTCATATGCTTGAGATAGCCTACCTAGGTCTTGCAAACTACTACTATTAAACTAATTTTATGTGGTCCAAAGCATTTGAAAAACATTCAAATTACCATGTATATCTTCTACACAAGGAGAAATGCTTTCATGGAAAATACCTAGATGTATTAAACCCCACAACAAGAGTTTATCTTATTTTTCAGAAGAAAGATCTCATATAGAACTCCTCTTAGCTACAAATAAAATAAAATGAAATTATTCTAATAAACCTTTGAAACATAAAAAATGTAAATCAAAATCTACATTCATGTTTTAGTAGAAGTTTTTTAAGAAAAGTTAGATATTAAGAAGAAGGCAAAGGATTGGGAGCACTTAGCAAAGCTATGTCTCATTTTGAGCAAACAAAAAAATATCACTAGAGTGGAAAGAATTGTAGTAGTAAGTAGATAGTTGCGATCTTCTTCTGTATTGAAAATATTGAGTAGAGGGTCCTTTTAAAGACTTAGAGAGTGTCTAAAGATTGAAGAATCAAACAAACTAACTCAAAAATGATAGGAAAATCAACTTTCCTCAGTAGTGTATCGATGTTTCTTGGCACGTACCAGTACGACACTACAATATCACACTGTAGAAAAGGTTGAACAAGTAGCATGTAATGTTGAATAAAAAATTATCATGCAGAGCTTTAGTTACAAAATGAGGCATGTAGAAATGACTAAATTCAAATTTCCAACGATTAAATGGGTTTCGGTGTACATGAAGATGCAACAGTGCAATGCTTAGGAAAATACGTTGGATTCAACATATCAAGAATGTGTATTAGTGCTCAAGTGTACTGATGCATAGTAATATCAAAGTATTGGAGGACGGGTAATATGCATCGGTGCAATAGTAAAGAATGAGATGTAGGAATGAAAGAGTATAAGTGGGAACATTAAATGATTAAATAGCAAAAGATCATGTGTACTGGTGAAAAAAAGTGTTCAGGGCACATGCTTAAACTGTAATAAAGTCTTAATATTTGCACTTGGTGTACTAGTATATACTCAAGGTGTACTATTACATATGTTGAGGTACTTCTGTATAAATTATCCTCAAGCAATATCTAATCTAGAAAATATGTGCAATAAGGATCAAGAATATATGTGTATGATCTCAGTTAGGTGCATATGATGTAAGCATAACTTTGAGAGGATTTAACATTTTTTTGAGGATTAAAACAACCACACAAGATAATAAAAGATATTTTTAGCTTTTTTATTTCTTTGAATCAAACTTTTACTCGAACTTCTTTTTTATGTCGAGAAAAATCTTTATACTTTAGTTCACAATCAGTTTCTTTATGTTCCAAGCTCGCATATGTCTTATTGCTTTAAGTCCACTTGAGATTTTCTTCGGAGATTCACATAAGATTCTTCAAATTGATGTCATTATATTTAGTCTTTGTAACTCAATGTATATGATATTGTGCATTGCACAACATATAAGTACAACATTCATGCACAATCCACGGCTTCAAAACACAACAAATCTTCATGGTTAATTTTCTCTTTGACATAAAAGAGTATTTATTTGCAAATAAAAATTTATTCTAGTATTATTGTCATCAAAATAAAGTTCACAAATAATTTCTTAATTTTTAATGAGGACAACACTTACAAAAATAAAAGGCATGAAGAATACTATAAGAGATAAATACTTCGTAAATTTATGTCTTTTTCCTATTAGCACTTCACATAGAAAAGCTTCACAATTATGCTCCCCATAAATAATGCTCCATCTTAACGGCATCATCAGGGATCAGAGCTTAAAATAAGAATCTCCTTGTAGCAAATAATTGTCAATGATTTCTAGAAACACATTAGTTTCAAAACACTTGTTATCTTTTAAAAATATTTTTCATATTATAAATGTAGAAAAACACAAAAGGGTATATGAAATATGTTAAATCTAAGTTGAGTACAACTAAAGTATGTTAGAAATATAGTATTTTACAGTGTAAACTCTTGCAGGAAAGGTCAATTAATTTTTATCACAAGAACTAAATTTTAATGCAGTTAGGATAACTAATATCTAAAGTTTACTCATAACGATGTTGATCTTTTTTATACAAAGACCATGCATAGGAAAGTATTGCATCTTCCTTTATCACCTCATAACACCAAGAAAGGTTCACCATTCATTTGGATATCATAACTCCTTAACCTCTTTCTAACTATTTCAAAGTACACGTAACAAGTGACAAGGCCTAGCACATCACAGTCGATGTATCAATAGGCTCATCTCATATTAGATTTGGGCATACAAAGATGTAGCATGTATTTTATAAAGACTTCTAAAGATAACAACTAAGATGATTATTACAATTTAATTAAACAAATTAATAACAACAAACTTAAAAAAACAATTCAAGCAACAATACCAATAAAAGTAATATATCTAATCATTAGCAAATACAGATACTAGATCACATATAATAAATAATAAGAAAAATGCATTTAACAAGTCATACAAAAACATGAGAAATTTAATACATGCAATAATCACTATAAAAGTAAAATTCAATTAGATACAATTTATAACGACAAAGGTGTATTTTTTTTCATCTTGATCTTTGGAATCATGATAATCGTGATGTACGTCTTTCTTGACATTACGGCCATGTACATCATAGATGTTTGATTTCTTCATAGGATGTTTTGAATATATCCATTTAACTTGATCTTCTCTTCTAGAGCATTTAAACCTAAACAACAATTTTAAGGATAGTTCTTGGTACCCATGCCTCCTAGGGTCCATGAGGGTAACTTGACTTCTCCAAAAAAAATTAATCTTTTTAGTAGATATACCTTTAGCTTTATGATCATAAAGAAATTCATGATGCAATGATTTCATAGGCTCAATTTAGATTCACATCCATTTCCACATACACTGCAAGATGGTATTTGTATGGAAGTTTTCTATTATTTAATTTCTATTAGTAAACTTTACAAGGTTGTTTACTAGTTTTTCATTATTTATTTTTAAAGCCTCTATAATTATTTCTAGGTTAGTTATTGTAGGAAGTAAATAAGATTTTATGAACTTCGCATTATTGAATCGTAGAATATGAAGCAAACTTTTTGCTTAGAAGATCATATGTTCATCACATAAAGTAGAAAATTCAGCACAATGATTTGCACTTTGTGATGCCATTAATTTTAGGGAAATAATTTTCTTAAAAGATTTCACATATTCTAATGAATATAAAGATGAGAACATGGTTCTCTATTCAAGTGTGAGTCTCTAAACCAAGAGACCTTCTGAAACAAGTCCAATCTACACTCGTCTCTCACGTAGGCATAATGATGAGTAACATTGCTTCCTACGAACTTCGATGTCTCCTTCATAAGGATGATGAAACTCTTGATTTTTTTGTAGAAAATCAAACCTTCTTCAATCATAAGGAATCTGGAGAAGGAATGATCTTCTTCTCCATAATGCCATGCCAAAGAAGATGAAGGAGACTTCAGTGTTGACGTCTAGGTCATGAAGAGGACACGTGTATGAGAAGTGGTTTCTCAATACTCTTATGTTCTTTTAATTCTCAAGGCAATAGAAAAATTATCAAAGAGACCAAGCATGCTCTTAAAGAGAGGCATTGCCCTCTCTTTCGTAGTAAGGGAGAACGTCTGCGAAGAGTTTCCTCTTCTTGTAAGTATGTACCATGGATCCCCTTGGATGAAGAATCAAAGGCTATGATTTAGTTTTTTGTTAAACGATGAATCCATGATTCATCGCCTTTATTCTTTCATTTTGGCTAAAATCCTTGGAAAAATACATGTAAATATCCATTAATTTTAACTAATTATCATTTCAACCACAAATATTAATATTATATAATTAACACTTATTTTACCAAAATAAAGAATAAAGATAAAAAGAAAAATAACAGAAAAAGAAGGTTGTAAATATGAAATAGATACAGACTGATCCTAACCCCGAGACAAGGTCAATATTGACTTGGTCGACGAAAGAAATAAGTAGGGGGAGATAAGGATCTTAACTTACAAAAATATCAAGAAAAAAAAGACAAAAAATATAATTTACTTATTTATAAAATTGTAAATATTTCACCTATTTTATTTATCATCAAGACAACCTCAAATCAATTCACTTCTTTTGTAAAAATTGTTCATAAAAAATTATTATTTTATAAAAATATCATAAAAATATTTCGTCACTAAAAATAATTAACCGTAATGGACCGAAAAAGCTGCAAAAGGCGACTTCCGAGGTTCATAAATAGTTATAAAAAACTCCAAACGGACCAAACTAACTTTTATAATCTTATTTATACTTAGTACTATTTATTAAAAATATTCGAATAAAATCAGTGAGTTTTGACGTTTAGGAGATGTATATATATACAATATGTAGAAAATTCCCGTATTTTTAATTAATTAACCGTAAACCCGATTAACTTAGTTTCTTTTTCTAAAATCAAAAAATGTATAGAAAAATATAAAAATATAATCAAGTCAAAATAACAATAAAACTCGAAGCCTCGAAGCTGCTACCTAAATTTTCCGGACCTCATATCACGGTCGTACGGACTCCGAATTGGACAAACTTAGTTTTAAAATTCATATTATTCAGTTATCTACAAAATGACCTGGTTTTGCTAAAATAGAAGTTAATACGAAAAATGTGTTTTTTGAGTCCGTATTGGTATATTATACAATGAACTGTAATTTATATCATTACTTTATTATTAAATTTAATTAAATAATAATTTAGTTACTTATTTTATTTATTAGATAAGTTAATTTATTTTATTTATTTTTTATTTTTTATTAGCTTATTACTATTTATTCATTTAAGTAATTACTTCATGATATCCTTAATTATTAAACAAATTATATACTTAAATAATCTCTTAATTATATCCTTAATTATCTATTTAATTAAATCTTAATTAATTTATATAATAAAATCTATAATTTAATTCTTTATTAAGTATTTTAATTAAGTAATAATTTATTTTATTTTTTCTCTCTTCTTTGCCTCTCTATTACTTTCCCAATTCTTCTTCTCTTCCCCATTTATTCCTCTTCCTTCTCCATTACCGCCCGTCCTTCTTCCTTGCCGTCAACAGTCGCTAACCTCCTCAACGGCCGGCAGTTGGTCGATCGTTCCTCCAACGATCTGTGCCCTTGTCACGGCCGGCAGTGACAAGATACCCCTCGTCTATAAAACCCCTATCGACCTCAATCATTTGACCATCTGCCATTCTTCAATCCTTCATCCTCTATTTCCGGCGAGAGAGCTGGTAACAGGATCTTGCCCCGCGTCTATCGAGCGAGGTCGACGGGGCATAGGTGCAATTCGCCGCTGCGTCGAGCTGCTCTGTCGTGCGATAACCTCCACGAGCTGTCGTCGCCTTGAGGTCACAACATCCAGGAGTTTTTCCGAGCTCCTTCCACTAGCGCAATTCCATCCTACTTCCAGGTTAGATCGTTGACCACTTCTCATATGCATCCCTATTTCTCCTCTCAATCCCTCTTTCCCCCATCATTTCTCCACAAATAGACACTGAAATTGATTTTCAATTCTTCCTTCCATCATTATCACCAGAATCCCTTTTCTGTCCATGTTCTTTCCAGCCTAGTCTGATATCATCTTCAAACCAATTCTCAATCCTGCTCCAATCCATCTGGTTTCCACTCCATTTCGTCTCTCCACGTTTTTATATCTCTTCCACCAATTAATAACGTCAGATTCTCAATGGATCTAAGATCAGATCATCCCTCCTCTGTTTGCTGGAGATACATCCATTCACAAAATATAGCTTTGTTCGTAATACCCAGGATGAGTTACACCTATTCTCGAGCCTTCGGTCTTCATTTTCAGGTACATGACCATAGGATCTTTGAGGTTGAACTTCACGCACATCAACATCTTAAAGTATCTTAAAGACATCTGCTGCAACGAAAATACCACTGCCAGAGTTCAAGGCTACGCTATATGCAACATTTGATTTGAGTAGTACCTGCATTCGCCGTAAGTGTCTAATCGAAGTTCACCTGGAGCATCAAAGTATCACAACACTGTCAGTCGAGAATTACGCGAGGAGGAACGAGGAGTTCATCGCCTCGGACAACCGTTGCGTGTGAAGACAAGGCGAAGTTTTGTCTGAAATCTTATTAACTCGGTGAAGAATACAATCGAGAGTTCCATATTCCGAAGATTCTCCGCACTTCGCTCGGAGCCTCGGGCTTGATTTGGGGGAAGAACAACTTGTGATCTCATATTAAAGTAGAACCAATAGATTACATTTCGATCTAATGGCACTCAGAGCACCACACGCTCATCCCTTCGCCAAAACACGTGTCGAATCCGGCACTGATCCACCGCTCAAGTTTCTCGCATGCGCTCGAAAATTATTTAAAGAAAATTGCATCAAAAGGCCCTGAGTTTTTCATATTCATGAAATGTTCCTTGAAGGGGGATATCAAGTGACCAAATACGTGAATCCTGGGAGTTTTAAACAAACATCCTCAGAATTTTGAGGAATCACAAGTAGGACCCAAAGCTGGAAGAAAAATGTGGAGGGCACATGCATCTGGAGTTTTTGCACACAAACACTCTGAAATTTCCATATTATCACATGTACCCTTAGTTCCAGAATAACTACATTTATACCCCCTACACAGTATACAGTATACTATACATATATTACATAACAAATAAAATACCACTAATAAAAATCAAGTAAAAATACAAATATATATAAAGTACTATACCATATCCAGTATTAAAGCAATTAAAAGATAAGAAAATCTATTTTTCACAAATCTTTAAAAATACAAAAATATAACAAACTCTAAAAATCTAAAAAAATATATATATGCCTTAAAAAATCCAATAAAAATTACATGTAGTATATTTTACGATATTTTATACAGAAAATCCAAAATAAAATAAAAATAAATACTAAAATCAATAAAAAAATACAAAATTCATAAAACCTTCAAAAATTCATAACTAAATAAATACAAATCATCTAAAAACACGCGATATATTGTTTTAAATATAATCTCATCTACTTTCCAATAAAAATAAAATAAAAATATTTGTTATTGTTTGTTACCTTAAAACTTCAAAATACAAATCTATTTTCAATAAAAACTTAATTTTTTCCTATTAAAAATAATCCAAAACTCCCTTAAAATATTAAAGACCCATTAAAAATTTATAAAAACAGAATACAAATTAAAACATAAAATAAAAATAAAATAAAAATCAAAAAAATAAAAATAACAAATATTTTCTAAAATCTTAAAATACCTTAAAATTCACAAAAAAATAAAATTTCTTAAAAATTAAATAAAAATTCAGAAAATTCCCTAAAATAAAATAAAAATTAGGAAATAGTTTACCTTAACTTGTCTATAGTTTAACCCTCGTTTCCAATAGTTTGTCTCCCTAAGTTCGACACTCCCATTCTTAAACGTTATACACTTAAGTTTAGGAGTATAAATAAAATAAAAAGATTAACTAACATTAATCTTTTATGGTATAACTCACCTGGTCGATACAACGACCGATACATTTTCTCTGCTCCTTTTACAGGTTCAGAAGACTAGTGATCGGGTGGTTTTTCAGATGGCACTATTCCCGGGGAGGCATCGCTAGGGTAGTCGTAGACCTAGGTTTAGGGTTTTCTCTTTTCTCCATTTTATTTTCTAACCTCATGGTTTTCTGTTTCTGATTTGTGTAGCATAGGTTGAGCCGCATAATTGATAACCACAAAGTCATTTTTTGTAATTTCTTGTAAAAATTATTCGTAGAAAGGGGGCCCTTCAAGGTATCCCGACTTTTACCTCTCCCTCTCTTCTTCTTGGGGTATGTTTCACCAGGGTTGTACTCCTGGGGGAGCAGGGCACCCACCGCGGCTTTTTCGCTCGTGATTTTTTTCGACAGTTTTTCGCAGCTTTTTGAGATAGGTGCTTGTTAGGATTTCTCGAGTTTTCCCTTCACCGCGGGACCATAGTTAGGTGCTTGATTAGGTTGAAACACCTAGTTTCTTGTATCTAGGGCCAAACCCAAAAGACAAAAATACGTTAGATGATCTTTCTGAAAATACTCAAAAAAGTGAAAACCGAAAATTAAAATAGGGACTGTTAATTTTTATCTGATCCTAAAATAAACGTAAGGACTCCACTTGTTTTGGGAGAGTGATCCCCGCAATTGCATCGCAGGTACACTCTCCAGATTTTGTGAGTGAGAGACGACACATAAGGTAGAGCTAGAGTCTGGGCTTCTTCTGAAGTACTACTTAGTTCATGCCTTTAATCACTTTATCTTCAGTGGGTACTATCGGGTAGCAGGAAACGGTCCGGATGTACTTAGCAGAGTAGGAAGTTTAGAGGACATTACGTAAGGCTCCATCCTCAAGTAGCACGGGTAGCCGGAAACGGTCCGTACTTACTCCCATACTGGCTGAGACTAAGTAATAATTGGTGAGAACTCGGGATAGTTTGCCGTAGAAGTTTCGGGCATCTATCTGATCTCGCTAATTTGTGAGAAGATTGTTTGCCGAACAACCTTAAAATTGTAAAGATAAATGACCGAACTCTTACGGTCATCACCATGGTTGCATTGGTGAACTCAGGTTTGCTTTGTGTTTGATTGTGGTGTGAGTGTAAACTTTTAAGATCTTGATCAACTAAAAACTATCAAGATGATGGGAAAGCGATCGCTCCGGTCGACTGTTACCGATCCTCTCTCTCACAAACCTGCCCATTCATCCAGATTTGTTTGGGATGTCTCTCATCCTAAACCAAAATCCACTCGAGTTGCTACTTCCAAGTGTGACTCGAACCCTAGAAGCTCGTCATCTATTTCTTCTCCTTCTCATTCTCTATCATCATGACCTCCAGCTACAGAAGACAATAAGCACTTACATATTGATTTGGCAATGCCTGACTTAGATTATTTCTCCTTTCCAGAAGATATGGCTGGCAAAGGACCGCATACCACCTCTGTAGTCATTGATCAGTCTGCGATTAACAGCGGTCTACTTGCTTCCTATGAGACAATGCAGAACAAGATTAGGGAGCAAGATAGACTAATGCACGATGTTCGAGATGAGTTGACTCAACTGCGAGCCCATCGCAACAATCCTAATGCTGAGAACCCAAGAGCTGATCATCCAAGACCTGAGGATCAAGAGAAACCAGATGGAGCAGAGAGACCTCCACTAGGACCAAACTGCACGATGCAACAACTCTACAACCCCGTAGTCATTGCTTTGCAGTACAGTGTATGATGTGCATGTGAACGAGAATATGATCAAGTTGATCGCTTTTCCTTTCTCCCTCGTTGATCAAGTAGCCTACTGGCTGAAACACTGAGGGAGAGATGTTTACACATGGAAGGAGCTAAGAACTGCATATCTGAACAAGTATTATCCCCTTGGTCGAACGAATGTTGCAAGAGCCATGATCAGTAATTTTACCATGATCGGGAATGAACAGTTCCACTAGGCATGGGACCGACTTAGAAAGCTCATTGATCGGTGTCCCCATCACGAACTTTCTAAGCCAACTCTAGTATAGAGTTTCTTCAGTGGCTAACACTAGAGTTAAAGGGACTGGTGAACACAGCTTGTATTTGATTTCTTTTTCAATGCACGAAGATCGAGCTGGCCCATTTATGAAAAAAAGGCAGAGAACTATACAATGATGTCCCAGACTCGGGTTTACAATCAGACAAAGCCACCTACTTATCACAAGCATTCCCGAGTGGCACAAACTGAAGGGAATCTATCATCTGCTCTTTAGATTCCACTCGAATCCCCATCAGCTGATATAGGGATCATTTGTCAGAATCTAGATCGGATGGAAATAATGGAGAAGAAGTGCCATAATTTAGACAAGCTCGATAAGATTGACGAGCTTGAGAGATACCTGAGTGATCTGAAGACACAAATTATGCACCTTCAAGAAATACAAGCGGACTCCAATCGGTCTTCGAGATCGCAAGCTGATTCAGGAAGCTGAGACCAAGGCATACTTCCTAGGCCTCCAGTACAACACATTTACCATGTGCATTCTGAGCCGACTCATCAGCCCTCAGCGTATCCGCAACTCCAGCAGGCACCATCATCTGACACTCAGATGATGGTGTATCAAAGCGATCAACCCTTATATCTATGTCCCCAGAATACTCTGAGATGCACGAGCCGTTGACTGAGGTCAATGGGATATGGTACAACCAGCCGCAGCAACCAGGGATCCGTCACGATCACCCTGGTTTCTGTTGGTCTATAGGAGGTGCCTCTTACCAGCAGCCACTGTAGGCATCGATGGGGCAGAGCAGAGAGCAGCAGCATTCCGGTCCTTGTCATTTCCAGCAACCACAGTGGAGGCAGAGCACATACCAGTCTCATTATCAGCAACATTACCCTCCACAATAGCAGCCAGCTTAGAAGCAACCTCAGTACCATCGAGGCGACTCATCCGGGTCTCATGGTCCTTTCCATGATAGCCCAGCATTAGAGTATCTCGCCAACCTGATCACAGATCAACAAGCATCTTTTAGGCGAGAAATGGATGAGTTTATTACCCATGTCACGGATCTGATCAAAGGGAAGTCCGCCTTGCCTGCTCAGATAGATCCAAATCTGAATAATTTGAAGCGTAAATCAGAGTAGGTAGATTTGACCGAGCCCACCCTCCAATCACAGGTATTTTCCGATGACTATCTTTTTTACGGTGATGCTGATTTCATTTCCCTTAGGAGCGGTAGGATGCCAGTAGGCAGAGACTCTACTAGGCTCAAGGAGGATACTCTGGATAACTCAAGCAAGCCGGTAGAAGACATTAATGGCGGTACTGAAGCCGCACCCTTTGACGATGGATACGGTGGTGTTGAAGCCACCAAGTCTACAGAGCAGCCAGAGCCGAATGTCGATGCAGCTACTTTACCATTCTTTGTATATAGTGATGATGAGAGAAAATCACAAAAAATGTACAGAAGAGAAGAACTCGTAAAAGAAATAAAAATATAGTTGATCAATACATATCTCTTTCTGATGATTCGTAGCAAGCAAGTTCCTGTTTTTCAAAAACATTTCCTTCTTCTTCTTCTTCTGATCCTTTGATTGTACAGACTAATCAGGAGGATGTATAGATTCCTTTTCCCAAAGAACTCTTCTAAGGAAAAGGCGCTAAAAAAGAAAACACCAAAAAGATCCAAATGAATGATCTGACGTAAGAGATGATCGACAAGTTCACGATCCAACTTACTCTTTCGAAAGCCTTGGCACACATCCCTTTTCTGCAGAAAGGTCTTAAAGAATGAACCACGGTCCACAGGAAGAAGAGGCATCTCAACCACTGTTCTAAGATCCATGTCTTGACCAAGGAACCATGTCAATCTATTTAGAATTGACTCCCATTCAAGAGATCAGATTCAGGAGCACCATATGTCAGATGTGAGATCCGCAATCAGAATTTTGATCGGACTCTATTAGATAGCAGATCTTCGATTAATATCCTTCCTTCTTCTTTACTTGACAAGTTCGAGTTTGGGCCTCTTCGACCAAGCTGAACGTTCTTACAGTTTGCTGATAGATCGAACAAGAGGTCTAAGGGTTTAATTGAAGACACTATCGTCACCATTCAGGATTTGCAATTCCCCGTGGATTTCGTCGTGCTGGACATGGCAGTCCCTGAATGCGTGACCGATACCCCGATCATACTAGGACGACCTTTTATGGCAACAACAAAGGTCGTTTCTGACTATGGTACCGGGAAGGTGTACTTTCACGTTAAGGGTGAAAGTATACACATAGAGACGATCCAAGACCAGAATTCTAGATCAGTTGAATCAGAGCGAGCATCTGATGACGAACCTGATAGTCATCAGGATTGTGATTTGTACAAATCGATGATGAAGCCATCCGGGTCGAACCTAGCATCTAATCTTTCATCACACCTTCGATCGAAGCCGAGATTTAGATATCCGAAGATGGGAGATTAGATAGCACAATCCTAGAGCCTAATAGCGAGAATCTTGATGGATGAGTCTGATACCTGTTCAAATCATTCATATATTCTGTATCCCTTCGATGTAGAAGTGATAATCAGAGTTGTCAATTACCTTTAGAGCAGTCAGATTATGACGATGCTGATAGGCAGTGCTTCGCCAAATTCCTACCACTTCAGACTCCATCAACAGAGCCTATAACTGCTTGGAGACTGAATCAAATCAAAATATCCAACAATCTCAAGTTCTTTCTTAGTCAGAGCAGGCCGAGCTTACGTATATCGATCTAGCAGCCTAAACCTAGGTCCTAATCAAACTCAATCTCCCTGTTCCATCTCCCCCTGAGCTTAAATCGTTGTCTCTGATCATGAAATACCGATTCCTTGCGGGTGAATCTAAAATGTTTTCGATCATCATCTCTTCCAATCTGACCGGAGATCAGGAATTCCGTCTGATGGCGATTCTTGAAAAGAATTGCAAGGCGATTGGGTGGTCAGTAGCTGATCTCCATGGGATTAGTCTGGCTCTGTGATCCCACCGCATTTTTCTCAAGGATGACACCAAACCGTCTCGTGAGTTTCAGCGCATGTTGAACTCGAATCTTTGAGAGGTGGTTATGAAGGAAATATCCAAATAGTGGAGCACCGATTTTATCTATCCCATCTCCGACTCGAAATGGGTTAGTCCTTTGCATGTAGTACCCAAGAAGACGTGAATCACTACAGTGATCAATGAGGACGGAGAGGAGATCGCTACCCAAGTACTGACTTCTTGGTGCATCTGTGTGGACTACAAACGTTTGAATCAGGCGACCAAGAAGGATCATTTCCCTCTATCTTTCATTGATCAGATCATTGAATGGTTAGCCGGGAAGAGCCATTATTGCTTTCTCGATGGGAACTCGGGATATAATAAAGTGGCTATTGCTCCAGAAGACCAAGAAAAGATGGCATCACCTGTTCATTCGGAACGTATGATTTTAAATGGATGCCCTTCGGACTATGTAATGCTCCGGCTATATTCCAGAGGTGCATGCTTTCGATATTCGTGGACATGATGGGAGATATATTGGAGGTCTTCATAGATGATTTCTTGATATACGATGATGAATTTTATTCCTACCTTTCTATCCTAGACCACGTGCTTCAGCAGTGCATGGAGGTTAACCTCGTACTTTCTTTGGAGAAGAGTCATTTCATGATGACTCAGGGGACTATCCTTGGTCACATCATCTCCAACCGGGACATGTAGGTAGACCAGGCCAAGGAGGATATCATTAAGAAACTCAATGTCCAATCTGAAACAGCTATGGTCTTTCCTCGGGCATGTCGGTTTCTACCGATGTTTCATACGGGACTTCAGCAAAATTGCCCGACCGTTGTCTGATCTTCTCGCGAAAGGCACCGAGTTTGTCGTCGATGATAAGTGTCTTTCGGTGTTTTAAAATCTCAAGAATATGGTTGTCGAGGCTCCTGTCCTCTAGCCACCCGATTGGTCTCTTCCATTCAAAGTCATGACGGACGCCTCCAATTTTACCGTTGGGGTTGTGATGGGACAGAGGAGGGATGGCCTTCCATACACCATACACTGCGCTACCAAGACTTTGGAGTCCACTGAGCAGAATTACATAGTTACACAGAAAGAGATGCTAGCCGTAGTATTTGCGTTAGAAAAATTTAGATCCCATATCATAGGATCGAAGGTCAAAATCTTCACTGATCACACTACCATCAAGTATCTAATAGACAAGAAGGATTCGAAGCCGTGTCTGACCAGATGGATCCTTCTACTCTAGGAGTTCGACATCAAAATCAATGATAATCTTAGAGTAAAGAATGTGGTGGAGGGTCACCTCTCTTGGTTAGAAACACCCGAGACTTTTGAGTTCGATGCAACAATAATCGAGACCTTCCCCGACGAGGCGATTCTTGTTGTCACCTCGCTGCCATGGTATTCCGACATTGTGAACTTTCTTGTTGCTAAGAAAGTCCCACAAGGTTGGCCCAGATAGAAGCTTGAGACTTTCCTCGCAAAATCCAAGTCTTACTATTGGGAGAATCCGATCTTCAAGAGGAAAACCAGAGTGTCCTCATGTATTGTCATCATTTAGAAGCTGGAGGACACCATTCAGGGAAGAGGACAGCACAGAAGGTGCTCCAATCTAGCCTTTGGTGGCCTACGCTCGTTGCAGATGCTTATGCATTCGTAAAGCGATATACTGACTGACAGAAAATGGGCACTTGTGGACATAGAGACATGATGTCAATGCAGCTGATTAACTTCTGTGAAGTGTTTGATGCATGGGGTATCGACTTTATGGCCCCATTTCCTAAAAGTCTGGGGTTCAAGTATATAGTTTATTTTTGCATATAAAAATATGTTGTAAAATACTCTGATAAAGTCCTTAAAAAATTGAAAAAAAATATTGTAAAATCTGTATAAAAGCCGTATAAAGTTGTATATAAAATTTGTATAAAATCCTTATAAAAAATATAAAATCGGTGTAAAATTTGTGTAAATCGAATCAATCCACTAACTCTTTCAAAAAGATCCCTAAAATTGAAGAGTTTTAAAATCCAATAAAAATTTGCAAAAGTCTTTAAAATACACTTAAAACACTTAATCTGAAAAATTAACCTCATAAAAAAATTGTTGCATTCATTCTCATTTTTCAGAACAAGTCTGATTCTTGAACCGAATGGATCTAAGTCTAAGAGATGGAGCTTGGTTTAGGTCTTATTCCACTTAATTATAAAGGAACTTTATTAACAACTGGAATTGAGACTCTTCAGGTGTTTTAGACTTAATTCTTTGGGTTCCATGAGACTGTGTTCGGAATTCAACTTGAAAGTGCCTAAGTAGGACACCTGGTGTCATCCGTTTAACTCTTCTCCATTTGAACCAATTTTGAACACATGCACTCTGCACTTAGCACGACCTTCATGGGGCTGCGAAGGGCAGTCCATTTCAGTGGCGCATTTCCATCCTTGTATCGCGGTGACGATGTCTTAAGACAGGATAGATTGGGGTTGAAATAAAGCTTCGGATGAGGGAAGGATCTGCTAGCACAATTTTTTCTAAGACTCCAAAAAAATGGTTAGAATGAAAAGATGTTATATCCGTCGGGGCATAAAAGACCTATGCCGTACAACAATCATTACTACCAAAAAGAAGCCCAATACACCAAATACCAAAAATGACCACAATGGTCTGAGCTTCAGAAAAGCTTGCACGTCTTAGTGGAGACTTCGCTAAACTGGTCAGCCTTCACAAGAGATGTGATTACACTGATCACACTCTAGTTCTCTTCTCAATTCTTCTATCTTCTTTCTATACTCGATTGTGGACACAACACGACCTGACCTCAGAAGGAAATACCTTCCTCCTCGAGGATTGAGCTGTTAGATGAGGGTCCAATGTGAATGTATAACTGGATGGACGGTTTCTTCGCTTCTCTAGAGCGGGAAGAGCTAACACCTTTCACACACAGTACAAATTGCTTTCAAAGCTGAAAAGTTTGTGTGATGAATACGTGGATCTGAGCTGGCAGTTAAGGTGAATATGGATAAGGATTTGTGGAACTTGAGGGCTATTGAGGCTTAAATCCTAATTCTAATAGAGTCCCGACATACTATTAATCCAAAGGTCTGAATCCAAGCTCCAAATTCTGGGTGAAGTGAGATTCGGTTTAAAGAAACTAGCATGTTCTAAGTTCTTTTATTTTTCTTTTTCTTTTTCTTTTTCTTTTTACTTGCACTTATATATAGAATAAGTGTTTGCTTAGGGAATAGCAAAGGTAAAGTATAGGGGAATGTTGAATCCGTGATTCATTGCCTTTATTCATTCATTTTAGCTAAAATCTTTAGTAAAATACATGTAAATATCTATTAATTTCAACTAATTATCATTCTAACCACAAATATTAATATTATATAATTAACACTTATTTTACCAAAATAAAGAATAAAGATAAAAAGAAAAATAAAAGAAAAAGAAGGTTGTAAATATGAAATAGATACAGACTGATCCTAACCCCGAGACCAGGCCAATATTAACTTGGTCATAAAAGAAAACAGTTGGGGGAGATAAGGATCTTAACCTATAAAAATATCAAGAAAACAAAGATCAAAAATATAATTTACCCATTTATGACATTGTAAATATTTCACCTATTTTACTTATCATCAAGACAACCTCAAATCAATTCATTTCTTTTGTAAAGTTGTTCATAAAAATATATATTATTTTATAAAAAATCAGAAAAATATTTCATCTCTAAAAATAATTAACCGTAATGGACCAAAAAAGCCACAAAAGCCGACTTCCGACGTTCATAACTATCTATAAAAAACTCCAAACAGACCAAACTCACTTTTAAAATATGTTTTATACTTATTACTATTTATTAAAAATATCTAAAAATATTCCAATAAAATCTGTGAGTTTTGGCATTTGGGACCCATCATATATATGTTCAATACGTACATAATTTCCCATAATTTTAATTAAATAACCATAGACTCGATTAACTTAATTTCTATTCCTAAAATCTTCTAAAATGAATAGAAAAATATAAAAAATACAATCAAGTCAAAATACCAATAAAATCCGAAGCCTCGAAGTCGCTACTTAAATTTTCCGGACATCTCGGCCGTACGGACTCTGAATTGGGCGAACTCTGTTTTAAATATCATATTATTCAATTATCTACAAAAATACACTGGTTTTACTAAAATCGGAGTTAATACGAAAAACACGATTTTTGGGTCAGTATTGGTATATTGTACAATAAATCGTAATTTATATAATTACTTTATTATTATATTTTATTAAATAATAATTTAGTTATTTATTTTATTTATTTATTAAGTTAATTTAATTTAATTTATTTATTATATTAACTTATTATCATTTATTCATTTAAATAATTTTTATGATATCCATATTTATTAAACAAATTATTTACTTAATTAATCTTATTTATTTACTTACATCTTAATTAATTTATATAATACAATCTATAATTTAATTATTTATTAAGTATTTTGATTAATCAATTTATTTATTTATTTTCTCTCTTCTTTTCCTCTCTCTTACTTTCCCAATTCTTCTTCTCTTCCCTGTTTCTTCCTCCTCCGTCTCCATCGCCTCCTGCCCTTCTTCCTTGCCGTCAACCGTCGCCAACCTCCTCAATGCCCGATAGTTGTCCAGTCGTTCCTCCAACGATCCACGCTCTCGTCACCATCGGCAGTGATGAGATTCCCCCTCGTCTATAAAACCGCCGTCGACCTCCATCGTTTAACCATCCGCCATTCTTCAATCCTACATCCTCGAGTTCCGGCGAGAGAGCTGGTGACTCCGTCGAGCGAGGTCGACAGATAATAGGTGCTATCCGTTGCATCGTCGAGCTGCTCCGTCTTGCGACAACCTCCGCGAGTTGTCATCGCGTCGAGATCACAACATCCAGGAGTTTTCCGAGCTCCTTCCACATGCGCAATTCCATCCTACTTCCAGGT
Organism: Ottelia alismoides; assembly: GCA_037367405.1. NCBI lineage: Eukaryota > Viridiplantae > Streptophyta > Magnoliopsida > Alismatales > Hydrocharitaceae > Ottelia > Ottelia alismoides. The sequence goes on from JAZKJV010005944.1 coordinate 81,109, forward strand.
TAGATCGTTAACCACTTCTCATCTTCATCCCTATTTCTCCTCTCAATCTCTCTTTTCCCCATCTTTTCTCCGCAAATAGACACTGAAATTGATTTTCAATTCTTCCTTCCATCGTTATCACAGGAATCCCTTTTCTGTCGCTGTTAAATCCAGCCCAGTCTAATATCATCTTCAAACCAATTCTCAATCCCTCTCCAATCCATCTGGTTTCCACTCCATTTCGGCTCTCCCCGTTTTTATATCTCTTCAACTAATTTATCACTTCAGATTCTCAACGGATCTGAGATCAGATCATCCCTCCTCCATTTGTTCGAGATCTATCCATTCAAAAAATATACCTTTATTTATAATACCCAGGCCGAGTTACACCTATACTCGAGCCTTCGGTCTTTATTTTCAGATACATGATCATAGGATCTTTGAGGTTGAACTTCACACACATGAACATCTTAGAAGTATCTTAAAGACATCTGCTGTAATGAAAATACCACTGCCGGAGTTCAAGGCTACGTTATATGCAACGTTTGATCTGAGTAGTACTTACATTTGTTGTGAGTGTCTGATCGAATTTCACCTGGAGCATCAAAGTATCGCAACACTATCAGTATAGCATTACGCAAGGAGGAATGAGGAGTTCACCGCCTCAGACTGCCGCCGCGTGTGAAGACAAGGCGAGGTTTTGTCCAAAATCTTATTAACTCATTGAAGAATACAATCGAAAGTTCCATTTTTTAAAGAATCGACGCACATCGCCCAGAGCCCCGGGCTTGATTTGGGGGAAGAACAGCTTGTGATCTCAGATTAAAGCAGAACCATTGGATTACATTTCGATCTAACAGCATTCAGAGCACCACGCACTCATCCCTTCGCCAAAACACGTGTCAAATCCAGCACCGATCCACCGCTCAAGTTTCTTGCGTGCAGTCGGAAATTATTTCCGGACAATTGCATCAAAGGGCCCTGAGTTTTCCATATTCACGAAATGGTCCTTGAAGGGAGATATCAATTATCAAGTGACCAAATACGTGAATCCTGGGAGTTTTACACAAACATCCTCTGAATTTTGAGGAATCACAAGTAGGACCCAAAGCTGGAAGAAAAACAAGAAGGGCACGTGCATCTAGAGTTTTTACACACAAAAACTCTAAACTTTGCATATTACCACACATACCCTAAGTTTCCAGAATAACAACATTTATACCCCTTTCATAATATACATTATACTATACATACAATACAAAATAAATAAAATACCACTAATAAAAATCAAGTAATACTACAAATAGATATATAGTATTATACCATATCCAATATTAAAGCAATTAAAAAAATTAATAAAAAACTTTTCTCATAAATCTTTAAAAATACAAAAATATAACAAATTCTAAAAATCTAAAAAAATATAAAAAACTTATAAAAATCCAATAAAAAATACCTATAGTATATTTTACACAGAAACCCCAAAACAAAAGAAAAAAACAAATAATAAAATCAATAAAAAAAATACAAAATTCATAAAAACTTCAAAATCCATAAATAAATACAAATCACCTAAAAACACACAATATATCATTTTAAAGATAATCTCATCTACTTTCCAATAAAAATAAAATAAAAATATTTTGCTTCTGTTTGTTACCTTAAAAATTCAAAATACAAATCTGTTTTCAATAAAAACATAATTTTTCTTATTAAAAATAATCCAAAATTCCTGAAAAATACTAAAGACCCATTAAAAATTTATAAAAACAGAAAACAAATTAGAACATAAATAAAATAAATTTAAAATCCAAAAAGTTTAAAATTACAAAATATTTTCTAAAGTAATAAAAAATCATAAAAAAATAAATTTCACAAAAACAATATAAAATTTTTTAAAAATCAAATAAAAATTCAGAAAAATCTCTAAAAACTAAATAAAAATTAGGAAATTGTTTCCCTTAGTTTGTCTATAGTTTAACCCTAGTTTCCAACAGTTTGCCTCCCTGAGTTCGGCACTCACGTGCTTAACCGTTATACACTTAAGTTTAGGAGTATAAATAAAATAAAAAGATTAACTAACATTAATCTTTTCTGGTAAAACTCACCTGATAGATACAATGGTCGATACATTTTATGTGTTCTTTTTACAGGTTCAGAAGACCAGTGATCAGGTGGTTTTTCATTAACCAAGAAATATAACTAAAATTATCTCCTTTTAATCCCAATTTTAAAATAATTAATAAAAATAGGTAACAATTCAATTTAGAGTACAATACATGGACTATACAATGTGGTACCATGTGTCAATGCACATGCCCCTTCTTTCATATATGAATTGAGGTTGTTGCTTATTTACTAATTTTAAAATTCAATTATAAAAATTCGTAATTTTATGAGAATACTCCTCATAACTTATGAATCATAATCATAGGTCCAAATAAAAATGTAAATCCAGTTTACATTTATCAATTTAATGTAAATCATATTCACATGTGTCCCTTGATATAATTATATGAGTCATATTCATATAAATATTAATTATTATATATCATCATTAATATTAATTAATGAATTATATTTGTGACTCATATTAACAAAATACCCTTATGAACAATAAATATGATAATAACAATTATTGTCTTAATATTGACATCAAATAATATGAGCCCTAATCCAATTAAGACTCGTGAGATATAAATGCAGATACTCAAAGATAATGTCGATGATATCTTACTATCTATGTATAATGACTTGAGATTTTGATATCTATCCCATTTCAAGGTTTATACCATTTTTAACGAAAATGTGTTACTTACGATTGTTGAGCTTGAGCTGAAATAATCTTCAATAAATGAGATCAATGAAACACATCAAACTCTCCATGAGCTGGAGGAAGTATCCTTAGGTTAAATATAGATTCCTTGACCATTTCTAATCAAACTCCAAACCATTTGAAGTTTAGAAATGAGCTCAAGGAGTGTAATTATTAACGTTTCCATCACCTTTTGACTTTCCAACATTTGAACATTGAAATTGAAATTGGAATTGAACATCATATTCAAATGAAATGAGACTTAATCTAATAAACTGTCACATCATTAATATAAGAAATTGAGCCACTAAAATCCATCTGATTTCCCTTAGAATGGAAGTGTCATGATAGATAATCTATTGAGATAGATTTAACCCTGAGTATTCCCGATACTCATACATCCTAAATAAAGGAAGACTTTGATTTATTCGAAGTGTAAATCCTAGTTTGACCATCTTCTTCAGAATATATCAATATATTTCTCATTCGATAATTATATGACAACATTAATCATATACTTTCCAAAAATAAATATTAATATCTCAAATTCATGTCTTATTTCATAAACAAGATGACCATGCTTGGAATTCATTGTGACCCCAAAATATCTCATGAGAGAGCTCTATCCCCCGGTTCAACAACTATGAACATGTATGATTCCACTGAGAGATCATACTTTTCATATGTCTTTATAGGCACACCAACTTACTGGTATATGGACCTTGGTTAGGTAACCAATCTATTAGTCTATCAAATGTGCACATTCAGACATATAGATGTATATCATTCTATGGTTAAGGGATGTGTGCCTGATCGTGATAGTTACGATCATGTCTTAGTTTATCTCGACCTCATCACGTCAACTATTTGCCTTGATTATTCCAACACTTCCAAAACTCTATTCCTATGCAGAGGATCTGCATCGATAAAGTAGTTGGAAATCAGTCTTTCGAGAAAGATTGCCATCTCTTTCTAAGATTGAAGATCATTATTGAATACTTCATGTTAAGTCAGTTATGTCCTCTCAACTGTATGCAGTAGATAACCCTAATTGTACAAAGAGATCTTAATGTTAAGTGCATTCACAATCATTCATTTAATCATTTAAGATGGACATGATTTAAAATAATAACTTTTATTGCGTTAGTGGGTTGCTAAGGCCTTACAAATCAAACAATTATTTAATGTTTCAAACAACTAATCTCATCAAGTGAAATTTCTTTTTTCTTAATGAAAGATTGGTTTGATTTGTCTGTAATAATTCAAAGTTTTCAAGAGCAATTTTTTATTTTAAAGATATTAGTTTTTTATTTTTTTCATACTTAAAATTTTTTATATGCCTTATAGATTTCATTGTAATAAGACATACTTGTTTTGTCTTTTGATTTTTCATCTTCGAAATTGAATTTTCTAATATTTCATCATCATCTTGGGTTGTTGTGAATGCAACAAGAGATTCTTCTTCATGGAACGAGTTGATGTAAAAATCAACATATTTCCATGTTGAATCTTTGTTTTCAATGTTGAGCTTTGATTTATCTCTTTTCTTCTCATTTCTTGAGCATAAAGATAGAGGATTTTCTTACTCTACATTGCTTCTTTCAATTTCTGCTTGTATTAAAGGCTTCTCAAATGTAGATAATTTGGAGAGTTCTCCAAACTTCATTTGTCACTTTGCCAAGTAGTGCTTTTTTGTACTCTCCAAGTGACAGTGCACAAAGTAACAAATCCATCGTTTTGCAATTCTTTCAATCTCTTTGATCTTGTCATTGGATAAATCATCTTATCCACTAATAGTTTGGACATAGTGAATAGTTGTGATATTTAGTGCCATAACCTAAAGTCATACTCTTTGCATAAAAACTTTGAACTTTTAGGGCCAATTGAAAAATTATTTACTTCTAAAGAATTACAGGTTATTGATCAAGTACATCGAAGAGTTTCAAATAACGGTGGTTTGCACTTGTGTTATTCAGAACTTCAAGTAGATAGTTACACCATCAAATATTTGACCTACTTGGATGCCAAATGAACAATTACTAGAAGGGAGTGAATAGTATTCATGCAAAAAATCATCAAATTTAGACAATTTAGCTAAGCGAGGAAACCACAATAAATAAGGATTTATATATGTTCACCTTCCTTTGAGTTATGTCATGTTCCTGAGCTTGGCCTACTCAAGACTTATAATCTCTTATCATTGGAACTACTTGTATTGTATCACAAAATATTTAAAAGGCACACAACATACCAGATTTATCTTCTACAAAAGAAGAAAGTCTTTCGTGGGAACACCTCAAGGTAAGCGATTTGCGAGAATATATCTTTTTTTAGCACAGAAAAAAATCTCACAAAAGTAATGGGAATTATAGTTGTAAGTAGAGACTTGTTCTCTTAGTGTGTGTTGAAAGATTAGGCAGAAGATACTTGTTGGCTTATGCAGGGCCTAAAAATAGAAGCAATTAAATATAATCATCTCAAAAATAATTGAAGAATCAGCTTTCTTCACTTGTGAACAAATGCATATTGGCATGTAGTCGTGCAATAGTACAATAAGACACTAGAAAAAGTCCAGCATCTCGTTTGTGCTGGTATACAAAAATTTATACCCAAGCAAGTTCATTTACAAAAAGAGACAGGTTGAAATGACTAAGTTCAAATACCGACAATTGAGTGTGTATCGGTGTCCATAAAGATGTACCAGTCGCAACAGTAAGTACATCAAAATCAACCCATTGATAGTTTATATGATTTAAAGTGTACCGGTGCACAATAATAGTATTTAGCAGTTCGTGGAGTTTATGTATCCGTGCGATAATGAAGAATGAAAGTATAGCAATGCAAGAGTGTTGGTAAGAACATGATTTAATAGCACAAGATCATGTGTACCGGTGAATGAACAAGTGTACGGTCCACATGCTTTAATAATAACAAAAGACATAATGTTTGCACTTGGTCTGTTTATGAACACTTAAGGTGTACTAGTGCAAGTGATTAGTTGCACTGTTATAAAATGTCTTCCATCGATATCATAGCTAGACACATTCTGTAGTAAGGATCAATAATAAATAGGCACGATCCTACTTAAGTGCTAATGATGCATGCATGAGTTTGAGTGGCTTGAACACTTCTTTTTCTAAGATTAGAACAACTACACAAGATATGAAATGAGCTGCATGTTTTCTTATTTCTTTGAATCAAATCTAACTTGAGCTTCGTTGTTTTGTTGAGAGAGACGGTAAGCTTGAGATTCCAATGAGCCTCTACTTATCGCAAACCCATTTGTCTTCTTTCTTTGAGTCCCATTTTAGATTTCCATTTATATGATCTTCTACGTTGCACATCACATGCACCTTATTCATGCACATTCCACATGCTTCAAGACACATCGAGTATTCATGGTTAATTTTTCCTTTAAGTCTGAAAAATTAGTCATTTGTAACTAAATAATTATAATTGTTTTGTTATCTTCGAAATAGAGTCAAGGTGGCCTGCACCAACAATAGAGAAAACTCGATCTTGAGGTCAGTGAAATTCAATGGTAAATACACTTAGTTTGAGGAACTTTGGAAGCAATTTTCAAACATGTCCAACGTTAGAATATTAGCCAGAAGGATAAGGCAACATCCAAAGAAACCATGAGAAAACCTTTAGGGGGCATTGTTTGGGGGGTTATCCCCCACTTTGAGGTGGTTATCCGTCAAAACTCATATCTCTAATCCTCTAGTAGAGCCCACTCTCTCTATAAAAAAAATATTATACCATCATATCATCTAAAAATTATAAAATACTCAACTTCTACTCACTATTTCAAACATCATATAAATCACATCACAACTACCCATTTTTTCAAATTTCAATACAATCATATCATAATAACTATCCATTTCTTTCAAATTTTAATAAAACCATATCACACAAACCCTCCCAACTCTAAACCCACCAACCAAACACCGAAACAAAAAAACATGTTATCCTCCCCCATATAACCCACGAACCAAACACACCCTTAAAGCTTGGTTTGATTGAATAGGGTCGACAAATCTCGAAATCCATTCACTGATTCTTATGTTAAAGAGAAACTCTCATGCGAGGAAAAAATTGAGAAGAATGATTATTCTTGCCAAGAAGGCATCATCTTCCCATAAAGGATGGTGTGAAGAATGCAATTTTACAATTTCATTAGAGTTAGTCAATGATACTCCTGTAACTTCATTTAGCATGTTTGGACTATCCAACCAATGAGTGGCATGTGTCCTAGTGCATGGGGAAACAAATTGCCCTTACATGAAAAATAACAAAAGGCTCCGACACTTTCAATATGACCATGTTGCAGATTACTGTGAGGCACGTGGCAATAATCAAGAGTTGAAAAAAGAATCCAAAAATCGCCTGATCAAGGATTAATACAAGTGGTTTATTCATTTTTTAATGAACACTAAATGTGTACCGAATATGAAGCTTCATATATGTTAAACATAAATGAATCCTAAATATATTCACTCAATTTCAGTTCTGACACTCATAATGTTTGCTAAGTGATAGTTTCTAGGTAACCTAATTCATAGCTAATAAATTTGATTTGATATAATATTACCACTTTATCAACGTATGAAAAGAAAGTGACACATCCATTCCAAAGGAAGTACACCTAAATACTCAAGCTTCTTGCATAGCTGTAGTGGCTTAATTTATGAACTTTTGTGAAAAAAATGTTTAATTTGTTCATCGGGGTAATATCTTTGGTATAATATACGCATTTTCATAGTGGAATATATAATAACACTTGTTTCTATAGTATTTGTATGTCTTGTAATCTTATGCCCAAATCTTTCCTTGATGTTGCAGCTCCGTCGAACATATTACATAGACGGACCACCATAAAATCAATTATGATGGAGCTTGAATATATAATATGGTTGAATATCTAAAAGTAATTTCATTTAGGCTTGAAATAATTATGTATTCATTATCTACTTAATGATATTGATGCAATAATTTAGATAATTTACTATATTATAATTGCATTATGTGAAATTCAAATAGGAGATCATAAAATGTAATGTCGAATAACCAAATTCAGAAAACGAAGGAATAAGCAATCCACGATAATAGCACTTGAATTTACATAGAAAATCCCCACCATTTTAGTGGAGGGAATCGATGGCAAAGAGATCAAATCCACTATTGTGGGAAGAAAGACTATAGTGGATGTGGTGCTCTCTCTCTCTCTCCCTCTCTCTGTCTCTCCCTCCCTCCCTCCCTCCCTCTCTCTTAAATCCAATGTAACTAGAGAAGATGATGATTTCATCACACTCCTCATGTACATCTAAATAAGTTATAGAAAAAGTATCTAAAGAATAATAAACTGATCTCGAGGATCTAGAAGATCTCCTTAATCATAGATGATCTCAAAAATCATAGAATATTTATAGAATCATAAAAGTTCTCTTGAATAAAAAATATTGAGAATCTAGAGAATCTCGAGAATTATAAAGGAATTCCTAATATAATGCAGTTTCCTACACTTGTATTATTCACGAGGAAGATTGACCTTAACATATTGATAGGATTAGGCCTAATTGTATCCATTGCCAATCATTGAAAATGCTTAGGCTCAAGTTGTCATATAGTAATCCCAAACTCTTATAACACACTCTCGTACTTCGAGCGTTTCGAATATGGAACTCTATTTGAGGTGTGATGAGTATGTTGTTCATTACTCTAATTAAATGAAAGCATAACTATATTCCAATTAATTAAGTGTATTCAGGTGTTTATAATTCATAACTAGCATTCATGCATTTGTAATTAATTTACATAAATTAGTATGTTCATATTCCATCCATATATTCACCAATAAAATAGCATAACTTCACTCATTTTTAATTAATTCATTCTCCAAATTAAATAAATCTAGTTCCATTTATAGATGTCACTCATATTAACAAATGAAATTGTCATAAAAACACTAACTTCTATATATGTGAACTAAACTTAAACCCTATCTCGAGACTAAAAATCCATAAAGCAGTATATCTCTCGCACAAAATCTTCTATGGACCCATACTCACTTTTTGCTCACTTAATTATCTACAAATCAAGATGTAATATGAAAGAATCGAAGTTCATATGTGAGACTTGGGTTTCGAGACTGAAGTATATATTGTAAATATTTACTAATTTTGATTCATCATGTAATGTATATTATTAACTCTTTTTTATTTGTTCTTTATTTATTTATTTATTTTAGTTGTTTTTAATAAAATTCACAAAAATAAAATCCAAAAAAGTCTAAAAGTAGGGAAAATAAATTTTCCTGATTTTGTACATATATAAGTATGTCTTATTTTATTTCTTTATTTTCTTATTTGTAAATATTCCAATTTATTTCATTTTTTGAGTTCATTCTCTATTAAAAATAATAAATAACAATTGTAAATTAAAAATATGGTATTTTATTAACACAAAGTACCACCAAAAATGTATTTTATATATATGAAATCTTTTGATTTTTGTTCATTCACAAAATTGTAGATCTCATTGAGACAAATATTTCATGAAGGAAGTTTTTGATTTGTGTCCTTTAGCTATTTTATTTGTTTTTTAATCGAGTTTATGGTTTTTTTCGGGTGCAAACACGTGGCTAGTCCTGGAGGAGCCATACATCGCCCTCTACTCTTCCAACGCCCCTTTCTTGTACCATCAGACCATCTAGATCTAACGACCCTCTTTACTCCCCTTTATGCAGTTGCCGGCCACATGTTATCTATTCATGTTGTCCATCCTTAGTCGATTCAACAATGGGGAACCCAGCATCTTCCTCTCAACTTCTATACCTCCTCCAAAAGGCTGGTGGCTCCCTATCAATCTTTGATTTAATCTCTCGCCTTTTTCTTGATTGACACCTGATCAGTCTCCATTTCATCACCTTTATTCTTTCATTTTGGTCTTCAATCTCAATTAAATGCATGCATATTGCATTAATTTATTCAAAATAACCTCTATTATTTACAATGTAAATATTGTATAATTATTGTATTTAAAGCCAAAATAAAAGAATAATGAAAATAAAAGAAAAAAGAAATGAAATACCATAGGTATTGAATGACCTAAACCCCGAGACCTAGAAATCACGATGACTGGGTCAACAAGTAATAAAGTAGGGGACATAATGGCCAAAAATATAATAAAACCCTAGTTATAATTCCCCAATAAAGCTAATTTGGGATCTATTTTATTCTTTAAATCAGAAATAAAACTTTGTACATGAAATTTGTAGATAAACCTATATTAAAAAATTTATATCATTTAAAAATAATGCAAAATGTACCCTAGAAACTCAAAATAAAAAGCCAAAAATCCAAACTTCACAGACTTGTATCTTATCCATATTGTATCAAAATTGACCAAACTCTCCATTAATTGTATAAAAAATATAATAAACGATTTAATGAATGTGATTTTATTCAATTTGTAGTTAAAGATACAAAATTTAGGTTTTGGGCCCTAGTTTACATTATACCTTAATAAAATAATTTTATTTAAATTGTATAGTTTTCACTATTTCATATTTTTAGAATTGTGTAAATATTATCAATAATACGTATACATAATTAAAATAAAAGAAAACAATGAAAAATACAATGAAATCAAGTAGTATACTAAAATGTATATATGAATTATACATGTATATAACTATATGATAAATACACATATTTATTTAAGTGTAAAAATTACATCAGGAAAAACTAATAAAATATACCTAAGCATATTTAAATAAATTATAAATATATCAATTATGTATATAAAATAATAAAATCTAAAATAGAAAATAAAAATAAAATACATATTATATAGGTAAATATATTAATATTTACACTTGTAAAAAGTAACATACAATAAACTAACTTGTAAAAATAAATAAAAATCATAATAAAATAATTCATAAAATGAAAAATATTTTTCATGTTTTGACTAAAAATTAATATAATTATTTATTACTTTAGCTTGAATTAATAAGGTATTTTCACTTTGTTTTTGTCATCTAGCATGATGACATAGACTAGTGGGAGATCGATCTGAGTTGACCTCTGTCAACTCCCTGGCCACCCTAGGTCTGCTCTATCAGACCAATTAGGTCCTTACTTCCTTGATTTCTCCCACTCTATTCTTTCATTTTTTAGCACGATTACTTCATAACCTTTGACCCTTGACCAATGTTGTTTCATGCCAATGCTTCTCCTTGATATGAGGATCAATGCCTCAATTGTTCTTATTAGCCATGTGAGCCCGAGGTGAACCATTCTTACAATAAGTGTTATTGTAATAAATATGTTTTATCAATAAAAGTTATTGATTGTTCACTCCCTTTCTGAATTTAAGTGAATGAATGCACTATAAGGTCCCTCTGTACAATTAGGGTTATGTACCATGACCATCTTGATAATCATATAGTTGTTGATTCATTAGATGAATCGTAGAGGTTGGTGCTTGGATGAATATCTAATGGGTTAGATAGAGGACTCATCAAGCACCGTCGAATGATTATTAAGAGATGATCTCCAGCCTGAGTAGGAGATGGCAATCCTTTCTCACATAGGTGATATCTGACCGACCTCTCGATGCAGGTCCTCTGCATGGGAATAGTGATTCAGAGGTGTCAGATTAGTTAAGTCAAAGGGTTGACTTAGCGAGATCGAGATAACCTAAGTCCTATGTTGAATGCTGTCACAACATAGGCACGCATCCACTAACCAGAGACAGATGTGTTTCTATATGTCTGAGTATGTACATTTGGCAGACCATTAGGTTGATGACCTAACCAAGGTCTATACACCAAAATAAGGAAGGGATTGAGATCCATTGGATCCCAAACTAGTATATAAGGAAGGGCAACCCTAGCCCTTGAGAAGGACATCAAGTAGACGCCTACTCTACTTCTCTCTCTCCCTCTCATTCTCGTCCTCTCTCTCCCTCTCTACAAGGTGGCCGACCACCTTTGTTGAGAAAGAGAGAAGTTCTCGCCTTCGCTATCGACTACTCGAGGATCTCCTTCTTTGGGGCTGCTTGCTCTAGAGGATGACGACGGATTTCGTTGGACGAAATCAGGAGATTCGAGGCTTGGATCTTCGTCGAGGATTGCGTGATTCACGCGTCTCATCATCACGCCCGCAAGTGCTGTCTCCGTGGATCGTACTTGAGACATGAGAATCTCTTGCTTTAGAGATCTCGTGATCGCAACCACGCTTCGAGAGGTATTCCTAATACTTTGTGGTTTGATGAAACGATCCAAGAAATGTTCTTGTGATCATGTGGTTTCATCGTTTATAAATTTTTTTAAATTCCGCTGCATCTCGCGACTAGTGCGACTAGTCACCCCGATCGTATGAGGTACGATCGTCACGCTTCCGTGATGCGCTTGAGAATTCTCAATATCCTTCAGTTCTACCCAATCCAATGCACGCTTGTACATATACCTTCATCGGAGCCCATTTTAAATTTGATTTGTTCTTTTGAACTATACCTCTCATAATCGTTCCATCCGAGATGAGTAAGTGGACAACTTCTCCCCGGAGGGTAAGTAGCATGCGTGCGACAAGGAGGAGTGAGATCAGAGTTCATCGGAGTTCTTCCTAGCTGAGCTCCACTAGCTCCATGCTCTGGAGGGTTAAGACATAGTTTAATGGTTAATTAGGCAGTTTTTAGTCTTAGATTTACTTTCCTATTCTTATTTTGCATTCTTATTATCAGCAGTAGTGTAGATCTTAGTTCTCGTAGTTCGCTGGAGCTCTACTCCGGTCAGTATTTCTCATCGTCACAGTCTCGTTCTGCCACCCGTTTCACCTCCATCATCTTTCCATGTCGCTTCTCTATGCTTCGCACCACTTCATCCAACCTGATCCTCCTTAGATCGAGAGATCGGCTCTCCCCCACCAACCCTTGTCGAAGAGCTTCGTCCCGCTCCACCTTGCATGAATTCAATGCCAAATGAGGTCAAGGAAATTTGCCCTCAACCTCTAACCTTTTTTGTGCAGGTCAAAGTCCTCTGGAGCCCATCTAGGCTAGATTTGGACCTAGATAAGACTCCCAGGTGCATTAGTCTTCATCAAGCAACAAGGTTCTCTCCACTAGGTCCCGGTCGATTCTTCGCACCTCACTAGCTGTGGAACACTCCCAAGAAGCTCCCGAGCATCTCAATAGCAAGAAGGAGGGCTAGAGGATGAAGTTTCACTAGACCAAATCTTGGAAGAGACAGGGTTCTTCCCAGTTTTTCCAAGCTTCCTCTCCACTATCTGATCGACCCCAAGTTCAAGAACCTAAAGGCAACATTCGATCCGCAAGCTACCAACCGTTGGATCAGTGGCTGAGATATAATCTCAACCACATATCCAAGAAGCGACATCGTGCATCTAGAGGCTAACATGCGTCAAGTGAACACCACAATCGTTGGATCGTGCAGCAGGGGTAATTTTGCATCGCTATCATTACACTTTTTTCGTATTTCATTTTTAGTAGAAATACTTTGCACTACAGTTATATATTTTTAGAAAAATTTGTATTAAGAACCCTAGATTTTAATTATTTTTAGAAAAGTCCCTCGCCACATCACCTCACGTGCTAGTGCACGTGAGGGGGCAGGCATTTTGCAGGGGGCCTCAAACATTTTGTAGTTTAGTTCAGTCCTTTAAATTGAAAATACAGTGCTACCATTTTTGGATAAATTGCAGTCTGATCCTCGCACCTTTTGAAAACTATACTTATACCTCTGTCAACGTTTAGTTTACTAAATATTTTGGGAAAATTACCTTTTTAGGCCTGGATTTCTATTAGGAGTTCAGAAAATTGGAGAATACATCTAAAAAATAGCAAATAGGTCCTTGATAGAACAATAATTTTATTTTCTTGTATTTTATTCATTAAAAATGTCACTTGGATTCCAAACATTCTAGGAAAATTATTTTATGTTTCATGGCATGTATAAATCACAAATACTTTTCATCGACAATTGAAAACTATTTTCCTTTTTTGGAAAATTCAAAAACCTTGCTTTTATCCCCTATTTACATTTAAAAATACATACTTATAAAATCATTTTGACAAATTAAAAAATTATATTATTATTATATTTTACAACTATAGACCAACAATCCATAAAAATAACCAAAGAAACTCATTAAAAATTAAAAAGCACTAAGATCCTTATAAAAACTATAAAAAATCCTATAAAAATAAAAAATATCTATTTCTATTTTCTAAATTTTATTTATTAGATCTATTATATATATAAAATAGTTTTGGAAAATTTTGGGACTTATATCTATTTTTAGAATCCGAAATAGTTTGGCCTATTATTAAGTCACTATTCTAACATTTTTATCCATGTAAAAATCCAAAAAAAGTAACGATTCTAAGAAAAATAACAAAAACAAAACAAAATATAAAAAAGAGAAAATATTTTATTTTCTCTATTTTGAGTATTATAGCAATACTTATATATATACTAGCCTATATTATATATATAACTATATTTACTTATATTAATATTAATATTGTTATTATTATAAAAAGTACAAAAAATATATTTCAAAAAAATTAAAAAAAAGGAATTCTACCTTAGAGTATTTTCCATATTTTTTATTTATTTTATATGTCTATTATACATATTATCTATATTATCTATACTTATATATTATCTTGTTAAAAAGAAAAAAAAATAAAAATTAGAAAATAGAAAAAGAAAATAACGACTATAAAATTTAAAACATATAAAAAAATATAAATTAAAAATAATATATACATACATACATACACACATACACACACATATATAAATCCACACACAAAAATACAATCAAAAAGACAAAGAGGACAATTTGGAACTTAAGTTACCAATCTATCTTATGTGCTACCTGTGTTCGACCTCTACACGTATTTACATATACACACTATTTGTAGAGTTTTAATAAATTTTAACTCCACATTCTTACTTTGCATTATTTCATCTATTTGTGGGATGATTGTTGTTTGAATCGAGGTTCTTGTGGATCACCTTTGTTTGGAACATAAGACCCACATAATTCTCTATTCAACAACGCCTTATCCCTACCTAATCACCCCAACCTATACCATCGATCTTCTCACAAACCCTAACGATTCCATCGACAAAAGTACCATTGCCAGCCCAATTCCAATCTATTTGTCGTTCTTCGAGACATTCATGGGGAAGGCATTCGGAGAGAACGGCACCTTCTTATACCCATCAAATGATATTATTCCCTCTACGTTCAAGGTAATATCTGGCCAATCGTGAAAGTCTTTTGTGGTTAGCTCAGATCACATATCATATTCCCCACTCTAGTGTGAGGCTGAGAAATGATGAGGGTAAAATCTGATTCCAGTTAAGTTGATTAATTAAGTGTCGTTGTGAGTCAAACCCGATTCATGATCAACGAGAAAATTTATTAAAACCACTAATTAATCAAGCAATGAAAACAAGCGATTTTGCTACTTTTATTAACCTGTTATAATAACCAGGGTCAAACTCAAGAAGCACAATTAGAAAATAAGTAGAAGATTCGAAAATCGAAGGATATTTATTATCTTTTTAGTGGTTTTTAATTTTGCAAATTTTTATTTTTTCCAATAAGGCAAAACAAGAACAAAAGTGACAAATATGCACAAGTACTCTTTTTTTAGTTTTTTTAATATATGAAAATTCTTAGAAAAAATAACGTAAACATATTTTTGTGTTTTTTTTATATTTTATACTTTTTATAAAGATTTTTGTTATATTTTTAAAGTGTTATGTAATTTTCTAAAAATAAATCAATGAGTAAACAAGGGAACAATACACATCCAGAAGAGTTTTGCAATTTAAAAATAGTTAAATTGCTCAAAAATTATGGAGATGATTTTTATTAAAAATTATAAGAAATATCTACAAATAAAACTGAAAATGCCATTTTTGGATTTTTATTGATTTTATAAAATTTTATACTTTTTTATTATTTTGTAAATTTTCAGGTTTTTATAAGGTATTTGCAAACAAAACTTATATAAAAACTAAAATAGGCTTAAAGATAAATACATGAATTTTCATGGATTTTTCAAAGTTTTTTAGAATTTTTAGGAATTTTCTAAAATAAACAAGGAATTTTTCTACTATTTTGGAATTTTTAATAATAGAAAATCGAAGCAATTTAACAAACGAAAATTACCATAAATAAAACATGCAAGCAGGAGGTACATGCGATTTTTAAGGAAATTTCAAAGTTAATTAGCTAATTATTATAACTAATAAAAGACAATAATCGAAAATAGTGCAATGAGGACCTATGCGCAAATAATTAAGTTGCAGGGGCATAATAATAACACACGTATAAAAATCCAAGGGCCAAAGGTGCAATTTATCCAGAAAAGGCATGCACAGCACGCGGACCAGTACGTACATGGGTATATATATGTAAATATCAAAGAATTTAATTCATTCAGTAACCAAATGGAAGTTCAGGGTAGATTCTACAATTGACCCACAAAAGCACATGTAGAAGCACGTGATTTCAACTCGGCTGGACTAAAATGCAAATAACTAAAATGCAATGTCAAAAATACAAAAAGTTTTTAACTAATTACTACAATTACTGTACTAAAACGTAATAAGATAAATATGCGGGTAAAAGTAAAATATACCCTGCACAGGACACATGGCTCTGATGCTATCTAACGGTTCTGATGCAGCTCTAGCGTACGGTCTGATCTTCGTTATGGCACAGATCTGATGGTTTAGAGAAAGGTGATGATGTGCAGACAGATCTGACCCTGGTTTGATCAGATGGTCAGCTTTGGGCGTGCAAGTATGGTCTAGATCAAGTCTAGGGCGCTCCTATGAATTTGATGGCTTTGGCAAATGCTGGAAGAACTTGAAGCTAGGCGAGCTTCGATCGAGAAGGTCTGGCGATCAACAAGGTTGATCAGCTCGCGGAAAGGTGAAGTGGCTTCGTGATGGTGCTCCACGTCGAATGGTGGGCTCAAATGATATGACAGACGGTACGATGTGCTCGATGAGGTCCTGGCACCTGACAGTGCTCCGTCGGTCGGTTTGAGGCTCCAAATGTGTCTCCTCACGTGATCCTATACCTGAAAAGGGTACGACGACTCTGAGGCGCAGCTCAGGTCTAATTATTGTAAAGAAAAGTGAAGGGAAGCAGCGAGGGAATAAAGTCGATAGCAAGGATGGTGGAGGAACGTCTCTACTTGTTCTCACTCCAATGAGTGAGGTTCGAGGTGATTAGGATGTGTAGGAAGGTGGTTTGTGAAGTAGGGTTTCAATTAGTGCGGATGGATGAGTGATATGGGGCTCCGACCACGGTGGTCAGAGCTGAAAGAGTGAGGGTGGTTGATGATCCGAGATCAAGATGAATAGCGAAAATAGAGGGAATGGAGGTTACTTGACTATCCAACAGTGGACGTTGAAGGTTAAGGCGAGGTCGTGGCCTCAACCAAGTGGTGAAGGACTTGGGAGGCTTGTCGTAGTGGAGTTTCGACCACGAGATGAGCAACATCCAATCCGACACCAATCCGAGCTTACAAAAGCTACTCTAGAACCATTTCACTGTCCTGAGATACGATTGGAGGAAGGAAGACGCGAGGGGTAGGCAGAAGAGCCATGGAGGCGGAGGAGCATATTTATAGGGTGTCCCTAGGGTCTAGAATGATCGAGGGAGTGTGTAAAACCCTAAGAGGATCTGGCTCTAACTACGTATCCGTGAGGATCAAGGATCCTAGTAGAAGAATCAAGAGCAAAATTCAATGGAAAAAATGGTCGGACCTGAGCTCGAGAATGGTGAGAAATCAGGTCCGACGATGAGGTACCCGGGTCAGTCTAGAGGAGGGGAGGTTGACCCGGGCCAACGGACCAAGGTTGACCAATCATATTTCAAAAGAAAATGGATTTAAAAAAATGGATAAATAATTTTTTTTATTTTTCAAACTATTTTTCTGTGATTCTTAATTATTTTATGAATTCATATATACAATATTTATAATATAGTATATTAGGCACAGGTATAGTACACCTATATATTTTATTCTTTTACTTTTATTTTATTATTTTTATACATATAACCTTTATTTTCTATTTTATCTATTTAAAACTTATTTAAAGGAATATAAAAGAAAATTTTGTTTGATTTTTACAAGTTAAATAAAAGTATTAATTAAATAGGTCATTTCTACAATATATATGCATGTGTATCTGTTGTACAATGAAATTTTGAATTTATTTTTAATTTATTTTTTGTTTCGTTATTTTTATTTTATTTTTATAATATTATTAGGAGTATATACAATCATTTAAAATACATTATGCACAAATTATTTATTAAATTAATAAAATATTGATATTTAAACGTATAGGTACTATGTGGCTATACAATGCACCCAAAAGCCAACTTTTATACCACAACTCCAAATTTTATGAAACTACCCTCATTTTAAAGACAATTTAATTTATAGTCTAATAAAGGTAATTTTGGAACAGTTTGAGTTCATATGGAGCCGGAATTATCTTCTAAGTTATTATTTGATGGCTTTTATTAGTGGTATTATTTGTACTATGTACATCAAATCATGTTGAAATTATTTTTATAATTTAGAAAACAATTCTATTTGCAAGTTTTATTAAGAAAATAATTTATTTTGAAGTCTTTTTATTGATGAATAAAATAAAGGAATGATATATACATAGAATTCATAGTGATGAATATACAAAGACCCTATCTCCCCTAGTTTATTCCTTATCGATCAGGTCAATAATTGACCTTCTCTCGAGATTTGGGTCAGGCTATACTTATTACATAATTACATCCTTATTCTCTTTTTCATTTCCTCTTTATTCTTTTATTTTTTTAAAAAAGTGTTAATTATACAATATTAACAAGAGTATATGAAATGGCCATTTATTAGATTTACACATATTTATAGATGTTTTTGCTAAAAGAAAAGGCTAAAATAAAAGCATAAAGAATGAGAATAATAGATTCATCATCCTCCTATATTTTACCTTTGCTAGTCCCTTAGCAGACACTTATTTGAAAAAGAAGTGAAAACAAAAAGAAAAAAAGGAAGAATTAATGTTGATTATTAAACTTAAATTCATAAAATTGGAATATGGAGCTCGATCAGACCTTTGGATTATTAATTTTGTGGAACCTTATTGGGAAATGGGTTTAAGACATAATAGCCTTTAATTTCCACAATTCTATTGTCAGGTCTCCTTAACAACTAGGTCAGAATAAGTCTAAATATGCAAACTCTAATGACTATGAATTTTTACTTGTATTGTATAAGTGATATGCATCTCCCCACCTCAAAAATGGCAAAGAAACAACCTCCCCCAACAAAGGTAACTCTAGTCCCCTAGTTTTGCAACTCTTTCCTCAAGGAGCGGGGATTCCCTTCTAAGTTCAAGTACAACCTGCTCAAGAAGAGGGGAAAAGGAAGAATGGATAGTGATTAGTGTAGCCACATATCCCTTGGAGCTTAACCAGTGTAGATAAGTCTCCATCCGCAAGCTTCCATGAGATGAAATGGTCGAATACATAAGTTTTGCTTATTCAACTATATATACTCTAGCATGCATTTTATTTTCAATCAGGCCTGCCCCCCTTTTTTTGGAATTTTTGTATTTTTGCACACATTTTTTTGACATATATACAACATATTTATAAGGTGTAGCATATACATAAGGAGTTTTTCTTCTTGAGCCAGTAGACTATCCCTCTTTTGAAGCTTTATTGCACAACATCTTGTCTTTAGACCTCAATGCTACTAAACAATGTTGAGGTGCACGTCCCTCCCTAGAGGAGGACGTGTGGTCCCTGCTAGTTGTACTACACCCGTATGATACTCCAAGGCAAAGGATCTTGCCTCCTCACCACCTCATCTGTGTTGAGCTACATGTAAGGTGCGTGTCCAGGTCAAGCCATTATCTCTGAGAGTTATGTGTGCATTGTTAAGTGTTCTACTTACGCCAATGAAGATGACATGTGAACATAGCCTAGTGGACTCAAAGAACTAAGTCGCTATGGACCTGAAAAGTCTTAACCCCAAATCATATGAGGCTCCTCTAATGTCAAGTGGATTAAGGTCTTAACCAAGCTTCATTCTTAATTTTTATTCCAGATTAGTTTAAATGTCAACCATCATTTTGAAGAATGCACGTGCACGTATTTACAAAAACTCTTTTTGGTGGGAATTTTTCAAATTGTGCAAAATTTTTTGGAATTTTAATTTTTTAAACTTTTAGGTATTTTTGAAAAAGTATAGTAAGAAATGATGTATACATATTTACAATAGGGTTTATGTTACAAGTTTTGCATACAAATGGCTTTTATTTACAAGATCACAAACCCACATTATTAAGGGTATTTATGTACAACGAATTTTTGGGTAGATTATGTATATATTCAAGTAATTCTTTTACCCCATAAGTTATTTCCCATGTGAAAAAATAGTTTTGCAAACATTTTCTGAATATTTTTCAATCTTTTTCAAAAGATTTTCAAAATTATTTTTACAAACATTTACAAAAAGTTTTTGCAAACATTTTATTTTCGCACATTTTTCTAAAATTTTGTACAGTATACCTAATTTGGTTTCGAAAGTAATTTACAAATCTTTATTAACAAAACATTTTTACAAATATTTTTACAAATTTTTTGTACAAAATTATTTTTTCAATGGTTTTTACAAATAATTTTTACAAAGAATTTTATAAAGAATTATTGAAAATATTTTTCAAAACATTTTTATTTCTATTTTATAAATAATAGCCATGTTATTAACACACATGAAGTAAAAGTTATGGCTAAAGCGTATATATACAATGTATACGACACCCCGCTATACTTAACTCGAACGATGTCCTCAGAGTGATCGAAGAGCGATGAAGGAAGACATAACTCATGCTGAGTATAGAGAAGTTTAAAGAATCCTAATGACTCAAAATAATTAAAGAATAAAATCAATAAATGTCAGTGATCCCCGTTATAATTAGGATCGAATAATCATAAGTGTAGAAGACTATTCATAAAAGGGAAAAACCGAAGAATAGAGTGTACAGATATTACCTCTCCTATACATAGGGTAAGATATCCCCAAGTATAGGCAACAAAAGTAGAGGTAACAAAAAATGAATAATCACATGTCTAATAACCCCCTATACTTAGGATAAAGTGCATCCTATGTATAGCACACTCATAAGATGGATTTGAGGTATTAAACAAAATGAATGAAGGATATAGAAATTATGGATCTATACAGAGGTGGAGTAGAAGTGACAATTGGGTATGAGATGCAGATGATGTGAGTCGAGGAACACATCTCATACAAAATGAATTGGGGCAACATCAATGATCACTAGATCACGACCAAGGTAAGGCTTTAGGCGTTGATCGTTGACTCAAAAGGTGGAGACAGAATACAACTCGGATATATCAATGCTACCGTTGTCGTGCACCTTTCTGATGAAGTTATGGTCCTTTCCATTTACTTTACAACCTGCCTAAAAATAATCTTAACCTTACATCAAATAGTCATACTCTCTGGTTCGGCTCAAACTGCTTATGGCTGATGTGAGAATCATGCCATATTTTCACTATGTCCTTATACTGTAGGCTACTTGAGAAAGTTGTATCTCTCAACTACTCCAGGGCTGCCAATTTTGCTCTCCTCTAATCTCCTACACTCTCAATATGCAATAGTATCTCAATGACTACCCAAAATGACTTGCGCTTGATTTCAACAAGTAAGTGGCATGGCTTGCCATAAACGAGTTGGAAAGGAGATGTTCCCAAAGGTGTCTTCAAGGACATCATATATGCCCACAAGAGCAAGTCCAAAAGCTGTGACCAATCCATTCGGTCTGGGCAGACAACCTTTTGCAGAATACTCTTAATCTCTCCATTTGAAAACCCAGCAAGGCCATTCTTTTGTGTATGATATGGCGTGACAACTCTATGGTCAATGCTAAACTCGTTAGCAAGGGCCCTTACCTTTTCGTTGAGAAAATTAGTCTCCCTATGAGAAATCATGACTCTAGGTACCCTAGAACCATGATTTGATATTTTTTCCTCAAAAATTTACAAACAGTTGTTGCATCTGTGGCTCGATGGGGATGGCCTCAACTCAACGACTCACGTAATCCACAACCAACAAAATGCACTCAAATCCCTGACTCTTAAGGAATGGACCCATAAAATCGATGCCCCTTGCATCATAAACCTCACAGAATTGAATGGGTTGCATCAGCATAATATCTCTCTACAAGTGCCCATCCTCTGACAGTCAGCACACCTCTTCACGAATTCATATGAATCCTTGAAGAGGGTAGGACACAAAGGTCGGATTGGAGAATCTTTTGCGTTATCCATCTCCTAGAGTGATGTCCTCTGCCTCAAGCTTGTGGCAATAAGCGATGACTCTATGGTGCTCCTCCTAAGGAATACACTGACCCCAGACACTATCCCCCCCCTTCATGGTAAAGGGTGGGATCCTCCTAATGGTATGACTTGGCCTTTGCAAGGAAGGTCTCGAGTCGTTGCCTGGGCCAATCTTGTGGAACTTTCTCAGAAACAACATAGTTCACAATGTCACCTTACCATGGAAGCCAGGTGATAGCAAGAATCACCTCGTTTGGGAATGTCTCAGTGACAGGTGTGGTCATATCAGAATCCTCAAGATGCTCTAATCGGGAGAGGTGATACGCCACCACATTCTTGACTCTAGGTTTATCCTTAATATCAATATCAAACTACCGGAATAGAAGTATACATCTAGTTATTCTGGATTTGGCATCCTTCTTGGCCATTAGGTATTGGATGGTGGTGTGATATGTATAGATAGGTACTACAGATCCGAGAATATAAGATCTAAACTTATCCAGAGCAAATACTATGGTTAGCATCTCCTTCTCAGTCATGGTATAGTTCCGTTGAAAGACATCCAAAGTTCAGCTAGCGTAGTGTATGACAAATGGCAAATTATCCCTCCTCTGTCCAAACACGACCCCTACAGCAAATCGGAAACATCTGTCATGACCTCGAATGGGAGAGACCAATTGGGTGGTTGAAGGACATGAGCCTGCCCTACCAAATTCTTGTGTGTCTCAAAAGATGAAAGACATTTATCATCTACAAGTAACTCAGTGTCTTTCGTGAGAAAATTAGTTAATGGTCGGGAAATATGACTGAAGTCCTGTATGAACCGTCGGTAGCAAATGACATGCCCTAGAAAACACCACAAATGTCTCACATTGGACGGTGGAGTTAGATTCTTGATGATATCCACCTTGGCTTCCCATCTAACCTCTCTATGATCTTATCAATAAATGGAAGTGGGAAGTGATCCTTCATGGTGCCCTGATTCAATCGTCTATAGTCCACACAGACTCTCCAACAAGTGGGTACTCAGGTATATATCTCCTCTCCAGGCTCATTCACAACTTTAGTGATACTCGTCTTCTTGGTACCACATGTAACATACTAACCCATTTGGAGTCGAAGATGGGATAGAGAAAATCGGGCTCCACCACTTAGATATTTCCTTCATGACTACATCTCGAGGTTTTGGGTTCATCCTACGTTGAAACTCACGCGATGGCTTAGCGTCATCCTTGAGATATATGTGGTGAGAGCACATGGTCAGACTTATCCCCTGGAGTTCATTATAGTCCATCCGATAGCCTTGTGATTTCATTCAAGAACCTCCATCAAACGAAATTCTTGGTCATCAATCAAATCTGCTGAGATAATAACTGGGAACATTTGTGGCTCACCCACAAGGAATCTATACTGCATGCTTTGTGGTAAGGTCTTCACTTCCGGGCATGTGGGATCTGGATGATATGGTCTCTGAAAAGTCTGAGTGAAGTCTGTCAAATCTGCATGAGTGAACTCTCGCTGAATCAATGAATCTGACGAAAATAACCCTATCAGTGTGTCTATCAGTTGTACTGTCTTAATCTTTGCCCTAGCTGGGGGATCTGTGGACATCAGATACGGTAAATAATCATCAAACACTTGCCAATCAAAATCAGTGTCTAACCCGAGGGATCTGAATAAGAATCACATGAAATATACTTAGCTTCGTTAGCTAGATCACAATCATCTGCCTCTAAGGTATCTTGTGTCATGAGTGAGCTCTCCGAACTCTCATCTGCTTGCATCTTTAATTCCGTAGACTCTGAAGGTGGGACAAGAGCTCTTGAAATCAGATCTATCCAAATAGCTTCATCATATGTGATCACAAAACCACACTCATGGTGGATGTCTAGCTCTGAATTTGTCATCTGCTCTGAACTCTGATCGGAGCAAGCTGAATCTCTAGCTCTTGATTCCTCAATCGTCTCTATTTGTATACTTTAACCCTCGACGGAAAAGTATACCTTCCCGCTATCATGATCAGACACTACCTTGGTTGTGGACAAGAAAGGTCGTCCTAAAATGAAGGGGATACCGATCATAAATTCAAGGACCTCCATGTCCAACACAACAAAATCCACGAGGAATTTCAAGCCCTAAATTTTGATGACAATGTCCTTTAATAACCCCTTTGGCCTCTTGACAGATCTATCTATAAACATGAGAATTGTCCTGCATTATCTAAGAGGACCAAACTCGAAATGATCAAGTAAGGCAGTCGGAAAGTGGTTAATGAAGGGATTGCTATCTCATAGAGTCCGATCGAACCACTGCTAATGCATGTGGCATCTGACATATGGAGCTCATGCATCAGGTCTCTTGGCTGGTAATTAGTTCTTGATGGTGAAGCAAGTCACATGAGTGAGCACATGAATTTCTGCATTGTGGTTATGCCTCTTCTTCCTACGGATGGTGGTCTTCTCTCTAAGGTTCTTCTAGAAGAGAGGGATGTGCTCAAGTGCCTCTTAAAGAGTCAGATAGATCTGAAATCTATCCATCATTTGCTCGTTGAACTCCATTCGTTGCCTCTTTTTGGGTTTTCTAGTTTTTTGTCCTTCCCTAAGCGAAGTGCTTGAGGGAAGGAGATAGAAGGACCCTCCTCAGAAAAACGAGGGTCAGGAGTAGGAGTAGGCTTCTGAGCATTTGTAAGGCTAGAATCCATGCAAACATCATCAATCTCAATAGATGGATCTAAAGGAGATATAGAGACCTTTCCTTTATTCGTATTTTTGATTATTAAAGTTTTCCATTTTTGTATTTTTCTCAAAACATCCTTAGGTACAAGAGTAGAGGAATGCAACACAACTTAATGACTCTTGGTGGTTTCAGCGCCACCACCATCATCATCAACGACATCAACATTGCTCTTGACTCCATCTGGCGCCCTAGAATCTGCATCGGGATGCCGCCTAGATGAGTCGTTGTCGGCTGGCTTCTTACTGATCCTAAGTGTCACAAAATTAGCATCAAATAAATAATGAATGTCATCTGTTCAGATTTTCTCTTCAGGTCGCAAGAAAGTAGCTTGTTGCTCGGAAAGCATGTGGGCGAGATCATCTAAGGCTGGGTTCTCATATGAGTGTGTATGAGAACTAGATGGGTTGCCTCGTTGGAAATGAGGTTGGATCTACTAGCGTTGATGGTACGGTTGGGAGGGGGGCTATGGATATTGCGGATGAGGTTGATGCTGCCTCCACTGTTGACCCTGGTATGGGGTTCGGGGACCGTGCTTCTGCTGGGAGTACTGTAGCTTTTGTGGTTGGGCTCCCTTCCCTGCTTGTGCCAGAGGATGCTGTTGGGATTGAACACCACCAGTAACCATTGGAAGCATGGGTGGTCATGACGGATCCCGGGCTGCTTTCAGTACCAGGAGTACCAAATCTTGTTGACTTCCATCAACGGATCCTGCTTCTCATGTACTAGAGAGGGAAGGGATGATAAAGATTGTTCCGGATGATATACCACTATATGAGTGTCTGAAGGTGGTGGTGGTAGCTGGTACTGTGGGAGAGACTGAATGGGCTCATCCTGAATGTGATGGACGTATCAATATAAGGCAGAGGGTTGCGATGAACTGCTCCCTGGATCAGATAGTAACTTGGAATGTGGCTGAGAAACTGTTTATGCCTCTTGAAGACACATGATCAAAGTCTTCAGGTCACTCAGTGTTTGTGCCAGCTCATCGATCCTATTGAGCTTGTCAAGGACCTGATACGTCTTCATCTCAATGATCTCCATTTGGTCCATCTTCTGGCTGATAATACCCATGTCGGTAGCCGAGGATTCTACTAGTGTTGTCACCGTAGAAGATGAAGAAGGATGGGCCTCAATGTGTGCTATCCTCTGGTACGAAGACCCATGATGGGGAGGCTGCCCTTGACTATAGACCTGGGTCTAGGACATCACAGTTTAATTTTCAGCTATCTCCTCATAAATGGCTCAGACCTGATCTTCCTCCTTGACTAAGTAGGATCCTCCACAAGAGGCATTCACCAGCACATGCAGCTCAGGTGTCATCTCAGAGAAGAAACTATGGATGAGATTGGGCTTACTGATGTCATGGTGGGGGTGTTGATGAGCTCTCTAAAGTTATCCCAGTCTTCATGGAATAGTTCATTAGGGATAATTGTGAAGTTGCTAATCATGGCTCTGGCTACATTAGTTTGACTGAGTGGGTAATACTTGTTGATATACTCGGTCCGTAGCCGCTCCCAAGTGGTGACAACCTTCCCCATGTGTTTCAGCCACTAGGATGCTCTATCAACTAAGAAGAATGGGAAGGCTATCTGCTTTATGATGTCCTCATCCACCAGCCTATCATGGATGGTGCTGTAGATCATCTCAAATTCTTACAGATGGAGGTGGGGCTCCTCGGTGGCATGCCCATGGAATTTGTGCAATAGATTAATAGTCTGGGGGTGAAGGTTGAAGTCGCCAAGAATAGCGGGCAACTGGATCCATCGGTGTAAGAGTTGCACCAGGGTTGTGCAACTGCCTCATGGTGCATGCTAGCCTCTATGGATCTCGTGGCTCATCCTGGTGTCTGTCATATGCTTGACGCTTATGTCTTGGTATTTCTCCACCACCATCTGGTATGTCTGGCTCTACTCTCATCTGAGTAGTCTCTCTCCACACCTCTGCCATGAATATTCCCTGGTCCCTGATCTATCTCTACTGTTCTCCACGGAGGCTTATAGTGTGTTGTTGATGGAGGCATGGTCTAATATGAATGATGAATCTGAGACTACTCATTGGTTCTATCATCACTGGCCATCTCTCCGATCTTTTCATAAGCAAAAAACCCTATCTCATGTGTTGTTAAATGAACATAGAGTTGTGTTGGCCTATCTGTCTGTACCTCATGAGTGGAAGAAGGGTGGTCGACGGGGATCAGGGTGGAGGTGAATTTGGGTTCAGAGAGCAGGTTTGAGCTCTCTGAAGTCGCCCTAAATAAACAGATAGGAGTGCTGGAAAGCAGTGCTTCCAGAGGTTGCCTAAGAGACATCCTGCCCATCATCTTCATGTGGGGATTTATGGAGATTGATTTGAACTGAAAACATGATAAGAAATCAAACCCTCAGTTCACCAACTCAACACTATGTGATGACTGTGAAAGCTCGGTCTTTTATCTTGTCAATTTTTATTTGGTGATAATCCAATCTTACAGAGTGAGTTAGTGAGCTGTTAGGAGCCTGATTCTCCCTGGAAACTGGCCCAGATACTTAGTTGTGCCTATTTCCAGCTAGTATAAGTGTAAGTACGGACCATCTCTGGCTACCCGCTACTTGAGGACGGAGCCTTTCGCAGTGTCCTCTAAACCACCCACTCTGCTAAGGAAATACAGAATGATTACCGGCTACCTGTAGATCCTCACTGGAGAATAGCTAATAAACTTTGTTAGAATCGATAGTCTGAAGAAAGTCTAGGTGTGGATCTATCCTAGTATGTGATCATTCAACTCTCAGTAGGTAAAATGTGACAAGGAAGGACTCTCCCCAAAACAAGATTTTGTCGTTAATTCACGTTTTAGGTCAAGTTTACTTTAACAGACTTGATTTTATTGGTTATCAATTTTTATGTAATTTTCTGAATAAAAACAATGTCTAACGATTTTTCCGATTTCCTTTTTATTTTAAGTCCAATAAAATAGGGTGGGGAACATGGAAAAGATGATGCGCGATTAAAACTCAATGATGCATGAAGAGTAAGAAATGCGCACCTTAATCCAACAGTCTACATGTAGAGTGAACCACACATAATTAAAAGATAGAATTTAAACTAATCTAAATGATGCACTAGGAAATCGCCCTAAGACAATAGCTTCTATTAGCAGGAAGAACATGTGCTAATTATTCAAAAGAGAGACCTAAGTCTGTTCTTAGATGTCGACTGGTGCCAACGATATTAGGTCCTGCCAGCGTTGTATATAACCTATGCTGGCACGTGGTCTCTAATACTAATAAATTAGCTTTTTATTTTGACTAAGTCCAATCGTGATCTATAGGAACATATATTCTTGATTAGGTGTTTGCACCTTATTCTCTATCCAGCTCAACTAAGTAAAACATCTAAATCTAGGGACTAAAACCTCAAAAAAAAATAAAAATAAAATGTAGAAAAGCTTGAAAAATCCGGTGAGGTCCCCTGAGTGCACCGGCACTCGGCGAAACATACCCCAATAAATGCTCAAGTGTCCCAAATAGAGTCTAAAAGTCTAATTTAGTACAAGTGTTTTCTGCAAAAGTAAAGTCTAAAATAAAATTCTATCATAGATAACTCCTTCCTGCCACCTGCTCCTCTTTCGTGTGTTGATCCATCCAAAGATGACCTAATCGTGCTCCTACAGTCCCTTGTTTAAAAAGCGAAACAGGAAAATGTTAGAAACAATTCTAAAAGATGGAGATAAATAATATAGAAAATAAATAGATGAAAATCCTAACTACTTAGTCGTGCTCCCTGGAAATGATGCCATTCTAATGAGGACAAAATCTAATTCAAGTTAAGTTGATTAATTAAGTGTCGTTGGGACACAAACTCGATTCACGAGTGATGAGAAAATTTATTTAAACTACTAATGAATCAAGTAATGAAAACAAGTGGTTTTGCTACTTTTATTAACCTAGTATAATGTCCAGGGTCGAAATGAAGGAGCACAATTAGAAACTAAGTAGGCGATTCGAAAATCAAATGATTTCTATTGTCTTTTTAGTGGTTTTTAATTTTGCAAATTTTTAATTTTTCCAATAAGTAAAAATAAGAATAAAAATGGCAAATATGCACAAGCACTATTTTTGGTTTTTTCAAATATATAAAAATGCTAAAAAAATAAAGTAAAATATTTTTCAGTTTTTTTATATTATATAATTTTTATAAAGATTTTTGTTATATTTTGAAACTATTTTTGTAACTTTTTAAAAATCAAACAGTGAGAAAACAAGGGAATAATGCATAACCAGAAGAGTTTTGCATCTTAAAAATAGTTAAATGCTCAAAACATCTGTAAATGATTTTTTTATTAAAAACTATGATAAAATATCTACAAACCGGAACTAAAAATGCAATTTTTGAAATGTTTTTTGATTTTATATGCTTTTTATAAGTATTTGAGTATTTTGCAATTTTTTAGGTTTTTATAAGGTATTTTTTAAAAAAGTATACATAGACTAAAATAGGATAAAACACAACTAAAAGAATTTATATGAGGGAATCATTAGTTGGGGATGTTGAACCGAGGATTGTGTACCCATGGTTTGCAGATAGTCTACCCGTCTGATGCTTAGCTCTTACCTACCCTCGCAGAAGTCAGTCCATTGCTTCCTGAAAGAACTCGTTTTTGCTCGGAATATAGGATCCAGTTCCCTCAGCTATCAGTCTGGGCTTGGAAGACACGGTAGTCATTATTTACGCTGCCGGTAACTCTTGACCAGACACAGTAGAGTGTGTATACCAATCAGCAGTAGTCCTAGGAAGACCGAACACTAAGGTCCGCCGGGTTACTGATAGAAAGGATTTTTTCTAAGGTTTTCTAAATTTTTAGGAATTTTCCAAAACAAACAAGGAATTTTTCTATAGTTATGGAATTTTTAATAATAGAAAATAGAAGCAACTTAACAAACAAAAATTACCATAAATAAAACATGCAAGCAAGAACTACAAGTGATTTTTAGGCATTTTTTGAAGTTAATTAGCTAATTATTACAACTAATAAAATACAATAATTGAATAAAGTGCAATGAGGACCTATGCGCAAATAATTAAGTTCCAGGGACCTAATAATAAGACATGTATCAAAATCCAAATGCCAAAGGTGAAATTTATCCAGAAAAGGTACGAGCAGCACGTGAACCAGTTTGCACAAGGGTATATATGCAAATCTCAAAATATTTAATTCAATTAGTAACCATATCAAAGTTTAGGGTAGATTCTGCAATTGACCCACAAAAGGCTGACTAGACTAAAATGTAAATAACAAAGCACAAGGTCCAAAATTCAAAAGTGTTTAACTAATTGTTACAAAGAGAGAGTACTGAACCACAAAAAAGGCAGGGTAGGGTGGTTAACTAACTAATACTACACAGTCAAGTGTAGGTAACAGTAGAGTAGGACGAGAGAAAGAGAATATCTTCTACTGACCACATGTTACGAATTACCCTACTCGAAGGATGATGAAATCAGAGTCAAAACAACCCAGCTTCACCGATCAGTATCGAAGCAGAATAGGGTTGTATAGCTCGGAAAGGTAACCGCAACTACACAAACCAAATACAATGAAGACATGTGAAGGAACTGGGTGCCCTAACCACACCCCAGAACCTCTAAATTACAGTAGAGTACCCAAGACCCACTTCACTTGTAGGTCTTTAGCCCTTGTAGAACCAACTTTCTCCATTGGATAAAAAGGATGCTTATCGTAGCAGAATGTAAACATTTGAGTTTAAGCGGAAGAAAGAAGCTCGGTACTCTATCCGGCCCCACATGTTACGTACTACCCTGCTTGAAGTAGGCTTGCAGGCTTTAAATCCACACCCACAATCTACGTCACGCAAAATAGGGATAAATCCTAAATACGATGATAACATGTGAAGTAAATAGTCATAAAAGTGCAACCATTTACCATTGCCTCTGAATGATTGTATAGAGTATCAATTTATGTATTCCAAACTCTAAAACTCGTATCGAAGCGGAATAGTTGGAGTGTCATATAGATGCCATTTTTATCCTATAAGGTGGTAATTGATGTTCAGCACTCTCTGACGATTTTGATGTGGCTCTAGTGTACGGTCAGATGTTCATTATGGTGCATATCTGACGGTTTGAAAAAAGACGATGACGTGCAGACAGATCTGTCCCTAGCTTAATTAAAGGGTCAGCTTTTGGGCATGCACGCACGTTCTGTATCAAGTCTAGGGTTCTACAATGAATCCGATGGCTCTGGTAAATGTTGGAAGAACATGAAGCTAAGCTTCGATCGAGAAGGCTTGAAAATCCACAGGGCATATCGGCTCACAGAAAGGAGCAACGGCTTCGTGATGGTGCTCCGCGTCGAATGGTGGGCTTGGATGATACGATGGATGTGCTCGACGAGGTCATGCACCTAAAGGTGCTCCGAAGGTCAGTTTGATGCTTCAAATGCGCCTCCTCGCTTGCTCCCATATATGCAAAGGGTACGACGACTCGGAGGCATAGCTCCGGTCTGATTATTACAAAGAACAGTGAAGAGAAGCGACAACGGGGAATGAAGTTGACATCAGACGAGGATGGAGGAGTAACGTCTCGACTTGATCTCACTCCGATGGGTAAGGTTCAAGGGGATTAGGATGCATGGGAAGGTGGTCCGTGAAGTAGGGTTTCGATCAGTGCGGATGGATGAGTGATACGGAGCTCCGACCATGATGGTCGGAGCTGAAAGAGAGCAGGTGGCTGATGATCTAAGATCGAGATGAACAACGAAAATAGAGGGGAATGGAGCTTACTTGAGTAGCCAACGGTGACAACAAAGTGTGACAAAGGTGGAGGTGAGGTAGTGGCCTCAACCAGGTGGCGAAGGACCTGGGAGGCTTATCATGGCGGAGTTCCGACCATGAGATGAGCAATGTCCAATCCGACACCAATCCGAGCTTCCACAAGCTCCTCTAGATCCCTATCACTATAATGGAGATGAGAATGGAGGAAAGAAGGGATGGGGGACGAGCTGAAGAGAAATGGAGGCCAAGGAGAAAATTTATAGGGTGTCCCCAAGGACTAGAATGATCGAGGGAGTGTGTGAAACCCTAGGAGGATCCGGCTTTACCTAGGGATCCATGAGGATCACATATCCTAGGAGAAGAATCGGGTGCAAAATTTAAGGGAAAAGATGGTCGAACCCGAGTTGGAGAATGGTGAGAAATCATGTCAAGCGATGAGATACCCGGGTCGGGTCTGGAGGGGAGGTTGACCCGGGTCAACGGACTCAGGTTGACCAATTAGACTTCAAGGATTTACAAAATTAATTAAAAAAAGGAAATGGTTTTAAAATAAAAAATGAATAAAATAGTAAAATTTTTTATTTTTTCAAACTATTTTTCTGTGATTTTTAATTATTTTTATGAATTCATATATACAATATTTATAATATAGTGTATTTTGTATTGTTAGTATACTTATATATATTATTCTTATACTTTTATTTTATTATTTTTACACATATATCCTTAATTTTACAGTTTATCTACTTACAACTTATTTAAAAGAATATAAAAGATATTTTGTTTTATTTTTACAAGTTAAATAAAAGTATTAATTAAAATGTAATTTGTATAATATATATGCATGTGTGGTTTTTGTTCACTAAAATTTTGATTTTATTTTTAATTTTTATTATTTGTGAATTTTATTTTGTTTTATAATATTATTAGGAGTATATAGAAGTATTTAAAATATATTATGTACAAATTATGTATTAATAATTAAATATAGATATTTTCAGGTATAGGTAGTTTGTCGCTATACAATTTTAATGCACCCAAAAAGCCAACGTTTATACCACAACTTCAAAATTTATGAAACCACCCCTATTTTAAAGACAATTTAATTTATAATCCAATAAAGGTGATTGTTGAAGAATTTGAGTTCATATGGAGCCGGAATTGATCTTTTAATTTTTTGTTTTCTAGCTTTTATAGGTTGTATTATTTGTACTATGTACATCAAATTATGTTGCAACTATTTTTATTATTTAGAACATTTTTTTACTTACATGTTTTATTAAGAAAATAATTTATTTTGAAGTCTTTATATTGATGAGTAAAATGGAGGAATGATATGTACATAGAATGCATAGTGATGAATATACAAAGACTTTATCTCCCTCCACTTTATTCCTTGTCGATCAGGTCAATAATTGATCTTCTCTCGGTGTTTGGGTCAGTCTGTACTTGTTATATAATTACATCCTTTTTCTCGTTTTCATTTCCTCTTTATTCTTTTATTTTTGGAAAAAGATATTAATTATACAATATTAACAAGAGTATATAAAATGGTAATTTATTATATTGACACATATTTACAGATGTTTTTGCTAAAAATAAGGCTAAAATAAAAGAATAAAGAAAGACAATCATAGATTCATCAAGCAACATCTGGACTCTCTGTAGAGCCCAATTCATGCAAACCACAATTCCAAACCTGCAGGCAATCTTCTCTCCCTCTTCTTTATCTTTCTTCCTTTTTTTCGTTCCTTATTTTTCTTCTCACCCTCTAAACCTCCATCATTCTCTACTAATCGACCCCCCCCTCAACCATCATCTTCTTCATTCCCAAACCCTAACCATTGTGAGATCGAATTCACCCCCAACAAAATCACTTCTATCTTCACCTTCTCTCCCTATGTGTTCAGCTTCTATCTCTTTGCATTCCATCATCGACTAAGCTTTGACTCACCACCAAACATCAAAGCATTCACACCCCTTTCCATATTTGTCCACTATGGTAGGGCTAAGGTTTGAAACCTTGAGCACATTCTTCCATTTGTAGGGACCATGAGTTGACATGGTCTTTGCTTGGGCGGCTTCAGGAATCAGCATGCCTACACATTCTGCAGCCATCGGAGTTCATTGATGATCACAACCACCCTTTTGTCAAGGATTAGCACTAGATGAAGATTGCTGAAGGAAAAAGACAAGATATAGGCACCATTACACGTACATTCAAATATTCATTCAATAGTTAACCATCAAGGGAACATGGATCTTCTAGTTTTAGAAGATACAACTTCATTGGTTGGTTCCATCTCGTACAACATCCCTTTTATCAATAGTAGCCAAGCACCTCCACTGTTAAACCTTACTTAAGTCATCACCGTCTAAAGCAACTACATCGAGAATCCCAAAGCTTAACACGTGGTGATTCTTAGCCACCAGATTAATAGAGGAGAGCCATCTCCAGCATCGATTAGAGAGACCTCATCACATTCAATATGCATGTGACTAGTTCAAATTATGCCATGGCCAATGTTACGTTTGGAATTTGCACATCAAGCCCACTACTATACAAAATTACAAAGAAAACCCAGGTGGGTTTGGATAATTACCAAATAGTCCCTACACTACAACTCTTTTATTATATTTATTTTGTTTATTTTACATTGAGACCCTTCTTTTAGGACTCATGTTTTGCATCTATTTATCATCGTTCTGTATTTTAAAAAATTGCATATTAGAGAACAATTCATGCTCTACATGTTGGATGTTGATTGATATTTTTACTAGCTTGGTCCCATTTATTATAATTATTGTGGTGAGAAGTTGCTTATTTTTCCCATCCAAAAATATGCCTTATTAAATCATAATAAATCAATGTTCTCTCTAAAAATTCTGAAAGAATTACATTGTGTAGAGCTGATTATGTTCTGTTATGTGCTAAAAAATAAAATATTTTCTCTGAAGAAAATATATAATTTTTCCAATATTTTTAGTTCATCGCTCATTTATTATTTTCCAAAATAAAATTTTCCAAGACTTAGCATTGAAGATCTAGTAAGAGTAATTTTAAATTGGATTGATATTGATGAATGATGTTTATTAAAATTAAATTACTTAAATTCACTATGTTTGTATATAAATTCATAATTAAATCCTTTGCATCATAAAAATCCAGAAAAATTACAACATCCTTATTTTGCATTAGTTTCCATCTAGTCAAGTTTCATCATTGGTTGACTTAAATTGATTAAATTTTGTATAATTAGCATTGAACTTGAACCAAGTTGCATTTTTGCACCCATATTAAAAAAAACTAAAAAACATTCTTGAAAAATGTGTGCATTAAATCATCAAAAACTGATATTGTGCTTGTTAAGTTGCCTCCTTGTGTCCACTTTGTGGCTTGCCCAAGTAAAATAAATAAATTGATCACTTACATACATTAATTATTTTTTATATGTGATTTTTTAATTAAGTGTTTTATCACATGCTATAATCAACAATTTCATAAAATTAAGATTGGTAAAATAGCTTTCTTCAAATGGCATCATTGTCGGGAAGGCATGACTTAAGATGCTTTTTTGGAAATGTAGTGTCTTTGTTTTCAATCTCTCGAGTAGTGTGACTCTTATTTTTTTGTATATATTTTCTCTTTTTTTCTTACATTTTTAAATTTTATTTTTTGTATATATTATTCTGTACTCCCTCTAATATTTTTTTCTCTTTTTTTGTGAGGGACCTGATGCACTTGAAGTAGTTTTGTTCCAAAAAAACTAATCCAACTCGAGGAGATCAGAGGTGAGTGATTATGTGGACCCAGTTTACTAAGGAGGTGCGTTGAAGAAGAACGTTTTTTTAGGGAGAGAGAGAGAGTGTGTGTGTGTATGTGTGTGTATGTGTGCTGTTTATGATTTTTATTTAATTTTATTGGCATTGTTTTTGTAATTAATTGTAATAGCTACTATATCTAGTGATCTTCATTTGAAGAGTCGTGCTTGTACCCAGACATTAGGTTTTAGGCCTATTTTGACCAAGCCATGGTCAGGACCTATGGCTATGTAGTTGTGTGACATTAGTTCTAGGATGTACCACATCTCATAAAACTACTTCTAGGTTGCTTATCCTCATAGTTCTAGAGACACCTTTTTCATTAAAAATGGACGCACTAGACCATTCTACTTGGCTCAAAATAAGTGATTCTTCATTCACTAATGGAACTATTAAATTTTATTGTAGTTTTTCTCATTTGCATTCATATAGTTTAAAAATTATAGTTCTATTTAGCATCTTGCATGGAGAATGCGAGGATCACTATAAGTATTTCTATCTGAGCATGCATTATTATTTTATTATTTTGCATCGACTTTTCTGACTCCTCCCTCTATGTTTTCTCACTTATGACTAAAAATAAATTGGGATTGTTCGGTAGACGTGCTTGATATTGGACATTAAATAAAGTGATAACCATACTTAGAATCCATACTTCTAAACAATATTGACCAAAAAATGGATTAAAATTATCTTCATTGTCTATGGGATTGTGACAATGCAGGAACGATTGGGTCTGCTAGTCTACAGGTAGACAAGCGATCGCTGCAACGACCAGTGTCTCAATCATCAACAATCAACCCATAATATATGTATATTAGAAATGTATGAGCCAAAATTTATTATAATGCTTCAAACAAGTGCATAGGTACAAGTATGGAAGAGTGTCAAACATTGGAAGCAAGTATAGATATATATTAGTTATTATTAATTATTAATAATTAATAAAACTTTTAGGGTTTAGTTTTATATTTTTTAGTGGGTTTTGGATATATGATAAAATATAATAAAATCTAACTAATATTTTTGGGGAATTTTTGGATACCAATTTTAATTTTTATGGATTTTTAGAGATAAACAACAAGAAAATATTCTTGTTTATGTATTTTATAAATAGAAAAATCAAGTTAAATGCCAAATGTAGAATATATGTGAAGATCTATGTTGTAGACATTTAAAATATTTCCTATAATTTTTTGGAATAAAGGAAATAAATACTAAAAATGAAACATGTAGAAATATTCAATTCAAAAACACAAAGGCTATTTTGCAATTTCTCGAAAGCTTCTATGCAATTTCTAAAACATTTAACAATTCTAGGGTATATTACAAAATATCCAATTCAAAGCCACATATACTAAAACTAGAAGGGACCTATTTGTTTGTATGCAAATATCCTAAAACCCACCTCATGTAGGCCATCACGTGAGGTATAGTGGCAAGGACTAAATTAAGAATAAACAAACTATGAGGTCTAGTTATGCAAAATATTCAAAGTTATTACACTTAAATATGAAGATTCAGGACTAAACAAAAAACAATCAAAGTAGAGTGGGTCTTGAGCAAATATACCATAGGTGTGTCGATCCAATGGTTGAGTGTGTTCTATTTTAGTGTTTAACAGTAGCGGTTAGTACCTCTTCATTAGATATGATGTCTGAGATTTATTCCTAGGAAGATCTAATAGTTGAGTCTCTTCTTCATCATATGGTCAGTGCTATGTCTGGAGGTCCCCTTCGATTAGACGGTGCAGGAAGTGATTGGAGGAACATGAAAGAACATGGTCAAGGGAAGATTCGTATGACCATACCTTATGGCTCTGGTGACCAATGGAGCTCTTAAAGGTCTCAAAAGGTGGATGTGGGCACTCTATATCTCCTGGAGAAGATGGTATAGGACTCACTGAAGGGAGGCCTAGGGATTGAGAAAACTGGCTGCACCTGGAAGCTTCAAGTGAACCATAAAATCGATTCAAATGGGGTCCATTCGGATCGATACCTGAACGATAAGGTTCACGGCTCGAGGATCAAGCTCTCGACCTATTCATTAGATGGAAACAGATATGGATGAAGGGGGTGAGGCATCTCTGACATATGACGGTGGAAGGAGATGGAGGACTCGATATGTGCAAGATCAAGGGGATTTGTGAGGCATAGGGATGATGTAGAAGCAAAGAGGAAGGAGATGGGGTGGTCAATAGGTCAGAACAAGGTAGAACAAGTGTGGACATATACCGGAGAGCAGTGCTCCCACGTACTTGATTTTTTCAGAATGTTGACGAAACTACATGAAAATGTCAGATTTAAAATATAAAACTTTGTTAAGAATTGAACAGTGAACTAAAAACACTAAGGATAAGATGCTCACCTGGTTTGGGGTGACCTGGGAGCTAGACAAAGTAATGGGTTGCTCTACCAGTGGTCAGACCGTGATCCTCCACCTTCCCCATGCCACAATTCCTCGAGAGTGCCCTCATATAACGAAGACACACACTCCAAATATGGATTCTTAGGATTACTATGGTTTCAATCGGGTTCTATTTTATTGGATGCAGTATGATAATATATATATATATATATATATATATATATATCAATGACAGGAGAGATACCTTTGACTTAGCGTTTTCACATGAATCGATGGAGATTGCCTTGATAGGTTAGGTGGGCGTAAGTCACGATCCTCCAATCAATGAGTCTCACGAAGGAAACAAGGTAGTACGAGTTTAGATCGAGGGGGAAACTAGAAGAAGGTGCTTGGACAAGTATGACGTAGTGCCCAGGTTGGGGAGGATTAGTTGACCGAGGGTCCATGGTTCCTCTCTATTGATTTGGCTAAATCGTTCGTAAGAAGACAAAAGAGAGACAAAATAGCAATAAATGTAAAATAAGATATAAAATGATTTTAGTTTAAAAATTCAAAACATAAATATTACTTATTCTTTATTAAACTATTTTTGGTAATTTTCATTTATTTTTACCAACTTATTTGATAGGTGATATTATTTACATAGTATTTTATAAGTATTTATACCAATATTATTGAGTATTTTTATTTGTATTTTTTATATATGATACCATATTTAAATAATTTATTTATTTACAACAATATTTATTCTATGTAAATATTCATTTGATATTTTTATTATTTAATTTCTATATAGAAATAAATAGATTTATGTGCTATATATGTGTATTATACATATATATTAGGCTTCATATTTTCTTTTAATCTTTTTATGTGGTTTTAGTTTTTATTTATATTGTCTATGGAGCTGTTAAATGATATATATATAATAAATTAAAAATAATAGAAAACCTTGAGTATGTCAAATAAAATATATTGGATCATTATTTAGATAGATCAGTAATACAGTACTCCAATTAGCTGACTTTTTTATCTTACCTCCATTTTGCATGACATCCACCTTCATTTTAAAGATAATTAAATTTGAAATACAATGGAGGTGAGTTTGATTCATTTTGGGTTCATATGGAAAAGATATTGACCAAAGATGTTTTCTGTGCAGCTTTTTGATTTAGTGTATCGGGTGTCAAATGCATAATTTATTTTTGCCAATAATTTATTATTTTCAATATATTATGTACATGTTTGGTATTGAACACATTTTTAATTGAAGTGGTATTTGATGGATAAAATGTTATAAGTTTTAACTATGTACATAGTGTTTTGTAATTATATTTTATAGGGTTTATTGTACATGGTTTCACCCTGTCTCCCTCTACTTTATTCTCAATCAACCTAGTTAATAGTTAACTTGGTCATGGGGTCTAGGATTAGTCAGTATTATTGATACCTCATTTATTTTTCTTGTCTTTTCATTATTCTTTTTGTTTGGGTTTAAATACAAGTATTTATATATGATTTGTAGATTAATGTAGAATTTTAATTCATTCAAGTTAGTGATGTTTACATGTATTTTACTATGGATTATAATTCAATATGAAAGAATAAAGGTGAATGATTGGGTATTCATTAGAGAGTAACCTCATCCTTGTTAGCAAATACTTTCAATTGAGAGGGTGAAGATGTACCAGTTGAGAATTAGAGCCAAACATTTGTGGACAGGCACACCAGGTCTGTCGATCCAACTCATGCGGGTTTCGGAGCTCCAAGCGCTTTCCTACAACCATATAGAGACGTTTTGGGTACGTAAGTCTAATGCTACCATAAGGGCTTGATATAACTCGCTAATCGTGCCAGATATTTCCTTTGATTGGAGTCTAATGCAACCATGTGCTTGATTATTTAACTTTCTAATATTTTCACCTTAAAACTGAATAGATAATCGGCCAGACCTTGGTAGCCTTCACTGTGTTTAGTAGCTGAAAATGGGGCTTGCTCTTGTGTATAATTTATGTGTGTATTTTCTTCCATTTATTTGCATAATTCCATCCTTGGTTTAGTTTCATTTACGCCATTCCTTTTTTAAGATGTATGTACATTGGTCTCAATGCCCAAACCCTGCAAGCCACATCTCTTTGGCCATGTACCGACATTTTTTAATTCCTTACTCTACCATGTATCCCCAACCAATTGCAAGTAACTCTCTCTTGTGGTTGGTTTCACCTTACTGACCTTACGAAATCAGAACTACGACCGACTTCCGTGCTACTTTATCTTCTAACAGTCACCATCCTCTTCAACCTTCGGCTAGTACATGTTATATCCCACGAGCTCCTTAGTTACTGAGACTTGTTATTTCAACCGAGAGCAACCTTGAGACACAGAGAATAATTGGCATAGCACTATTCCTCAATGCCTATGCTCTACGGGTATTGAGGCATGTCAATATTACACTTCCACACCCATGAACTTGACTCTAGAACACATTATGGCCAAAAGAGATTGATCTGACCAAATTGAAATGCTCGCACCTACTGATCTACCTTAGTGATTCACCTTAATAATTAAGCGCACACTAACCGACCATACTTAAGCCCATTATTAGCAGAACTTTAATATATGAGGAATTAGACATGGGAATTCATTCGATAGTACCCTTATCCTTTTTCACTACACTGTAGGGTTTCGACTAGTGTCTTCAAAGCATACAGTTCATACTCAAACCAGGATTATATACCAAAGTTAAGGTAAATTGAGTATAAAACCTTAAGTTCTCAATAATGATCTCCAACTGAGCATGCTTTTTCCATGATTTATCTTGAGAGCTCAATGGAGGATGATATTTCCAAGTTAATCAAGAGATCTAAGGCATTCGATGACATGCTTAGAAAAATCACAGAAATGGTCATATCTTCTGCTGCTAGCTAAGGAATATTAGTGGATAATAAAGTTAGTAGATCTGGTATGGAAACCTAAAGGACCTCTAGAAACCACACACGATTTGTCATCTGAGTTGAGTCTTTTACCATCACATCTACTAACCATGCATTGTCTACTCTACTTTTGTCTATAAATTCCACCAGTACCCCATTACCTCATAAAACCAAAAAAAACTGAAAAAAAAACATCAAAAAATTGGAAAAAAAACAAAAAATAGGCATTGGACGATGGGAGATGTATTCAAGTTCATAGTCACAGAACTCTCCATATAGGTTGTAGAACACATGTCTGACCTCAGACGATTTGTTTTAAAACAATGCACAACTGAGAGGGCAGGCAAGAAAAGAACCAGAATCGAGAGACACATCATATCTATAGCCACCTCCTTTGTAGTGGGATGAAAATGAAGAGACAAAGAGTTAAGTGGTTGCCTAGGTTGAGTGTAACATCTATGATAAAATATTCACCAATACCTGTATTGATGATGACTCGTGAGCGCAGTTTGACTTGGCTTACGAATCTATTCAATGTTATTTGGCGAAGCAAGAAAATGCCTGAAGATTGGAGGAGGAGTATCGTGGTGCCTCTTTATAAGAACAAAGGAGACATTCAAAATTGTACAAATTATAGAGGTATCAAGCTGATCAATCACACTATGAAAATTTCGGAACGTGTAATCAAAAAAAGGCCGAGGCAAGTTTCCAACATAAAAAAACCAATTTAGATTCATTACAGGTTGCTCAACTATTGAAGCCATCCATTTGCTGAGGAGAACAATGGAGATTTATAGAGCTAAAAGGAAGAACCTCCATATGATCTTTATTGATTTGGAGAAGGCTTATGATTCTGTCCCACAAGAGATATTGTGGAGAGTTTTGGAGAAGATACAAGTACATGTCCTATACATTAACCTGTACATGTCATATACATTAACCTCATAAAGGATATATATGATAGGGCTTTATCTTGTGTACGAACCCCGTCTGGGAAGACTGACTATTATTTTGACATCAACATTGGTTTACATCCAGGTTCAACTTTGAGTCCATTTCTTTTTACTTTGATTATGGACGAGTTGACAAGTCACATTCAGGATGAGTTACCTTGGTTTATGTTATTTGCTGATGATATTGTGTTGATTGACGAGACTAGAGATGGAGTAAATGAGAAGCTTGAGGTCTGGAGACATGCATTGGAGACTAAAGGATTTCGTATAAGTAGGGCTAAGACAGAATATATGGAGTGCACCTTTGATGGAAGCAATGGTGAAGGAATTGAAGTGAAAATTGGTGACAATAACATTCAGAAGCGAGATTTTTTTAGATCTGGGATCTATTTTGCAAAAGGATGGGGAAGTTAATGGAGATGTTACTAATAGAATAAATGTAGGCTTGCTAAAGTGGAGAGGAGCCTCTGCTGTTCCCTATGATAAGAAAATTCCGTCAAAATTTAAAGGAAAGTTTTACAAAGCAGCAGTGAGACATGCTATGCTCTATGGATCTGAATGTTGGCCTGTGAAATATAGACATGTATAGAGAATGGTTGTAGCATAAATGAAAATGCTAAGGTGGATGTGTGGACACACACGTAAAGATCGAATTTGGAATGATGCAATCAGAAAGAAAGTTAGTGTCGCTCCAATAAAGGATAAGATGCAAGAAAACCGCTCAAGATGGTTTGGTCATTTACAAAGAAGATCAGCAGATGCACTGGTTAGGAGATGGGAGTGTTGGGATGTTGAGCCGACTAAGAGAGGGCTAGGACGACCCAAGAAGTGTTGGAAAGAGACTATACGAAGGGACCTTAATTTTTAGATATAAGCCTAGGATTGGCCGAAGATAGATCTGAATGGAGGCGAAATCCATGTAGTTGACCCTACTTACCTGTGGGAAAAGGCTTTGTTGTTGTTGTTTTTGTTGCTGTGTATACTTGAACCACTCAAGAAGTCGAGAATGATCATTAAATTGGTTAATTAGTCTTTCAAAAGGGCACAACAAGTTATCTCAATCATCGTCACTTTCAAAGGTGCACCACTCACAGTGAACTTGATTGTCTTTAATATCGAGCACTGATGGGAATTTACCCATACTTGTCATCTCATTAGCCGCTTTTGATGCACCCACATTGAGAGCTTCTGTAGAGGACTCATGCATAGAAGTGTCACCCGAATCAAATATAGAGTTTGTTGACCGTACTTGTAATCTTCATAGAAACTGTTATAGCCCAATGAACCCCCTTGTATACCTATATCAGATCACAGACACAAGGAGAAGGTTATTACCTCACATATCCATCCCATAATGAAAATCGTTTCTCATACTGAGTTATCTAGCGATGGGAGGAAGTGTATCGATTCCTCGTGGTGTTCCCATGAATCACTCAAGGTGTGC
Organism: Ottelia alismoides; assembly: GCA_037367405.1. Classification (NCBI taxonomy): domain Eukaryota; kingdom Viridiplantae; phylum Streptophyta; class Magnoliopsida; order Alismatales; family Hydrocharitaceae; genus Ottelia; species Ottelia alismoides. Next base: position 124,367 of record JAZKJV010005944.1, read on the forward strand.
CACTCACCTCTTGCTCATTGTGCTACAGGTTTTCGGAAGCCGAATAAGAATGTCACTTTTGACATTCCATAGAAGGAACATTCTAAGGATTGCTCATCGGGCCCAAATGAGGTGATCTACATGAGTGAGTTCAATTCGATTATTCTCAGGCCTTACCTGCATGACCGATCATGTGTAGACCTTCATTGGAGCATCGAAGCACATCTTTACTACTACTTTGAGGATGACTTTGACGATGACATGCATCAATATTCTCTTCCTCCTTATTCTCGTAGAAGGTTTGCCAAAAACCTTCTTGATCTCTAGACATTCTTACTCTGCCTTGTAGAGGTTTTTTTCCGTTACTTCTATCTCCCATGATTAGCATCACTCATTATAGTAGCATCTCATTTTTATTTGTGGCTATACTTAGGATGACTAGACCCTACGTATAGGGGAGTGAGTGACCTGAGTTCATCTTTTCCTTTTTTTATATTCTCCAGATCCCATTGGTTCCTTGGTTTTGTCTTTTTTCCCTACTTAGGTTTACTAGAGCCTAACTATGGAGGGCTAATGCCCACTGCACATTTTTACATCGTTTCTTTATTCTTTTCTTATTGGCGATCATCTCGTTTTTGTATTCTTCTATACTTAGGTTAACCAGAGTATAAATATAGGGGAAGACTAACTTCTATACTCCCATTCTTTGCACCTATCTACTCTTAGTTCGAGTTATTCTTCCTTTTTCTATGTGCTTTGATGACATAACACGACCTAAGTATAGGGGGTGTTGTAGATATTGTATATATAGTTCACTCATAACTCGTATTTGTGCGTATTTTTTATATAATACTTAAAAAAGGGATATGTGTATTCAATTATAAAATTTTCAAATTTGTAAAATATGAGCAATACGTAAATTACTTGTAAACTGTGTATAATATTTTTAAAATCTGTAAACCGTTGCAAAGATGTGTAATGTGTATAATTCTAATAAAAGTTGTAAACTTTGTAAATATGTAGAAATCTGTAAAATTCGTTGAAAAATTGTGGTAAATTTTGATAAAAAATCTAACAATAAAAAATGTGCATTTCATGCATTTGCACCCCATTTAGCATATCATGCATATGCACTGGTGGAAAGTCATTGGGTTGTGTACCGACTCATGAGCAAAAACAGAGAGGGGACTTGACCTTGACAATAATCCACTTAATTTTTATAGGAACTTCACAAAGAAGTGGGATTTAGAAGCTTCAGATCCTAGATATAAATCTCGGAGTTCAGCAAGACGATGTTCAGACTTTGACTTTGAGTATGTAAGTTGATTGCCTCATTCGAAGTACAACTCTTGAATAGTGATATAATATAGTCATGATTATAATGCAATGCTCTTAGCTGAACTCAAACTAGGTATTGGAAGACTTTGCAACTTTTTCTATATTAGCGTAGACATCTAAAGACTGGAGTAACATGCTAAAATAGAGCTTCGGATGAGGGATTGTCTGCTAGTACTTTGTTGTTTAGTCAAGTGGGGGACATGCAACCAATTTATATGGTTGTTCATTCTTATACCCCAAAAATCCATGAATAAATGAGTTACAAAAAACAAAAATAGGGTCCCAAAATAAATGTAGTGCAAAATTACAAAACAACATCTTTACCATAATGGTCTATTGCTTGTATAGCAAAGAGCTGGCTACACTAGCCAAGCATCAAATTAGAGACTTAGCTACACTCGCTAAGCATCACTTTTTTTGGCCTCCTCCTTTTCGTATTAACAGTACTTAAACTTTGAAATATTGACTCCCATAGGACGAATTGATAGAGGAGTGGATTGCACGGTAGTTCAACCTTTCGAATGGGAAGAGCTAACACCCTTCATACAACATGAGGAAATTATTCAATCTTCATAGAGTATGCTTTAGGAGAGGTGCGTCTAAGATGATTTCTGCCAAACCTACATAGTGATTTAAAGAATTTCAAATTACTAATTCTTATATAAATTTCACCAAACTATTAATCCAAAGATCACGTCGAGCTCCATTTTCCCCTTATGTTCATAATCTTAGTATGAAACATGTTTGGTCAAGTACCTGGACTACTCTGTCTAATAAGCTAGACAAGTAATCACCATGGTAACCAGGTATACAATTAGACAATAATCAACCCACAATAGATATATAAAGTAATCAAAGTGTGAATGTGAGTCAAATCTATTATAAATCTTCAAAACAAGTGTATATAAGCGCTTCATTTAAGCACCGATGACCCCAGTTAGATATTGCTTCGCCTGATTTGATGGTGGAGACCAAATCCACGATGGATCTAATGGCTGCAGTGTTCCCAATCCAACAATAGTCGTCTAAACTGGAAGCTTGCCTTAATTGGATGGTAGCCGCTATTCTAGAAGAACAGTAAAGAACTCATATTTGTTGATCCTTTGTTCAATTTCTACTCACGACGATAGTCACCTTAGGAGCTCGGACATGGATCAAAATGCTCGTGGGAGCTTTCCGCAACAAAAGGTGGTGCTCAATGTGTCCGAGCCTTGCTGAGAAGAGGCATGGAGCTAGGAGAAGGTCAGAGCACCGAGCAACTATGTCTTAGACACGAATCCACCCTTGATGGGTCTCTTTGTCTTGATACATGCATAGAAAGCTTCGGGGCTCAATGGCAATGCTCTCGACCCATGATTGAGGTGAAATAGAGGTGGAGTGAGGTGGTTGATGGTGTATTCGTGACTGGCATATGAAGGAAACTGATGGCTCGAGTTGTGCAAGCTCGGGATGATCTAGCAGCTCGGGAGATTGAGAAGATGAAGGGAAATGAGATGCTGTGGCCGGGAGTTGGAACAGGGGTCGGGATAAAGTGGACAGAGGCCGGAGCTTAGAGCTCTGATATACTTTGATTTTTGGTTTTTAAGCTAAACTAACTGAAATAGTTAGAAATAAAATGTTGAGCTACACTAAGAATTAAAATGCGAAGCTAAAGACCTAAGGTAAAAGGGTACACCTAATCTGGAGTGACATGGGAGCAAGGCATGGTGGATCATATCCTCTATTGGTTGGATCACGATCCTCCCTCCTTGTCCTCACCTTGACTCGATAAGAAACTCATCCTATCCCAATGGATTCGCTACAACAATGGATTCTTGGGGTTATGACTGGTGCAGATGAGATGTTATATAACAGTGATGGGAGGGGTCGCCTTTGACTTAGTGTTGCACAAATCAATGGATATCACTCTTATTAATTTGCTTCATGTGGATCACAGATCTCCAATCGACAAATTTCGTGAAGAATTGAGATGATACAATGATAGGTCATGTGGAAAAAATAGAGAAGAAGGTGATGGATCAGTCTTTCGCAATGAACGTATGGAAGAGGAACAATTGACCGGGAGTCAATGGTTCCTGGCACCTGATTGGGCCACGTCAACATCTACAAGATAACATAGCAGATAAAAATAGAAATAATGCAAAATAATATTGAAAGTGATTTTATTTTTAAAAACTCAAAACATGAAGAATGTTTCTTATTTCCCAAACTATGTTTTATTGATTTTTAGTCACTTTTATCAAATTATTTAGTAGGTAATATTATTTATATACTATTTTATAGGTATTTATACATATATTATTGTGTATTTACATTTTTATTTTGTTATTTTTATATGAAATACCATGTTTAGTTAAATTATTTATTTACAAAAATATTTAATCTACATATTTCGGATTTTTGTTATTTCATTTCTATGTGTGAATAATTACATTAATGTTTAGTATAGGTGTATTATACATATGTATTAGGGTTTCTTATTTTCTTTTGGTATTTTTTGTTGTTTTAATATTTGTTTATAGTTTTTGTGGGTGTTAAATAATATGGAAATACTTTAACAATATAAGGGTTTAAAGAGTATAAACAAGAAAATCCAATGGCTTATTCTACATATGTACAAGTGCCATAGTACCCCAATTAATCGGCCTTTGCATTTAACTCCATTTTAAATTAAACCACCTTCAGTTTAATGATAATTGAATTTGAAATAGAATGGATTTGAATTTTTTTCATTTTAAGTTCATATGGAGAAGATATTAATCAGTGAAGTTTTCTTTGTGGCTTTTTCACTAAGTGTACTGAGTGGCATGTGCACGATTTATTTTTGCCAATATTTTATTATTTTCTATACATTATTGTGTACATGTTACTGTTGAACTCGTCTTTGTTTGGAGTGTTTATGATGACGAAGAAAATACTTCAGGTTTGAGCTATGTGTCCAGTATATTGTACTTGGATTTTATAGAGTTTTCTAGATAATTTTGTACATGATTTCCCCCTATCCCCCTACTTTATCCCTGATCGACCTAGTAAATACTTGACTTGGTCTCAGGGTTCATAGTCAGTCAGTATCATAGATACTTTCTTTATTTTTCTATTCTTTTCATTTATTTATTCTTTATTTTGGGTTTTGTTAAAAGTATTTATACACTATTTATAGATTACTATTAGTTCGTTAATCCGTGCAAGTTTATAATATTTAGATGTAATTTACTAAGGAATTTAAGCAAATATAAAAGAATAAAGGTGAATGAATGGATATTCATCGCCCACTATACTTAGCTTTGCTAGTACCAAGCAAACACTTATTACGAGAAGAAGTGTTGAAAAAGAAAATAAAGAAAAGAAAAGTAAATAACTTAGAATGATTACAATTTTTAAACTTATCCTTGCAAAATAAAAATATGGAGCTTAGTCATACATTTGGATTGTTAGTCTGGTGGAACCTCATTTAGAATAGGATCGAAAACATAACAACCCTCGAGTTCCGCAATCCTTTGTTCTGTTTACCTCAATAATCATGTCAGAACAAGTCTTTTCATCGCAAACCCTTATGACAATGAAGCTTACTTGTACAGTGAATGTGAACTGGTAGCTTGACATGTCTGAAAGTGGTAAAGAAATGGTCCTCTCCATCAAAGTAACCCTAATTCCCCAGTCTAGGTACTCTTTCCTCGAGGAGCGAGGTATTCTCTTGTAAGTTCAAATGCAACTAGTTCCAAGAAGAGGGGGTAAAAAGAGAATTAACTGTGACTAGTATCCATATATCGTTTGGAGCTTGGCCAGTGTAGCCAAGTCTCTAGGTGGAGGAAACCTTGTAAACTTTAACTTTGAAGCATAAAACTTGCTTATAGCTACATTTCTCTGATGAGAAAGATTTTTCAGTGACTTTTTACCAGTCTAACTCTATTTCTCTTATTTTTTAATGTATCAAATGGAAGCATTTACATAAGGAGCTTTTCTTCTTGAGCCAGTGTACTATTCCTCTTTTGAAGCTTTATTGCAACCCATGCCATCCAGTCTTTAGACGTCAGTGCCACTAGATTAGGTTGGGGTGCACTAGCCACCTACTAGGTGGCTTATTTTTCCATCCACGTGCTTCTCAAGCTAAAGAATTCTGCTCTTCACCACCTCATTTAAGTTGAGTTACATGCATAGTGTTTGTCTATGTTAGGCCACTGTCAACAAGGGTCATACGTGTGTCATGAAATATTCTACTTATGATAATCAAGATGACGTGAGCATAGTATTATGGACTCAAAGAATAAGTCACATCGATCGGTAAAGTATTAATTCTAGATCCAATAAGGTTCCCATGAAATTAAATGGATCAATGTCTAAACCAAGCTTCAATCTTCAGATTGTTATTCCAGACTAATTCAATTGTCAAAATCATTCTAAAAAATGCAAATGCAAATGAAAATAACATTTTTGTCAAGTAGATTATCTGGTTTTAAACTTTTTATCTAGTTTTACAAATGTTATACAAATTTGTATGAGTTTTGATTTTTAAATTTTCAGGTATTTTTGAAAGAGTTAGTGAATTGCATGTACACATTTACAAAGGATTTTATATACAAGTTGTATTCTATAATGATTTACAAATATTTCACATGATTATTCAAAAATTTTCTAAAAGACTCTTCAAAACATTTCACAATCATTTTTTAAATATTTTTGCAATATATTTTCAAACGAATTATTACATACAATTTCCAAAAAAAAGTACACATATTTACAAGAATTTTTCAGTATTTTTATTGATTACCCTTCCCCATTGTATTAGAGCCACACTATTGAAAATAAAAGTACGAGTTATGGCTAAAGTATATATACAATATATGCAACCCAAGTATACTTAGTGTAAACTATGCCCTCATAGTGACCAAGGAGCAATAAAGGAATACGTAACTCGTGCCAAGTATTGTAGAATACTATACTACAATGACTCAATGAAAGAATGAGAAATTGATCGTCCCTTGATTCTTAGGATCAACAAACCCTGAGTATAGAAGACTGTACACTAAGCGAGGATGAAAGAGGGTGATAATATATGAAATCAACAACTTGGTTTGTCTGACCCTATACTTAGGGTAAAGAGCCCCGAAGTACATAACAAAATATCAACATGTTGAGAGACATGAGAGAGAACAAAAAGAAAAATTTGAGCCACTCATCCCCCCTAAAATTAGGATCTAGTCAGCTAAGTATAACATTGATGAAAGGGATCGATGAATAAAATAAAAGTAGGAAAGAAAGGAAAAGAAATGAAAAATAAAAAAAAAGAGTATTTTGGGGTATCTCAATTGTTTGAATCTTCTATTATCGGGAGTTCTTCTTGATATGTCACATCAATGGAATTGATAGCCGGGCATGAATGTGTTATGCTCTAAATACGGCTTCAGCAATTGTCCATTGACTTCGAATGGCTCCGCGTCAGATGACTACCCATATATGACGATGCTATTGTTGTCACTCACAGTCTTCACTAAGAATGACCTAGTCCATTTTCTTTTTAAGTTGCCCGAGAATATCCTCAACTTTGCTTCAAAAAACAACAACTTCTCCCCGATAATGATGCCATTTTTTGGTCAAGCACCTGGCCTAATGTATCTAACAAGTTGGAAAAGTAATCGTTGTGGCAATCTGGTACTCGATCAAACAACAATCAACCAATAATAGATATGTAAAGCAATCAAAGTGTGAGTATGAGTCAAAATTTACTATAACTCTTCAAAACATGTATTTAAGTGCAAGTATGGATGAGTGTCAAACAATAGAAGAAAGTTGGGATAGTTGTTTATTATTTATTAAGTATTGCTAATTAATAAGGATTTTTCAGTTTTTTATTTTGATTTTTTTGCCATTTGTGGGTTTTTAATTTTTTCATGGGTTTTTAACTATATTCATTTTTTTGATATTTTAAATGTTTTATATTTTTAGGTTTTTTGTTATTTTTATTTTTTTATATATTTTTTAAATTTTGTAAAATTTAAATTATTTTGGATTTTTAAAACTAATTAAGTAGTTAATAGAAATAAATTAGTTGAAATCCTCTTTTTAGATTTTTCAAAATAAGAAAAACTAGATAAAATAAAGGAAAGAAGATTTTTGTTCTGTTTTAAATTTTTTTCTCTATTTTTGTACCTTTTATGGTATTTTATAGTTTTTATAATTTTTAAAGTTAGAAAAATAATAACAAAGTGAAATAACGGAATTTAGAATATTGATTAGGATTTTAAAAATAGCTAACACTACATAATAAACCTTAAGTTCTTTTTATCATAAAATATGTATAATAAAGAAAATTCAGAAAGTGACAAATATAAGTTTAGATTTTGTAGAAATTTTTATGATTTTTAAAAGGTTTTAGTGTTTTTAGGTTTTTAAGGATTCTGATTTTTTAGTGATTTTTGGATATGTTATTAAACATAATATAATTGAACTAATTTAATTCTTTCGGATATTTTGGATAGATCTTGTATTTTTTCATAGATTTTTTAAGTTAGAAAAGGGAAATGGGACATGTTTTTTACTTTTTTATAAATATTAAAATTAATTTAAATTAAAATGAAAAATTTATATGGTAGATCTATGTTTCATGCATCTAAGAAACTTCTCGTATAATTTATGGCATAATGGAAGCGAAGAATAAAAACAAGATAAACAAAATAAAGAAACATAGCGGAATAGGGGACTTTTTGTAATTTTCAGATACTAAATGTGCATTTGTTAAAATTAGACAAAATGTATGGGTAAATATGCAAGATAACCAATTAAGAATTCCACTTAATTCGTGCCTGCCAAGGATTGATACGTGAATATATAAAAAATTCAATGCATTTACCAATAGGTCCGCAAAATATAGGTCATAGCCTACAAAATCTCAAACAAAGTGCACAATGTCAGGAAAATTGATGGGTTAATTATTTAATGAAAAAATATGACCAATGTGTAGCTGTAACCCACACAGTTCCCAAAATACAAAAATTTTATTTATCCAACTTAAGAAACAAAAATGGATTGCTATTTATTAATTAACTTGGTATAGCTCCTATGGTCGAACACAAGGAAGAAAATATTGCCAAGGGTTATTAATTTTAAAAATTAATGAAGGATTTATTTTTCTTAATTTTATCTTTTTGTTGTTTTTATCTATTTTAATTATTTTTGTATTTTCTACTTCAGGAATTTTAAATACTTTTTTATATTTTCTAATTTTTATATTTTTAGGAATTTTAATTTTGTAATTTTTTTATTTTTTCAAAGAAAACAAATAAAAGAAAATGAACACAAAGGAATGCAAGGCTCCTTTTGTATTTTTTAAAATTATAAAGTACTTAAAAATAAGAAAAAAATGATTTTGTGTTTTATATATTTGTCTACTATTTTGTAATTTGGTGAGATTTTTAGATTTTTTTTAGGATTTCTAAAAGGAATAAAAGTAGAAACAATTTTCAAAACAAGTTGAGCTATTGTTTTGAGGTTTTTAAAATATAAAATAAAATAAAGTTCTGCAAACAAAATTTAAAACATAGAGTTTTTATTAAGCTTTAAAACATGATAAAAATGTATTTTCCTGATTTTTTTTCTGATTTTTTATGTTTTTGAGTGTTTTTGAATTTTTATGGTTTTTATAAATAATTTTCACACAAAATTTATGTAGAAAACAAAACTAATTAAATGACATCTATAGTAATCTTTTGGAATTTTTAAATCATTTTTCAAAATTTTTATGGATCTTTTAATATCAATTAGTGAAAAATAAGTTGTTTTCGTATTATCTAAAAATAACAAGACAAAACTATTTTCAAAAAAAAAATTCTATGAATGAGAACAAGGTAGAAGAAGACTTTGGAATTTTTATTGAATTTTTAGAGCATTGAAATTATTTATCCAAGAAAAAGAAGCATGAAAATAAAATGACGATTAATATGGATGAAACTACAATTATTGATTAGTTTTTGAGCAAATAATAATAAAGAAGTGAAGAGAGGTTATTTATGCAAAAAACTAGAAGGAGCATGTGCGTACTTGCATGGAACTGCTGGACAAGGACCTATTTAGAAATCTCAAAATAATTGAGGGCTTCATAGCAACTTGCCCCATATGCTTTGTTCAAGCGCGACACATGTGATTGAGAAAGAGCAGTGGGGAAGTCATGGACTTGGAGTTGATGCATGGCTCGACGTAGAACCTTATATCGGATCTTATGCAAGGGCTCTTGTGCCTTGATTTCCTCCCTAGATCTGAAATGACTTGCGATGGTACTGCTTGAAATTGATGAAGGATGGGTCTTCAGGATGTGCGGCATCATCGATTTCTATCGGTTAAAGAGGCCATAAGTCTCGCTTGATATGGATTGTTTCCGAATCAAGGCTCTAGGTGCTTCATCTTAAACATGTTCTTCAAATAAGGTGTGAATGATGAACTTGATGTGGCAGAATGATGCTTCTCCAGACGGTGTAAATCTCTAACAATAGGGTAAATGCATCGTCGAGTTTGTAAACCGGTGCTTCGATTAGATGGAATTTAAAGGCACTTCGTGCTCGTTGCTACTCGATGATGATCGAAACTCCAGATTATGGATCTCAGATGATCGTCAAGTGGATGATTACTGCTATGTGCTCAAACTCTATCTCAAATGAAGTGTTGTTGTTTGTATGCATGTGATGAGTTGAGGATGCTCCAGGTGGGTAGTCAATACTTCCAATAGCTCAAACGACTATGAGTACATGGCTCGATCCCAAATCAATAGAAGGTGGTGAATGAATGCTCATGCGACGATCGAGGATAGAGTAGATTCTTCAACCACCGCATATAGTAGGAGATGGTCAGATCACAAAGGATAGAAGGAGAAGCAGGTTTGATCGAATGAGATGATGATTGGAATGGAATCAGGTTTGATGTCAAACAGAGAGGAAGAATATGGATCTCTGATCCGACTGAACGGAGATTAAATCTACTACTACAGAATCATAAACATTTATGAAATTAAACCAAATTACAGGTCTATGGTTAATTGAGGTGGACGAGGTGTGGATGATCAATGTGCCTGGTATTCTGTAGATGAAGCTCCAGAGGGTGGTTGCCTCAGTGCGCGATGATGCGAAGGTTGATCGTGGCGGTGTTGGAACTATGCTATCGATGATCGTGCCATCTCCCTCGCTCCTCTCTCGACGGGCGTAGAGTAGAAGTTGTACCTCCCTCTCTTTGATCAGAGCTCACGGGATGAGGCCAAAAATGGTAGATCTACGAGGTTTATTCGAGTCAAGGTTGGATGGGGTCTGTTGACCTAGGTCAATAAAAATGAGGTCGACCAATCAGAACAATAGGGGAAAAAGACAAAATCGAGATAGGACTAAACAATAGAAATAAATCAAAGATAATTAAAATAAAATAGAAAATGATTTTAAAAATAAAAAATACCTAAAATAATGGTTATAATTTATTAATATATTTTATGATGTTTTTATTAAGTTAAATAAATTAATTTAGATAGCTAAATAATGAAAGCACATGTATTAACATGTATTAAATAATTATATACCATATACATTTATTTTCATATATGCATTAGTAAAAATAATTACATTATTTAATAATCTATTAATTCAAAGAATAATTAAAGGATATTAAATATATTTTATTTTTATTTTTATGAATTAACTTATTTGTACAAATAAATAGAACTATATACAATATAGGTACATTATACCTATACAATAAATACATTATTTTATTTGGGTTATTTTTGTGTTTTAATATTTTATTCATGTTTATATACTTAATATCAATATATACAAAACATTAAAAATACAATATGTGCAAGAATATAGAGAAATAAATAAATAAATAAATAAAAATACATACATATGTAAGTATACCAATAGGGTCCTAAAATCTACTTTTACCATATTAACTCTTATTTTAGTGGAATAACATCTATTTTATAGATAATTTTATAAAATGAACTTTAAAAGTGAGTACACAAATTCAGAGTTTATATGCCCGAGTTATAAGTTTCGGAGTCTTTATGGGTATTTCTTAGTTTTAATATTTATTGGTATTTATTCACAATTAATTTTAAGTTATATTATTGTTATTTTTCTAGTGATTTTTATAAAAAGGAAAAGTAAATGAATTAAGGTAATTTGAGTTAGTATGAATTTTATAGAAAATAATAACTTTTATATACATATAGTACATATATACTCACACACAAAGGTGTCCAAATGCCAAAACTCACACGGTTTATTCTACAAATGTTTTGGTATTTTTAGTAAATAGTATTAGTGACAAAACAAAGTTTATATGTGAGTTCGGTCAATTTTGAGTTTTCTATAGATAGTTATGAACCTTGAAAGTTGACTTTTGTGGCTTTGTCGGTTCATTATAGTTATTTATTTATTCATTAAATTCTTTTTCTAATATTCTTATAAATTAATATATATTATTATGAACAACTTTCAAGAATGAAATATTTTTATTTAAGATTATCTTAATAAAAAATAAAATAGGTGAACATATGTAGACGGTGAAAATGATTTATATGTACATTGTGACATTGGTTTCTGGAATTTATAATTATGGACCCTATCTCCCTTTACTTTATTCCTTGTCGACCATCCCAAGGCTTAGTTTGATCTTGGGTTCGGGTCAATCTGTAGTTATTTCATATATACACCCCTTCTTTCTTTTCTTTTCTTTTTCTTTTCTTCTTTATTCTTTTACTTTAGTGTAAATAAGTGATAAATATACTGCAAATGAGGTTAGATTATTGATTAATTAGAATTATTTATTTTTATAGGTGTTTTTCCAGATATTTTAATCTAAAATAAAAGAGTAATGATATTGAATTGTGGATTCATCATTCCCCTATACTTACCTTTGCTAGACCCTTAGTAAACACTTATTCCAAGAATAAGTGAAAACTAAAAATAAAAAAATAAAATGAATAATCTTAGAACAATATAGATTTTTTAAACTTATCTTCATAAAATCAAAGTATGGAGCTCAGTATGACCTTTGGATTGTTAGTTTGGTGGAACCTTTTTGGGAATAGGATTTACGACTCAACAACCTTTAAGTTCCACAAGTCTCTATTCAGTTCACCTCGGAAGTCAGGTCAGAACAAGTCCTCATACACAAACCTTATGACTATGAATCTTACTTGTATTGTGTATGTGATAAATAGCTTCCCACATCGGAAATGACAAAGAACAACCTTCCCTTAGCAAGGTGACCCTAATTCCCCAATCTAGATACTCTTTCCTTAAGGAGTGTGTATTTCCTTCTAAGGTTAAGTCCATGTTGTGTCTACAATCAACAAGGGGGAGAAGATAAAAGAATAAGAAAAGAAGTAGAGTGTTGCCAGTATAGCCACATCTCCTTATGAAGTAGGTCAGTGTAGCCTACTCTCCACTAAGATCTATAGGTTCTCTGAAGCTTGGACCATTGTGGTCATTATTCTTTTCTTTTTTAGGGTGTATCTTTGTATTTTTTGGTGGAAAGAATCATTGCACTGCATTGATCTTATTGTGCCCCGACGGGTATAGAATCTTTTTTCTGTCCATGTTTTATGGTCTTAGAAAAATTTTACAAGTAAACCATCCCTCATCCGAAGTTTTATTTAAACCCACAGCTCCCGTGTTTAGAAGTCCATGCTACTAGACTAGGTTGGGGTGCACTAGCCACTCATGGTGACTGTGTATGTTTCAGCTCGTGTGCGTCTCTTGCTAGAGGATTCTGCCCTGCACAACCTCAAATGTGTTGAGCTACGTTCAAGGTTCTTATTTAAGTCAGGTCATTGCCTAAAAGAATCATGTGTGTGGATAGAGATATTCTCCTTATACCAATCACGATGACATGGACATAGTCTTATGGACCCAAAGAATTAAGTTGCTATGACAAGAAAAGTCCCAACTCTAGATCCTATAAAGTTCCTCTGAAATTAAGTGGATTAAGGTCATAACCAGGCTCCATTCTTCGATTTTATTCTAAACTAGATTAAAAATCAATTTCATTCTAAAAAATACGAATGCAAATGCAAGAAAAACATTTTTTTCAAAGAAAAGAAAAGAGTAAACCTTTTTAAGGTATTTTTAGAGAACTTTTGTAAATTTTTATAGATTTATCTTTTTCAATTTTTATGTATTTTAATAGAGTTAAAGAATTATAAGTAACTACGAGAACTCACATACGCATTTTACAAATAATTTTATACAAAATTAAATACAAGAATTTTATAAGTTTTATACAAAATTTCTATTTACAAGTTTTATTTACAAATTTTACAAGAAGGATTTTATCTACAAAAGAATTTTATATACATATTGTAATGAAGAACTTTAAACACAAGTTTTAAATACAACTTTTATAGATATATTTTATTTACAATAGAATTTAAATTATAAATAATTATGGCTTTTATAAACATATGACTTTTTCAACAAGTTTACAAATACGCATATTTATATCCCTCATGACAAAATATTTTAGAAAAATTTTACAAACCAATTTGCAAATGGTTACAAAACATTTTACAAATAATTTAGAAAATATTTTATAAAATATTTTACAAAAAATATTTTACTAAACATTTGAAAAAAATTACGAAAATTTTACAAATATATAACAAACTAATTTTCAAATAATATAAATAATTTTACAATATAAATAATTTTGATACAAAATAATGTACAAATATTTTACAAACAAAATGTTTTTACAAACATTTTACAACATTTTTTTTACTCAAATAATTTTACAATGACTTTTACAAAGAATTTACCAACCGTTTTATAAGCAATTATACAAAAATTTTACAAAATGTTTAAAAAATTTTTTATAAAAGAGTTTACAAACAATTTTTACAAGCACTTTACAATTCATTTTACAAAACATTTTTATTCCAATTTTATTAATATGAGCCATATTATTAAACAAACAATAAAATACACGTTATGGATAAAGTATATATACAATACATACGACACACACATATACTTAGCTCAAACTGCATCCTCATAGTGACCAAGAAGATATAAAGGAAGACATAACTCATGCCAAGTATAGAAAAGTGAAAAGAATCCTTTTCTACAACGGCTCAAAGAATAACGAATAAAGGAATAGAAGTCGAATTAGTATCAAGTAATCCTATGTATAGAAGACTGTACAAACGGGGAAGATCGAGGAAGAGAATGTGCACAAAATCAATGACTAGACTTGCCCCCCATACTTAGGGTAAAATATCCCTAAGTACAGAAAAGAATATCAACAATTGAGAGAGAAGAGAGAGAATAGAAGAAACTAAGATGAAAACAACAAGATAAAATGAACTACATCACACCCCCTATACTTATGGTAAAAATCTCTAAGTATAGTGAAAATGAACAACTTGGTGTCTACACCCGCTATACTTTGGATAAACTACGTCCTATATATAGCAAAAATCCTAAGCGAGACCTAGTGTGTAAAACAAAAATGGAAGAAACAAAGAAAAAATTAAGAAAAAACACGTATATACAAAGTAGACATTGTTGAAGTGGCTCTCATCAAGCACTAGATTTTATGCCCCTAGCTGAGCACAAAGTCTAGGACAATGTGGTATCGATGTTCAGGTTGACATTTGTAAGATGAATCCCGTACTATTGTTGTCGTCTGCATATGAGAACAACAATGAAGTCAACAATGTAAACGATGACACCTGAATAAATAATCAGGTGGGTGTCTGCTACCGAGTAAGTAGAAGAGACAATAAAGTCAGCAATCTGTAGCACAAATGAAATCATCGGCTCAAGATAAGAATGGAGTGAAAGGGCATAGCAGAAAAATTGAATGTGGTGAAAGAAGGATCGATCATAGAATCCTCCACGTTAATGACCGTCTCTAAAAGGTGTGGAAGATCAAGATAAATATACTTATTAAGGAAATCGATATTCGATGTCCATAATAGATACAAATCAGTAACATCATAAAATATCTCAAAGATTGGATCTTCCTTGCGAGGGTCATCGAGGAGAGACAACACATACTTAGAAAAATTAGAAGACTTAGTCTCGTGATCTGAAAGATTGCATACACATACAGGAATTGAAACAGGAATGCAAATTCGACGGTGA
Source organism: Ottelia alismoides (assembly GCA_037367405.1). Taxonomy (NCBI): domain Eukaryota; kingdom Viridiplantae; phylum Streptophyta; class Magnoliopsida; order Alismatales; family Hydrocharitaceae; genus Ottelia; species Ottelia alismoides. The sequence goes on from JAZKJV010005944.1 coordinate 139,807, forward strand.
AGAAAGAGGAATCAGTATCTATCTAGGATCTGCACCACTATCGAGCACCCACTCCTCGAATCAAAATACCTCATCAGCTATGGATTGCCTCTGAACAATCTGGAAACATGAAATGGTAATGGTCAACAATGTAGAAGCTATCGAAGTATCTGAAATTGATCCTAGTGTTGTGGCAATGCTGGCAATCATCTGGTCCTCAGGAAATGTATCTACATCATCAAACATGAGAACACAAGGCTCAAATACAGGACTATTAAAGTTTGGCATATCAAAAATGGTGTCCCTCATCTTTCTCTAGTTGTTGAAATGGTCCAAAATATCCATATGAATCTGAGAAGTACCTCTGAGGAATGAACTATGTTTGGTCCTGACATAGAAACTAGAATGGTTGAAGGAACGGTTGAAACAATGTGGGCTCTTCCATCTCTTGGACTACTAGAAGAGCTGGTATCCGAGAATACTAAACTATGAAGTGCGGAACTGATTCAAACTTCGATTGGAAAACCATTAGAAAATCGGTCAGTGTCTAAAGATGGAAACTCATGGTGACTATCTCCTCGTCTATCTTCTGTGTTTTGTATTATCCACATCCACAAGCTTGTGTATGTGCTCTGAATCCTCATGAAGAGTAACACAAGACTGGTTCTGTTTCTCCCTCATGTGTTGTCCCAATTAAATTATCTCATTAAGACAGGGAAGTCAACGAGACGTCAGAAATCCAAAGATAGTCCAAAGTTAATCATCATCAAGACTGTGGTGTGAACTACCATACGAAGCATCAACCAGTGTCTTCTGATCTGCGGTCATCCCCCTATAGAAGATTTGAACAAGGTCAGACTTCGAGATTTTGTGATCCAAATATCTACTCAGTAGGTCTAGAAACCTCATCCATGAATCATGCAATGGCTCCTAGAGTCATGTGTAAAATCTCTAATAATAGACTGCATCAAATCAACTCTACGATGGGGGTAAAATCTCTGCAAAAACAATGCATGTAGGTCACTCCGTGTAGCAACTTCCTCCCCAACCACCTGTGTCATATCATACCTCTTCCTTGAAGTGCGAAAGTTAAGGTCATCAGCTTCAACTTCTCAGATGTGATGTCTTATATGCTCAGGAATCACACAATTCCTCAAACTCATAGAGATGAAAATAAGGCTCCTCATGCAAATCCCTGGAAAACTTTGTTAGCCATTAAATGAACTCTAAGTCTAGAATAAGAGGACTAAATGGAGAAAACGATTGCGCTCTTGAATCCGGCTGCTTGCTAATATCTACTAATGAATGCACCGTCATCCCAACATAAAATCATCTAAATCTCGCATCTTCTAAGTGTCATCTCCTAAGGAATGCACCTTCATCCCATCATAAAAGTAATCTAAATCTTGCATCTACTCAATGTCATCACCTAAGGAATGCACTATTATCCCAACATAAAAGTCATCTAGATCTCGCATCTACTTAATGTCATGTCCATGGGCCTCAACTCCTAGCTCATATTGCCCAGTAAACCTCAGAAGTGGAAAGAGGGGGAACAAAGAGGGCGGGATGAAAGAGATAAAGAAAGAGAAAGAGGTAAGAGGTTGGTCGGTGTTCAAACCTCAAGACACGATGGACGACGATGATGGGGATGAAAAAACTGAGCCGCAGAAGCGAACATCAATCCATCATCATGACTCAAGAAAAAAAGGAATGACAAGAGAAGAAGATAGATAAGGGTGGCAGGGAGGGAGAAAAGAAAAAAATAGAGCGTGACTGCTAAAGACCTAGAGAAGGAGAACATAACCAACTCAACACCAATCATTGACAAACACAAAGCAAACCCCCAATTCACCTACTCAACTCAATGAAGACTGTAAAGCATCAGGTGTTAATCTTGTCAATTTTAGAGTTAGCTGATCAAACAAATATATTAACAAACTCACATGTGCAATCTCCTAAAAAAAGTTTGTGTCTGAGTCGGCGGATCACACCAATAAACAAGACTACTTCTACTAAAGTCAGAGGCAAGTGCTTGCGGCAGTAATAGGATCCAAAAGTCAGTCAAAGCACTTAGGAAACAAGTCCAAGGCTTTGGGCTCTAATCCTTAGGTCTATGTGCCTCACACTATCTAGAGAGTACCTGCATCAGTGCGGGGGTTGTTCTCCCCAAATCAATGAAGTGAATTAGTTACGTTTGATTATAATGGTCAAGTGGTATTAGCAGTCCCAATTTTTAATTCTTTTTATTTTAACTTTTTTTTTGATATTTTTGATATGAGATAAACAATGTGTAACAAATTTTCTGATTTCCTTTTTATTCCTAAGTCCAAGAAAATATGAGAACGAATATGGAAAAGCCGATGCGCATGAAATCTATGAATGCATGCTCGAGATAGAGATGCGTACCATGCAACCGTAGTCTACATGCAATGTGATATGTGCATAGAATAAAATCTAACCTATACGGATGAAATGTGACAAAGAAAGACGAAACCAAAAAAGAGTGATTAACTTCTAACAGGGAAGCAACAATTATTTGACTAAGTTATTTGGCCTTAAGTCTAATTAACCTACAAATATGCACAAGAAAGGAATATAAAATCTAACAAGTGCCTAGAAAATCATGGGAAACAAAAAGAAAGATGATGAAAAATCATGAAAATTTGGTGAGGTTCCTAAAGTGCACCAGGACTTGGCGAAAAAGACTCCAAGGAGTGTCCAAAGTCTCTATAGAAAACAAAAAAAGGCAAGTGCCAAAAACATTACAAATTATCAACAAAAATGGAAATAAAATGACTGAAAAAGAGAAATAAAAACTAAAACTGGTCTTCTCCTCGGCTTCTCTATCATATCAGTCGGTCTATAATGTCTAGCCTCTATCTTGCTCGAGTGTTTCAGCTCTTCTAAGGATGCATTCCTCGCTCCGCGGGCCCTTGCAACAAAGGTGAAACAAAATATGCGTCTAGAAAATTAAAAGAAATAAAAGACAAGTAAGAAGGAAATAAAACAAATACCAAGAGTAGAAGGAAAAAGGGAATCCTAACTACTCTCGTTGTGCCTCCCCAACAATGGTACCATTTTGATGTTCAGGAAAATCGATGGGCTAGTTATTTAATGGAGAAATATGATCAATGTGTTATCGTGACCCACAAAGTTCCCAAAATAGTCAAAAATTTTATTTATCTTTCTAAAAAAATAAATTTGAATTGTTTTTTATTAATTAACATGGTATAACTCGTAGTGTCCATACAAGGAGGCAACTGTTATTATGAAGGTTATTAAGTTCAAAAATTAATGAATGACTTTTTATTCCTTTTCTCTTTTTGTTTTTTTATGTGCTTTTTGGTTTTTCTAATATGTATTTTTATATATTTATTTTTTTTTATTTTTTATTTTTTAATGAATTTTAATTTTACAAATTTCTATCTATTTAGTTTTTCACAAAAAAAACAAATAAAAGAAAATGAACACAAAGGAGTACAAGGCTCTTTTTGTATTTTTTTCAAGAATAGTAAAAGTACTAAAAATCAGAATAAAATTATTTTTGTATTTTGTGTAATTTTCTATTATTTTTAAATTTTATTAAGATTTTTAGATTTTTTAGGATTTTAAAAAGGAATAAAAATAGAAATAATTTTTAAAACAAATAGAGCTACTATATTTGGGGTTTCAAAATATAAAATAAAGATAAAAATACTGCAACCAATTTTATAATAGAGAACTTTATTAAGCTTTTAAACAATGAAAAAAGGTATTTTTTCTAATTTTATATGATTTTTTATGTTTTTGAGTTTTGTAAATTTTTATGGTTTTTATAAAGAATTTTCATATAACATTTATGTAGAAAATAAAACTAATTGAACGACACTACAATATTTTTTAGAATTTTTAAATCATTTTCAAATTTTTAAGATTTTTAATATCAAATAGTGAAAACAAGTTGTTTATGTATTTTTTAAAATGCAAAACAAAATTGTTTTCAAAACAAAAATTATATGAATGAGAACAAGATAGCAAGATACTGGGGGAATTTTTATGGATTTTTAGAGCATCGTAGTTATTTAAACCAAGAAAAAGAAGTAAAAAAATGAAGTGCTATTTAATAGGAATGAAATTGTAATTATAGAAAGTTTTCTAATCAATTAATAATAAAGCAATAAAGAGAGGTTATTTATACAAAATTCACAAAGAGGAGCACATGCATGCTAACGTGGAGTTCTTGGACAAGGACACATTCAGAAATCTCAGAATGATTGAGGGCTTCAGACCTATTTACCCTAAAAAATGCTTCGCGCACACGCGATGCACATGATCGAGAAGAGCGGTGGGGAGGTCGTGGACCTGGAGCTGGCGTGTGGCTCGATGTAGAACATTGGGTCTAATCTAAGGGCTCCTGTGCCTTGAGTTCCTCTCGAAATCTGAAATGATAGGCGATCGTACTACTTGAAATTGATGAAGGATCGGGCTTTAGGCGGTGCTGCTTCATGGATCTCGATCAGTTGAAGAGGATGCAGTTCTTGCTTGATATGGATTGTTTCAGAATCAAAGCTCGAGGTGCTTCATTCTCAAGCATGTTCTTTGAATAAGATGCCAATGATGAACTTGATGAGCTAGTATGATGCTTCTCCAGATGGTGTGAATCTCTAGCAATGGATCAAATGCTTCATCGAGTTCGTGAAGAGGTGCTTTGATTAGATGGAAATCGAAGGCACTTCATGCTCATTGTTGATCGATGATAATCAAAAATCCGAATTATGGATCTTAAATGGTCCTCAAGTGGATGATTGTTGCAATGTGCTCGAACTCCTTCTCAGATTAGGTGTTGCTATTCGTACTTCTGCAATGACTTGAGGATGCTCCAGGTGGTGAGTCAACACCTATAGTAGCTCAGATGACTTGAGCACATGGATCGGTCCCAAAACGAACATAAGGTGGTGAATGAACGCTCATGTGATAATGGAGGATAGAGCAGATGCTCCAACCACCGTGTGTAGCTGGAGATTGTCAGATCATGAAGGTCAGATAGAAAAGAGGTCTGATCAAATGAGATGATGGTCGAAATGGGATCGAGCTCGATGTTGAAAAGAGAGGACGAATAGGGATCTCCGATCCGACTGATCGGAGATCACTACAACTACAAAATTAAAAAAATATCCGAAATTAAACCAAATTATAGATCTATGGTTACTTAAGGGGACGAGGTGTGGGTGATGGATGTGCCTGGAATTCTAGAGACGAAGCTCTAGAGGGTTGTTACCTCAACACATGGCAACATGGGAGCTAATCATGGTGGAGTTGGAACTATGCTGGAGACGATCATGCCACTGATGAATCCATGATTCTCACTCTTTATTATTTTATTTTAGCTATTTATCTTGGCAAAACAACATGTAAATACTTGTAAATACAATAACATAGCATTATGCATGCATGTGTTAATATTGCATAATTATCATGTATTTGAAAAAAAATAAAAGAATAAAATAAAAGAAAAAGGAAGGTGGTATTTCGAATAAATACAGAGTGACCCGAACTCCAAGAGAAGGTCAAGCCTTGACCTGATCGCCAAAGAAAATAAGTAGAGAGACATAGGGCATACTTTGCATTGTACATATTACCCATATACAAATAACTATTTTTAACAAAATAAATTGAAATCATTATTTTTACCTTCTTGTATATATTTCTAATAATAATTTAAAAAAAAAATAAAAATCAGAAAAAATAAATCAAAATAAAATTCCTCTTTCATTGTACAAATACACATGTATATATATAAAAATCACCATTTATTTTAAATAATTTATAAAAATAAAATAAAAAATATTTTATACTCTTAAAATTTTATTGAAAATAAATAAAATATAAAATTGGGGTATTTATATAAGAATAAAAATAAAATAATTGTACATAATACATAGGTATATTATACATGTATATATCACTATATATTATATATACATTAATTTAGTTTTGTTAAAAATAATTATTAGTAACAGAAAAATAGTTTGAAAAATAATAAACATTTTTTGTTTTATTTACTTTTTATTTTGAGTGCAAGTATTATTTTTTTTTGAATTTATAAATATTTTGTATATTTGATTTTTCTGATTGGTCTAGACTAGATGTTGACCTCTGGTCAACGCCTTCTTCCAGAGCTGACCCAACCCAATTCCCTCCGACGGAGCCTCTTCTCCCATTTTTCCTGATCGTGTCAGGCCTGCTCTCGCCCCGATATTTTTCCCGAGCTTCCTCCTAGGATCCATGACCTTCGTGGATCCCTAGGAAAACACGAATCTTCCTAGGGTTTTGCACTGTCGTTCGAACATTCTGGCCTTCTAGGAACCCTATAAAGCATCTCCTCCGCCTATGCAACTCGACAGCTCGTGCCTCACCCTTCTTTCACCCCTAGACACCTTCGGTTGAGTGACAGCTGCTGGACAACATTGTCGGGTTGGAGTTTGGTAGCGTAATCACACAGCTCAGCTACGTGACTGGAGTCCTCCGTTGCATCCAGTCTCTCTGCCTGCCACAACACGGTCGAGGCCACGACCTCACCTCCCCACTCCGCCTGAAGTTGCGGTGTCCATCAGCACCCTCAGGTAACACTTCTTTTGACTACATTTTCCTTGTCCATCAAATCCTTCCTTTCACCTCCATCGCAGTTCATTTACTCCGACCACCCTGGTCGGAGACACTAACCCCATCCTATCCTTATCGATCGAACCCTCTACGACTGCTCCACAACCATAACCTGATCATCCTTGGACTTGACCCTAAGGTCGAGGTTAGGGTCGAGATCTCCACCCACCACCTTCGCCAAAGATCGACTTCCATTCACCCGTGATTCTTTCACCTCTAGCTTCAATAAACAAGACCCATTCCCCGAGTCTTCTCTACCCATTGCAGGTGTTGGCTCACGCAGTAAACCGCCTTTGAGCCCCCAATTTCTCAAGAGGAGCATCTCCAGGCAGCACGTCACCGCCATGTCGATCCAGCCGCTTACGTATCCACCAAAGCACCCCATTAATCACGGAGCACTCTCATGAAGCTATTGATCTTCTCCGATCCTTCATCAGAGTATCAGATCTCCGTTGATGCTCTGGTGAAGTTCATAGGACTCCTGTTCTTGCTGCCACCATCCCCACCGTCGGATGGGGGCCCTCCTGCCAGTTCGCATTACAACCACCGACAAGAAGGCTGCTGCGGTCGTTAGATCAGCACAGTACCGTCAGATCTAGCCGCACGTCCGCAACAACCTCTACACCATCAGATCAGCAGGCTGCAGTGATCAGGGCCGTACGACCACGACACCTTCCATGCGTGTCATGAGCCTCCTCCAGATATTTTGCATTTTTCACCCCCACACTTTTATGTTTTATTATATAATTCTGTAAAAAAAGTTGTAGTTAGGTTAATTTGCATACGGACCCTTGCTCTTTCCAGTATTTGCATTTTAGTCCTATTTGTATGAACATGACGAGTCCAGGAATGCGCTTGTCAAATAAATGTATTTGATCGTGCGAAAAAAATATCGTGTCGTTTCGTTGTAGGCGGCAATCGAAATCAATCAAGAAAATAACCACAAATATTTATTAAATTTTTAATCACGTGGTTTTATGTTTATTAAAGTTTGTATGCATTTTTCGAGGCAGTTTTTTTTGTAATTTTTTAATGCAATAGAGGATACAAAATGCAAATTCGGCCTATTTTAGGGACTAAAATGTAAATTACACTCAAACAATGTCCGAAAAATATGAAACTTGGCCACGATGCAAAATATGAGGAAATGAATGCACTGTAATTTTTTTTTGGAATTTTTTGATGCAAGTTGATTTTATTATGAATTTTCAAATGCAAATGGAATGAATTTCAATATTTAATTATAATAAATATTAAGCCTAATTATTTTTAATGAATAAAATTATCTGAGATTTATCACTACTGATGGATCTCAGAAAAATGTAAACCTCGAAAGTACTAGATTCAATACATATTAAAATTAAACACTAAAATATGAAAAATGATTTTTACAAGGCAAACTCTGCATGCAAATACAATTCTTTTTGGGCAAAATGTCAACACAACTAATTCTACAATCTGTGATTATTCGGGATCTTTTACAGCAACGATTAATTAATTATAAATTTTAGAGCACAAATGGGCAAAGTATGCAATTTTCCACAGAATAATTAATTACTAATTAACCCTTGATCACAAAAATGTCCACAATATGTCAAAATGTAGAGAATTAAATGAGGAACAAAATGCCAATTTTTTATAAATAAAATGATGCAAAGAAGAGTCAGAAAACAGAGGGGAACATAGGGGTATAACTGCAATGCAATAACTAAAATAAATATAAAAATAAAGTGGGGGCCTATTTGTAATTACCAATAAGTAGGGGGGCTTCTTGCAAAATTCCCAGCACGTCACATGAGATGCACGTGACCCCTAGGTTAGTGGACTATTCTGCAATATGGAAATCCTCCGAGGGGGCCAATGCACTTTACCCAACACGTCACATGCGCAACACGTGACCCCTGGCGCTCAAATTAGTGCTGACGCCCCCCGCGGGACGCACGTGCCTCGCACGTGCGCGGGGGGTCTCGCTACCACCACCCGACAGTGGCTGAGGCGAGGCAGAAAGGGTGGAGGGTCAGTTCTTATGTCTCCCAGCGATCGTCGAGAGCCCGGCCAAGGCGGAAGGCAGGTGCGACGTTGTAGCTTGAAGCGCCCGGAGGATGGGAGTTCTGGTGGTGATGCAACTGGTTGTCGGAGGTATCAGGATGTGAGTTCCTCGGTCGGCGGAGGTGGTCATGGACTGGAGGCAGCAGCCAACCGCTCCTGGCGTGTTTGACAAACTGGAGTCGATGAAGCTTTCGTTGGAGCAGGTTGAACTCGTGGGGGTTGCAGCGTTGGTGATGAAGATCGTGTCGGAGATGATGGGGATGAGATGACGTCATAGAAGATTGTTGTTGACGAATAACGTCGGAGGTGTACTTGCTGGTGGGTTGTTGGCGACGTAGCGTAGTCGATATAGATCGTCGATGGAGGTGGTGGAGTATACCGTTGGTGAAAAAGCTTGCTGTCGACCGGTGAATAAGTCGAAGGTAGTCGTGGGCTCGACAGCTGACGCAGGAGGCCGGAGCTGAGGTAGGTCGTCGGGGAAGAAGCTTCTACAACGAGGGCGGTTAGTGCCTCGAATCTCGCCGGCTTAGGTGCTCGCCGGTCTGTCACCCCGGCGATTGCTTGGAGTAGAGGGTAGCGGTAGATGATCAACCTCTGGCAGCGGAGGTGCTCTTAAATAGCTGAAGGACGACCGACCTGAGATGGAAGGGTTTGGTGATGGAGATTTGGATTTGGCGAGATGGTGAAATCGCGAATTTGATTGGGGATTTCGAGATACGCGAGGTTCTAATTGGAGATTGAAGGCGGTCGGCGATTTCATGGGGCAGCAATGGGGATTGGAGGAATGGAGATGGCAGCTGCGAGATAAGCGGCGGACTCGACGGGTGACGCGGATCCCTGATTTGGGAAAGACAGCCGGAGGAAGGTGATGACCTCTGGGCCGTCCGATCAGCCGAAGATCGGATGGCCCAGATGGGGCCACATGGCGACCGGCTGGTGGGGGGGGGGGTGGGGCGGTGCACGTGCTGGGCATGTGCAAGGGAGGCACGTGCGAGGCTTTGTAATTTAATATTTTCTATAAAAAACGAATAATAAGACCTCAAAATTGAATGACACGTGGCGGCTCCAGGAGCCGCCACATGTCAGCACCACAAAATTCAGAAAATAAATCCTTTAAAATATACAAAAGAAATAGCAAACAACCTCGGATCAAAAAAGATTCTTCACGAAAATTGCTCGTCTCTATTAGATCTACAACTTTCACAAAGACATCAAAACCAAATCTATCAATTGTACAAAGTGATATTTTTGGAGTATCCCATGTACATAGAATACCTTGATTTTTGGGTTTTATAAATATTTTTGTCAATTTTAAACTAGATAAAATTCCAGAAAAATATGGTAAATGTTGGAAAAGAAAAGAGCTCACCCATGTGTTTAGTACCACATGGGGGAGCGATCACTTTTGGGTCTGTCCGTGAGGCTATATAAGGAGCCCCACACCCCCTGTACTCTTTGAGAAAAACAATAGAAAGAAACGCCCAATTCAGGGGCTTCTCCCGTGGTTTCATCCCGCTCCTTTTGGAGTAGGGTTCCACGTTAAAATCTTTGTTCTTATTCTTTATCTTTATTTTCTGATACGCTTCCGCATTATGTTTTTCTACATGGTATCAGAGCGGGTCGTTCTTGATCCATTTTGAAGGTTGAAGTTTTTATTTTCCAAGTTCGAGTTTTTTTTGAGGGTTTTCTAGAGCCCTAGCTTTCAGATCCGGATCTTGCCGCTTGAATGCTACAGCCGCAGTTTCCCGTGTGAGATATCGCTCAACGAAATCGCTGCCCGTGCGATCCCATGCGCGTGTGGCTACAGCCCTCCAAGCGGCGATGCCTGTGCTGAGCCCCTTCCCATCGCGCAGAGGGGCCCTCCTTCATCTTCGGCGACTCCAAGTTGAGCCCCTTTAGACGCGCACAGGCTCTCAGAGCCACAGCTTCGATCACTCTTTCAAGGTGGCGCGCATATCACACCCAGGCGGCAGCAAAAGCGATCAACCCCAGGCGCAGCCGAGCCTATCCGATCAACCCCAGGCGACACGCAGCCCATCGTCACTCTGGTCCCATGCGCTCGGCTGCGCACATCCGCAAGCAGGCGACGCCCTCCTTCCTGGCTGCCACGACGCGCCCCTCGGAGTCCATGGCGCATCCCTCGTTGTCCTCCAGGCGGCAAACCCACCCCCCTTTCCTAGGCGGAATGTCGCACAACTGCCCCTGCAGCGGTGCAAGGCCGCTCCCTCTCCTGAAGGAAGCAGACAACGCAAGGCCGCTCCCTCTCCCGAAGGAAGCACAACAGCCCCCGGAGCGCCTTAAGGAGGATGGCCTCCAGAAGCAGACGGCGGCGGTTCATCAGCTTGTTACCTCTACGGGGGCGGTATGCCTTTCTTAAAAGAAGGGTCCACTTTGGAGCGGAGGAACCCTAACAACACCAATTAGATTGCCATTTTAGGGCGGCAACGTTTTGAGAGAGGGCTGCACCTTATTAAAAAAAAGAAAAAGAAAAATGATGAGAGATTGGAATGCATGGGCCCGAGTGTGGATTGAAAAAAAAACATATTATTGTAGGGGCTGAGGGGCTTGCCGTGAGTTAAGAAAAAAAAGGGAGGGGCCATATGGTAAAACAAAAAAAAGGTGTATACAAAAAAAGGGGTCGTATGCAATTTTCAAAAAAAAATTAAAAAAAAACAAAAGAAAAAAACAGAGAGAAAGAAAAAGAGGCGCGTACAAGAAAAAGCCGTACGCATACAAAAAAAATCGAAAAAAAAAGTCGCGTACAAGGAAAAAGTCGTATGCATAAAAAATGTGGTTCATGTTTACTTCTCCCAACTTGTCTATTATTTTCATTATTCTCTCAAGTTTGGGAGAAAGGGGGAGTGAAAGCCATATGCATCCTACATCATTGACTGACAGACCAAACACTCTGGATTTCACAGAATATCAAGCCATCTTCACTGTGCATCGATCTTCGTCGTGGTGTCTCTATCCTCGACATCGACTCCGCACTGATTTTGTTTTCTTCAAGGCACGACGGAGACAAAGTCCGGTGACCCGCAGACACGACTGAGACAGAGATCTGGTGACCATGCAGGCACGACAGAGACAGTCCGGTGACCTTCCAGGCACGACAGAGATACGTTCCGGTGACCTGATATACCCGTCAGCAAGCGGGTTTGTCTACCAGTTGCGGATACATACGTTTATTGTGGTGATTTCAAGTGAAGATGTAATGATGTATATTTTTCTTTGTTGTTGCAAGTTGCAGCTGTCCCAGCTACCAACTTGAGGGGGAGTGTTGGAAAAGAAAAGAGCTCACCCATGTGTTTAGTACCACATGGGGGAGCGATCACTTTTGGGTCTGTCCGTGAGGCTATATAAGGAGCCCCACACCCCCTGTACTCATTGAGAAAAACAATAGAAAGAAACGCCCAATTCAGGGGCTTCTCCCGTGGTTTCATCCCACTCCTTCTGGAGTAGGGTTCCACGTTAAAATCTTTGTTCTTATTCTTTATCTTTATTTTCTGATACGCTTCCGCATTATGTTTTTCTACAGTAAAATTAAAGACAAATATAGACACATTAATCTATTTTTTTGTATTTTTATTAATTAATAAAAAAAGAAATAAAATAAAATACGAAAAGGACACTTTTTGTATAGATAATTAGTGAAGACTTGGACTCAATTTGTTTCTTTGAATTCAAGCTCAATTTAGATTTGGATTTTTACATATTTTAGTAAATCTTTCATTAAAGAAGACAAATGAAAAGGAAATAAACTAAAATAGGTTAATTATAAACATAAAATAATAGGTCAAAATCAACTAAAATAGAAAATGTACTAATGAGGCCCAAAACCCAACTTTCACATACGAGCTCCGATTCACTTGAACTTGGTCTTGTTTTAAAGGTAATTGAATGTATATTAGTTCAAAAGTGAGTAGGATCAAATCGGACAATGGATGGGGGAGATATGGGGATTTTAGTCCGGAAATCCTAGAACTAGGGTTTGGGTTTTTGGTCGATTTATTTATGTTATTGATTTTTTTGTATTTTTCGTTTATTCTTGTTAGTGTATACACAGTGGAGGTGGTATTGGGTCATTCGGAGTTAGCACGAATTAGTTAATAATCAGGGAAGTTAGGCTATTTACAGGTCAATTTTGGTTGGGATTTTTGGCTTCTTATTTATGCAAAAATACGGGATAAAATGCAATTCTTATGAAAACATGCATGAATGATAATTATGCAGAATAAATGAAGAAATGCTGATGATTTTGAGGGATTTGAGCTTAACTAATGAGATAGAGTAATGAATCTGAGATTGATCATCCCCCTATACTTAAACCATGCTCATCCCTGAGCATAAAAAAGAAATGCCATGAGGTGAAATGAGATTGGGTTCCATACCAAGACCATGAGATGAAGGTGAAAATGAAACTAGACTCGACCTTTGGAATAATAGTTTGGCGGAACATCTATGAGACTTAGAATTTTAAAATGAACAGCCCTCAAGTTCTACACATCATTGTCATAGTTTCGGCTCAGAAGTCATCTTACACTACAGGCCGGTGGCTCGAAGGGGACGGTCGATGACCGTCCTCTTTGTAGCAATAACCGTCCCTTCTGCTCAGAGGGGACGGTCGACCAGTCGTCCCTTTTGCCACCGTCTCATTTGAGCAGATGGCACGGTTCTCACGAACGTCTCTTTTAATAAACCATTGGGGACGGTTGAAACCGTCCCTTCAATAATTAACATTGGGGACTGTTTCAACTGTCCCTAGTACCACGAATAGAAGCGACGGTTGTAACCGTCCCCAATGCTCAAACATTTTGCGACGGGCACAGAAGACCAGTGGGGACGGTTGTTGTAACTGTCCCTAATGGTCAACCATTTTGCGACGGGCACAGAAGACCTGTGGGGACGGTTTACACCATCCCCATTAGGTCTTTCGGCAGATGTCAACCATTGGGGACGGTCGGAACCGTCCCGCTTGAGAAGCAAAGGGGACGGTTGTGACCGTCCCATCTAGTTTAGGGTCTATAGCGACGCCAACGGAAGCGTATAGGGGACGGTTGGAACCGTCCCATCTAGTATGGGGTCTATAGCGACGCCAACAGAAGCGTATACAGGACGGTTGTAATCGTCCCATATAGTCAGTCTATAGCGACGCCAACAGAAGCGTATAAAGGACGGTTGTAACCGTCCCATCTAGAGTGGGGTCTATAGGGACGCCAACAGAACAGTATGGGGGACGGTTGTAATCGTCCCCATTAATATTTGAGCTATTCTCAAAAGGGGGACGTTTCTGTAGCACCATAGGGGACGGTTATAACCGTCCCCAATAACCCCTGACTGAAAAAAAATACTAGATTCATGGTGTTTCTTCACGCTCCCTCTGTGAAATCAAATAACACATTCCACTAAACTCAAAATTCAAGATATATATAAGACACTTTATAGTTACAACGAAAATATTTGTCAATATTACATAGTCTTAGGAACTAATAGAAATATTACAGTAAAATGTTCAACAAAAAACTAAAATTTACTACAAGCATAAACTAAAATCTACTCTGATCCTTCACTCTCGTTGCTCTCGTCGCTCTCCTCCTCACTCTCCTCATCGTCGTCGAGACGTGTTGGTTGTACAGGTGGCGTGACTTGACTTTGAAGACGGCTTATAAAGGACATGACATTCACCATTTCCAAACGCATCTTCGCCATCTCTTGATCTTGTGCAGACATCTTTGCCTTTACCTCCTGCAGCTTCCTCTCCATCTCTCTTTCTCTCTAACTCCCTTACGAGGAAGAGTGCGACCCACTTGCACCACCCATTCCGTACCATGTATGGAGCATTTCTCCACGTCCTCCACAACGGATGCGTCCACTGTGTTCCAGACCAGGGCTTGATAGAATGCATCATCGGCCGACAACGGGGGTTGGCTCGTCCCCGTGCTGTCTAGCGAGGAGCTGGTAGAGAGCCAAATTATTTCTTCCTGCATATATAAAATTTATAAATATTGTCAATATAATAACTTAACTCACTATATAAATTAAAAATAAATATTACTTACATGAATTGGTGCGTAGGCGTCATCAACCCATTGCACTTCTCCTCCTAAATCCCGGCTCTTGGACCCAGCAAAAACCTCTATGCGGGTCATTTCTTGTTCGTTATCCCTCAACTAGAAAAACATAAGAGAAGTTTTAAAAATAAATTTTACACTCAAACTTATTAATTTTAGAAATTTTGTAAATACTTACAAAGTCATCCTTCAATTGGTTAGTGTTCTTTCTTCCCATCTTATGGGTGGACCGAAAGCCTTTGGATCGCTTCGCCGTATCTTTGGAAGAAATCAACTGAAATTAAATAACATTAGTATAATTATAAAACAAATAAAAAGTAAACAATGTACGTACCGTGAATTCCTCACTGAACCAAAAATTAATCAACTCCCCCCATTGTTCTGGTGTAACAACAGGTAGAACATTCTGCACAAGCTGCTCATATGGAATCTGGGGGTTGTAATACTAAAGATGGAAAAATAAATATCGTCAATCTTAAATCTTCAGATTTAAAAATAAAAAAAATCTTCGTACCTTCGCTTTTATGCGCCCCTTGTATCGACGCAACAACTCAGCAGCATGGGAGAGAATCTGGGAATCGACATGGGCATTTCGTTCCCATGTAAAGACAACCTTATACAACAAATATAATAAATATTAGTATAATAACTTAATAAAAAAATGGTTTTTTGATTTTAAAATACCTCCAAATCAGAAAGTATGCAACCTTGTCAGCATAAGGAAGCTGTTGAAAGTCGTGGGTAGTGATGGGGACGCACGCACGGGCAACCTGGCCAAGGTAGCTCTGGAACTCCATAGAGTTCTCTCCAACCGCATCTCCGCCAACAATACACACATGCAACGTCTGCCTGGGTGCAAGACGATCCCAAAATCTACACTGAGACGGTCCACGTCGTCTCAAGGTACCTCCACTACATGCATCAGAAGAACCTCCCTATGACTGCTGAGGAGGTTCGTGAACCTCCCGAATACGTCTAGGTCTAGGAGCCATCTCAAAAATTAAAAAGGAGTTATTTCAAAAAATTTATTTAGTTAGATGACAATAAATTCAATTATTTGAAATTAAAATAAAAAAACATTACTGGATATTGCTAGTTCCAACGTCGTTGTCTAATACTTCATAGAAAAAGCACTATAGTTATTTTGGTATGCAACGTCATTGTCTAGTGCATCTTCCTCTTAATTTACATCGAAGAAATCTCTTGGTGTTATTCTAATGGGTATAATCCATCTACTAACTGAGTTATCTGGAACATAAAAGACCTATTCGACCTGACTGGCAAGCGCATACGACTCATTGGTTTGTAACCGACCTGTTTGCTTTAAAGAGAGAACACCATTTCTATCCTTCTTGTAATCTAATCCAACTTGACCCACATTGAATCAGATGCAATGAAATAGAACACACCTTGCATCATGTGTAAAACTGATTTCTAGTATATCAATAATCTCGCTATATTATCCGTCAATTTCAGCATTGAGATCTGCCTTCACTATTACTCCAGAAAGCTGTGATTCTTTATTTTCATCAATTGACTTTTTTTGAAATCTAAATCCATTAACGATATAGCCGGAATGTGATACTACTAATGAGTATGGACTCCTGTGGATTATATCGAGATTCGTGCTCCACCGTTCATCATTGGTAACTTTTAATAGTTCAAATTTATCCCCGAACCATTTTAGAAAGTCTGATTTGCTAGTGATTGTTGACTGAAACTCTTCAAAAAAGAATAAACCTCGTCTACTTGCATCAAAATATAAGAATGAATAAGGTCTTTTTCATCGTCTGAAATACTACGACGGGTACTCTTTAGGATAGCTCGTCCATTTTGTTGAAAAATCCAAAGTTTGTTTGGATCTTCTGTCCATAACTCACCATCATTATTTCGTTCGAACCGATCGAATCTAATACTCTTGCCATCATCCATATACATGTCACAAAATGTGATACATTCTTCACATAAATATCCATCGGCAATGCAACCTTCAGGTGCAGCTTTATTAAACACCATATTCTTTAATTTCTGTAGATATCATTCAATTGGATACATCCATCGATACTGCACAGGACTACATATCCAAGCTTCGCTAGCAAGATGAATAATTAGATGTACCATTATATCAAAAAATGTAGGTGGAAAGAGCTTCTCCAACTTATATAAAGTGATAATAATATATTTCTCTAGTCTGAACAACACTTCCGGATCTAAAGTCTTCGAACACAGGACTTTAAAAAACTGACTGAGTTCAATTAGTGGCTGCAAAACATCAGGATGTACAACTCCTCTGATTGCCAACGAGAAATGAACTTGCATCAGTACATGACAAACATAACTTTTTAATGACGATATCTTTCTTTCCGCCATATTTATGCATCTACTAATTTGAGAGGAGAATCCATCAGATATTCTAATTGATTTAATAAAATTAGTATCTTATCTTTATCAGCACTGGATAAAGTATACACTGCTTCGGGAATTATTACTTTGGAATTGTCTGACTCAATCAGATGTAATTCGTGTCAGATACCCAACTGTATTAGATCACGTCTGGCTCGCAAACTGTCTTTGGCAGTACTAGAAATATTCAAAATTGCAAGAAAATTTTCCATAATATTCTTCTCTATATGCATCACATCCAAGTTATGACGGACCTGTAAAGTATGCCAATAGGGTAGCTCCTGAAAGAATATACTTTGTTTTCGCCATCCACCGGTTGCCTTCCTCTTAAATAATCGGCATAGAGAGTAGTTGCCCAATTTTTTTTGTTCCATCCACATTGTGCTTCCTGATAGGTGATTCAAACTTAACCGACGTCCAAACGTTTGTCCATCAAACTTGTAATTATTTTCACGTCTTAACCATCTATGACTTACCGGTAAGAAACGATAATGTCTCAAATAATAATGTTTCATACTCGTACTTAGCCATGTCGAATGTGTTTTATCCATACAAACCGGACATGCGAGTTTACTTTTCGTACTCCATCCTGATAAATTGGCATATGCTGGAAAGTCATTAATTGTCCACAATAAAGAAGCACGTATTGTAAAGAATTCTTTCTTTACCGCATCATACGTACTCACTCCAGAATTCCACATAATCTTTAGTTCGTCAATGAACGGTTGCATATATGTATCTATCGCATTACCTGGCCCCTTAGGACCAGGTATCAATAACGACATCATCATAAAGGAAGATGCCATTGACATCCATGGTGGCATATTATATGTAACAAGTATCACAGGCCAAATAGAGTAACTCGTACTCATATTTCCGAATGGATTAAAGCCATCAGAAGCAAGATCCAATCGTACATTTCTTACTTCTTCAGAAAACGATGGATACATTTCATCAAATTTGATCCACTCCTCTGTATCTGATGGATGTCGCATAACACCGGTTACATCTTTCTTTTTGATATTACTGTGCCATATCATCATTCTAGTTGTTCTTTCGTATGAATATAATCGCTGTAATCGGGAAATTAAAGGAAAGAACCATAAAATCTTATCTGCTTTTTTCCTCTTCGAATCATTACCAAGATTCTTATATCTCCTACTTTTGCAGTCAGGACATGTATCTAAGTTTGAATAAACCTTCTAATATAAAATGCAGTCGTTCGGGCATGCGTCAATTTTCTCGTAGTTCAATCCAAGTGCACGAAATCTTGACTTAGCATCCTTCTAGTCCTTTGGAAAGTTTTCTGGATTATTTAATAATATCCTAATCAACTGTAAAACATCTGTCATCGTAACCATTGTACACTGATTCTTCACTTTTATCTTAAAGATCTCCAGAAGAAAATGTAATCGAGATATTTTGACTCCTGAGCATAATGGCTTCTTTGCATCTTGTATTTTTTCAAGTAAGATATCCGGAAGCGAATCCATCATTTCATCGGTGTCATATCCTCGAATATTATATACCATCACAAATATAGCATCACAGTCATGTGTTTCAGAGACATCTCTTTCAGTATCACCTTAGATATTACTATCTTCTTCTAAAATAACTCCTTCACCATGATATGTCCAATTCGTATAATGAAGCCAAAATCATTTAATATAAAATGCTCGTAAACTATGGCTCGATTTTGGGTCAAAGTGTTTTTGCATCTTATGCAAGGACAATGTATCCTATCTCTTTCACCTCCTACAATATGATAGTGCGATTCATATCGAAAAGCCCAGTCTAGGAATCCGATAACTCCTTTGTTATATGCCGATAGTCATCGAATCTTTTGTTCATCCAACTTTTGTCCATTGCCTAAAGGTAAGATCCAAAGTTAATTACAATAATGTTTGGTAAGTTTCAATAATGTATGTAAGGTTATATTTTTTTTGATCCTCTAAACTAAACTATTAAGCAATTAACTAATATTTTTTTTGATCTAACTATGTTTTTGATCTAACTATGTTTTTATTACTCTTAACTAAACTATTTATCAATTTAAAAAGTACATTACAATCATAAGCATCCATACAACCTCTACTTTACAAAGATTAAACTATACTTTAAAAAATCTATACAATCATAAGCAAGCATAATATATTAATAAATTACTTAAAAATTAAATAAAAAACTTACATCCAAATAAGATGATGAAATCAAGGTGGAGGGAGGTGGGCGATCGGGCAGAGGACGATGGACGGACGGAGATGGGCGGCGGTCGGGCGGGGCCTGAGGAGGAGGGCCACAGGGCGATGGGGCTAAGTGGGCGAGCGGGCGAAGGCGTAGGGCGGAGGAGAAGGGAAAGGGGACGGGAGGGCGGGGGCGGAGGTAGAGGGCGGAGGCGGAGGGCGGAGGAGGAGGGCAAGAGGACGAGAGGGCGGAGGAGGAGGGCAAGGGGACGAGAGGGCGGAGGCGGAGGAGGAGGGCAAGGGGGCGAGAGGGCGGAGGGCGGAGGAGGAGGGAAAGAGGGCGACGACGCTGTGGAGGAGGAGGAGGAGTCCGGAACTCGAGTGGAGGAATGAGGGAGATGGATTCGCCGGAGATGGATATATGACCATCGAGGACGGTCGGTCAATCGTCCCTTTTAATAATAATTGGGGACGGTTATAAGTGGACCGTCCCCTCTGGTTGGTTTTAGGGACGGTTACGCAACCGTCCCAAAAAACCTACTATAGGGGACGGTTATAATCGTCCCTTTTAATAATAATCGGGGACAGTTATAATTGGACTGTCCCCTTTGATTGTAGATATTTCCACCAGCGCGCCAATTAGAATGGTTTTAGGGACGGTTACGCAACTGTCCCATAAAACCAACTATACGGGACGGTTGTAACTGTCCCCTATAGTTTCGTATAAGCGATGACCACAATGCAGTAACAGGGACGGTTATGACCATCCCCTACAGGCCTAGGTGGATAAAAAACCAACCCGGGACTCTGCTCATACGGGACGGTTATATAACCATCCCTAAATATCATATTAAAGGCGACGATCATAATTGACCGTCGCTAGAACTATACAGAAGGGACGGTCAGCATACAATCGTCCCCTACAGTAGTATAGGGGACGGTTGCTCTATGACCGTCCCCAATAACCGTCCCCAATAACCATCCCCAAAGGTCGTCCAGTTTATAGTGTTAGATCAATCCTCTTCCCAAAGCATACCTTATGAACATTGAACAATCGACTCATGTGTGTGAAAGGTTTTAGCTCTTCCCATCCAGAAAGACGGACTACAATGCAAACCTCCTCTCTAGTAACTCGTCCTCAGAGAGTCAGGTATTTCCTTCTAAGGTCTGCCGCGCTGTGTTCACAATTGAATTGGGGGGAGATGTTAGAAGAAGGGGAAAAAACTGGAGGATGACCAGTGTAGTCACCTCTCCTTGTGAAGATGTCCAGTGTAGCTGAGTCTCCACTAAGATATGCAGGTTTTCTTTGAAGCTTAGACCTTTTGGTCAGATATTTATTTGGTAGAATGCTTCTTTGTATTTGGAATTTTTGGTGGTTCTTCTTGGATCTTGTTGTGCGCCTATGGATATAGAATCTTTTTGTTTCCGTACATTTTTGGGGTCTTAGAAAAAATTGTGCCCAGTCGTCCATCCCTTTTCCCAAGCTTTATTTCAACCCGTATTCCGATCTTTAGATTTCTACGCTACCAGAAAATAAACTCACACGCTCTTCCAACATCCCATCTGAGTTGAGCTAAGTGCATAGTGCGAGAGTACAAATTAATTCCTTATTCCAGAGTTGTACCCAGAATGAAGAGACTAGGTTAGACACTAAGAGTCAAATGCTGCACATTGTCATGTGGAACTTAAAGAATTAAGTCAACGACCTGAAGCTTCTAAAATCCTATTTCTCGATGAAGTTCCTTTGAAAATTAGGTGGATTAAGGTCAAGTACAGAGCACTCTTGGCTTCTGCTCATAACTCGGTTAAGAACCCAAAGACATTTCACAAATGCAAATGAATGTGATGTTGGATGAAGTGCAAGTGTGTGAAATGCAGACACGTTTTTTTTATGCAAGGGGTTTTTGGTTTTTTTATGCAAAAATGAATAAGAAGCCATTTTTTTCAAAAATTTTGGGTTGGTCACAGTTATTAGGAAAACTCTTTTTCTTTTTCTTTTGTTTTGTTTTGATGTTTTTTTTTCAAATTAATTACCCACCCGTAAATACATATAGACTTACGCGAAAGTATGTGATATGGGTAAAATATATACAAAGTATATATACAGAACCCCATATACATAGCGAGTGTTGTGTCCTTAGAGCACAAGAAGCGTAAAGAAGACATAGCTCGGGCTAAGCGAAAGAGTGTGAAAAAGGAAAAGAAAAAGATCAAGATATACAGGTCCGCCCCTAATACTTAAGCTGTGAAAAGTAAGTATAGAAGAACAACGGAAAAAATGAAGCGGTCGGGATACGTGCATGAAGAGAGTATATATAAATGGGTGTCGGTTCCCCTTATACTTAGGCCCTGGTCAGCCTAAGTATAGGAGAGAGGTGGAAATGGAGCAATCGTGAGATGGGGAAAAAAGTATCTACATATGGCATCGGTCCCCCCCCCATACTTAGGCCGTGGCCTAAGTAGAGGAAGAAGCTGTACAAGGAGACCGATGTGGTCGGGAGGGAGGGTGGGTAGCCGATGATTAAGGCGGTGTTCGGCTGATCTTTTTGTGAGCCTGTGGTGGGAGATCGTAATGACGGGAAGGAGATGAAGCCTATGATTCCCAACTATTATCAGAGTTATCCTCAGAAAAATCACGATGGATCGTAGATGAAGCGTTTGAGTCAGATGAAAGGCAGTCATCATCAGAGTTATACTCAGAGGAATAGTATTTGAAAGTGGACATACTCCAAATATTCTGATCTTTTTCTTTCTTCAGTTGTTTCCTCGGAATACGTTCCTTCTTGGGATCAAGCGGTCTATTCTCGGATGAATACTCTGAAGCACTAGTCTCAGTCAGCTCATAAGAAATAATTCCAATGTACTTGAAGACGGAAGGAGCATCGGCTTTGTATGAATAACAGTGAGGAACGGGAGTTGTCCAACGGGAGTCGAATTTCTGATCCTTGCGAAGATATGGTTTTAGAGCTACCGAGTAGACCTCACTCATGTAGATTACCTTTTCCGGACCTGATGAGGGATCATTAGCCGATTCCTCTTCCGGAAGGTCAAAGGTGACATTCTTTTTCTTATTTCATGAAGGTGTCGGTTCACTTGCGTATCCGGATGAATAACCTTTGGAATTCTTCTCCTTGGTCATTGATTGGCCTGCGTGTTTGTTCTTAGTGTTCTTAATGCCAGTTCACTCTTGATTTGGGATGATTTGGTCAAGGTATTCAACGAGGGTTGCTTCAGGATGCGACCATGCATATGTCTCAGGATCAAATAAGAAACATTCAACTATTTTGAGATCCGCGAGAATTAAAAAACTGGGGAGAGTCTCTGCATGTTCGTTCTCAATTGATTTGACATTGGAGCATTCTTGGGTCAAGTTGATGTAATCCATGTAGTCACAATAGGTTGACCCAGGGTCTGCCCATGCATAAGTCTCCGGATCATATGATTCATATACTTGATTCTCCATGGTGAGAGCAGCTGGGAATTGAGCAGGGAGGATTCTCTAAACCAATAGTCTCATCAATAGCTGCTATCTCAGGTGTAGCAGTGGGGTAGGGCTCTTCTACCCTTTCATGGTTACGGTTGTCGAAGACTTTGTGGGTTGCCTCAGAAAATCATGGTTCCTCAAAGATTTGTTGAGATCGAAGTGCTTCCAATGCTGCAAAATTGTTTTCCCTAGTCTCATAATCAATAATTGCCTTAGCTAATGCTAAGAATGGCTTTCCTAGAATAATTGGAGAGTGGGTGAATTCTCCCTGATGCTCATTATCGATGACCGTGAAATCTACTTTGAGTGGAGCACCTTGGAATGTCATGATGACGGAAATGATTTCTCTCGGCTGCTTTATCGATCGGTCAACCAATTAAACAATCTCTCGTATCTTCCTGATCGGTCTGAGTTTGAGTTCGTGAAACACAGAGGTCAGGAGGATATTGATCAGTGAATCGTCATCAACTCGAGTATGGGTAAAAAATGTGTCTTTGATTATACAGTCAAATCTGGGCAACCGCTTCACTATGCGGCTCTTGGTTTTTCTCCTCAACCCCAAGGAGGCCATTGACAAGATATGTCTTTCAGTCTTTGTTCTTATTCTGCCTGACTTTTTCATCATTAATTTGTCCATTACAAATCCTTTAAGGTCATGGAAGTGTTCAATGGCCTGTATAAAGGGAAGTTCAAACATAAATCTTTTTTCCATTGCTTCCCGTAAAGCAGGATCCAAATTTTTCAGATCTTCTTCGGACTCAATTTTTAAGTATTTTTCGGGATTTTTGATTTTTTGGGTGTTTTTGAATAATCTAATTTTTTTGGTTATTTCTGTGTGGTGTGGTGATGTGGTGTGTTCCTCAAATGAGAAGGGGCTTTGATGTTTCGGGTAAGATTTAGAGGCATAGTCATTCCTAGGGGAGAAATATGCAGAAATGCTGTTGTCAGAATCGTCCCTAGGTTTCGGAATATCCTTAAAAATTTCAACATGAGATTCAATTTTTCCCTCATTCATTTTTATGTCCGAGCTCCCATAGAATAAACTGAGTCGGTCATTAAAGTTTCTGAATTTTTCCTCCATTAATTCAAATTTCTTATTTATCCTCGAAATATCATCCTAAAAAATATGTTCATGATCAATCATGGGAGCAATCAGGGTGTGTTTTTGAGATTCAATAATTTCCTCTTCCATTTTCCTGTATGTGCTAGGAGAAGAGTCTCTACCGAATATATGATCGTTATTTTCTGAAAATTTCTCCTCAAAAATTATGGAAGGAGGATGCTCATATAGTCCATGCATGTGAAGTTGGTCTGAGTAGAGTTCAATACTTTGATCATGGTAGGTCGGACTTTGTTATTGTAGAGTCAACATACATGGGTTATGTGTTTCTATGTTGTCAGTCCAGTCCTTTGTATGAGTAGGTTGATCAAATGGGTGATATTCTGGTTGGTCAATAGGGATTTGATTGTTGCGATCAATGCAACACTGATGATCATTAAGTGCGGGTCTTTCCATCTAGGTTTGGTTTCTCGTCCAGTCATGAGACTCAAAGGTATTTTGATAATGAAATGGTTTATGAGAATAAGATGGTTTAGTCCAAGATGGTAGGTGGTCATGTGCGGTCGGATGATTCGAGTAGGAATACAATGAGGGGGCCGTATTCATCTACAGGTGAAAGTCTCCCGCAAATGTTGGAGGATTATTGAAAGAATATGATTTAGTTGATTTGGGCCTAACCGAGACAAATCCATTTTCATATTATAGCTCTGATGGATTTTTATATAAATGTTCGGCCATTTTTGAAAGATCTGAAATGAATGATGATTTGGGTTTGCAATGATTTTCATGATCGGGATGCGGAGAGTTTTTGGACAAAAGTTCCATGATGAGGTTTAAATCAAGAAAGGAGAGAGATGATTGCATGGGATAGTCAAAAGAAATTTTATCAAATGTGTGGCTTCTGATCTTCGATGTCAGTTCACGCACACCAATGCAAACACAAATCAAACTCCAAGTTCACCAACTCACACAAGGAAGCCGTAAGAGTTCGGCTATTATCTTTTCAATTTTAATTGATGATAAGACAATCTTGGAAAGAATTTAGCGAGCTATTAGGTGTCGAAAACTTTTGTAATGACTGGCATGAAATCTTACGACTAGTTGCACCTATTTTAGCCAGTATGGGTGTAAGTACGGACCGTAATACGGCTACCCATGTTACTTGAGGACAGAGCCTTACGCAGTGTCCTCTAAACCACCCACTCTGCTAAGGAAATCTGGACCATTTACCGGCTACCCGTTAGATCCTCACTGAGATGTAGCTAATTGTTTTTGGTAGAATCAATAGTCAATATGAAAATCCGGATTTTGGCTCTAACATTAAGTGTCGTCTCTCACTCACTCAGAAAAATAAAACAATCCTTGGTCGGGGTTGCTCTCCCGC
The DNA here is from genome assembly GCA_037367405.1 of Ottelia alismoides. Taxonomy (NCBI): domain Eukaryota; kingdom Viridiplantae; phylum Streptophyta; class Magnoliopsida; order Alismatales; family Hydrocharitaceae; genus Ottelia; species Ottelia alismoides. The sequence continues at coordinate 165,065 of JAZKJV010005944.1, forward strand.
AAGAATTCATGATTTTATGGGTTATTAAGATCAGCTATATTTAGCAGTCCCAATTTTAATTAGGTGATCATTGAAGAATTTAAATGAGCACAAATGCACGTCTACCATCCAGTCTCAATTTCCTTTAGAATTTTGTGACAAAACGAGAGGGAGAAGTTCAGGAAAAGCCGAAGCACACGAAAAACTATGATGTATGCTTAGTTAAAAGACTTACAGTGAATCCTCACAATCTTTATGTGGGATGCAATACAGAAATTGAAATTTTATCTATATGGGTGTAAGCCAATGAAAAAACCGCACCTAGCACAAAATTCTATTAGTGGGGAAGAGTTGAATTGAATTTGGCTAAATCGAACGATCTAATGTGCGTCTCAATTAAAGTGAAGTATGGCCTAATTCCTACGAGCACAAAAAATTAAAATGCTCTGAGACCCGTATCTACAGGTCTATCCTAAGCACCACTCAAGTCGGGCCCTACCCTCACGGAGAGTGAAACATGCCGCGACACACCATAGAAAAAGTTTAAGGTCTTTTTACACACGTGAGAGTCACAAACGGACATCACTATAAATGAGCAATCAATTACATAAATTTAAAATTGCATAAAATAAAATCCTATAATGTATGCTCTTTCACGACTCGACTCGTTCTTAAATTAATTGCGGCTTTTTCAGAAGTCGGTGAAGATGCATTGGTTCTCGAAAAACCGCTCAACGTACGTCGGGTACCTCGTAAGAAAAATAAGAGAGAGAATGTAAGAGAATGACTCAAAAATAAATCAAAAATAAAATAAGAGAAATAAATGCTGAAAATAAAATAAAATAAGTGCAGGAAAAAAAATGAAATTTACAATTCGAATACGGAAATCCGAACAAAAAATTTTCAGACAAAAAACTAAGTTGTTTGCCTCCTCGGCAACGGTGCCATCTGACGAGTTCGGGATTGTGCTTGTTAAATAAATGTATTTAATCATGCGTAAAAAATATTGTGTCATTTCGTTGTAGGCGGCAATCGGAATCGGTCAAGAAAATAGCCACAAATATTTATTCATTTTTTAATCACGTGGTTTTATGTTTATTTTACTTGGACAAGTCCCAAGGTAGAACACAAGGAGGCAAGGGAACAACCTAGATTTATATCTATCAATGTTCGTACGCGGTTTTCGAGGTGGTTTTTTGTAATTTTTTAATGCAATATAGGATACAAATGCAAATTCGGTCTATTTTAGGGACTAAAATGTAAATTACACTCAAACGATGTCATAAAATATGAAACCTGGCCACGATGCAAAATATAATGAAATGAATGCATAATATTTTTTTTTGAAATTTTTGGATGCAAGATGATTTTTTCTATGAATTTTCAAATGAAAACAGAATGAATTTCAATATTTAATTATAATAAACATTAAACTTAATTATTTCTAAGGAATAAAATTATCAGAAATTTATCACTACGTGATGGATGTTAGAAAAACCTAAAATCTCGAAAGTACTATATTCAATACCTATTAAACTTTAAACACTGAAATATGCAAAAGGATTTTTACAGGGCAACTATGCATGCAAATGCAATTCTTTTTGGACAAAATGTCAACCACAATTAATTCTACAATCTTTGATTTTTCGGGAATTTTTATAGCATCGGTAAATTATTTATAAATTTTAGAGCATAAAATGGGAAAAGTATGCAATTTTCCACAGAATAATTAATTATTAATTAACCCTTGATACAAGAATATCCACAATATGTCAAAATGTAGAGAATTAAATGAGGAACAAAATGCCAATTTTTAATAAATAAAATGATGCAAAGAAGAGTCAGAAAACACATGGGAACACAGGTATAACTGCAATGCAATAAATAAAATAAACAGAAAAATAAAGTGATGGTCCAATTTGTAATTACCAATAAGTACGGGGGCTTCTTGCAAAATTCCTAGAGGGTCACATGAGATGCACGTGACCCCTAACTTTGTGGCCTATTCTGCAATATGGAAATCCTCCAAGGGGGCCAATGCAATTTACCGAGCGGGTCACGTGCGCAGCACGTGACCCTTGCGGCTGAAATTAGAACTGACGTCCCCCCCCCCCCCGGGACGCACGTGCCTTGCACGTACGTGGGGGGGTCTCGCTACCACCACCCGACGGTGGCTGAGGCGAGGCAAAAAGGGTGGAGGGTCGGCTCTTCTATCTCCCGGCGGTCGTCGAGAGCCCAGACAGGGCGGAAGGCAGGTGCGGCATTGTAGCTTGAAGCGCCAGGAGGATGGGAGTTCTGGCGGTGATGCAACTGGTTGTCAGAGGCATCAGGATGTGAGTTCATCGGTCAGCGGAGGTGGTCAAGGACTGGAGGCAGCAGCCAGCCGCTCCTGGCGTGTTTGACGAAGCTGGAGTCAATGAAGCTTTCGTCGGAGCAGGTTGAACTCGTGGGGGTTGCAGCGTTGGTGATGAAGATCGCGTCAGAGATGATGGGGATGAAGATGACGTCGGAGAAGATCGTTGTTGACGAGGAATGTTGGAGGTGTACTTGCTGGTGGGTTGTTGGCGATGTAGCGCAGTCGATGAAGATCGTCTGTGGAGGTGTGGAGTATACCATTGGTGAAGAAGCTTGCTGTCGACCGGTGAATAAGTCGAAGGTAGTCGTGGGATCGATGGCTGACGCAGGAGGCTGGAGCAGAGACAGGTCGTTGGGGAAGACGCTTCTACAACGAGGGCGATTAGTGCCTCAGATCTCGCCTGCGTAGGAGCTCGCCGGTCTGTCACCCCGGCGATTGCTTGGAGTGGAGGGTAGCAGTGGATGATCAACCTCTGACAGTGGAGGTTCTCTTAAATAGCTGGAGGATGACTGACCTAAGATGGAAGGGTTTAGTGATGGGAGATTTGGATTTGGCAAGATGGCGAAATTGCGGATTTGATTGGGGATTTCGAGATATATGGGGTTCTAATTGGAGATTGACGGCGGACGGTGATTTCGCGGGGCGGCGATAGGGATTGGAGGAACGGAGATGGAGACTGCGAGATACGCGACGAACTCGACGGGTGGCGCGGATCCCTGATTTGGGAAAGATGGACGGAGGAAGGTAATGACCCCTAGGCCGTCCGATCGGCCGAAGATCGGATGGCCCAGATGGGGCCACGTGGCGACCAGATAGTGAAGGGGGTGGGGTGGTGCACGTGCTGGGCATGTGCAAGGGAGGCACGTGCGAGTCTTTATAATTTAATTTTTTTTATAAAAATGAATAATAATAACCCCAAAATTGGATGAGACATTGCGTCTCCAAGAGCTGCCACGTGTCAGCGCCACAAAATTCAGAAAATGAATCCTTAAAAATACAAAAGAAATAGCAAACAACCTCGGATCGAAAAATATTCTTCACAAAAAATGCTCGTCTCGATGAGATCTACAACTTCAACGAAGACATCAAAATCAAAATCGATCAATTGCACAAAGTGATATTTTGGGGTATCCCATGTACATAGAATACCTTAATTTTTGGATTTTATAATTTTTTTGTCAATTTTAAACAAGATAAAAATCCGTAAAAAAATATGATAAAATCAAAGATAAATATAGACGCATTATTTATTTTTTTTGGATTTTTATGGATTAAGAAAAAAAGGAATAAAATAAAATACGAAAAGGACACTTTTTGTACATATAATTAGTGAAGACTTGGACTCAATCGTTTTCTTTGATTTCAAGCTCAATTTGGATTTGATTTTTGCGTATTTTAATAAAACTTTGATCAAAGAAGACAAATGAAAAAGAAATAAACTAAAATAGGTTAACTATATACATAAAATAATAGGTCAAAATCAACTAAAATACAAAATGTACCAATGAGGCCCAAAACCCAACTTTCAGATACAAGATCCGATTCACTTGAACTTGGTCTTGCTTTGAAGGTAATTGAATGTATATTATTAAAAAGTGAGTAGGATCAAATCATACACTGGATGTGGGAGATATGAGGATTTTAGTCCGAAAATCCGAGAACTAGGGTTTGGGTTTTTGGTCCACTTATTTGGGTTATTGATTTTTTTTGTATTTTTCATTTATTCTTGTTAGTGATATATACACAGTGGAGTGGTTTTGGGTAATTCGGAGTTAGCATGAATTAGTTATTAATCAGGGGAAGTTAGGCTATTTACAGGTCAATTTTGGCTGGGGATTTTTGGCTTCTTATTTATGCAAGTTTAAGGATAAAATGCAATTCTTATAAAAACATGCATGAATGATAATTATGCAGAATAAATGAAGAAATGCTGATGATTTTGAGGGATTTGAGCTTAATTATTGAGATAGAGTGATGAATATGAGATTGATCATCCCCCTATACTTAAATCATGCTCGTCCCTGAGCATCAAAAAGAAATGCCATGAGGTGAAATGAGATTGGGTTCCATACCAAGACCATGAGCTGAAGGTAAAAATGAAACTAGACTCGACCTTTAGATTAATAATTTGACGGAACTTCTGTGAGACTTAGATCTTTAAAATGAACATCCCTCAAGTTCTACACATCATTGTCACAGTTTTGGCTCAGAAGTCATCTTAGATCAATTCTCTTCCCAAAGCATACCCTGTGAACATTGAAAATCGACTCACGTGTATGAAAGGTTTAGCTCTTCCCATCAGAAAGCTGGACTACAATGTAAACCTCCTCTCTATTAACTCATCCTCGGGGAGTCAGGTATTTCCTTCTAAGGTCTGTCACGTTGTGTTCACAATTGAATTGGGGGAAGAAGTTAGAAGGAGGGGAAAAAAACCGGAGGGTGGCCAGTGTAGTCACCTCTCCTTGTGAAGATGGCCAGTGTAGCCGAGTCTCCATCAAGATCTACAAGTTTTCTTTGAAGCTTTGGACCTTTTTGGTCAGATATTAATTTGGTAGAATGCTTCTTTGTATTTGGAATTTTTGGTGGTTCTGCTTGGATCTTGTTGTGCCCCTATGGATATAGAATCTTTTTGTTTCCGTACATTTTTTGGGGTCTTAGAAAAATTTGTGCCCAGCCGTCCATCCCTATTCCGAAGCTTTATTTCAACCCGTACTTTGGTCTTTAGATTTCCACGCTACCAGAAAAGAAACTCACACAGTCTTCCAACATCCCGTCTGAGTTGAGCTAAGTGCATAGTGCGAGAGTACAAATTAATTCCTTATTCCAGAGTTGTACCCAGAATGAAGAGACTAGGTTAGACACTAAGAGTCAAATGCTGCACATTGTCATGTGGAACTTAAAGAATTAAGTCAACGACCTGAAGCTTCTAAAATCTAATTTCTCGGTGAAAGTTCCTCTGAAAATTAGGTGGATTAAGGTCAAGTTCAGACCACTCTTGGTTTCTGCTCATAACTCGGTTAAGAACCCAAAGACATTTCACATATGCAAATGAATTTGATGTTGGATGAAGTGCAGGTTTGTGAAATGCATACACAATTTTTTATGGGATATTTACCCAGCAGACCCTAAAATCTTTCGAAATTACCTCTACGACCTTTGAATCATCATAATTCCTCCCACGATCCCATAATCTTGCTAACCCTTACCCTACAGACCCTGCGATTAAGTCCTGTTAATTTACCTGTTAAAGTTGACCAGATTACGTTATGTTCCTTTATACTATACCCATCTTGTTTATTAAATTTACATTGAGTGCCACTTCTTCATCCCACATCCTTTGGACGATGGAGGCCCTGCTGCCCGCTGCCGTCGTTGCTCGGCTCCCCCTCCCTGCGGCCCTGACGATGCTGCTCCCCCCCCGGCCGCCACTGCTGCTATGAAGGCCTCCACTGGCCGCCGCCGCTGCTATGGAGGCCCCCCTGTCCGGCCGACGGAGGTCCTCCACCCACCCCCGCCCCCCTCTGGCCGCTGCTGCTTTCCCCCACCCCCTCCGACTGCCGCTGTTCGCCCCCCCTCCGGCGCCGCTGCTTGCCCCGCCCCTGCGCTCCACGCGATGGAGCCCCCCACCCCCGCACTCCACGCGATGGAGGAACCCCCCAACCCTCACCCCCTCCGACCGCCGCTGTTCCCCCCAACCCCCACCCCCCGCGCCAGCCGCTGAAGCTTCCCCTCCGCGCAATGGAGGCCCGCGCGATGGAGCTCCCCAACCCCCGCGCCCCGCGCGATGGAGCCCTGCGCCCTTCCGCACGATGGAGGACCCCCCTCCTCGACCGCCACCACTCCCCCCTCCCCGGCCGCTGCTGCTTCCCCCTCCCCCGGCTGCAGAAGCGTCGCACCTTACGCCGACGATGGAGGCCCTCCCCCTCCCGCTGCTGCTTCCCTCCCCCCAAGCTTCTGCACCCTCACGTCTAACTTGCACGTTTTCTTTTTTTTTTTATTTTGGCTAATCGTAATCGTTCGATGGTTAATTGGTTAGATTAACTCACGACAAACCCAAGTAACTGACTCAAATGTAGTTAAAATTGACGGGAGGGTCTGTAGGGTAAGACGGAGCAAGATTACAGGGTCGTGGGAGGAATTATGATGTTTCAAAAGTCGTAGAGGTAATTTCGAAAGATTTTAGGGTCTGCTGGGTAAATATCCCTTATGCAAGGGGTTTTTGGTTTTTTATGCAAAAATGAATAAGAAGCCACTTTTTTCAAAAATTTTGGGTTGGTCACAGTTATTAGCAAAACTCTTTTTCTTTTTCTTTTGTTTTGTTTTGATGTTTTTTTTCAAATTAATTACTCACCTGTAAATACATATAGACTTACGCGAAAGTATGAGATATGGGTAAAACATATACAAAGTATATATACAGACCCCCCTATACTTAGCGAGTGTTGTGTCCTTAGAGCACAAGAAGCGTAAAGAAGACATAGCTCGGGCTAAGTGAAAGAGAGTGAAAAAGGAAAAGAAAAAGAACAAGATATACAGGTCCGCCCCCCTATACTTAGACTGTGAAAAGTCTAAGTATAGAAGAAGAGCGGAAAAAATGAAGCGGTCGGGATATGTGGATGAAGAGAGTATATATAAATGGGAGTCGGTTGCCCCTATACTTAGGCCCTGGTCAGCCTAAGTATAGGAGAAGGGTCGAAATGGAGCGATCGTGAGATGGGGAAAATGGTATGTACATATGGCATCAGTCCCCCCCTATACTTAGGCCTTGTCCTAAGTACAGGAAGAAGCTGTACAAGGAGACCGATGTGGTCGGGAGGGAGGGTGGATAGCCGATGATTAAGACGATTTTCGGCTGATCTTTTTGTGAGCATGCAGTGGGAAATCGTAGTAACGGGAAGGAGTTAAAGCATATGATTCCCAACTATTATCAGAGTTATCCTCAGAAAAATCACGATGGATCGTAGATGAAGCGTTTGAGTCAGATGAAAGGCAGCCATCATCAGAGTTATCCTCAGAAGAATAGTATTTGAAAGTAGACATACTCCAAATATTCTGATCTTTTTGTTTCTTCAGTTGTTTCCTCAAAATGTGTTCCTTCTGGGGATAAAGTGGTCTATTCTCGGATGAATACTCTGAAGCACCAGTCTCATTCAGCTCATAAGAAATAATTCTAGTGTACTTGAAGAGGGCAGGAGCATCAGCTTTGGATGAATAATAGTTAGGAACGGGAGTTGTCCAACGGGAGTCGAATTTTTGATCCTTGCGAAGATATGGTTTTCGAGCTACCGAGCAGACCTCACTCATGTAGATTACCTTTTCCGGACCTGATGAGAGATCATCAGTTGATTCCTCTTCCAGAAGGTCAAAGGTAACTTTCTTTTTCTTGTTTCGTGAAGGTGTCGGTTCACTTGAGTATCCGGATGAATAACAATTAGAATTCTTCTCCTTGGTCATTGATTGGCCTGCGTGTTTGTTCTTAGTCTTCTTAATGCTGGTTCAATCTTAATTTGGGATGATTTGGTCAAGGTATTCAAGGAGGGTTGCTTCAGGATGCGACCATGTATATATCTCAGGATCATATAAGAAACATTCATCTATTTTGAAATCCGCGGGAATTGAAAAACTGGGGAGAATTTCTGCATGTTCGTTCTTAATTGATTTGACGTTGGAGCATTCTTGGGTCAAGTTGATGTAATCCATGTAGTCAGAATAGGTTGACCCAGGGTGTGCCCATGCATAAGTCTCCGGATCATATGATTCATATACTTGATTCTCCATGGTGAGAGCAGCTGGGAATGGAGCAGGGAGAAGATTCTCTAAACCAATAGTCTCATCAACAACCGTTATCTCAGATGTAGTAGTGGGGTAGGGCTCTTCTACCGCTTCATGGTTACGGTTGTCAGAGACTTTGTGGGTTGCCTCAGAAAATCGTGGTTCCTCAAAGATTTGTTGAGATCGAAGTGCTTCCAATGCTGTAAAATTGATTTCCCTAGTCCCACAATCAATAATTGCCTTAGCCAATGCTAAGAATGGCTTTCCTAGAATAATTGGAGAGTAGGTTAATTCTCCCTGATGCTCAATATCGATGATCGTGAAATCCACTTTGAGTGGAGCACCTTGGAAAGTCATGATGACAGAAATGATTCCTCTCGGCCGCTTTATCGATCGGTCACCAATTGAACAATCTCTCGTATCTTCCTGATCGGTACGAGTTTGAGTTCATGAAACACAGAGGTCAGGAGGATATTGATTGGTAAATCGTCATCAATTCGAGTATGGGTAAAAATTGTATCTTTTATTATACAGTCAAATTTGGGCAACCGCTTCACTAGGCGGCTCTTGGTTTTTCTCCTCTAGACCAAGGATGCCATTGACAAGATATTCTTTCAGTCTTTGTTCTTATCATGCCCGAATTTTTCATTATTAATTTGTCCATTACAAATACTTTAAGGTCGGTGAAGTGTTCAATGGACTGTATAAAGAGAAGTTCAAACATCAATCTTTTTTCCATTGCTTCCCTTAAAGTAGGATCCAAATTTTTCAGATCTTCTTCAGTCTCAATTTTTATGTATTTTTCGGGATTTTTGATTTTTTGGGTGTTTTTGAATATTCTATTTTTTTGGTATTTTCTATGTGGAGTGGTGATGTGGTGTGTTCCTCAGATGAGAAGGGGCTTTGATGTTCCGAGTAAGATTTAGAGGCATAGTCATTCCTAGGGGAGTAATATGCAGAAGTGTTGCTGTCAAAATCGTCCCTAGGTTTCTAGAATATCCTTAAAAATTTCAACATGAGATTCAATCTTTTCCTCATTCATTTTTATGTCCGAGCTCCCATAAAATAAACTGAGTCGGTCATTAAAATTTCTGAATTTTTCCTCCATTAATTCAAATTTCTTATTTATCCTCTAAATATCATCCTCAAAAATATGTTCATGATCAATCATGGGAGCAGTCGGGGTGTGTTTTTGAGATTCAATAATTTCCTCTTCCATTTTCCTGTATGTGCTAGGAGAAGAGTCTCTATCCAATATATGATCATTATTTTCTGAAAATTTCTCCTCAAAAATTATGGAAGGAGGTTGCTCATATAGTCCATGCATGTGGAGTTGGTCTGGGTAGAGTTCAATCCTTTGATCATGGTTAGTCAGACTTTGATATTGTGGAGTCAACATAGAGGGGTTATGTGTTTCTATGTTGTCAGTCCAGTCCTCTGTATGAGTAGGTTGATCAAATGAGTGATATTCAAGTTGGTCAATAGGGATTTGATTGTTGCAATCAATCAAACGCTGGTGATCAGTAAGTGCGGGTATTTCCATCTGGGTTTGGTTATTCGTCCAGTCATGAGACTCAAAGGTATTTTGATAATGAAATGGTTTATGAGAATAAGATGGTTCCGTCCAAGATGGTAGGTAGTCATGTGCGGTCGGATGATTTGCGTAGGAATTCAATGAGGGGGTCGTATTCATCCGCGGGTGAAAATCTCCTGTAAATGTTGGAGGATTATTGAAAGAAGAGGATTTAGTTGATTTGGGCCTAACCGAGACAAATCCATTTTCAAAGTATAGCTCTGATGGATTTTTAGATAAATATTCGGACATTTTTGAAAGAGCTGAAAGAATGATGGTTTGGCTTTGCAATGATTTTCATGATCTGAATGCGGAGAGTTTTTGGACAAAAGTTCCATGATGAGGTTTAAATCAAGAAAGGAGAGAGATGATTGTACGGGATAGTCAAAAGAGATTTTATAAAATATGCGGCTTTTGATCTTCGATGTCGGTTCACGCACACCAATGCAAACACAAATCAAACCCCGGGTTCACCAACTCACAAAATGAAGCTGTAAGAATCCAACTATTATCTTTTTAATTTTAATTGGTGATAAGACAATCTTGGAAAGAATTTAGCGAGCTGTTACATGCCGAAAACTTTCGTAATGACTGGCATGAATTCTTACGACTAGTTGCACCTACTTTTAGCCAAGATGGGTGTAAGTACGGACCGTAATACGGCTACCCGTGTTACTTGAGGACAGAGACTTACATAGTGTCCTCTAAACCACCACTCTGCTAAGGAAATCCGGATCGTTTACCGGCTACCCATTAGAAAATCACTGAGAAGTAGCTAATCATTTTTGGTAGAATCAGTAGTCAATATGAAAATCCAGATTTTGGCTCTAACCTTAAGTGTCGTCTCTTGCTCACTCAGAAAAATAAAACAATCCAAGGTCGGGGTTGCTCTCCTGCAAGAATTCTTGATTTTATGGGTTATTAAGATCGACTATTTTTAGCAGTCTCAATTTTAATTAGGTGATCACTGAAGAATTTAAATGAGCACAAATGCACGTATACCATCCAATCTCAATTTCCTTTAGAATTTAGTCACAAAACAAGAGGGAGAAGTTCGGGAAAAGCCGAAGCACACGAAAAACTATGATGTATGCTTAGTTAAAAGACTTATAGTGAATCCTCACAATCTTTATGTGGAATGCAATACATAAATTGAAATTTAATCTAGATGGGTGTAAGACGATGAAAAAACCGCACCTAGCAGAAAGTTCTATTAGCGGGGAAGATATGAATTGAATTTGGCTAAATTTAACGATCTAATGTGAGTCTCAGTTAAAGTGAAGTATGGCCTAATTCCTACAAGCATAAAAAATTAAAATGCTCTGAGAGCCGTATGTGCTGGTCTATCCTAAGCACCACTCAAGTTGGGCCCCACCCCCACGGAGAGTGAAACAGGTCACGACACACCATAGAAAAAGTTTAAGGTCTTTTTACACATGCGAGAGTCCAAACAGACATCTCTATAAATGAGCAATCAATTACAGAAATTTAAAATTGCATAAAATAAAATCCTAGACTCTACACTCTCTCACGACTCGACTCGATATTAAATTAATTACGATTTTTTCGGAAGTCAGTGAAGATGCATCGGTTCTTGAAAAATCGATCCACGTAGGTCGGGTACCTCGCAAGAAAAATAAGAGAGAGAATGTAAGAGAATGACTCAAAAATAAATCAAAAATAAAATAAGAGAAATAAATCAAAAATAAAATAAGAGAAATAAATGATGAAAATAAAATAAAATAAGCGTAGGAAAAAAAATGAAATTTACAATGAACAATTCGGGGGTCAGACTACCCGAATGCGGAAAACCGAACAAAAAATTTTCAGACAAAAAACTAAGTCGTTTGCCTCCTTGGCAATGGCGCCATCTAACGAGTCCGGGATTGCGCTTGTTAAATAAATGTATTTGATCGTGCGTAAAAAAATATTGTGTCGTTTCGTTGTAGGCAGCAATCGGAATCGGTTAAGAAAATAGCCACAAATATTTATTCAATTTATAATCACGTGGTTTTATGTTTATTTTACTTGGGCAAGTCGCAATCTAGAACACAAGGAGGCAAAGGAACAACCTAGAATTATGTCTATCAATGTTCATACGTGATTTTCGAGGCATTTTTTTGTAATTTTTTAATGCAATAGAGGATGCAAATGCAAATTCGGCCTATTTTAGGGACTAAAATATAAATTACGCTCAAATGATGTTCGAAAAATATGAAACTTGGCCATAATGCAAAATATGATGAAATGAATGCACTATACTTTTTTTGGAATTTTTGGATGCAATATGATTTTTTTATGAATTTTCAAATGCAAACAGAATGAATTTCAATATTCAATTATAATAAATATTAAACTTAATTATTTCTAAAGAATAAAATTATCAGAAATTTATCACTACGTAATGGATCTCAGAAAAACCTAAAACCTCGAAAGTACTATATTCAATACTTATTAAAAATTAAACACTGAAATATGCAAAATGAGTTTTACATGAAAACTATGCATGCAAATGCAATTTTTTTGGGAAAAATGTCAACCACAATTAATTCTGCAATCTATGATTTTTCAGAAATTTCTAGAGCATCGATTAATTAATTATAAATTTTAGAGCATAAAATGGGCAAAGTATGCAATTTTCCACAGAATAATTAATTATTAATTAACCATTGTTCACAAAAATGTCCACAATATGTCAAAATGTAGAGAATTAAATGAGGAACAAAATGCCAATTTTTTATAAATAAAATGAGGAATAAAAAGAACAAAACACATGTGAACACATGGGTATAACTGCAATGCAATAAATAAAATAAATATAAAAATAAAGTGAAGGGCCTTTTTGTAATTACTCATATGTACGGGGGCTTCTTGCAAAATTCCCAGTAGGTCACGTGCGATGCACGTTACCCCTAGGTTAGTGGACTCTTCTGCAATAAGGAAAGCCTCTGAAGGGGCACGTGACCCCTGTGGCTGACGTTAGTGCTGACGTCCCCTCCGAGACGTACATGCCTCGCACGTACGCGGGGGGTCTCGCGACCACCGCCCAGTGGTGGCTGAGGCGAGGAGAAAAGGGCGGAGGGTCGACTCTTGTGTCTCCTGGCGGTCGTCGAGAGGCCGGCCAGGGCGGTAGGCAGGTGCGACGTTGTAGCTTAAGGCACCTGGAGGATGGGAGTTCTGGCGGTGACACAACTGGTTGTCGGAGGCGTCAGGATGTGAGTTCCTCGGCCGACGGAGGTGGTCAGGGATTAGAGGCAGCAACCAGCCGCTCATGGCGTGTTTGACGAAGCTGGAGTCGATGAAGCTTTCATCAGAGTAGGTTGAACTCGTGAGGGTTGCAGCATTGGTGAAGAAGATCGTGTCGGAGACGATGCAGAAGAAGATGACGTCGGAGAAGATCGTTGTTGGTGAAGAACATTGGAGGTGTACTTGGTGGTTGGTTGTTGGCGATGTAGCGCGGTCGATGAAGATCGTCGGTGGAGGCAGTGGAGTACACCGTTGGTGAAGAAGCTTGCTGTCGACCGGTGAAGAAGTCGAAGGTAGTCATGGGCTTGACGACTGACAGAGGAGGCCAGAGTTGTGGCAGGTCGTCGGGGAAGACGCTTCTGCAACGAGGGTGGTTAGCGCCTCGGATCTCGCCCGCATAGAAGCTCGCCGGTTTGTCACCCCGGTGATTGCTTGGAGTGGAGGGTAGCGGCAGATGGTCAACCTCTGGTGGCGGAGGTGCTCTTAAATAGCTAGAGGACGACCGACCTCAGATGGAAGGGTTTTGTGATGGAGATTTGTATTCGGCGAGATAGCGAAATAACAGATTTGATTGGGGATTTCGAGATACACGGGGTTCTGATTGGAGATTGACGGCGACCAGCGATTTCGCATGGCGGCGACGGGGATTGGAGGAACGGAGATGGTGGCCGCAAGATGCACGATGGACTCGATGGGTGGCGTGGATCCCTGATTTGGGAAAGACGGATTGAGGAAGGTGATGACCCCTGGGACGTCCGATCGAAAGATCGGATGGCCCAGATGGGGCCACGTGGCGACCGGATTGTGAAGGGGGGTGGGGTGGTGCACGTCCTGGGCACGTGGGAGGGAGGCACGTGCCTCGCACGTACGAGGCTTTGTAATTTAATTTTTTTTATAAAAAATGAATAATAATAACCCCAAAATTGGCTGACACGTGGTGGCTCCAGGAGCCACCATGTATCCGCACCACAAAATTCAGAAAATAAATCCTTTAAAAAATACAAAAGAAATAGCAAACAACCTCGGAACAAAAAAGTTTCTTCATTAAAATTGCTCGTCTCGATGAGATCTACAACATTCACGAAGACATCAAAATCAAAATCGATCAATTGCACAAAGTGATATTTTTGGGGTATCCCATGTACATAGAATACCTTGATTTTTGGGTTTTATAATTTTTTTGTCATTTTTAAACTAGATAAAAAATCCGGAAAAAATATGGTAAAATCAAAGATAAATATAGACACATTAAACTAGTTTTTTTGGATTTTTATTAATTAATAAACAAAAGAAATAAAATAAAATACGAAAAGGACACTTTTTATACAGATAATTAGTGAAGACTTGGACTCAATTTGTTTCTTTTATTTCAAACTCAATTTGGATTTGGATTTTTGCGCATTTTAATAAAACTTGCATCAAAGAAGACAAATAAAAAAGAAATAAACGAAAATAGATTAATTATATACATAAAATAACAGGTCAAAATCATCTAAAATACACAATGTACCAAAGAGGCCCAAAACCCAACTTTCACATACGAGCTCCGATTCACTTGAACTTGGTCTTGTTTTGAAGGTAATTGAATGTATATTAGTTCGAAAGAGAGTAGGATCAAATCGGATACTGGATGTGGGAGATATGAGGGTTTTAGTCCGGAAATCCTAAAACTAGGGTTTGGGTTTTTGGTCCACTTATTTGGTTTAGTGATTTTTTCGTATTTTTCATTTATTCTTGTTAGTGATATGTACATAGTGGAGGTGGTTTTGGGTCATTCGAAGTTAGCACGAATTAGTTAATAATCGGGGAAATTAGTCTATTTACAGGTCAATTTTGGTTGGGATTTTAGGCTTCTTATTTATGCAAAAATAAGGGATAAAATGCAATTCTTATGAAAACATGCATGAATGCTAATTATGCAGAATAAATGAAGAAATGCCGATGATTTTGAGGGATTTGAGCTTAATTAATGAGATTTAGAGTGATGAATTTGAGATTCATCAGAACTCACGTGCCATCCCACGTGTATGTCTCGTATATTTGCATGTTTTATCTCGAACTTCATGGATGTTATGCTTTGAATAACACTTTTTGATAATTACATTTATATCCATGTACATGAGTTTTTGAGCATTTGTGTGAATACCCTAAGCTTTTTGCATTATTCGCCCTGAACTTTTTTATATTTGTTATCAATTGGCCTGGAACTTTAGTATAATTGCAATTAGGTCCCTACAAGCTGTTTGTGTTGTTTTTAATCAAATAAATGCCTAATTAACTCCAAAAATCCCATAAAAGTTATTATTAGCTCATGTTAACATGTAATATTTATGGTGATTTTCGTGAATTAATTTAATTTTATTTGATATTTTCTAAAAATGAAAAACTCATAAAAATAGCTTTGTCCATTTTATAAAATACGTAAAAATTATAAAAATTGTGTTAAAAATTCCAAAAAAATTAGTGTGTGCTTCTCTTTTGTGATTTAATTCAAGTAAAATTTTTGTTTTAAAATCATTATAAAAACCCTAAAAATCTAAAAACTCTAAAAAACTTATAAAAATCATTAAAAATTCTAAAAATCCAAAAAATAGGATTTCAGTTTCCATTGTTAGATATTTTTATTTACCTTTTTTCATAAAAATCACAACAAGGACATTATGGCACTTTTAATATTTTTAAGTTGCCTTTTAGTCCCGGTTGTACACTGTTTTCCATACTTCCATTTGTTTGATTTTTACAAAGTCGTATAAAAATTGGAAAAACCTCAGAAAATCACCAAAAACATCTGAATATTTGAAAAGTATAAAAATATTTTTATTTCTGATTTTTTAGGCATTTTTGACCTTAATAAAAATTGTGGAAGCCTATTTGTAAGCCTTAGGTTTCTTTTGGCTTGTTTATTTCCATAATTAAAAACTATAAAAATTTACAAAATAGAAAAATCGAAAAAAATATACTTTTTTTGCCTGATCACGACTACTTCATACATTTCTGTGCTCCTTGTGTTCGACCCTGGTCGCTATACCAGGTTAAAATAAAATAGCGGAGACCGCTTACATTGATTTAATGCTTTATATTTGTTGTTTGAGTGGTTCTCAATTTTTCTTGATTGAGCTTAGGCCTTGTGATCTGGGTCGCAGTGACCCTCTGATTATTTTATTCCCTAACCCGTGTCGCTTGGCTGCTCATCAGAATGATGCTGTTGTCAGGGAGCACAGCTTATTAGTCTTTTCAGATTTTTGTATCTTTTTATCTCTGTCTTATATAACTGATTTTCTGACATACTTCTTGCTTGGATTTTTGTGTGAGGGACCGCCCAAGGGCGTTGCGGCTTTCGATTGGAGTAACCGCACCCGAGGAGGAGCAGGAGGACATCAGGGATTTGTTATCATTAGATAGAGTAGAGTAGGGTAGTTAGATTTATTTCAGCACCTCATGTAGAGTGCTGGAGTCTGGCACGTCTCTCTTACGTTGCATGCATCATAGTGTTTGAGTCACGGATCGACTTTTTCGACTTCTTCCCCTATTTTTGGTCTTAAAGTAATCGGGAGATCGAAAAATTTGTTAGGCTATGTTTGTTTTTGAAAAATACCGTAAAAAGTAAAAATCATAAAATTGGGACTATTAATGCAAACTTGATTATAAAAGACATATGACTTAAAAAATTGTTTTGGGAGAGTCATCCCCTCCTTGTTTTGTTTGTTTGAGTGAGAGAGTGACCTGCACACAATCCTAGAGCCACAACTGAACTCTCGTTAGACTACTGATCTTGGGGTTAGTTGTTCTCCAGTGAGGATCTCTCCGGTAGCCAGTAAAGAGGGCCGCGATATCCTTAACAGATTGAATTAATCGGGTAGCCAGTAAACAGTCCACAATTCATACTGTCTGGGAAAGATCTAGCTTTGGGATCGGGCCAATCTCTTCGAAGCATCGAGTTCGTACCAGCTTGCTTAATTGCTCTGCAAAACTAACTTATCACCTAAAATAAAATCGACAAGATAATCGACCGATCCTCGACGGTCATCAGCTCAGCATTGAGTAGGTGAATTGGGGGTTTGACTGCTAATATTGTTTGCATCCAGATCTCATATGCACTATTCCCAGATCACGATGATGGGCTGGAGGTCCCTTAGGCAACCTTTGATAGCACCGCTCTCGAGCACTCTGACCCACTCATCGAGGGAGGTTTCGGGGAGCTGACTTCGCTTCCACCATGTTCCCCCTTGACCACCCTTCTTCTAGTCCTAAGGTGCCCAAGCAAAGACCAGAAGGACAATTATTTGCTCATATGATGACACTTGAGTTCGCATCTTTTGCCTTTGCAGAGACCTGTGAGATGGCCAACCGTGAGGGATGAATCGAAGAGCAGCCCCAGGGTTCTACGTATGTTTTGGATCAGGGCGCCATCAACAACACACTCCTAGCCTCCCGAGAGACGATGTAGAGACAGATCTGGGATCAACATTTATGGCTGAGGTGCGTCGAGAACTAGCACAGATGTGAGCCGATAGAGAAGAGTAGTCGAGAGCAGCCGATGGAGAGATTCCTGAAGAACATGGGAAAAATCCTCAAGCGCATCACAGAAGCTTAAGGATCGCATCGAATGTGATCGGGAGCGACTAGTCGCACTAGTTGCTTGATGCAGCGGAATTTAAAAATTTTTCATATGACGAAACCACATGATCCAAGAGTGCTTCTCGTATCGTTTCGTCTAAACCACAAACAAGTAATAGGATTACCTCTTGAAGCGTGGTTGCGATCGTCTCTAAACAAAGAGGCCTCATGTCTCAAGTCCGATGCGTCGGAGGAGACGCTTGTGAGCGTGTTGATGAGACACATGCTTCTCACAATTCATGTTGAAGATCCAAGCCACAGATCTCCTGATCTCGACAAACGAGATATGACGTCTTCTTCACGAGCGAGGCACGCAGAGGTAGACATAGATCCACGAGCAAACGATCAGGCAACATAACGACGACGCTGCGACGATGGAGGATCTCTCTAGGGCATCCATGGTGGACAGCTACATGAGAGATAAAGAGAATGGGCATGTAGAGAAGAGAGAGAGAGAGCATTCATTATTGTGTGTCTTGAAGAGCAAGGGGTGCCTCTTCTTATATAGGGTTTTGGGAGTCCATGTATCCCAATCCATGGACAACACACAATCAATAGTTGAGAATGATTTGTGTTTCTTTCAATGGCTAAGATATTGTTGTAAAAATACAATAATAATTGATTTAATTTTGAATTAATTTATATTGATAAATCAACATAATTAATCCCAATTTAAATCACTTTGACTGGTCTTGGAGATAATGAGATAGAATGAGTCTATCTCCTCAAAAACTCATGAGATCTCATTATCTCATGAGATCTCCAAGATTTACAACAACAATTGTTGTAAATATTTCTCACAAAAATAATTCACAATTATCTTGTGAAAAACTTCAATCAAGACATTGAAATTATGTGAATCTTATTCACAACCCAAAACAAAATGTAATTATATTTTCAATTAATCATTCAATGTGAATCCTATTCACATTAACAATTAATCAACAAATATAAATCACAATATACTATCTTTAATATATTATAAATCACATTTATAATATATACGATTAATATGGATAGTGCTATCCACATTATTCATATCCATGATAATTAAATCACATTTAATCATCTTGGATCTCTATTCTCATATGCCCAAATAACATGAATCACATTCACATTATTCACATCGTTGATAATGAAATCATATTTAATTATCTTAGATATATCTCCTTATAATATGAATCAAATTCATATTATATATGATAATTAAATCACATTTAATTGTCAATTTTCTCGATGCTTGGATACATATATCAACAATGAAATTATCCTTGAACTCTTTCAAGGATAATGCGCTTTCATCGCGGATACTTGGAGATAAGGACATGGCGATTGTATTGTTCCACGTATAGTGACTTGGACATTGAGATCAAATCTCAAATACAGATCTTGCGGACCTCCCATAGATGCTTTATTAAATCAGGACCGTGGATCTAATCTTCTCATTGTATCTGAATCACATTCAGATCAATGTCCAACATTTGGACTAAGATTAGATCACTTCTCTACGAGAGGAGTCACTAAAATCCAGACCTGTTTCATCACTCCCTAGGGATGGAAGCGTCATGGTTATACAATTGTTTATTATCACATCACCCTTAGGTATTCCCAATACCTGTACATCCTATATACTGGAGGACTCTGAATAAACCCAAAGTATTAGATCAACTTTATACTGTCTACTTCAGGGTTTTATAAGTAAGTTTCTCATTTGATCATTGGGAGTTGGTATCGATCATATACTTTCCAAAAGTATATATCATACCTAGGTCTTGATCATATACTTTCCAAAAGTATATATCAAACGTACAAATTCAGTCAAGCTTCCGAAGCGAGATGACCGTGCACGAAATTTGATTCTTCCCAATATCTCATGAGTGAGCTCATGTCTTCTGGTTCAGTAACTGAACCTGTATGATCCCTTTGAGAGATTGTATTACTCATATGCCCTTACATGCACACCAGCGCGTCGGTGTATAGACCATGATTAGGTCATCAACCTATTGGTTTTCCAAATGTACATACTCAGACATATAGTAATACATCTGTCTCCGGTCAGAGGATGCGTTCCAATATCGTGACACCATACGATATATGACTTTTGTTATCTCGGTCTCGTTAAGTCAACTCTTTAACCTAACTAATCGGACACCTCCAAATCTCTATTCCTATGCAGAGGACCTGCATCAAGAGGTCGGTCAGATATCAGCCTATGTGAGAAAGGATTGCCATCTCCTACTCAGGCTGGAGATCATCTCTTAATAATCATTTGACGGTGCTTGATGAGTCCTGAATCTAACTCATTAGATATTCATCCAAGCACCAGTTGATTCAATAATTGAATCAACAACTGTATGATCATTAAGATGGCCATGGTACATAACCCTAATTGTACTGAGGGACCTATTATGAAAATTATTTATTCTTCATTTCAGATCAGGGAATGATATTCATAATAACATTTATTGCATAATGGCTCGCTGTGGGCTCGCATGTCCAACAATCTCCCACTAGCCCAAAGAGCCATTAATGGGCTAATCATTTTAAACCCACACTCATGTGACAATCATAGGCTATTTAGAAAATAGCAAGGTAAGCTGATTAGTCACTCTGTTCCCGTGAGACTACGTCAAGTCCTTTTACGACACTTGCATATCCCCAGTAACAGTGCTCGCATCTAATGCGAATGTTGCATCTTATGCAACCAATACTCAATCTTGTTAGTTTTTAGTGTCTTTGACACTACAACTTAATAATTATCATAACCAGTATCTCCATAATCCTTATCAGAATACTTTTATTCCTGGAGATCTCTATCTCCAAACGTATCCAAAGTTAAGACCTTTTAGATCACTATCTATAAAGTCTTAATTTCTTGAAGATAAGACCTAGAGATCACTATCTCGAAAGTATTGTCATCTTTGAAGATTTTGTTATTACTGCAATCAAGTGTTTTATCTCCATAGTAGGATTTGCAACACTTTACTACTCCCACTGTATGGCAGACATCTGGCTTTTGTACACATTTAGCATACACTCAGCTTCTCGTAACTGATGCACAAGTGCAAGCAGATCTAGCATTCACTTCCTCAACTCTTTGAGGTGCTATCCCTTCAGATGGGTCAGTACCAAATCTTAAGGGAAGGAAGCCTTTCTTGCAATTTCCCAAAAATGGAATATGTCCAAGATGTACTACAAATGTGACGATCCCAATATCCTCTTCTCTTTGCTTCTGAACACCTTCAAAACTAAGATTCAAGAGGCATCTTTGGGATAATATCTCAAGGTATGGAATAGCCAGATCATAAAACACTTATTATCATCCTTATATCATTCCAAATGATTAGGATATTATCTACATTTAGCATGATGAACACAATAGCACTCCCACTAATCTTCACATGGTTCATCAAGATTCTATCTGAAATCATAACATTTATAATTTCATCAAATCTTATGTTCCAGCTTCAAGAAGCTTATTTGAGTTCATAGATGGATTTCTTTAGCTTGCACATCTTGCTTTCCTCTACCATGAAGCCCTGGGGCTACTTCATGAGAATATCCTCAGAGAGGTATTCATAGAGGAATACAATATTGACTTTCATCTAGCAGATGTCAAAGCCAAGTTGTGTAGCTACAGTTAGCAATAATCCGATGGGTTTAAGCATGGTTACTAAAGAGAAAGTCTCATCGCAAGCAATGTCTTCTCTTCCGGTGTGTACCTCATAGCTACGAACCGAGCGTTTGAAGGTCTCTACCTTCTCATCAGGTTCCCTCTTTCTCTTGAAGATCCATTTACACCTTAATGGGTCTAACCCTTATAGGTGGATCCTCGAGGGTCCATATACAACGCTTGTATATGAAGTCTACTTTAGACTTTTATTGCTAAAATCCATCTTTCCATGCCATGATCCTCAGGAGCTTCATTACATGAAGCCCGATCATTGTCAGACTTAACTGACGCATGGAATACATCCTCAAACTCATTTGAAGAGGTATTAATGTTTCATCTTTAATTGTCCTTTTAGTTTCAGATTTCAGGAGCCTCATTATCTTCTTTGAGTTTCTATACTTCATTTTCATCTCGATTCTCAATAGTCTCAATCCTCTAAGAATCACATTCTCAGAGATGAGATCTTTTAAGAATCTCATGTTCATAAAGTATGTATCCAATACCATCCTTTATTTTCCTAATAAAGTAGCACTCTCTAGTGCTTGATTCCAGCTTACATGCATGGAATCTTATTAAGAATATATAACGCAGTCTCTACTACATACATATACCAGGAAACTAAGAGGAAATTATGCTAAAATTCATCATTGATCAAATCATGTCACACATGATCCAATTGTATCTCCCTACAACTCTATTGAGTTTTAGGTGTGTTAAGAGGACTAGATAGAAATGATATTCATATCTCCATAATGTATTCTTTGAATTTATCTAACAGGTACAAGCTACCTAGGTTAGATCAAATTCATTTCATCTTTCTTCAAACTTTGGTTCTAAACTAAAATTATGAAATCTTTGAACATTTCAAAGTTTTCTTAGGTGAAGAGAAGAAATTTCATATCATACATACTCATCAATAAATATCACATATCCATAATGTTTATTATGATATAGATGATCGACATACATCAGTATGTATGAGATCTTGAATACCTCGACATCTAACACCATTTGCAGAGAAGGGAGTATTGGACATTTTACTTTGAATACTATATTCACAAGTATGTAAGATTTGAAATTTTAGACATTCTAAAGTTTCATATCTTACTAGTCCATTGATCTCATCAACAGATACATGTCCAAAACTTGATGCCAGATCATTATCAAATGATCTTCATCCTCCTATCGATTTTTTAAAGGTTTAATTTTCAGTTTTAGAAATCTTAATTAACCATTCATTAATTTTCTAATTTAGCAGAGTCCACTAGATGCCAGATTACTATTTGAAATATATCGATCATAACTCTTTATGATAGGTTTATTCAAGAATTCATGTTTATTTCCAATTCTTGGAAATAAACTATGAGTGTATTCTAATATCTAGGTCATAAAGACATTCTCCAAGACTAAGGGATCTCACTGAAATAATGAAGTCTGTATATCCAATAGAGATTGTTGCAACAATTGCATCAATTTCCATGTAGATGACTATTAAACCTGAAGATCAAATTCCAATTTTCTAAAACATATGCAACCAATTGCAAGTGTCATTAGAAGATTGGGATACAATTATCAGACTTTATCTTATCAAATACGTAAGTCAATGCCAATGATTATATGTAGATTATTATGATGCTTTATCTGAGTCCTTCACTAGGGATTCTAGACAGACTTGACAATCATACTATCAACACATCATCCTATTGCAGTATTGGCATTCATCAAACTCTTAGGATGTCATATGGAAGTCATAGAAGTACGGTCAACTCTTTGACTATCCTTCTCATCTTGGGTCTGACCCATGCTTCTGCTACGCTCCCTTTATCTATAAACAACCATTACTTAAGACTAAGGATATCTTATGTTGAATTCAAATAGAATTCAATGTAAAAGCATTTCAACATTTATACATGCTTAAGTAAATTCATACAATATGAATATTATGAAGCTTCATGAATGACTAGAGTATAGACAGTAGAATGATGACACTTATCATGTCTACATCCATCTAGACTCTTAAAAAATTGGTTAAGGTAGGTATTCAAACATTTTGAATACATCATCTCTTTCGAGCTACCATTCTGCATAATCCAGTGAACCATGTCATTCATGATTAAATATCTAGAGCACATATGTATGCCAAAACATCTTCTTTGATTTTATAAGGATTATTCGACAATTACGATCATCATCAACATGTCACTTCCCAAGTACATTCGATGAGATCAAGACTACAAAGACATACAAACCCTAAGGTTGTAGATCTATGTCTATTTAATCGTCATTCCTCATTATTATGAGGAAACTTGCACATTGCACCCACATACAATATGTGTCCAACTGCAAATACAATATATGGATCATGAGTCGAATCCATGATATTTTACTGGTTATTATTGAGTATAACATTGAGTGGGTTTAATGAAGGATTATCTGAAATAAGAAATTTGCATAAGTGTATATATATTTATATATATACACATATTTTACTTTGATTAAGGAGTTTTTATATCAAAGTTGTCTTGCCTTGTCAACACTGAATGTTCATTCCCTTAATCACTTTCAATGTAAGAGATATACTTACCATTATATCTCAAGCAAGATCTGGGATCTCCTTCCTTATCTTTGTCACATCCCAATAATATGAGAACTTATGACTCTGATAAAAAGAAGCGGGAACACATTCCACCTTACAAGTCCAACTTGCATCTCCCAACTCGGTCTTTAACACCCATGCCCACCACCCCTAAGGTAATGTTGACCCGTTATTAATTGAACCAACCATCAACAGGCTTAATACTCACTATGCAATCCAATATCACCCCAATAATATGCGGACTCGATATTGGGGTCACTACGTATACGGCCTTACTCTTTTGAGAAGCGAAGAGCCCGATCCAAATAGATTGTATGCATGAGCTGTCACTTCGGACAAGCGTCTCCTACATACAATATCTGGCGATGGAACCCTTCGCCTTGACGGGAGACCATGGATGTCACTTATGCGATCCTCCATATCATATTCAAATTCTAATTAATCATTATGAATCATATTCATTATGATTAACTCTTCCAAGTGAAATACACATCTATTCATAATAGAGTGTTTTTAATTGGATATAA
The DNA here is from genome assembly GCA_037367405.1 of Ottelia alismoides. NCBI lineage: Eukaryota > Viridiplantae > Streptophyta > Magnoliopsida > Alismatales > Hydrocharitaceae > Ottelia > Ottelia alismoides. The sequence goes on from JAZKJV010005944.1 coordinate 189,404, forward strand.
TTAACTTAATCACATTAAATTAATTATCAATCCAATTCAATCAACAAACTTGATTTTACTTGAATATATGGCATTATCTCAAAGTACGTATTAATTTGAATTTTAATAATTAGAAAAATACATCATGATCTCTCAGGCATCATTCGTTCCCCACCCGCTGTCATGGCCAATACCGACGGGAGTGGGACAGACCACAACCGGTGCGACCTGCTACCCCAACACTCCCCGACTAGACACCATATCCGCCTCGGGAAAAAACAATGCCGAGTCAATCACTTTGCACTTGAGATGATCATCGGTCTTTCAATAGAAATTATACCATAATAATCAAAACTATTTTGATTATAAGAAAAGTTGCTAGACAAATTCTCAAAGCCTATTCTAGTAACAAGTTTGATGAAAGTGTATCAAGTAACCAATTGGTGATCTAGATCTAATCTAATCATTCATTGGTTGAGGCAATGCCATTTAAAGGAATAATTATTGTTCTAATATTTCCCAAATATTATCCACAATTATTCTAGGAAATTAACTATTAATTTTGCAATTTTTCTTAAACGACAATCACAAGGTTTCGGATATTGATACAATTTCCAGCAGTGACCCTCACTAACTAAAAGTAGCATATATCATTCATTTTAAATCCAAATTAAGCATAATCAATTTCCAGAAATTGATAACTTGATTTAAAAATGAAACCATGATATAAACACGCATTTTTAGGCCTTTTAAAACCGTAATTAACATATTAATTACGTCTCTAATTGCCATCCCCGAAACAGTGGACATATGGTCATAAAAATGATCATATCTTGAGCAAACAGAATTCAAATTACGCAAACTCAAATTCCACATTTTCCTTAATTAATTTAGAACATTATATAAGTGATAAATTCATGTGTAAATATTTTAAACAGGGTCGAAAAATTATCACAATACAGGGCTGCGAAAATTGAAATGCTAAAATCTTCACGAACCCAAACAAGCCCAAATCTTCGTAGGTTCATGGATCTCATCCAAAACCTTCGACAACCAGGCTCGGATACCACTTAAAGGATATGGAGAAAATCCTCAAGCGCATCTCAGACGTGTGAGGATCGCATCGAATGCGATCGGGAGCGACTACTCGTACTAGCTTCTTGATGTAGCGAAATTTAAAAATTCTTCATGTGACGAAACCACATGATCCAAGAACGCTTCTCGGATCATTTCTTTTAAACCATAAACAAGTAATAGGATTACCTCTTGAAGCATGGTTGCGATCGAGTCTCTAAACAAAGAGGCCTCCTGTCTCAAGTCCGATCCGTCAGAGTAGACGCTTGCGAGTGTGTTGATGAGACACATGCTTCTCACAATTCATGTTGAAGATCCAAGACACGGATCTCCTAATTCGGCAAACGAGATATGACGTCTTCTTCATGAGCGTGGCACGTCGAAGTAGACAGAGATCCACGAGCAAACGATCGGGCAGCATAACGACGATGCTGCTGCGACGGAGGATCTCTCTAGGGCATCCAAGGTGGAAGACCACATGAGAGATAAAGAGAATGGGCGTGTAGAGAAGAGAGAGAGAGAGAGAGAGAGAGAGAGAGAGAGAGAGAGAGAGAGAGAGCATTCATTATTGTGTGTCTTGAAGAGCAAGGGGTGCCTCTTCTTATATAGGGTTTTGGGAGTCCACGGATCCCAATCCATGGACAACACACAATCAATGGTTGAGATTGATTTGTGTTTCTTTCAATGGCTAAGATGTTGTTGTAAAAATATAACAATAATTGATTTAATTTTGAATTAATTTATATTGATAAATCAACATAATTAATCCCAATTTAAATCACTTTGGCTGATCTTGGAGATAATGAGATAGAATGAGTCTATCTCCTCAAAAACTCATGAGATCTCATTATCTCATGAGATCTCATTATCTCATGAGATCTCCAAGATTTACAACAACAATTGTTGTAATTATATCTCACAATAATAATTCACAACCATCTTGTAAAAACTTCAATCAAGAAATTAAAAATCTTATTCACAACCAAAACAAAATGTAATTATATTTTCAATTAATCATTCAATGTGAATCCAATTCACATTAACAATTAATCAACAAATATAAATCACAATATACTATCTTTAATATATTATTAATCACATTTATAATATATATGATTAATATGGATAGTGCGATCCACATTATTCATATCCATGATAATTAAATCACATTTAATCATCTTGGATCTCTATTCTCTTGTGCCCAAATAACATGAATCACGTTCACATTATTCACATCTTTGATAATTAAATCATATTTAATTATCTTATATATCTCTCCTAATAATATGAACAAAATTCATATTATACATGATAATTAAATCACATTTAATTATCAATTTCCTCGATGCTTGGATACATATATCAACAATGAAATTATCCCTAAACTCTTTCAAGGATAATGCGCTTTCGTCGCGGATACTCAGAGATAAGGACAGGGCGATTGTATTGTTCCACGTATAGTGACTTGGACATTGGGATCAAATCTCAAATCCAGATCTTGCGGACCTCCCATACATGCTTGATTAAATCTGGAGCGTAGATCTAATCTTCTCATTGTATCTGAATCACATTCAGATCAATGTCCAACATTTGGACTAAGATTAGATCACTTCTCTATGAGAGGAGTCACTAAAATCTAGACTCGTTTCATCACTCCCTAAGAATGAAAGCGTCATGGTTATACAATCGTTTAAGATCACATCACCCTCAGGTATCCCAATACCTGTACATCTTGTATACCGGAAGACTTAGAATAAACCCGAAGTATTAGATCAAATTTATTTTGTCTACTTCAGAGTTTTATAAGTATGTTTCTCATTTGATCATTGGGAGTTGGTATCTATCATATACTTTCCAAAAGCATATATCATACATAGGTCTTGATCATATACTTTCCAAAAGTATATATCAAACCTACAAGTCCAGTCAAGCTTCCGAAGTGAGATGATCGTGCACAGAATTTGATTCTTCCCAATATCTCATGAGTGAGCTCATGTCTTCCGATTCAGTAACTGATCCTGTATGATCCCTTTGAGTGATCGTATTACTCATATGCCCTTACATGCACACCAGCACGCTGATGTATAGACCTTGATTAGGTAATCAACCTGTTGGTCTGCCAAATGTACATACTCAGACATATAGTAATACATCTGTCTCCGGTTAGAGGATGCGTGCCTGTATCGTGACAACATACGATGCAGGACTTTTGTTATCTCAATCTCGTTAAGTCAACTCTTTAACCTAACATATCTGACACCTCCGAATCTCTATTCCTATGTAGAGGACCTGCATCAAGAGGTCGGTCATATATCAGGCTATGTGAGAAAGGATTGCCATCTCCTACTCAGGCTAGAGATCATCTCTTAATAATCATTTGATGGTGCTTGATGAGTCCTCAAACTAACTCATTAGATATTCATCCAAGCACCAACCTCTACGATTATATAATTGAATCAACAGTTGTATGATCATTAAGATGGCCATGGTACATAATCCTAATTGTACTGAGAGACCTATTATGCAAATTATTTATTCTTGATTTCAGATCAGGGAATGATATTCGCAATAACGTTTAGTGCATAATGGCTCGTCGTGGGCCCGCATGTCCAACAATTCCCGTAGGAGCAGCTGGAGGAGGAGATGGAGGACAACTAGAAGAGCTGCAGGAGCCAGTCAAACCTGTCAGGCCGATGAGGGAGTTGCACAACCCTGGTGCTACCCTTGCACATCGCTGGATCCAGCTTCCGACAATTCTAGGCAACTTCAAGCTCAGCCCCCGGACCATTCAGCTCTTGCCCAAAATCCATGGGCTTGCTATCGAGGAGCCACATCTGCACCTGCAGGAGTTTGAAATGATCTGCAGCATAGTCCACGACAGATTTGTGGACGAGGATACCATAAAGATTATAGCATTTCCGTTCTCCCTCATCGACAAAGCATCCAACAGGCTGAAGCATTTAGGGAGATATGTTACCACTTGGGAACATATCCGGACTGAGTACTTGAACAAGTACTATGCACTCGGCCGGACCAATGCAGCGAGGGCTCTGATCTACAACTTCACAATGAACCCCAACGAGCAGTTTCATGAAGCGTGGGATAGATTCCATGATCTCATCGACCGGTGTCCACACCATGATATATCCAAGCCCAACCTAGTGTAGAGTTTCTTCTATCAGTTGACACTGGAGCTGTAGGGGATTGTCAACACTTCTGTGGGGGCTCCTACTTCGCCAAAAATGAGGACCAGGTCTAGGCCATATATGAGGAGATGGTCGAAAACTACACCGTGATGTCCCAGACCCGAGTCTACACTCTGGGGAAGCCCCTTCCACATGTCGTGTCCTATAAGAGGATAGCATGGGTTGATGCGGGTCCATCCACATCGTCGTCAGCAGCAGCACATGCAGAGTTATCGATAGATAACATGGGCATCATCAGTGTGAAGTTGGACCGCGTAGAGATCATCGTGAAGAAGCAGTGCCAAGGCATGATGCAAATAGACTAGTTGGCATAGACTTTGAGTAACCTGAAGATCCAGATCATGTATATCTAGGAGGCACAGACGGATTCTCAGCCCTATCTTAGGTCACTAGCTGATCCTAGCAGCAGCAGCTCTTCCGAGCATCGCCAAGTTCACCACATCCAGGCGGAGCCGGTCCAGCAGTTGCAACACCAGTACTCTCATCCATCTCCATCGCAGGACACTCAGATGGTGGTGTACCAGTCGGATCAGCCACTAGAAGTTCTTCCCCCTTCCCCATACGAGCAGGAGCCGTTGATGGAAGTCAAAAGGATTTGGTATGACCGATAGCAGCCTGGGATCCGCCGAGATCATCACGGATTCAGGTGGTCTACCGGAGGCACCTCGTCTCAGTAGCTGCCTCCAACTCAGGGTAGACAAAATAGCCAGCAGCAGCAGCAAGCCCATTATTCACAATAGCCAGCGTACCACTACCAGTCGGGTCCTCATCCCTACCAGTAGGGACGGTAGTAGAGGCAGCAACCTCAACAACAATATTCTAAGCCTCCCCCCACTAGTTCCAGCAGCAGCCTCTTTTCCAATGGGGCAACCCATCCGGTTCTCATGGTCCATCCAATGAGAATCCAACCCTTAATGATCTAGCATGCCTACTCTAAGACCAACAGGCATCCTTTATGTAGGAGATGGTCGAATTTCTCCAGGAGATGAAGGAGATACTAAAGGGTAAGATCGTCATACCCATCGCTCAGATCAAGCCCAACCCAAACAACCTCAAGAGGAAATCTGCGCTGGTACAATTCATAGAGACCACCACTCCTAGTGCCTCATTGGGGGATATTTCTTCATACATTTTTTATGTTGATTTTGTATCACTTAGGAGAAGTAGGATGCAAGCCGGCGGTGCCTCGTCTAAGCGATGACCCCATGATGATCAAGGTGTTCCAGACGAGGAGGACAACTGTGCTGATGATGCTAATGATGCTGGTGACGGTGGTGCTGAAGCCACCAAGGATGATGATGATCCAACCATGGTACTGAGGCCGTCGCCTCTCCAGATGCAGTCGGTGGTACTGATGCCATCATTTGTCGTGATGCTGTGCATGAGCGCGGTACTGATACCGCGAGACTGATGCCGTAGGTGATACTGAGACCACCACTTCTATTCCAGTTGTGTTTCCTACAGTTATTATATTTCATGGCAATATAAAAAACACCAAAAAATCAATAAAGGAAAGGTTTCTTCATCTTCGAGTCCATATGTGATGCATGATGACTTTTGTATGGACTCCATTCCTTCACTGCAGCTGGAACATGTTCCTAACCCTCTATCTGAGGAGGGCCCAACCATACCCTTCCCTCAAGCACTTCACTTGGCGAAGGGGAATAAAAAAGAAAATCTAAAAAGAACCAACAGTTAGAGTTCAACCAATAGATGATAGAAATATTCCACATTTAGCGGACTCTACGGGAGGCACTTAAGCACATCCCTCTTTTCCAAAAGAACCTGAGAGAGAAGACCACATCCGTAGGAAGAAGAAGAACCATTAGGCATAAATCCATGTGCTCACTCGTGCCACCTGCTTCGCCATCCGGAACCGTCTACAAGCCAAGAGGCCAGATGCAGGAGATCCCTATATCAGATGCCATATTCATGAGCAGAGATTTGATCATACTCTACTAGATAGCGGCTCTTCCATCAACCTTCTTCCGGCATCCTTTCTTGACCAATTCGAGTTTGGCCCTCTTACAGAGAAAGACAGCCCTTCAGTTTGTTGATCGATCTATTAAGAGGTTGAAGGGGTTGCTGAAGGACGTGGTCGTCACAATTCAGGGCCCGAAATTCCTCATGGACTTCATTGTGTTGGACGTGGGGATTCATGAGATTGTGACCGATACCCCCATCATTCTTGGACGTCCATTATTGTCCACATCCAAGGCAGTGTTCGGCCATGATAGAGGGAAGGTGTACTTTCACGTCAATGGTAAAAGTATACAAATATAGACGATAGACGAGACCAGAGCGCGAGATTCAGCTTGCTCAGAGCAGTTCAGCGATGTAGGGCAGATGACAGAGGCAGAGCGAGACGTCCACCAGGAGTGCGACTTTGTGATCACTGATGATGAAGCTGCTTAGTCTGACCCTGTTTCACAAGCCCTTCTCTCACCTTCAAATACTGCAGATTCACAACTTCTAGCAGAGGAGAGTTCGAAGAGAACACTCTTAGCTGAGGACACTCTTGAGGTTGATGATCACGTTTAGGATAGCGAACTAGATTTCGTTTCTAGTGCTTCTGATTCAGATCCCTCAGATTAAGACATAGACTGGGACAATTTCGATGATTATTTGCCTTGTCTGATTCCCATAGAGCCATCAACTAGGGTAGAGATTGAGCCAGCACCGAGTACAACCACATCAACAGAGCCAGCTTCACCGGACATTCATGATCAGCGAGAGTTCTCACATTCAGATCTGGTTGCCTTCACGCAGACATTCCAGAAGCTAGATTTACCAGCACCTAGTTTCCCAAAGTTAAAACCTTTGCTACAGTCGCTGATGTATAGATTCCTTGCGAGTGAGCATGAGATGTATCCAGTCATTATCTCAGTAGATTTGACTGGAGAACTAGAATCTCTGTTGATGGAGGTTCTTGAAAGAAACCACAAAGCTATAAGATGGAGTGTAGCTGATCTCCTTGGGATAAGTCTGGCCCTGTGCTCCCTCCACATCTATCTAGAAGAGGACGTAAAGCCGTCGCGTGAGTTCCAACGACGACTGAACCTAAATCTTCGAGAGGTCGTCATGAAAGAGATATCTAAATGGTGGAGCCTCAATTTTATCTACCCCATCTCTGACTCTTAGTGGGTTAGTCCATTGCATGTGGTGCCCAAGAAGACAGGCATCACCATAGTTGTGAGTGAGTCTGGAGAGGAGATCGTTATCGGGGTACCCACTTCTTGGATGGTCTGTGTGGACTACAAACGATTGGACCATGCCACTAAGAAGGATCATTTCCCACTGCATTTTATTGATCAAATTATAGAGAGGCTATCTTGGAAGAGTCACTATTGTTTCCTTGATGGGTACTCCGGCTATAATCAGGTGTCCATAGCACCTGAAGACCAGGACAAGATGACATTCACATGTCTGTTTGGGACTTATGCTTTTAGACGGATGCCCTTTGGTCCATGTAATGCCCCGACAACATTCCAAAGGTGCATGTTTTCCATCTTCTCGGACATGGTGGGTGACTTCTTAGAGATCTTCATGGACGATTTCTCTTTCTACGATGATGGGTTTGATGCTTGTCTGGATTGCTTAGATCAAGTGCTTCAGCACTGCATAGAGGTTAATCTTGTTCTATCTTGGGAGAAGAGTCACTTCATGGTGACTCAGGGGACGGTGCTCGGTCATATCATTTCCAACAGGGACATGGAGGTTGATCTGGCCAAGGTAGATATCATTAGAAAACTCAATCCACCATCCAACCTGCGGCAATTACGGTCTTTTCTATGGCATGTCGATTTCTACGGACATTTTATTAAAGACTTCAGCATGATTACCCGACCTCTCATTGATCTACTGATGAAAGACACCGAGTTCGTTATAGATGATAAGTGTCTTTTGTCATTCAAGACTCTCAAGAACCTAGTTGTTGAGGCGCTTGTCCTTCAGCCATCTGATTGGTCTCTCCCATTCAAGATCATGACAGATGCCTTTGATTTTACAGTAGGGGTTGTGCTAGGACAGAGGAGGGATGGTTTACCATTTTCCATTCACTATGCTAGCCGTACATTGAATGCTGCTCACTGGAACTATACAGTCACGGAGAAAGATATGCTAGCCGTAGTATTTGCCTTGGACAAATTCAGATCATATATTCTTGGATCCAAAGTGACTATCTATACTGATCACACTGCCATCAGGTACCTTATGGCAAAGAAGGATGCCAAAGCGAGATTGACTAGATGGATCCTTCTACTCCAGGAATTTGATATTGAGATTAAGGATAAGTCTGGAGTCAAGAATGTGGTGGCAAATCATCTATCCCATTTTGGATATCTTTAGGAATCTGAGCAGACTAATCCTATTACAGATATCTTCACAGATGAGGAGATCCTTGCTATCGCCTCGCTCCCTTGGTACACCTATATTGTGAACTATCTTGTTGCTAAGAAAGTTCCATAAGGATGGCCCAGGCAGCGACTTGAGACCTTCCTCGCAAAGGCCAAGTCATACCATTGAGAGGATCCCATCCTATATCATGAAGGGTGGGATAACATCTAGCATTGGTGCATTCCTCAGGAGGAGCACCACAACGTCCTCACTTACTTCCACAAGCTTGAGGTAGGAGGACATCATTCTAGGAGCGGAACAACACATAAAGTGCTCCAATCTAGCCTATGGTGGCCAACCCTCTTCAAGGATTCTGTTGAATTTGTGAAGAGGTGTACTGACTGTTAGAGGATGGGCACTTGTGGACAGCGTGACATGATGCTGATGCAGCCCATTCACTTCTGTGAGGTTTTAGATGCATGGGGCATTGATTTCATGGGCCTGTTCCCTAAGAGTCAGGGATTCGAGTACATTCTGTTGGTTGTTGATTACGTTAGTCGTTGGGTTGAGGCCATACCCACTTGAACCGCAGATGCTAGGACTGTTTGCATATTTTTGAGGAAGAATATCATTTCACGGTTCGGGGTGCCTAGAGTATTGATATCTGATGGGGGGTCTCATTTTATCAACGACAAGGTAAAGGCCCTTTATAACGAGTTTAGCATAGACCATCATGTTGCCACTCCATATAACCCTCAAACCAATGTTCTTGACATTCAGAAGGTAGTCCGCCCAGACCGAAAGGATTGGTCACAACTGTTGGACTCGGTCTTGTGGGTATATCAGACTTCCTTCAAGACACCTTTGGGTACGTCTCCCTTTCGTCTCATTTATGGCAAGCCATGCCATTTACCTAATGATATTAAGCATAAGTCACTTTGGGTTGTCATTAAATATTATTTGATCCAGAGAGTATAGGTGATCAAAGGAAGGAAGAATTGGCATCCCTGGAGAAGCTTAGAGATACAGACTTCACGAGTAGCCTACATTATAAGGAGAGAGTGAAGATATGGCATGATTCACATATCATCCATAAACAGTTTGAGCCAGATCAAAGAGTATGGTTATTCGATGTTAGGATTAGATTATTTCCAGGGAAATTACAGAGCAAGTGGAAGGGAACATACCTGGTCCAAAAAGTGCATAACAATGGTAGTATCGACATATCCGAGATGTCATCTGAGTTCACCTTTCGTGTTAATGGTCAGCGCCTCAAGCCTTATGTAGATCACGATCCGCTGATCGTTGACGTCGCCCCTATTCATTTTTCATGAGATGTGGTCTTTAACTCACATCATTTGCATCTCATGCCTGATTATCACTTTCTTCCGCCCTTTTATAGATCCAGATGTCCATATCGCACATTCTTTGTCTAACACCCCATCTTCATCTTATGATTATGCTATACTTAGGGTGTACTTTACCCTAAATATAGGGGGTGGTAGATTTTTTTTATTCTTTTGATTCTTTTTACCTCTGTTTTGCTGCCTATACTTAGGTATATTTTACCCTAAGTATAGGGGTGGTAGACCCTGTACATCCTAACCATTAGTTTTCCCTTGTGTATAGTCTTCTATACTTAGGATTTCTTGATCCTAAGTATAGGGGGGAATCACTGACTTCTATTGATTTTATTATTTCATTCGTCATTGTAGTATAGCCCTTCTTTTCACTTCCTTATACTAAGCACGAGTTATGTCTTCTTCATCTCTCTTTGATCACTCTGAGGTCATTTTTCGAGGTAAGTATAGGGGGTGTCGCATATATTGTATATATACTTTAACCATAACTCGTACTTTGTGTGAGTGTGTTAATAAATAAAAATGGCTAAAATCACAAAGCTAAAAATAACCAAAATTTTAAAATTTTTCCTTGTACATAAAATTCTTTCTTGCACATACATGTTTGTAAATAGCTATATGTAAAAACTATTTTTGTACAAATGTTTGTAAAAATGTTTTGCTTGTGAAAAGTTTGTTAATATTTTTTCAGCAAAATTATGTATATAGTACAAAATTTTTGAAAAATGTTTGAAAAATAAAAGTTTGCAAAACTTGTGTGTAAATGTTTGTAAATAGTTTGCAAAACTTATGCATTCATGCATGCATGTATTCAAACATTTTCAAAAATGTTGCATGTTTCCAAAAATTTTGAGAAACTATGTAAAAAGAGTTTTGTACATATTTCTGTACATTCTTTTGAATCATAGTTGACATTTAAACTAGTTTGGAATTAAATTGGAAAATGGACCTTGGTTAAGACCTTATTCCACCTAATTCTCAGAGGAACCCTATAGGATTTGGGTATAAGACTTTTCAGGTCCATTAGTGACTTAATTCTTTGAGTCCACTAGGCTATGTTCACATGTAATCTTGATGAGCCTAAGTAGAACACTTAACAACGAATGCATGACTCTCACAGACAATGGCTTTACTTGGACCAACACCTTACATATAGCTCTCTATGGATGAGGTGGCGAGGAGGCAGTTTTCCTTGGCTTGGGGTAGCATATGAGGGTAGTACTTCTAGGCAGAACCTCTCGTCTTTCTTTAGGGAGCGAAGTGCACCTCAACTTGGTCTAGCGGTGTTGAGGTCTAAAGACATGAGTTGTGGGTTGCAATAATGCTTCAAATGAGGGATTGTCTATTGGCTCAAGAAGAAAAAGTCCTTATGTATATGCTGCACCATGTAGATATGTTGCACATATGCACATCGAAAAAAATGTGCAAAATCAAGAAAAACACCAAAAAAAGTGGACATGCCTGATTGAAAAAAAATGTCTGTCGAAGTGTATATAGGAAAATAAAGCAAAGCTTATGTATTACACCTTCTCATCTCATGAAGCTTGCAGCGGGAGACTTAGCTACACTGGTTGGGCTCCCAGGGATACATGGCTACACTGGCCACGATCCAATCTCTTCCTCCCCTTCTTGTTGAGCTGGTTGAACATGAACTTAGAAGGGAATACCCTGCTCCTCGAGGAAAGAGCTGCTAGACTGAGGAATTAGAGTTACCTTGTTGAGGGAGGTTGTTTTATTGTCATTTCTGAGGTGGGGTTCATATCACTTATACAGTACAAGGAAAGATATATGGTCATTAGAGTTTGCATATGTAGACTTGTTCTAATCTGGATTATTGAGGAGTCTTGACCATAGAATGGAGGAACTTAAAGGTTGTCGAGTCTTAAACCTAGATCTCAATAAGGCTCCGACAAACTAATAATCCAAAGGTCTGATCAAACTCCATACTTCAATTTAATGAAGACATGTTTAATAATCAACCTTGATTCTCCTTCCTTTTCTTTTCTTCTCTTTTTTCACTTCTTTTTCAAATAAGTGTTTGCTAAGGGACTAGCAAAGGTAAAGTATAGGGAGTGATGAATCCTTGATTCTCACTCTTTATTCATCTAGTTCTGCTATTTATCTTGGCAAAACATCATGTAATAACCTGTAAATACTATAACATAGCATTATGCATGCAAATGCTAATATTGCATAATTAGCATCTATTTGTGCAAAAATAAAAGAATAATGGAAAAGAAAAAGGAAGGTGGTATTTAGAATAAATACATAGTGACCCAAACCTAAGAGCAGGTCAAGCCTTAACCTGATCGCCAAAGAAAATATGTAGAGGGAGATAGTGCCTACTTTGTATTGTACATATTACCCATATACAAATAACTATTTTTGACAAAATAAAATTAAATCATTCTTTTTACCTCCTTGTATATATTTATAATAATAATATAAAAATAAAATAAAAATTAGAAAAAAAATAAATATAAAGATAAAATTCCTCTTTCATTGTACAAATACACCTGTATATATATAACAATCACCATTTGCTTTAAATAATTTGTAAAAATAAAATAAAAATTATTTTATACTCTTAAAATTTTATTGAAATAAATAAAATATAAAATTAGGGTATTTGTGTAAAAATAACAATTTGTATATATCACTATATATTATATATACATTAATTTATTTTTGATAAAAATAAATAAAAAATCACAGAAAAATAGTTTGAAAAAACAATTAACATTTTTGTTTAATTTAGTTTTATTTTGAATGCAATTATTTTTTTAAATTTATTTTGTATTTTCGATTTTTCTTATTGGTCCAGACCGGATGTTGACCTCCGATCAATGCCTTCTTCTAGGGCTAACCCTACCCGATTCTCTCCACCGGAGCCTCTTCTCCCATTTTTCCTGATCGGGTCAGGCCTACTCTCACCCAGATTCTTTACCCGAGCTTCCTCCTAGGATCCATGACCTTCGCAGATCACTAGGAAAGTGCAAATCTTCCTAGGGTTGCATGCTATCATTCGAATATTCCAGCCTCCTGGGAACCGTATAACGCATCTCCTCCGCCTCCGCAGCTCGTGTCTCGCTCCTTCTTTCACCCTTAGACACCCTCAGTTGAGTGACAGCTATCGGAGAGCACCGTCGGATTGGAGATTGGTAGCGTAATCACACATCTCAGCTAAGTGGCCGGAGTCCTCCAACACGTCCAGCCTCCCTACCTATCGCACCACGGTCGAGGCCACGACCCCCCTCTCCGCTCTGCTTGAAGTTGCTGAGTTCATCAACACCCTCTGGTATGCTTCTTTCGACTCCATTTTCCTTGTCCATCAAATACTTCCTTCGCCTCTACCGTAGTTCATCTGCTCCCACCACCCTCGTCCGAGCCACCTAACCCCATCATATCCTTATCGATCAAACTCTCTACGACCGCTCCACCTTGACTGCGACCTGATCATTCTTGGACTCGACCCTGAGGTCGAGGTTAAGGCCAAGATCTCCACCCACCACCTTCGTTGAAGATCGACTTCCATTCACCCACGCTTCTTTCACCTCTAGATTCAATAAACTAAGCCGAAGCCACACCCCGAGACTTCTCTACCCATTTCAAGTGTTGGCTCGCGCAGTAGACCGCCTTTGAGCCCCCAGCTACTCAGGAGGAGCAGCTCTAGGTGGCACGTCACCACCACGTCCATCCATTCGTTGCCTTCTCCACCGAAGCAGCCCACTAGTCATGGAGCACTCTCATGAAGCTACAGGTCTTCTCCATCCTTCATCGGAGTGTCGGACCTCCGCTGACGCTCATGTAAAGTTTGTAGGACTCCTATTCTTGCTGCCACCTTCCCCACTGTCGGATGGGGGCATTCTTGCCAGTTCGCATCATAGCCGCCCGACAAGAAGGCTGCTGTAGCCGTTAGATCAACATAGTACCGGCTGATCCAGCCGCACATCCGCGACAGCCTATGCATCGTCAGATCAATAGGCTGCAATGATTAGGGTCGTACGACCACGACACCTTCCTTGCGTGCCACATACCTCCTAGGTATTTTTGCATTTTTCACCCCCGTACTTTTATGTATATTATATAGTTCTGTAAATAAAGTTGTACTTTGGTTAATTTGCATATGGACCCTTTCTCTTTCAAGTATTTGCGTTTTAGTCCTATTTGTATGAAATCATGTGCCATCCTGCATGCATGTCTGGTATATTTGCATGTTTTATCCCAGACTTCATGGATGTTATGCTTTGAATAACACTTTTCTCATAATTACATTTATACCCCTGTACGTGAGTTTTTTAGCAAGTGCGTGAATACCCTAGGCTTTTTGCATTATACACCCTAAGCTTTTTATATATGTTATCAATTGGCTTGTAACTTTAGTATAATTGCAATTAGATCCCTACAAGCTGTTTGCGTTGTTTTTAATCAAATAAATACATAATTAACTCCAAAATTCACATAAAAATTACTATTAGCTCATGTTAACACGTAATATTTATGGTGATTTTTGTGAGTTTATTTAGTTTTGTTTGATATTTTTCTAAAAATCAAAAACTCATAAAAATTTCTCTATCTATTTTATAAAATACATTAAATTATAAAAATTGTGTTAAAAATTCCAAAAAATATTAGTGTGTGCTTGTCTTTGTGTGCTTTAATTCCAGTAGGATTCTTGAAATCATTATAAAAACCCTAAAAATCCTAAAATTCTAAAAAAACTTATAAAAAATATTAAAATTTCTAAAAAAATCCGAAAAATAGGATTTTAGATTCTGTTTTTAGATATTTTCATTTATTTATTCATAAAAATTGAGCACTATTGATATTTTTATCCTTTCCTTTTAGTCCAGGCTGTACACTATTTTCCATCCTTTCCTTTGTTTGATTTTTATAAAATCATATAAAAATTGTGAAATCCCCAGAAAATCACCAAAAACACCTGAATAATTGAAAAATAAAAAATTATTTTTACTGATTTTTTGAGCATTTTTAACCATAATAAAAATTGCGGAAGCCTGTTTGTAAGCCTTAGGTTCCTTGTTTGCTTATTTGTTTCCTTAATTAAAAACTATAAAAAAATTGCAAAATCAAAAATTTGTAAAAATATGCTTTTTGTTGCCTGATCACGAGTACTTCGTACATTTTCGTGCTCCTTGAGTTTGACTCTGGTCGTTATACTAGGTTAAAATGAAATAGCAAAGACCGCTTACATTGATTTGATTGCATTATATTTGTTGTTTGAGTGGTTCTCGATTTTTCTTGATTGAGCTTAGGCCTTGCGATCCGGGTCGCAACACCCTCTGATTATTTTATTCCATAACCTGTGTCGTTCGGTCGCTCATCAGTCACCTCCCTCTCTCCTTGCTCAACGGACGCGGAGTAGAAGTTGTCATCTCCCTCTCTCTGATCGTAGCTCACAAGATGAGATCGGAAATGGCAGATCTATGAGGTTTATTCACTAGGTCAATGAAAATGAGGTGGATCAATCAAAACAATCAAGGAAAAAGATAAAATAGATATAAGGACAAAACAATAGAAATTAATTAAAATTAATTAGAATAAAATAGAAAATGATTTTAAATTATAAATTTATTAAAATATATAATTTTTTTATGTTAATATATATTTTTTGTTGATTTTAATAAATTAAATAAATTAATTTAAATAGTTAAACAATCAAAATACATGTATTTACATGTATTAAATACCTTTATACAATATGCATTTCTTATTAATTATGTACTAGTACAAGTAATTACATAATTTGATATTTTTTTAATTTATAGAATAATTAAAAGATATTTAATATATTTTAGTTTTATTTTTATCAATTAATTAATTACACAGATAAACATTAGTTTATATTATATAGGTACATTATACCTATACAATAAATACATCATTTTATTTTGTCTATTTATGTATTTTAATATTTTATTCATGTTTTATATAATTCATCAAAATATATGAGAAACATTTAAAATAAATATGTGCAAAAATACAAATAAATAAATAAAATATATACATATATACAAGTATACCAATAGGGTACCAAACCCACTTTTTGCATATTAATCTGATTTTAATGAAATCACTTCTATTAGGAAGATGATTTTATAAATCGAACTTTAAAAGGAGTACACCCAATTTGAAGTTTATATGGTCGAGTTATGAGGTTCGGAAGTTAAGCTTTATGTATTTTTTTGGTTTTGAGATTAATTAGTATTTATTCAAAATTATTTTTAACTTAAGTTTTTTATCTTTTTGTTGATTTTTATAAATAATTTAGAAAAAAGAATTAAGTTAATTGGAGTTGATTTTATATAAAATAAAGAAATTTTATGTGAATATAGTACATATATACAAAAGGGTCTAAACACCAGAACACACATGATTTATTCTATAAGTTTTTGGTATTTTTAATAAATATTATAAGTTACAAAATGAAATTTAAAAATGAGTTTGGTCAATTTGAAGTTTTCTATAAATAGGTACAGACCTTGAAATTTGGCTTTTGCGATTTTTGCAGTTCATTGTGGTTATTTATTTATTCATTAAATATTTTTTATGATATTTTTATAAATTAATATATGTTTTTATGAAGAACTTTCAAGAAGGAAATATTTTTATTTAAGATTATTTGAATGATAAATAAAATAGGTGAACATATGTACAAGGTGAAAAATGATGTAAATGTACACTGTGACATTTGGTTCTATGGAATTATTATATGTTTTTATCTTCCCCTACTTTATTTCTTGTAAACTATCCCAAGGCTTGGTCTGCTCTCAAGGTTCGGTTCAGTCTGTATTATTTATAGATACAACCTTCTATTTTTTTCTTTCTCTTTTCTTCTTTATTCTTTTTTTGGTGTAAATAAGTGATAAATATATAATATTAACAAATTAAGTTAGATTGTTAATTAATTGGAATTACAAGTATTTTGTCAAGGATTTTAAGCTAAGACAAAAGAATAAAGATGTTGAATCATGAATTCATCAGCGCACCACGTGGGAGAGCATGCGTTGAGACCTAGAAGTGGACCTAAATGTAAAGAAAGAATGTTGAGGGGTCTAAGTGCTAAATATTTAAAAGTTATTACATTCCAGTTGATAGTTCCAGGACAAAATTATAAAACAAAGGTGGATGGGGTTGGGTTCAAAATACCCTCCTTTGTGAGGATTTGGACAGTTGAGAGAAATTCTCTTAAGCACGGATGGACCCGATTTGATACTGCTTCACCTAATCTGACGGTGGAGATCAGATCCATGATGGATCTAATGGCTATAATAGTTCTTGATCCAATAGTGATCTCCCGAACTGGAAGTTCGCACCAATCGCTTGGTGGATGTTGTTCTAGAAGGATAGCAAAGAACTCAACTCTGAGGCTCCTTCGTTCGATTACTACTCACGACTCTGGTCACCTCATGAGCTCAGAGACTGCTCGAAATGCTCATGAGAGCTTTCCACGTCGAAAGGTGTTGCTCAATGGGCTCGGGAACTAGGAGAAGGTCATAGCACCTGAGAACTTAGTCCTAGACATGATTCCACACCAAATCAGATCTCCAGGTCTTGATACCTGCATAGAAAGGTTCGGGGCTCGAGCGGATACTCCTTGACCCATTATTGAGACGAAATAGGGAAGGGTGAGGTAGTCGATGGTTTCTCTGATGAAAGGCGGAGGAATGAGAGTGATGGCTCGAATTATGCTAGCTCGAGATGATCTGGTAGCTCGAGAGATGGAGAAGATGAAGGGGAAGGAGTTGGTGTGGTCAAGGAGTAGGAACAATGTCTGGAACACAGTGGACAAAGGCTGAAGCCTAGAGCTCCAACATATTTTGATTTTTTGTTTTTAAGCTAAACAATTTAGAATGATTAGAAATAAACGTTGAATTACATTTAGAATTAAAATGTAAAGCAAAAGACCTAAGACAAATGACCCACCTTATCTGGTGTGACATGGGAGCAAGACCTGGAGGAGTAGCTCCGCTGGTGGTTGGATTACGATAATCCCTCCTTGTCCTCTCCTTGAATCAATGGGTAAACACCTTTTGTCACTAAGTCTTCGCTCCTGCAATGGATTCTTGGGGTTACGGTAGGTGGACATCAAAATATTTTCATTGGAGGAGGCATGAGATATTATATAGAAGAGGCAGTAGGGGTTGCCATTGACTTAGGGTTGTGCACAAATCGAGGGAGATCACTCTGATTGGTTATCTTTGTAGGATCATAGATCTGCAATCGACAAATTTCGTGAAAAAATTGAGGCGATACGAGGACGGGTCGTGCAAGAAAAATTTGGAGATAAAGGCAATGGACCAATCTTACGCAATGACTGGGTGGAAGAGGAATGATTGTCCGAGGGTTCAATGGTTCCTCGCACTTGATTGGGCAACATCAGCCTCTACAAGACAAAATAGAGATAAAAAAATCCATAATGCAAAAATAAAATAGAAACTGATTTTATATTTAATAACTCAAAACATAAAGAATGTTTCTTACTTCCCAAACTATGTTTTTGTGATTTTTATTCATTTTTATCTACTCATTTAATAGGTAATATTATATATATATTATTTTATAGGTTTTTTCTTATAGTATTGTGTATTTACATGTTTATTTTGTTATTTAAAAAATACCATGTTTAATTATATTATTAATTTACAAAAATATCTAATCTATATGTACACATTTTTTGGGATTTTTATTATTTCATTTCTATGTGTAAACAATTACATTTATGTTCAGTATAGGTGTATTTTACCTATGTATTAGGGTTTCTTTTTTTTGATACTTTTGTATGGTTTTAATTTTTGTTTATAATTTGTATGGGTGTTAAATAATATGTACAATACTTTAAAAATATAATGGATAAAGAATATAAAGAATAAAATCTAGTTGCTTATTCTATAAATGTACAGGTGCCACAATACACCAATTAGCTGGTTTTTGCATCGTAGCTCCATTTTAAATGAAACCATTTCATTTTAAAGATAATTGAATTTGAAATACAATGGAGCTGAGTTTGGTTTATTTTAAGTTCAAATGGAGAAGATATTTATCAGTGAAGTTTTCTTTGTGGCTTTTTCACTAAGTGTACTGATGACATGTGCATGATTTATTTTTGCAAATATTTTTATTATTTTTACATTATTATGTACTTGTTTGTTGTTGAGCACATCTTTATTTGTTGTATTTATGATGATGAATAAATACTTAAAGTTTGAGCTATGTACATGGTATATTATAATTCAATTTTTAGGGTTTTCTTGATATTTCTGTATATGGTATCACCCTATCTCCCCCTACTTTATTCCTTGTTGACCTACTAAATACTTGACTTGGTCTCGGGATCCAGGGTCAGTCAGTATCATAGATCTTCCTTTATTCTTCTTTTCTTTTATTTCTTCTTGTCTTTTGGGTTTAGTTACAAGTATTTATACATTAGTTATGGATTACTTTTAGGATGTTAATTCACACAAGTTAATGATATTTACATGTATTTTACTAGAGATTTTAAGACAATATAAAAAATTAAATGTTAGTGAATGGATATTCATTAGAACCCAATCACATTTCATTGTTGCATTTAATTTAGTTGCTCGGGTAGAGTAAACTTTAAGTATAAGGGGTTGATGAATCTTTGATTTCCTGCTCTAATTAGTTTAAAATAGATCACTCTCCCAAGTGATTAAATGAATTTAGGTGTTTATATTTCATAATTAAAATTCATGCATCGATAAATAATTTGTATAAATTAGAATGTTCATATTGCATCCATATGTTCAACTGTAGATAAACTAACTTCACTAAATTTTAATTAATTCATTCCAATTACAAATTAAATAAACCAACTCCATTATGTAAAATCACTCATGTTAAAAAATAAAAATTATCAGAAAAATACTAACTTATATACATGTCAAATAAACCTAAATCTTATTTTAAGATTGAAAATCTGTAAAGCCCGATACCTCTCACAGACAATCTCCTATGAACCCATACTCATTTTTAGATCATTATGCACTTAATTATCTACAAATAAAGATCAAACTTGTAAGAATCATAGTTCACATGTGAGACGTATATTTTGGGTTCGAACATTATATTGTAAATATTTACTAATTTTGAATCATCATTTTATGTACAAAATTAACTCTTTTCATTTTTTACTTCTTTTATTTGAGATGTGTTTTAATAAAATCGACAAAAATCAAAATCTATAGAAATTTAAAAGGAGAGAAAAAAATTTTCCTGAGTATGTATATACATTATGTACACAAGCCTATCTTATTTTATTTCTTTTTTTCTTATATATAAAAATTTAAAAAAATATATTGATATGTATTATTCTATTATTTTATTTAATTTTATTTTGATTCCTTTATTTTATTAAAAATAATAAAAAAAATTCATAAAATTTAAATATGATATTGCTCTTTGGAGAGCAAAGTAAGATGAAAGTTGTAAGCTGTGTTAGGGGTGGGGGTGAGTGGGGGAATTCTTGTCTATCATTTATTTCTATGGTAGAATCATTTTGGGAACAAAAAACAACACCAAAAATTATCTTTTGTACGTCTGAAGTTTTTATTTATATTCATTCACGAACGATGTACATCTTGTTTAGACAAATAACATTTCTAAATGAATTTTATCAATTTGAGTCCTCTAGATATTTTATTATTTTTAATTGAGTTTTATGTTTTAATTTTCTAATGGTGGCATGTGGTTGATCGTGAAGAAGCCATGTGCCACCCACTAATTTTCTATTGTCCCTTTCTACGATTGTCAAATCATCTAAAATCTAATGGTCCTTCTTTACTCTCGTTTGTCCAGGTGCTTGTGACATGTAGCTATTCTTGTCGTCCATCCTTGCCGATCAAACGACGAGGAACCCATCCTCTTCCTCCCAACTTCTATGCCACCTCCAACAACTAGAAACCCCATATCCATCTCTTATGCCCCCCCATATCTCAATTCACACCTTATCCATATATCCATACATAATCACCCCATCCTAAACCACTGATCTTCTTGCAAACCCTAACAAATCCATCAATAGAGCTCCCATTACCAGCCAAACTCCAATCTATTTGTCATTCTTCTTCTTCTTCATCTTCGAGAGAGAGAGAGAGTGTGTGTTTTGGGGAAGGCATTCGATGATAGAGATGCCTTCTTAGACCCATCGAGCGATGATACTCCCTCTCTGTTCGTAGTGAGATCCACCTAATCGTGATGGATATTTATGTTGGCTCAAACCACATATCAACTCCCTTGATCTGCCATAAGGTTGAGCAACAATCAGACTCTCTTAAGAGCCTGATTCAGGCGAGCCACAATGTGTAACCTCAAGGTATCGTTCTCTCCCTCTTCTCCAACCTTTTTCTCCTTCATTCTTTCTTTTTTTGTCATCCTCGAAACATATGTCTCAGCTACGCAATCCCCCCACCCCTCACTCAATCATCTTCTTCTTTGTTCCCAAACCCTCACCTTCATTAGACCAAAACCACCAGCGACAAAACCTTCATCAGCAATAAAATCACTTCCATCTTCACCTTCTCCCCCTACGTGTTCAACTTCTATATCTTTGCAACCCATCACTGACTAAGCTTCGACCCACCACCCAACATTGGAGCACTCTTCCATCGGCAAGGACATTGGAGGATGCAAGGAGTGAGCACTCATATACATTCTACGACCATCAGAGTTCGTCAGCAATAGTCACCACCCTCTACCCTAGATTACTGCTAGAAAAAGAAGGTCGGAGGAGTGAGACAAGCTACTGCACCATTTGATGCACCTTAAAATCTTCAATCAACTGTTGATCATCAAGGGAACTCGGACCCGCCTGCTTTTAGAAGATTCAACATCGTCTATTGGTTCCATCTTATATAACAACCCTTTGATTTGGAGCAATCGAGCATCTCCGCCGTTAAATGTTGATTGTATCATCACCGTCCAAAGCAACTACATCAAGAATCAAAGATCTTGGCATTGGTGATTCCCTAGCCACCAGATCAGGAGAGGGGAGCCATTCCTCAATCGTCGATTAGTGAGACCAGATCACATGAAATCCTCATGTGCCTAGGTCAACTTACGCCAAGGCCATTGTTCCTTCAGGAATTCACACATGAGGCACACTATTTGATAAAGTTACAAAGAAAACCAAGCACGATTAGGTAATTACCAAATAGTCCCTTCACATCAATTTTTTTATTGTTTTTTATTTTTTATTTTGCATGGAGACCTTCTCTTTAAGACTCATGTTTGCATCTATTTGTCATCATTTTGCATTTTCAAAAACTACATATTGGAGAACAATTCATGCTCTACACTTTGGATATTTATTGATATTTTTATGAGCCTGATTTAATTTATGGTAACTATGATGGTGAAAAATTGCTTATTTTACCTGCGTGTTTTGATTAAATTGTAATAAATGAATGTATGCTCTAAAAATTCTTGAAAATTACATTGTGTAGAGTTGATTACGCTCTGTGTTTTGCCTTAACATCATGTAATTTTCATGCATATACGTTTATAATAAATCATTTAGTAATTGGAGTATTTGATGTTTAATTCACCCCTCATTTGTTCATTTCCAATATGAAAATCTTCTTGGACTTAACATTGAAAGATCTACTTAGGATAACTTTAAATTGAATTAGTATTGATGATTGATATTTATTAAAATTAAATTACTTATAATTACTTTATTTGCATTTAAAAATCTATTCAAATTTTCATTATGAGAATTTTATATAATTAACATTGTTTTCTGTCAAGACTAAGATTCATCATTGTTGGACTTTAATTTATTGAAATTTTGTATAATTAACCCTAAACTTGGTCGAATTTGCATTTTTGCACCCATATTGCATTAAAAATATTCAAAAAATCTTTTTAATAATCATACTCATTAAATCATTTAACATTGATCATGAGCTTGATAAGTTGCCCCCTATGTCGACCTTGATGCTTATCCTAACAAAATAAATAAATTAACTGCTTATATTTACTAATTAATTTTTGTGTGTGGTTTTTGAATGACATATTTTATCACCTACTATAATCGATAATTTCAGAAAATTAAGAATGATAAAATTGTGTTCTTCAAGGTGTTACAACATTTCCCACTTATATCTATATTGTCCTCATTAAGATTACACATCTCATCACCTGGGATCTATGTCTTCCAAACAATAGTGTTAAGCATACTACCAACATCATCGATGAAAAAGAAATAAATATCATAGAAAATGTTCATATCCACTTATTATTTTTATTATAGTATTCCTCATGAAAGCTAATAAAAGTAAAGAGGAAATTGATGTGGAAAATAATCATAGATTTTAGAAGAAAATAATCAAAGTAAAGATTGGAAATATAAGTCCAAGTAATGAACGTCTAATTTATGAAGTTTGAAAGCGTGAAGCAAAATTTAAGCGACAATTTATCATTTATGTCATCTCAATAGTTCTTCAATCAAATGAAGCAAAGTTGTGAAGATGAGTAAGAGAAGAGTAACTTTCAACTCTTGCAAGATGCAATTATGAAGAAGAACTAAACAGGAATGAGTTGAAAAAATACGACGGAAAGTGTTTATCATTCATAAGGGATTATTCTTCCTTCAAATTTCCTCATGAAATTCACGCAGCTTTATTTCTTTATAATCTCTACGAATCTCTTCTTAATGCCAGTTCGGATGTCACTCAAACTGGAGAATATTTCGGTAGAAGTGAGAATAATTAATTTTATGCATAGTAGCCGATCAAATAAATGGGCAAAAATCAGTACCTTAGATGGATTTTCGGCCTGTGGTTACCTATGGGCCTTAAGGTAAATAATAGGCATAAATTAAATTGGGCTCGTCCTGGTTCGATTCATATATCTGTCATAAAATTACGTTGTCTGAATTAAATACTTATTCGTATATTTCAATAAGATACGCGTCTCTAAAAGAATAGTTGTTATTTTTGGTTTTTACTCCCCCTTGTAGTCGGTTAGATCCAATACTTCCGTGCAAAACCAATTTGAAACATCATCAATAGGCCTCCACACTTCATGGGAGAAAATTGTTAAAATAAAGGTGTTGCATATATATCTATATGACAACAAAAACCTAAATGATCTCACGTCTTAGAACACCTTTATCTTTAGGTTAAAAACTGACTACCTAAGCAAAAGGATGGTACAGAAGATACCCAACATAAGGGAGGCACAGATCGGATATATCCTCTCATTTATATATAAGACAATGCATTATTATAGGTACATAGTTTGGGCAATAGCATGTTGAAAGATCAGACTATTTCACTTTAGTTGTCGGTTAATGCAACCATCCTCATTTACAAGTCAACGCCAGTGAACGATCTCCCACAAGCATGTGACTCTCATTACAGAGATAGCCAGTGAGGAATCTGCATAGGTAGGAATGAATCCTCTTGTTCTCTACATATCATTGCAGGCATAAGCATTATTTATTTTGATAACCCGATAAACATGAACGTGCTTGACAAGCACTGAGGTACATCTATACACACACAAGAATTGATCCAAATTTGTCTCTTGAAGTCACTCTAGTCAAATTCTATAATGAAAGGAGAATTTTTGGTAAATAGCACGTACATTGGAAGTGAGAACAACTAGTGAACATCCATGAATTGACTCTAGGGTTTAGAGTTTAATTGTTTTGTGTTTAGTTCGCCACAATTCATTAGGGTATGCCTCAATCTAATGACTGCTCTCCATGATTATAAAAAGCGAGGAGGTGATGCTTACAAATACATGTTTGTACATGCTCCCATAGCACAAGAAAGAATTATACACACAAAGGAAAGAAGGTCCATGGATACTCTAGTAAAGTTTAGAGGGAGTAAACGTTGAAGTTGTTATACACTCTATCAAATTTCCCTTACAATTTAAAAGACAGAATTGCCAAGCAGATGATATTTTTCCTCTCCGACAAACTATATAGAGGATCAGTTTTTGATCACCTAATGTATTTGATGTTGTCATTCAAATTTCATAAATGAATTCACTCTTAATATACTCATCTAGGGTGGTCAATTTCAATAATTATGAGACCTTCCGATTTTGATATGGTTGATGGATGACATAGGAATGTCATATTGAGTTGAATTTTGAATGACAACGTGATGAATTATGTGATCTAAATCTCCACAGACATTTTCAAAAAATTACCACAATACCTTTTTCTAAAAAAATGATGGGAGTAGCTAAGCTAGCTACTCGTTTGGTAGCATGTATACGTGACTATCCCTATGATTGCAATCCTATTAAACTTAGTGGTATTACTTGACATCTCACGAGTAAATGTGTATTGCAACGAAAAGAAGAATTTTGTAATGATCTTTTTATCAATATAGTTTGTAAGGATTATTTATGTGAGAGCATTTGTTTACTTTTATCTGTGTGAGCCCAAGGCGAACCATTTCTACGATAAATGTTATTGTAATATTTGATATATTAATAAAGGTTATTGGTTTATTTCACACCTTCTCTGATATTAAATGAATGAATGCACTTATAAGGTCAATTAGTAACTAATGATTCAATTGTTGCATAATAGAGGCTAGTTCTTGGATGATATCTAAAGAGTCATATTGAGGACTCGTCAAGTACCGTCAAGTGATTGTTACAAGATGATCTCCAATCTGAGTAGGAGATGACAATCCTTCTCTAAAGTTTGATATCATGACCGACCTCTTGATGCAAGTCATCTGCATAGGAATAGAGATTCAAAGGTGTCAGATAAGTTAGGTCAAAGAGTTGACTTGAAGAGATTGAGATAACCAAGACCCATGTCATATACTTTCATGATATAGGCATGCATCCTCTGACTGGAGACACGTGTATTGCTATATGTTTGAGTATGTATACTGGGCAGACCATTAGGTTGATGACCTAATCAAGGTCTATAGACTGCTGAGCTAGTATGTATACGAGGTCACATGAGTAATATGATCTCTCAATGGGATCATACATGTTCACTTCTAAATCGAAAGACATGAGCTCACTCATGAGGTAGTGAGAACGATTAAATTCCATGCATGGTCTTCTTGCTTTGGAAGCATGATAAGAATTTGTAGGTATCATATATGTTTTAGGAAAGCATATGATTGATACAACTCCCATGACCGAACGAGAAACTTAGTGATAAATTCATGAAAAAGACTGTCTAAATGTGATCTAAAACTCTGAGTTTATTCTAGGTCTTCTAGTATGTAGAATGTACGGATATTAGGAATACTCGAGGATGATGTGATCATAAATAATTATATAAGCATGACACTTCCATTCCGAGGGAGTGATGAAACAAGTTTGTATATTAGTGACTCCTCTCAAAAGATTAGCAATCTTATCTTAGTCCAAATATTGGACATTGATCTGAATACGATTCAGATATAATGAGAAGATTAGATTCATAGTTTTTGCTTTAATCAAATATCTTTGAGAGTTCAATGAGATCTGGAATTGAGATATGATATCAATACAAGTTATTATACATGGAATGCACAATCGCCATGTCCTTATCTCCAAGTATCCATAGAGAAAGCACATTATTCATGAAAGAGTTCAAGAATAATTTTAGTGTTGATAATATATCAGATTATTTCTAAATTGATGATTAAATGTGATTTATTATCATGAATATTATGAATAAGATTCATATTGTTTATACACATGAGAATAGTTATCGAAGATAACTCAATATTATTGAATTATCAAGGATATGATTAATGTGTATATCACTAACCATAATAATCATAAATATTATAAATATGATTTATAATATGATGGAGAGATTTAATTCTAAATAGTATTTACAAATTAAATGTTAATGTGAATCGAATTCACATATAACAATTAATTGTAAATGCAATTTATGTTTTATATTGGATGTATGAATATGATTCATAAATGTTGATGACATGATCGAAATCATCACAAAATAATTTAGAATTATTTTGGTGAATAATTTTGCAACAAACATTGTAGCACATGTGGAATATTTGGAGAGATATGAGATCACTCAATTAAAAAAGATGGAATCTACCTTTCCCTTTAAAAGGGTGGACGACCATGGAGTCCTACTCCATTTATTGTAGTCCACTCTATTGAGGAAGGAGGCTTGTCCTCTTTCTTTTATTTCTAAATGAGATTGAATTGAATTAAATTGAATGTGTTGTAAATTATTTGCAACAAATTTAATTTATTTTAAATTGATTATTTGTTGTTGCAAAAGCACAAAATCATCTACACCATCAATTTTGTGTGAACATGGATTGGGATCCATGGACATACAATATGTTAAAAAAGAAAGAGTAAGCCTAGCTCTTTATTTTATAACAAAATTGCAAGAGAATCTCTATCTATCTATTTATTCTCTACACATGCCCCATCTCTCTCTCTCTCTCTCGCTCTCTCAATTGTGGTTGTCCACATATTGACCTAGAAAGCTTTGTTGTTATCGTCATATTGTTGTGCTGCGGGATCGACTGCTCATGAATCTCCGTACTCTTCGGTGTTCCTTGTTCGTGAAGAAGACATTGGATTTCATGAGATGTAGGAGATTCATTGCTCAAAACTTCAATTTGTATTGCGAGAAGCACACGTCTCATCTACGCACTCACAAGTGTCTCCTTTGTTAGATCGTACTTAAGATAGGAAGTCTCTTACTTTATAGACAAGGGATCACAATAATGCTTCAATAGGTACTTGATGTTCTAGAAATTCACTTATGGGTTTTAGATTTTATTTAATGAAAAGATAATGAGATCAATGTGTCATTGTCTACCCAAAAGGAATCCCAAATCAATCAAACAAATTATTTAATCGAAATAAAGAAATAAAAGGATGTGCTTTTTATTAACATGGTATAGATCACAGGGTTGAACATAAGGTGGAACTAAGAAAAACAAGGGTTGTTAATTTTCAAGAAAATCAAATAAAGGCACTTTTACTCCTTTTTCTTTTCTTTTTAAATTTTTAGGGTTTTCCAAATTTTTAATTTTTTAGTGATTTTAAATTTTGCAATTTTTTATATTTTTTTTAAAAAACAATGACAAAAGAAATGGATATAAAGAATAACAAACTCTTTTGTATTTTTTCAAATATGGAAAAATGTTCAGAAAATTTACCTAAAAATATTTTTTTCTAATATTTTTTTACTATTTTCAATTTTTCAACAATTTTTCTATTTTTAGGAATTTCAAATCGTTTAAAAATAGGAAATTAACAAAACAAAAAATAAGCAGATGTTTTTTGATTTTTAAAATAGAAAATACAAGTATAAATAAAGAAGATATGCATAAATATGAAGGTAATTTTTCATGTTTCAAATCAAGCTATATTATGTATTATTATGATTTCCATTGATTTTATATGTTCTTTTAGTACTTTCTGTATTTTGTGATTTTTTTGGTTTTTATGAAGAAATTTCAGACAAAAAGTGAAAATAATATAAAATTCACTAAAAGACATCTACAATATTTTTTGGAATTTTTGATTCACTTTTCATATTTTTATGAATTCTATATTACAAATAGGATAAGTTTTTGTGGTTTTTGAAATTATTAAAAATAAGGAAACAAATTATTTTAGCAACCAAAAATTATAGATGATAAAACAACTATGCATGAACTTATCTTATTTTTTGTTGATTTTTCAGATCAAATTTGCTATTTATTTCATGCAAAATAAGAAATAATAATTAATCTGATAATCAACGACTGATATGCAATTATTCAAATCTTATCTAATATTATTAACATAAAAAAGTTTCAAGGTAGGTTTTGCAAATAAACTAGGAAAGCATGTGTGGAGTTACGTGATTACAACTCAATATGACTAAAATGCAATTAAAAAGAAACTACAAGGACTGACTAGTAAATGTTTATAACTAGTTTTTACAAAGTGTAGACTAAAAAAAATAACGGAAAATGCAAGAGGATCGGTGCAAATTATACCCAGGAGGCACATGGACATCATGTGAAGGTGCAAAGCAGCGTGTGGCTAAGATCAAGCACCTTGGATATGATCTAACAGATGAAGTTTGGGCACCAAGAGATGGACTGGATTAGATCTAGGTGTTCTGTACTTGATCCGACGCTTCTGGATGTATCATGAACAACTCCATTGAAGGACCTCCTCAATTGACTTTGATCTTGAAATTCTCTCCAGATCTGCCTCTACTCGTTGCTACAAAAAGGTCCAATTGCTTCCTGAAATGAATCCACACAGATGTACTGGAAAATGAAGATCCAGATCCCATTGCAAAGGGACCTGGAGGTATTGCTGAATCTGGATGCCTCAGACCTCGATCGGATTCCAGATCTCTCCCGTCCATGTAACTGCAAAGTTATTTCTAATGCTTAAAGCTTCAGCAGCCTCTGTTGAACCTTATTAGATGAAAAACAAAGTGGAATGCACGAAGATCACCATCAATAGGGAAGGATTGGAGATGAGGCTTATATCAGATTGATCTGAGGGGACTTTGTCACGAATATAATAATGGAGAAGCGTGTTCGTTTCAGAAAGCAACGATAATGAATTCTTGCGAGAAATTAGATGGGGATAACATTCGATCAAGTTGATTGCAACTAAGTTTCGAATGCTCTTATAAGGATGAAGAAATCAAGTATATAGATGGAAAATTAACATACTAAGGATACATGAAGATGTGGAATAGATCGACGGTGGAGTGGTGATGGATTTGCGGGGGTCATCGCCTCAATCCAGCGATGGAAAGTCGGAGAGGCTCAAGTGTGTCAGAGGAGATCCGGACACATTCGGATCTTGTCAGCTCGACTCCCTCTCGCCCTCTTGATCGAAGGATTAAGCTCTTGTCATGAGCCTCAATCCTTGGGAGGTGATTGTAGGTGGAAAACCATGTCAAAGACGGATCACCGGGCATCGACGGACCTGAAGGGTATTTTATAAGCATGTATGAAGGTGAAATTTGAATTACGCAAAGAACGTGAATCGAGGCGTGGATCGAAAATTTGTAAAGCAAGCGTGTAAGATAGTTAATAGGATAACAAAATTAGTCAAATAGTTGGTGTTATTGATGAGTGAAACGTGCAGGAAAAACCAAGAAAGAAGTTCGATGAAGAATGTAATCGGGCGAGGCGGATGGAGTGAAGAGAAGACCCAAGTCCTCCAATTAGATGGATCCACGAACAAGACACGACCCGTTAGAAGACAAAATAACAAGGAGAAAGTGAAATAAATTAAAATAAGTTGATAAATCAATTTAAATAAATAACTTACATAAATAGAAAATGTTAGTAATTAAATAACCATAATTATAATTTTTTGATAAATTAAAAAAATAAATTAATTAACTAAATTAAATAAATTAAATTATAATGTTAAAAATAAATATTACCCTTTATTCATCGGTATGTATACCTATATATACAACATAATGATTTCAATAATTTATTTTTACAAATAAATATATAATTTAATTTTCTAATTTACAACAAATTTTAAGGGTTTGAATCATATTTTTATCAAATTTTTAGGAAATGAATTATTAGGTTAAATATATAAATATATTTACAATATAAGTATATTGACACATACAATATATACAATATTTTATTTTTGTTTCTTTTTTATTTATTTTTTAATTTCCTTTTATATAGAACAAATACAATATATACAAATATTTAAAAATACAATATATTAAAATATATACACAAAAATAAATAACTAATAAAATCATACACTTTAACACTCCAAAAAACCACTTTTGACATCATCAAATAATTAAAGCTTATTTAATGATGAGTACAATAAAAGTGAGTTTGCTCCCTTTTTTGAGTTTTTATGGATAAGATATTGATCTAGCAAGTTAAGCTTTGCGACTTTTTCAAAGTGTAGTTCTTTAATTCAATAAAATGATTATTCTTGCAATATTTTTAATATTTACAACTTAATTTTATTTACAAGTTCCAAGAACAAAACTTTTTTATTTGAGGTGATTTAGGTGATAAATAAAATAGAATAAGGAATTTATATAAATAATGATGTATGAGTGATGAATATACAAAGTAGATAATTATTTTTTAATGATTTTCTTGATGAAGGACTTATCTCTCCCTACTCTATTCCATATTAATCAGGTCAGGCCTTGACCTAATCTCAGGGTTGGAGTCATCCTGTATTTATTTCATATATACTGTATTTTGTTTCTTTCCCTTTTCTTTTCTACTATATTCTTTTATTTTGATATAAATAATTGCTAAATATATAATATTAACAAACAAGGTTAGAATGTTAATTTATTGGAATTAATTATTATTTACAGGTGTCTTGCCAAGGATTTTAAGCAAAAATAAAAGAACAAAGATGTTGAATCATGGATTCATCGTTTCCCTATACTTTTCCTTTACTAGTCCCTGAGCAAACTCTTATTCTAAGAATGTGTGAAAAACAAAATTAAGAAAAGGAAAAGGAAAGTACTTAGAACAATTTGATTTTTAAATTTACCTTCATAAAACCAATGTATGGAGCTCGGTTAGACATTTTTATTATTAGTTCAGCAGAACCTTGTTGGAAATGGATTTAAGACCTAATAGCCTTCAAGTCCACAAGTCTCTATTCAAGTCACCTCAAAAGTCTGGTCAGAATAAGTCCTCATACGCAAATTCTGATGACTATGAATGTACTTGTACTGTGTAAGTGAAATATAGCTCTCCACATCATATGTGACAAAGAACAACCTTCTCTTAGCGAGGTGACCCTAATTCCCCAATCTAGCAGCTCTTTCATCGAGGAGCGAGGTATTTCATTCTAAGATCAGGTGTGTGTTTTGTCCACAATCAAAGGGGGGAGAAAATAGAAGAATAAGAAGAGAAGTGGAGCATTGCAGTGTAGCCACATATCCTTGTGAAGCCATCCAATGTAGCCAAGTCTCCATTTGGATATGCAATCTGTCAGAAGCTGGACCATTATGGTCAATATACGTAACTCTATTCTTTTCTTCCTCCTTTTTTTGGAATACATATGGCTTCTGTTTAATGGAGAGAATTGTTGCCCTGCACTGATCTAATTGTGCCCCTAGGGATATAGAATCTTTCTTTCCGCACATGTTTTAGGGTCTTGGAAAATTGTGCCAGCAGATATGCCACTAGACTAGGTTCGGACGCACAAGCGACTCAAGGTGACTGCGTATGTTTCCATTCATGTTTCTCTTGCTAGAGGATTCCACCCTTCACCACCTCATCAATGAAGTGCTACGTGCAAGGTGCTTGTCCAAGTTAGGTCGATGTCTAACAGAATCATGTGTGTGCATGAAATATTCTACTTAGACCAATCAAGATGACATGTGAACATAGTCTTGTGGACATAGAGATATAAGTCGCTTGAGCTGAAAAATCTCAACTCCAGTTCCTATAAAGTTCCTCTAAAATTAAGTGGATTAAGGACAACCAAGATCCATTCTTCATTTTATTCCAAACTAGTTGAAGCATCAATTGCATTTTGAAAAATTCGAAAGCAACTGGAAGAAAGCAACACATTTTTTCAAAGAAAAGAAAAGAAATAAAAAGAAAAGAACATTTTTTAAAGGTTTCTTAAAGAGTTTTGCGAATTTTTATGATTTTATCTTTGATAATTTTTATGGTATTTTTAATAGAGAAGTATACATATTTGCAAGAATTTACATGGATTTTATACAAAGAGTTCTATACAAAAAATAAATACAAGGTTATACAAATTTATATAGGATTTTACAAAAAGAATATCTATAAGTTTAATGTACAAATTTTACAATGGATTTTATCTACAAAAGGATTTTATATACAGATTTTATTACAACTTTTAGACAAGGAAAAAGAATTTTAAGCACAAGAAATTTATTCACATATTTTATAATGTGATTACAAGTTCTATTTACACAAAATTTTAAAACAAATATGAACACAATATATACAAATAAGTGATTTATATGCAAGGTGACCAAATAATTTTACAATTTAGTTTACAAATGTTTTTACAATCATTTTACAAACTTTTAGAAAAGATTTTGTAAAAATATTTTACAAATCATTTTACAAGTTTCAAAAATACAATTTTATAAAACATTTGTTTACAAAAGATTTTCAAAAATAATTTACAAACTTTTACAAATCAGTTTTACAAAGATTTTATTTTCAAATATCTTACAAATATTTTTACAATATAAATAATTTTCATAGAAAATAATTTACAAATATTTTACAAACAAAATGTTTTCCAAAATTAATCAAATAATTTTACAAAGGTTTTTACAAAAGTTTTACAAAAAAAGTTTACAAATAATTTACAAAGCATTTAAAAAAAAATTACAAACAATTTTACAATGTGTTTTGTAAAATATTTTACAAAAGAGTTTACAAAAAAATTACAAACACTTTACAAATCATTTATCAAAATATTTTTATTCCAATTTTATAAATAAAATCCTAATTATTAACAAAAAATTACAAGTTATGGCTATAGTATATATCGAATATATACGACACCCCCATATTCATTCGAACTATGTCCGAGATAATTACATCATATATTGGTATAGTATACTAAAATTAGGAGAAGAATAACCTAAGTGTTTGACATATACACTTCAATCTCGCATGATTCACATTTTATTTATTCCATACATGCAACAGAGAAAACCACTCTAATTACACAAAATCGATAAACCTCTGCATGAATCGACAAATCATAGTTATAAATCTGGATAAAAAAATCTCGAATATCTCAATTTACATATTATTTACGGATTATAAGGTGGTATTATATTTAATACTAAGATTGATATCATCCTTGTTAATCACCAAAATATAACTTACATATTTATATGTATAATCTAAACCAATCACATTTATAATTATTATAGTAAGGGTTCCATTGGATTGTTAATATAATCAAAAAAATATCACATTGTCTTAAATCAAAATTTAAATTTCTATTTCCCTTAATGTTTTATGTTGGAAAGAAATTGAGAGGATATCTTATGCAAAATGCCCAAGCCATTCCCCATGAACATTGAGCCTTACGTGCACTCCTTCTCCATGCCTTCCTTCCCCATGCAATTCCCATGCATATGCAATTAATTTTTGTCTTTATGTTTAGAGATGTAGCCGCAGATGGCATCTATAAAGAGGTTCTCCCCATGCAACGCATTCTCTCCTCATGCTAAATCTTCTCTTCTCTAATCGCAGGCCCTCCCTCTCCACGCAATTCTCTCTTCACGCAATTCCCTCTTTCTTGACGCAAGCTCCCCTCATCCTTCTCCTCTACGCGACCATCCGTTGGGAGACTCTTTGGCCCCTCCTCTACGCGATGAAGCAGCCCGCACGCTCCATCTTCACACCCCTTTGTGCAACACCTCCTGTACGCGACCATCGACTCATGCACGTCACCTCCCCGTGCACATCCGCCTCCTCGATGCCCACCTCCGATGTGCGTCCTCCTTGACGAGACTAGCAGTTCGCGCATGCCATCAGCCCGCACACGTTCTCCTTGCGACTGCCTCCATGCACATTCTTCTTCGCGCAACCGACACCGCCACCGTCATCTCCATTCTAAGTTTCAGATAAAGAAGCATGCCCTTCCTCATTTTTATCTCATCTCTTGCATTTTTACATTAGTGTTTTGTTTAAAATTGAACTTGGAAGTATTGTTATTTTGTAAACTATTCTCAACTCTAAGTTTTTTTAATTACATGCATTATGCTCTTGAAAATATTGCAAGTGTCATCTTATTTCTTCAATATTGGTTTGCAATCTTGTCCCCACTTCCTTAATTTGTTGCACTCATACCTTCATTTGTTCACTTGAAATTCTGGTAAGTATTTTCACCATAGATCACATTTGCTCCTCAAGATTTTATATTATTGAGACTATCACCATGGATCAAGATTCAAATTAAGTTTGAAAATAGAATTAAAATCACAAATTTGCTTGGCCCCTGTGGATTCGATCCTCTACTTGTTGCATACATTTTTTTCTGTAAGCCGATCATGCTCGTAGTTGTACTCATTATTTGAAGTGGTCGATTTTTGTGCATACACAATGATAGTGATAAAAACATCATTTTATACTGTGCGAAATCGCCGTTTCAATTTGGTGCTGTTGTCTGGGACTATGCAACATTTGCAATTTTCTCTTCATTTTTAACTTATTTTCGATATTATAATTCATGCATTTTCTTTATTTTAGGTACTTGGACTCCGAAAAAGAATAAATATGAAGATTCTTTCATTTTATTATTTTAGCGAACTTGTAATTTGTTCTAAGTACAAAAATTTTGTAAGTTAATTTCTCCCTCCTTCTCGAATCGCTCGCCATCAATAGGAAAAAACATTACGGATATAGCACCAGAAGTGCAGGCACTATGATCATTCTCCTTACTTAAGCATTTAAATTATAAATTTCTACATTTATTTTCCCTTCGAATTAAACCGAAAAAAGTTCAAAAAGAGTTCTTGATTGCATCTTCTTTGTGATCTTCTCCCTCTATGTTAAGCTAATTCAAAGATGACCAAAAGTGTGTTTGATCGCACAAAAATTAAGCTTCCAGAAAGTCACCGGGTGGCTCGGACATTAAGCGGAATGAAGTGCTTGAAGTGTTGTACCTTATTCATAATCTCATGTGCACAAACAAAAACCTTATGCCAGATCCCAAAATCCTATGTAGATATATTAGCTAATAAATTAAAATTTAGACTCTTTTCAGTTTGGGAATACTTAGCATAGTGCATGATTAAATGACACCGCAACTGACACCGGCTCAAGGAATACGAGTAGCCGTTCTACGATCAGTATACTTGTACCCTTATTGGATGAAAGTGGATTTAACTAAACATATAAAATCAGACCAATCATTAATCTACAATTAGATTTTAGGTCATTTTGTTGTATGCTTGATTTTTTCGTGAGGAACAAATAAAATTGAAAAGATAACCGCATCTATAGTAATTTGTGTGGAGTTGGTGAATCAACCATTTTTTTGTGTTTTTATTGTGTTGTTTGGTCGGATATCTTTGAAAAATCAGCTACAACCACCACTTTATTATGACCTGTTTTACCAATAAAAAACTCACCCATTCCATCATAGCGAGAAAACTGAGTCTAACATAGATGATATGGGTGAAGAGAACTGCCCCAACCCAATGGATATTGTCCTATAGCATCTGCAATTATTGAGAGAAGAAAATGCTGCGATTCGATAGACCATTGCTCCGCTAGACAGTCCACCACCTATTAGTACACACTACAATCCCGCGATTGAAGATTTAATCGACTAGGTTAAAATTCCACATGAGGTAGGAGACTTCGAGATAAAACCTTTATCTATCTCCTTGATATCAAAAATCTATGGAAACAAGGGTGAACACCCTTTCCTGCACATTCGAGACTTTCGGTCTGCCTGTGATACAATGAACATCCCCAGAATATAAAAGGAGTACATTTACATGAAGGCCTTCACTTCCTCTCTAAAAGAATGAGCACTCCAAAGGCGTAGAAATTATGGAACTCCTCTCACCTCTTCGGATGCCTTAATAGAAGCCTTCATCAAGAAATACTTCCCTATAGGAAAGAACAATGCCCTAAGACAAGCCATATCATTCTTCACTCAAAGGAACAAAAAACCCCTTCATGAGGCGTTGGAATGCTTCATGGAATTACTCTGGAAATACCCTCATCATGGATTCCCAAATGGAAACTAATTCAGCTATTCTATGAGGGAATAGACACATCATTCAAGAAAATTATCAACGCCTCGTGTGACGGGAACTACATTGGTTGCGACAAGCACTTTGTATGGACCCTATTTTAGAATATGGCAAACAATTCAGTAAATAGCTCCTCCATTGAGCAGTATAGTGGAACATGAGATCTATAAATATAGTCAATCAAGAGAGCACCACGAACGACTCGTCCAAACAAAATCATGATAAATGGGAAACCCTTTCCAAACAGATGGATCACATGACCCAAGCCATAGGTAACCTTGCTCTGAATAAGGTTCCGAACAACATCTGCAGTGTTACTTATAAACCAAACATTCATAACTTTGGCCAATTATAATTTTCTAATGATCAAGAACAAACTCCTGAGACTGTAAATTGGGTACAGAGAAATTAAGGATGGAGAGAGCAACCCACTTTTGAATGGAATGATCAGTATAACTTTCAAAATCAGTTGAAACCCCAACAACCGATTAGACCGCCAATAACTCAACCAAACACATATGTGAACTATGATGCTCTAACCCACGCTATTCCGCAACTTGTTACCGCACAACAACAAGCAAACAAAGCACAACAACAATCCAATGCTGAAAATGCTCGTCAATTTGCTAAGATTCGATCTTACAATCCAGCATTGTCACTTTAACCCCTGCCAAATCCTAACACTAACAGAGTCACCTCATCGGGAATTTCACTCCACCACATGGCGGGTCCTTCATTTCACCTCCTGTCTTTCAAAACCAAAATCAAGGATTTTCTACACCTTATAAGACCAATAATTCAACCCAGGGGATCACACAACAACCGCTGTTAAATTACATGAGTTTTAAAATACCAACCTGTTCCAACCAATATGCCAATGCCCTGACTTTTCGAAACGAGAAAACCATATCTGCTCACACTACACCACAGGCTACTGAGAATTGAGTTGAAGAGGAAGAGGGCATCGACAATGAAGAGGAACCAACTGAGACCTCCACTCCTCCTCCTTCCTCCCCGAACATAAACATTCCCTTTCCTGAAGCTCTTCGTAGGGAAAACACCAAATCATCTAGCATCAATCCTGAGTTGGAGAAATTATTTTTGGACATTGTCATCAAGATTTCACTCCTAAAAGCCCTAGAATAAGCTCAACCTTTCTCCCACCTTTTTAAAGAAAAAATGCACACCGAAGAGGAAACCTCAGGAAAAGAAGAGTCAAGAAAAACCCGAGAGACATAAGCTCCCTTGGGCAACCACCAAGGTAATTTCTCATTTGTTGCCCACCAAAAACAAAAGATCATGGTGCTCCTTTTGTGAATTGCATGATTGGTGATTTGGAGTTTGAGCATACTTTATTGGACAGTGGAGCCTCGATCAACCTGATACTTTCTACACTTCTAGAATATTACCACATAGGAGAATTAAAACCTATTTCGATAATATTACAAATGGCTGGTCGATCTGTAAAGCAACCAAAAGGATTATTGGAGGATGTTATTGTTACGGTCTAGAGGCATCAATTCTCAGTTGATTTTATTGTATTGGATACGGAACCAACCAAGACCTTAACCCAAACTCCTATTATTCTCGTACGTCCATTTTTGGTCACAGCTAAGTCTCACTTCTATTATGGGAAGGGAAAGATTGAATTTATGATCGATGGAAAAATGATTCCTATGTATCTTGCAATAAATAAGACAATTGACTAGGATACTGATGAGTGCGTCTGGATTGAGGATTTTGATGTAGTGGATCTTGAAGAAAATTTTATGCCAGCCCAATTGATGAAGGATCCTTTAGAGGTTAGTCTAACCACCTCCGGTCTGTTATACTTGACCCCAACTCCATTGAAAGGAATATCCATTTCAGATATTATGAACAAACCTAAAATCTGGAAGATGAAGAAGAATAAGAAATCTTTCAACACTGAGAGCATTATACATCCTCATCATCCCATCACACCACCTCTGAGAAATGACAGGAATGACCACTCCCTCAACAAACTAGTTTAGCGTTGGTCAGAAACATCTTTGGATGTCACACCACCCCATTCACCATTCACCACAAAGAAACCCACCAGATTGACCCATTACCCTTCATACTCTTTTCAATCACCTCACCCACCGTTCATCGACCTGCCCCTTGAGTTCAGCATCACCCATTCGATCTGCCATGAGACCCCTACTTCACCATAATCCCGACCCCCCGACCCCAATTATGATCACTCAACTCCAATACTACCTAGTCACCTTATATCATCATTCATAATCAATACACTATTCATCTACTCAGACAACATTTGTTCACACACCACTCACCTACCTAACACATATTCAACACTCACTCACCACAATGGTTACTCTTGTAAAATCAAACCGCCAAGCTAAGGCGTTAAATCGGGCATTCTCGTGAGTCTCTCTACATAGGTATTTTTTCTTCTTAATTCTCACATATTTATTTTTACTGCATTGCATTAGATAAGACACCTCCATACATCAAAAAAACAACAAAAACACTAAAATACTTTTTTTACATCACTCACCGAATCTGCTGAGGATGGTTTCTGATAAGCAAGGGGGTGTCTGCATAATTTTCAAAATTACACATTTTTTAAAACTACATATTTATCATAAAAAGGTTTTCCCATAAAAATTTGCATATTAAAGAATGAAATAAAAATTTGCAAATTAAAGAATCAAATAAAAATTTGGAAAATCTTCTGAAAATGTTTTTTCTGAAAACATCAACAAAATATTTTCAAAAAAACCAAATCCTTCCCATTTTCATCCTATTTTTGAGGAATCGTTTTTCATTGCATAGATCTAGACTGAAGCTGAGTTGACCTAACCTACTTAATTCCATCAGAATTTTACTTGGCTTGAGTTTTGAAGCTTTCTTCAGGTCTATATGGACTTTATTCTCTCAGCTCTGCTAACTCTACTGGTGAATGAACTTCTGTATATAACTAGATCACTGATGCGGCTAAAGATCGGTTTACGGCTATTTAGAAGAAAAGCCGCATGGGATCCTAGTCGATCAAACAAAGATCGATTTTATTAAGAAAAACCTTACACTAATTATTTAACCAGGGAAGTGTTCCTGGGTCGAACACAAGGAGGCATGATAGGCTATTTTTAATTTTTAAGAGAAAATATTTTTGTGATTATTTTATCTCTTCTTAAAGCGATCAAGGAAAAAACTACAATTTTTATGGAGTTTTTATTTTTTAAATTTTTATTTGATTTTATTCTTTTCCAATATTTATTTATTTTTCAAAGTGGTATTTTTCACACAATTTATTTATGATATAATAGGTGGAATATAGATGGAATATTTGTGATACTATATAGTAGGTGAAATGATCGAGCAACGGGCTCGAAGAACAGACGAAAACAAATCAAAATGGAGACAATTTACGAAGAATTAAATCACGATAAAAACATGACAAAAATACACGAAAAATTACTTGAAACCTTGCTGGGGTAATTGCGTAACTACCCTAAAAAAATCTACGAACAATTATGTAAAAAATAAGTCCAAAACTCCCCTACAAGTCAGGGGTATAATTGCAAGAAAAAGAAATAAAAAATGCTGCAAAAAGGTCCTCGACAGGGAAACAAGAAAGTTTACATTTAGGTCCTGTGTGGGGAACTAAATGTAATATCTGGAAAGTTTTGGAGCTTCTGGAAATTCTGGAAATCAGTGGGGCTTAGTATGCAAATTTCCCACCGTTTCGTCTGGACGGCTGTGATTAGAATC
Source organism: Ottelia alismoides (assembly GCA_037367405.1). NCBI lineage: Eukaryota > Viridiplantae > Streptophyta > Magnoliopsida > Alismatales > Hydrocharitaceae > Ottelia > Ottelia alismoides. Next base: position 229,876 of record JAZKJV010005944.1, read on the forward strand.
CGAGGTGCGATCTGGACCGTTCGTTGATGGCCACGTGTCGTAAGGCTGTACTGCCACTGTTCTTGGGCCGTTCTTCAGGTTCATCGCGGGTGGATGACAACAGCATCTTCTCCGAATTTCTACGGGTAGTTAGCGATGAGCTAGGGTCTCCGGCGGGGCCAGAGGGTTAGCTCCTCTAACCCTCGAGCTCGCCCGCGGTGGATGTCAGGCAGAGATGGCGCAGAGCGGTGGCGGAAACTCGATGAAGTTGGACGTTCTCTACTCCTGGAGGTTAATGGAGTTTGTTACGCCTCTTTTGAATCGCGATTTTCTTGAGGATTTAAGGCTTCCAGATGACTCGAAGTTGCTCCAAATTAAAGACGAACCTCCAAATAAGAATTGTGTGTTCTCGATTCATGAGAAATCGACTAAAGGATTAAATGTTTCCAAGCTCAAAAATGGCATTTCCAGACTTTGATGAAATTTGCGTGCACAATATATGAAAAAGGGAACGCGATTTAGATGGATTTGAAACGATTGGTGAATTCAATTTGGGTGTGCATGTAAACTAGTTGTTTAGGCTAACTAATTACTTGCATAGCCACGCTAATCGTGGAACGACGATCGAGAAGAAATTTGATAAAGATGGAGGTAGAGATTTGTGAAAATAGAGGTGTATTACCTCTGGTAGTTGCTGCGACGGTCGATCTTCGCTGGAGCTGGGCGTACGCGTGGCGGCGATGCAAGGGCTGACAAGCACATTGGAACCTCCTCCGATCTCCCTTCTTCCATGCGAGCCGACGAAGAGGAGCTGTCACCTCCTGGAATGGCCGGAATCGAGAGGGGAAGGTTGGGGTTCGGCCACTGGAACTAGGTGTCTCAGGTGGTTAGGAAAGTTAGTTGCGAACTGTCCACTTTGGAGGTTTATATAAAGAGTATTCGTGAGCTCAACGTTAAATCCAATGGTGGTCGAATGTCTAGCTTATTAGAGGAGTCGAATCAAAGGTTTAGATCGCCATAATGGATTATAATGTGCGCAGAATAATTCGGTGAAGAGAGCTGGTCAGAACAGAAAGGCTAACAACCTTCTTGAAGAAGATGAACCAGGTCAGCACCTGGTTGGCCAGATGTGAAAATTGCTTAGTAATTCAATATTAGATAGTAAATAGTGTTATTTTAAATAGGTATAAAAACAAGAAATGTAAATAATTTAATTATTTGTTTATAGAATAATTACTTTTTATAAATAATAAATATTATTCAAAATATAAATATTATATTAATAAATATGTATAGATAAATAGGTTTTGGAATTTTAATTTAATAAATAAATAATTAAAAATTAATTTTATATTTTCTTAATTATCAGAATAATAAATAGAGTTGTGTGAATTTTTAAGGATTTTAATAAATTAATTTACATATATTAATATATATAGGTATAAGTTATCCAGTTCATTTTCACCTATAATTTATGGTTTTTGATTTTATTAAAATAATAAATAAGCTCCAAAAAATATGAAATAAATTAGGGTTAAATTACAAGATCATGAAAATAATTAGAAATTATAAAATTAATAAAACTATAGATAATGTGGTCTACCTAAAAGAAACAGCACAGAAACACCGTTGTCATTTGGTCCTAAAATCGACTTTTTGTAAACGAACTCCGAATTCGATGAAACTCTATTAATGAAAGAATATTATTTTATGAACTTTAAAGGTGAGTAGAGTGAAATTGGAGTTCGTATGAAGAAGTTATGATGTTTGGAAGTTGAGATTTTGACAATTTTCAAGCTGGATTTCTTAGCATATATACAGGGTAATATTTTTAACTTATTTCTATATTTTTATATAGATTTTTAGAAATAATTAGGAAAAGAGTTTGGTGAAAAATATGTACATATGAATTAATTAAAAATCATTGAAGTTTTGTATCTATTTGACAAATAGTGGAAAGTACATGAAGTGTGTCTTAATTTATTTTTAGGGTTTTCTTTCCTTATCTCCCCCTACTTATTGGTTTGTCGACCAATCCATTCTGACTTGGTCTCGGGGGTTAGGTTATAAATATACCTTGCAGTTATATTTATATTTATAAGTCATCTTGTACATATATACATATCTCCAATCTGCCTTATTTTCTTTTTCTTTGTTCTTTATTTATTTACATGATTTTAATGCTTAAAGTGAAGATTTATTCATGAATAAAGCTTTTATAAAAAAAATGGGAATTAATTAATATTTACATGTATTTGTTAAGGGTTTTAAGACAAAATACAACAGAAAAGTTAATGAATCATGGATTCATCAACCCCCTATACTTAAACTTTCTAGTCCCTTAGCAAACACTTAGTTGAAAAAGTAAGTGAAAAAGAAAGAAAGTTAGAATGAATTTGTTTTCCTAAATCAATTCATGAGAACAGACAAAGGACAAAGCTCGATTGGGCCTGAAAAAAGCATTTTGTCGGAGCCTTTACTAGGATTAGGATTTTATCCTCAACAGTCCTCAAGTTCCACAAATCCATATTCTAGATCACTTCATCAGCTAGTTCAGACTCACTTATTCATATCGCAAACTCTATCATCCTTGAAGTCAATTTGTACACTGTGTGAATTGATTTAGCTCTTCTTGCTTAGAAAAATGAAGAAACCGTCCATCCTGGCTATACACTTCTATGGCTTCCTCATCCAGCTACTCTTTCCTCGGGGAGGGAGGTATTCCCTTCTGAGGTCAGTTCGTGCTATGTCCACAATCGAATATAGAGAGAAAGTAGAAGAATGAGAAAGGAAGTGGAGTGCGATCAGTGTAGACGCATCTCCTTGTGAAGCTCAACCGGTGTAGCTAAGTCTCCACTAAGATGTGAAGGCATTTTTGGTGGAAGCTTGGACCATTGTGGTCGTATTTGGTGGCTTCTTCTTTTATTTGACTTTGTAATTTGCTTGCACTGCATTCATCTTTTTGTGCCTCGACGGATATAGTATCTTTTTATTCCGTCCCTTTTTTGAGGTCTTAGAAAAATTGTGTAAACAGATCCTTCCCTCGTTCGAAGCAACTATCGCAACCCCAATCTCTCCCGTCACATCAATTCCACAAAGATAAGGATAGAAACGCACTACCAAGATGTACTGCCCTTCGTAACTCCATACGAGTTGAGCTAAGTGCAGAGTGCATGTGTTCAAGATTGGTTCACTGGTGTAGAGTTGTACGGATGACACCAAATGGTCTACTTAAGCACATATGACTTGATTTCTCGAATATGGTCTTACAGAACCCAAAGATTTTTAGTCAAAAGACCTAAAGAGTCTAAATTCCAAATCCTAACTAGGATCCTTACAACTAAAGTTAAAGGCCGTAATCAAGCTCCATCCTTTAGACTATACTCAATCCATAGTTCCAGAAATCAAACTTATTCTGAAAAATGCGAATGCAAATGCAACCATGTTTTTGTGAAGTATATTTTCTGAATTTTACTCATTTTTATGGATTTTAAGGCTTTTGTTTTTTTTATGACTTTTAGGACTTTGTACTTTTTATGGATTTCCTGTTTTTTATAAACAAGTTTTTGTATATGAATTTTATAAGATATATTTTATTTGGGTTTAATATCTAATGTATTTTACGGATTTTATCTAAAAAGGATTTTACAAGGATTAAATGATTTTTACACATGTTTTAATAAATATGATTTTAAATAACTATTATACAAATTTTAAGTACAAATTTTAAATACTTATAATAATTACAAATTTAGATACAAGTTTTAGACATATTTTACTTATTTACAAGGATTTTATAAATAATAAATATATAATTGGATTTTAAATTAACCCTCACCCACTTTTTTATGGATTTTACAGATATAGAAAAAATACATAAAAGTACGAGTTATGGACAAAAGTATATATATAATATATATGCACCCCCCTATACTTAGCTTGTGCTATGTCCTCATAGCGTCAAAAGAGAAAAAGGAGGAGATAACTTATGCTATGTAAATGAGGGTGAAAAAATATAGAAAATACAAGTCAGTTAACCCCCCATACTTGCGATCAAGTCATCGTAAGTATAACAGAAGAGCAAAAACGAGGTGACTGAGTAAAAAGAATATACAACAAAGGCACAAAAGAAATAAAGAAAACGAAATCATCAAAATCACTCGGTCCCCCCCTATACTTAGGATAAGGCATCCTAAGTATAGAAAAGAGTGTAGCCAAAAATCGGAGACCAGTGATTTGTGAAAAAGAAAGGATATACAAAAGAATCGGATCAATATATAAAACGTCAATCAGCGAACAATCGGTCCCCCCTATACTTAGGATATGGTATCCTAAGCATAAAAGATGAGCAAAAATGGGGACGATTGTGGTCTAGGAAGAATATACAAATGTTGTGGATCTCCATAAATCGAATGGCTCAAAAGAATTTGTACAGAATGAGATGTAGAGAAAGAATGATCATATCGAATGGCTCAAAAGAATTTGTACAGAATGAGATGTAGAGAAAGAATGATCATAATACGGGCCAGATGATCAGTAATCTCGACGAAGTGCTTCAGCATCTGCCCGTTAACCACGAACAGTTCTGCACCAGGTGACACATCTGATATTGCTATACTTCCATTGTAGTGCACCGTTCTGACTATGTAAGGTCCTTCCCACTTGCTTTTTAATTTTCCAGGAAAAATTCTCAATCTCGCATTGAACAAGCAGACTTTCTGCCCCAGGACAAAGATCTTGTACCGAATATGTCTGTCATGCCATTTCTTCACTTTGTCCTTATAAATGAGAGTGTTCTCATATGCTTGATTTCGAATCTCTACTAGCTCATTCAGATCTATCTTTCTCTTGGCTCCTGCTTTCTGTGTATCCAGTAAAATTTCTTGAATAACACATTGAGATTTGTGCATGATCTCTACGGGCAAATGGCAGGGCTTTCCATAAACCAATCTAAATGGTGAAGTACCTAAGGGAGTTTTGTATGCAGTACGATATGCCCAAAGAACCTGATCTAGAAGCTGTGACCAGTTCTTCCTATCTGGTCGTACTAATTTCTGGAGAATTGATTTCACCTCCTTATTTGAAACTTAAGCCATGTCGTTCGTCTGTGGGTGATAAGGAGAAGCTACTATGTGATCAATGCTGTATTGCTTCACTAGCTTTTTGACCTCCTTATTAATAAAATGGCTACCTCCATCTGAAATAAGAATACGTGGGATCCCGAACCGCGAAATAATGTGTTCCTTTAGGAACTTGCAAACTATCTTACTGTCTGCGGTTCGTGCGGGTATAGCCTCCACCCATCTACTAGCATAATCTACAGCGAGAAGAATGTACTCAAAGCTGTTGCTGGAAGGGAATGGTCCCATGAAATCTATGCCCCACGCGTCAAAGATCTCGCAAATAATGACAGGTCGCATCGGCATTGCATCTCTAGCACTGACTATCCCTACTTCTCTCTGACAATCTGGGCAACTCTTCACAAATGTGCAGACATCTCTATTAAGAGTCGGCCACCATAATCCGCTCTGAAGTACCTTCTGCGTTGTCCTCTTCCCTGAGTGATGTCCCCCCTGACTCTAAAGAATGACATAAAGTGAGGACACTATTATATTCCTTCTGAGGAATACGCCTGTAAATACAATCTGGTCCTTCATGAAAAAGAATTAGATCCTCCCAGTGGTAGTATCGTGCCTCAGAAACTAGTTTATCGACTCGATTCCTTGGCCAACCTTGAGGACTTTTCTGTGTGACCAGAAAATTCACTATATCTGCATACATAGATGTTCGGTAACTGTAAAGATGCTCTCGTTAGGAAATCTCTCTGCAATCTCTGGCGTGTACTCATCTAAAGGCTGATCTGTCTGTAATCAGGAGAGGTGATCAACTACCACATTCTTTACCCCAGGTTTATCTTTAATGTAAAAATCGAATTCCTGAAGTAAAAGAATCCATCTAAGAAGGCGTGCCTTAGCATCCTTATTTTCCATCAGAAATCGGATAGCTGAATGATCTGTGTAGATTGTGATTTTCTAGCCAAGAAGATAAGATCGGAATTTATCTAGAGAGAATACCACCGCCAACATCTCTTTTTCTGTCATTGTGTAATTGCGTTGAGCATCATCTAAGGTTCTGCTGGCATAGTGGATAGCAACGAGAAGTCCATTCCTCCTCTGTCCTAATACAGCCCCGACCGCAAAATCTAAAGCATCTGTTAGGATCTCGAAGGGTAGAGACCAATCAGGCGGCTGTAGGACAAGAGCACTGATAATCTTTTCCTTTAGTGTGAGGAAGGCATTAAGACATTTATCATCTAACAAGAAATCGATGCCTTTGCCTAATAATTCAGTTAACGGTCGGCGATCTTGGAGAAGTCTTGGATAAACCGTCGGTAAAAGCCGACATGACCCAGAAATGACCGTAACTGCTTGATATTGGATGGTTGTTCGAGGCACTTGATGACATCCACCTTGGCAGGGTCAACCTCCATGCCTCGCTGGGAGATGACGTGCCCAAACATGATCCCGTGTGTAACCATAAAATGTCTCTTTTCCTAGGACAGAAGGAGATCTACCTCACAACACTTTTGAAGAACCTAGTCTAGATACGCTAAACAATCATCAAAGGACTCACCATAGACCGAAAAATCATCCATAAAAACCTCTAGAAAATCACCGGCCATGTCCGCAAAAATAGCAAGCATACACCTTTAGAAAGTAACAGGAATGTTGCACAATCCAAAGGGCATCCCTCTAAAGGCATACGTGCTGAATGGACATGTGAAGGTGGTTTTCTCCTGGTCTTCAGGAGCAATTGTTACCTGGTTGTATCCGGAGTAACCATCAAGGAAACAGAAGTACTCCTTCCCTACCAACCGTTCTATGACCTGGTCTATAAAAGGCAAAGGGAAGTGGTCCTTCCTCGTCGCGGCGTTCAATTTTCTATAATCAACGCACACCCGCCACGACATGGTTACACTCTTTGGAATCTCCTATCCACTCTCATTATTAACCACCTGAATTCTCGACTTCTTCGAGACAACATGTAATGGGCTAACCCATTCAGAGTTGGTGATGGGATAAATGAACCCTGCTTCGCACCATTTTGTAATCTCTTTCTTGATAACTTCTAGTAAAACCGGATTCAGCCTACGCTGAAACTCTCTGGAGGGTTTGCTGTCATGATCGAGTTATATATGGTGAGAACACAAAGCAGGATTAATCCTGCGGAGATCGGATACAGTCCACCCAATAGCCTTGTAGTTTCTTTCTAGAACCTCCATCAAACGAGATTCTTGTTTGTCGGTCAAAGATGAACTGATAATGATCGGAAACTGTCGGTGTGGACCCGCAAGGAAGGCGTATTTCATATTTGGTGGCAAAGTTTTTAATTCTGGTAAGGTAGATTCTGGCTCTACTGAAACCTCATCCATATGTGTATTGGGATCTGTATCGGTTATGGATTTGTCTGCGATTTGGTTATCCACCATTTCAGTGTGCTCTAGAGTCGGACTACAGAAGATGTTCAAAACATCATCCGACTCGCTACTATGCTCATCCTCAGACTGATCAGAGGAAAATAACTCAGCTAAATAAAATTTAGTCTCTAGATCATCTAAAGTGGAAGAAATGTGTAAATTCTCTGAATCTGAAAGATCTGCAATAAACTCCTCAGAAGTCTGATCCCTTTGCTTCTCATCATCCAAGCTAAAATATAAAGTACCTTCCGAAGAATCACCCACTATAATCTCGGACCCATAAACACTCTTGGGTCTCTACTTGATATCTTTTGAGGTCATCAAGACGGACCTCATCCATGTAATCGCAGGTGGCTAAAGAACTCAAAAAATCAGAAGATGCATCACTAGATGTGTTGGAATCTCTCGCCATCTCTATATGTACCTTCTCGCCCTCGGTGCGAAAAAATACCTTCCTTATATCGTAATCGAAGAGAGCCTTTGCGGTCTCTAAGAAAGGCCTCCCAAGAATGATTGGGGTAAGGTGTAACTGTGTAGGACAATCCATGTCCAGGACCGTAAAGTCCACTGGGAATTGCAAACCCTGCACGGTTACGATAGCAATCCTTAGTATACCCTTAGGTCTCTTTACATATCAATCAATAAACTGAAGGATCGTGTGGCATTTGTAAAGAGGACCTAACTCGAGCTTATCGAGTAAAGAAGAGGGTATTAGATTGATCGAGGAACTGTTATCTAAGAGAGTCCTATCGAATTCGGCATTTGCGATCTCGCATCTGACATGATGTGCACCTGAGTCCTACTTCTTCTTCGGTAACTTATTCTGAATTGCACAAGATGTAGCCTTAGTCAAAACATGTTTCTCTATACCGGATCTCTTTTTCCTACGCATGGTGCATCGGTTTTTCAATTGATTCTTAAGCGTAGGAAAATGATCTAAGGCATCATAAAGCGGGATCTTAAAAAAGATGTGATCTTTAAGTAAATGCTCGGTATCTGGAGTCACAACATTCTTTTTGTTATTTTTATTTCCTTTTCCAAACAATGCATCGGGAAAAGGAACAATGTCAGGAATCAAAAAATTCAAAATTTTTATTAATATTGGAATCAGCTTGTACATCGAGAGTTTCAGAATTATATACAAAACTCTCTAAAATAGGGGAAGATATGTTTTTCTCAGGAGTATCTGCATGGTCTGGCGTGATGTCATCGTCTGATTCGCCAATGTCCATATCAACTGTATCGGCATCGCTGCCTTCTCTTGGATCTGTAAAGTGGTCCTCATCAACATGTTGGTTCTCCTCCTCAGCATCAGAATCTTGCTGCTCATGGATTTGCTCTTGCTCCTCTAGTACCCTCTCCTCTACTCCAGCAGGTGCTCGTGGTGATTTACCGCTCCTGAGACAAATAAAGTTAGATAAAAATTCAGGAAACAAGATCTTACCTGTAGTGTTGTCTACCTGATCTGGATGCCTCCTCTTGTTGTTCGGGTTCATCTGAGGCTGGGCTGGAAGAGTGGTCTTCGATGTAGTTAACTCGTCCAGACGATGGTTAACCTGATCCATCTCGGTCTTATGCGTAATCTGGAGCGTACTCAGCATATCCATGATTTGATTTAGTGCTTGGGCCTGCGAAGACATCTCAGGTTCGATGTGGTGGCCCTGGCTTGCTCCTCTCTCCTGCCTTGGCATGTATTGCTGAGAGGTGGAAGGCTGGGAGAATCTTTGCAGTGTGGAGGAAGATTGCTGCGGCTGCTTATAAGGATATGTCTGTGAATAACGAGCAGGATGCTGGTATGATTGTAGTCTCTGATAAACATTCTGGTGAGACTGCTACTGCATGAAGTTCTGGTGGTGCTGGAAATGTGGACGTCCATGCTGCGGATGACTGTACGGTTGCTGGTGATGATGCGTTATACTCGGTTACTGAATCGGAGTATACCAAATCCTGTTAATCTTGAGAGTGGCATGCGACTCAACATCCATATCTGAAGCACTAGTGATCTGGCCGGGATTGGCATGAGACTGATCCTCATGCCAATCGATCTGCGGAGTCTATGGCTCACTCTGTATGTAGTGAATGTAACGGGTTGGTGGAGCGGGTAAGATCCTCCGTGTAGGTTGTGCGGTCGAAGAAGACTGGCATTGCTGGTACTTAAGCTGAAGCTCAGAAACCTCCTTCGAAAGATCACTCAGCTGCGGAGCCAGTAAAGCGCCTTATCGGCTAGGGCGAAGGGAATGGCTTTGAGGCGAACAGACTCATGCGTAACTCCTGGATAGCTAGACGTACCACAAATCATCTCGAATTGCTGTAGAAAGGTAGACGGCTCCTCTGTGGCATTCCTGTAGAACTTGGGAAGCAGTGATATGAAGGACGGTCTCAACTCGTATGACCCTTGATTCAGCGGTAGCCGAATCCAGTGATGGAGCGTTCTCACGCCTGGGTCATACTCTTCCCGTAAAGTAGCGGGAACTGCTACAGGCGGTAATTGGTTCCCGACCCCTACTCGCAGCGCGACTATCTCAATCCGCAACTCATTCTGAGTTCTGAATTGTTCTCGAATCTGGATATTCATCTGTTGCAGCGTGTCGAGAATCCTGGTCGTAATATCTGCGGAGTCTGGTCTTCCTTTGTGATGTTCCTCAGCTGGTGGCCTCTCATCTGCTGGTCCTTTTCCGCGAGCCATCTGCTTCAAATTCTCTGGAAAAGAAAAGCTCTCGTAAGAATTCGGCTGGAGATGTTGATGTATCGAGGCAAGGGTATGCCTCAACAGTCTGGCCAGGAAGCGAGGGAGTCTGGGTCTGACTCTCCTCAAGATCAGATGGTACCATCTTGGGAATAGAGTCATCCCAAGCTTGTGAAGATGTACGATCGACGGTGGACGATCGAAAGCTCAAGGAGTCTGAGCAGAAAAGCCGTCGAAACGTTATCTTCGATATCAAGAGAATGATCGAGAGAGCACGATTTATGATTCAAAGGAGAGGGAAAATGCGTAAAGCTGCGGTAACTCACGCCCCACAAGCAAACACAAAGCAAACCCCGCTTTCACCAACACAGCCCGGTGAAGACCGTAAGAGTTCGGTCTTTTATCTTGTCGGTTTTAGGGTTGTAATTAGCAAGCAAGTAGAATCGGTTATCTCGAGCTGATGCAAGCTGATCGGTGCCCGATATTTTCTCCGAAATACTGGCCCGAGTCTTTACAGAAAATCACTTGCACTCAGCCAGTATGGGAATAAGTACGGACCGTTTCCGGCTACCCATGTTACTTGAGGACAGAGCCTTGCACAGTGTCCTCTAAACCTCCCACTCTCCTAAGTAAACCCGGACCGTTTCTGGCTACCCGAGCGTACCCACTGAGGAACAGTGATTAGATGCATAGACTAAGTAGTGTTTCGCGAGAAATACGGGGTTTTGGCTCTAGCCTTATGGGCCGTCTCTCGCTCACTCACTCTGAGAAGATGTGCTGGATTACTCTCCCAAATCAAATGAACCATTACGTTTTTTAGGTCAGATATCTTTAGCAATCCCGATTTATTTTGTGGTTTTATAATTTTTTATTGAGTTTTTTAAAGCAAGCGTCTACTTTTTTATTTTCTTTTTATAAGAATCCTAAAATCATGCACCTAGGTTGCAAATCCTAAGACTAACTACGTAGGTACAATCAGATAGAATAAAAAAACCTAAGCAAGCATCTATCGGAAAAGTCGCAGAAAAACCGTCGAGGCGAGAAAACCGCGGTGGGTGCCCTGATCCCCCGAATACACGGTACTCGGTGAATCAGACCCCGAAAAAAGATTGGGGGGGGGGGCAGTACATGTCGAGATGTCATTAATGGACCCCTTCTACTAGAGTTCAATACAACTTCTCTCTCTTCTCTCTCTTTTACAAAATTCCACTACTTAATTTCTACCCTCTGTTGCCGACTCGTAAAGAAAGAGTCGACCTCTGCTCTTTCAACTGACTCAGCTTCTTAAGAAACCGGCTGATCCTGCAGGCCCTACAAAAATTAATTAGCGGTCTAAAAAAATCGAGAAACGAGTCGAGAAAAGCTGTAAGAAAAACCGAAGAAACGCTACGAAAAACAAAACAAAAAGAAGAGTGAAAATAAAATCACAAAATATGTAAAAAAAATCAAAATACACTAACGCCTCCCTAGCAACGACACCATTTTGATGCGACTAAAGATCAGTTTACGGCTTTTTAGAAGAAAAGGTTGTCGGTGTAGAAAAGCAACAAAGGGATCCTAGTCGATTAAACAAAGATCGATTTTATTAGGAAAAACCTTACACTAATTATTTAACCAGGGAAGTGTTCTTGGGTCGAACACAAGGAGGCAGAATATGGTATTTTGAATTTTTTAAGAGAAAATATTTTTGTGATTATTTTATCTCTTCTTAAAGCAATCAAGGAAAAAACTACAATTTTTATGGAGTTTTTTTAATTTTTATTTGATTTTATTCTTTTCCAATTTTTTATTTTTTTAAAGTGGTATTTTTCACACAATTTATTTACGATATAATAGGTGGAATATAGATGGAATATTTATGATACTATATAGAAGGTGAAACGGACGAGCAATCGGCTCGCAGAACACATGAAAACAAATCAAAACGGAGACAATTTATGACTAATCAAATCACAATAAAAACACGACAAAAATGCATGAAAAATTACTTGAAACATTGCTGGGGTAGATGCGTAACTACCCTAAAAAAAAATCTACAAAAAATTATGTCAAAAATAAGTCCAAAACTCCCATACAGGTCAGGGTATAATTGCGAGAAAAAGAACAAAAAATGCTGCAAAAAGGTCCTCGACAGGGACCGTTCTGAAAAGAAAACAACAAAGTTTACATTTAGGTCCCTGTGTGGGGACCTAAATGTAATATCTGGAAAATTTTGGAGCTTCTGGAAATTCTGGAAGTCGGTGGGGCTTAGTATGCAAATTTCCCACCGTTTCGTTTGGACGGCTGTGATTAGAATCTGAGACGCGATCTGGACCGTCTGCTGATGGCCACGTGTCGCAATGTTGTACTGCGACTGTTCTTGGGCCGTTCTTCAGGTTCTTCACGAGTGGCTGACGACGGAGTCTTCTTCGAATTTCCACAGGTAGCTGGCGACAAGCTAGGGTCTTCGGCAGGGCCACAGGGTTAGCTCCACTAACCCTCGAGCTCGCCCGCGGTGGATGTCAGGCGGAGATGGCGCAGAGCGGCGGCAGAAACTCGATGAAGTTGGAGGTTCTCTACTCATGGAGGTTAACAGAGTTTGTTACGCCTCTTTTGTATCGAGATTTTCTTGAGGATTTAAGGCTTCCAGATGACTTGAAGTTGCTCCAAATTAAAGACGAACCTGTAAATAAGAATTCTGCATGCTCGATTCACGAGAAATCGGCCAAAGGATTAAATGTTTGCAAGCTCAAAAATGGAGTTTCTAGACTTTGATGAAATTTGCGTGCAAAATATATGAAAAAGGGAACGCGATTTGGATGGTTTTGAAACAATTGGGGAATTGAATTTGGGTGTGCGTGCAAACTAGATGTTTAGGCTAACTAATTACGGGCTTAGCCATGCTAATTGTGGCACGACGATCGTGAAGAAATTTGATAAAGATGGAGGTAGAGATCTGTGAAAATAGAGGTGTATTACCTCTGGTAGCTGCTGTGACGACCGATCTTCGCCAGAGCTGGACATGCACGTGGCGGCGATGCAAGGGCTGACGAGCACCTTGGAACCTCCTCCGATCTCCCTTCTTCCACGCGAGCCGACGAAGAGGAGTTGTCACCTCCTGGAATGGATGGAATCGAGAGGGGATGGTTGGGGTTCTGCCACTGGAAATGGGTGTCTCAGGTGGTTAGGAATGTTAGTTGCGAACTGCTTTGGAGGTTTATATAAAGAGTTTTCGTGAGCTCCACGTTAAGTCCAATGGTGGTCGAATGTCTAGGTTGTCAGGGGAGTCGAATGAAAGGTTTAGATCGCCAGAATAGATTATAATGTGTGCGGAATAATTCGGTGAAGAGAGCTGGTCAGAACAGAAAGGCTAACAACCATCTTGAAGAAGATGAACCAGGTGCTGACAAGTGTCAGCACCTGGTTGGCCAGATGTGAAAATTGCTTAGTAATTCAATATTAAAGAGTAAATAGTGTTATTTTAAATAGGTATAAAAAGAAGAAATATAAATAATTTAATTATATAATTTATGGAATAATTGCTTTTTATAAATAATAAATATTATTCGAAATATAAATATTATATAAATAAATATGGATAGATAAATAGGTTTTGGATTTTTAATTTAATAAATAAATAATTAAAAATGAATTTTATATTTTCTTAATTACTAGAATAATAAATAAGGATTGAGTGAATTTTTAGGGATTTTAATAAATTAATTTACATATATTAATAAATATAGGTATAAGTTATCCAGTTCATTTTCACCTATAATTTAGGGTTTTTGATTTTATTAAAATAATGAATAAGCTCCAAAAAATATGAAATAAATTAGATTTAAATTACAAGATCATGAAAATAATTATAAATTATAAATCTAATAAAACTATAAACAATGTGTTCTACATAAAATAAATAGCCCAGAAACCCCGTTGTCATTTGGTCCCAAAACCGACATTTGTAAACGAACTCCGAATTCGATGAAACCACCTCTATTAATTAGAGAATATTATTTTATGAACTTTAAAGTTGAGTAGAGTGAAATTGGATTTCATAGGAAGACGTTATGATGTTCGGAAGTTGAGATTTTGACAATTTTCAAGCTGGATTTCTTGGCATATATACAGGGTTATTTTTAACATATTTCTATATTTTTTATATAGATTTTTAGAAATAATTAGGAAAAGAGTTTGGTGAAAAATATGTGCATATGAATTAATTAAAAATCATTGAAGTTTTGTATTTATTTGATAAATAGTGGAAAGTACATGATGTGTGTCTTAATTTATTTTTAGGGTTTTCTTTCCTTATCTCCCCCTAGTTATTGGTTTGTCGATCAATCCATGCTGACTTGGTCTCGGGGGTTAGGTTATAAATATACCTTGCAGTTATATTTATATTTATAAGTCGTCTTGTACATATATACATATCTCCAATCTGCCTAATTTTCTTTTTCTTTTTCTTTATTTATTTACATGATTTTGATGCTTAAAGTGAATATTTATTCATGAATAAAGTTTTTATAAAAGATGGGAATTAATTAATATTTACATGTATTTGTTAAGGTTTTTAAGACAAAATGCGATAGAAAAGTTAATGAATCATGGATTCATCAATCACCTAAGCAACTAGTAGCACTCTTAAACTCTTCATTGGATCTTAAACAAGTACACATTCCACTTAGATTGATTGTGTTTATTTTATGAGATATTGTTACAATCTAGTTGAGGTGAGGAGTTGTCCTCTTGATTGTGCCAATGTCTGAACCTTGTCTATGGTCAATGAAGGAACTTGACTCAAGAGTAACATAATCTCTCTAGTCTAAGTGTGTCAACAAATAAGACAATATCGTGTTTCATAAGTCAATATTAAACCGATGCTACCTTGATGCCAAATACAAAGAAAAAACACCAAAATAGGTATAGCACAATACAAAAGAATGCCGAATACCATCAATTATGCAAAAACTAGCAAAGCAAAGCAATGGAAAAAGATCCACCAAATAACCCTACTCCACCAACATGTAATTCAAAGATACTACCTAATTTGTTAAAAGAGGTCAAAAGAGGCCCAGGATTATATCTGCAAAAGGAAAAAATGAGAGCAACAGACCGAAGCGGTCTACAAAAAAACCCTGAAAGTTAAGTCCCCAATCATCACATGAATTACGGACCTATTTTTTTATGTTGATATACTTGGGTGAAAAGAGACTATGACTGAACTCATGTGGGGACTAAGACTATATGCATAGGGAATCATTCAGTACATTGATAGATTGTGTTGTTATCTCGTTATATCGACTCAAAAAAGCTAGAAAAATCACAAACACTGTTTATATCCACTCAAGTTCAAAGAGAATACGTGTTGATTAGAAGGATCTGACTTGATCGACTTTCTGATACCATTTTGATTTTGTGGGAACTGAAATACTGTTGAAACTACAAACTCGAGTTAAGTCGATAATTTGAATAAATCTTTAATCCATGCGTTGACTGTACTGAAGTTTGTGTATTTGTATGGTTTGGATCTAAAAAATCAAGACTTTGTGGGTGTGTCTGATGCAAACCCTCACACATTTCATCTTGAATATATCCCTCATCCTTCATTATTATTTATCTTATTCTTGCTCGAGACTAGCAAGATTTAAGCATGGGGGTGTTATGATTACATCATATACTAGCATAACATACTCAAATTCGGAGAAGAATGACCTTAATGTTTGACGTATACACCTCAGTCTCGCATAATTCACATTATATTTATTTAATATGTGCAACAGAGAAAACTTTCGTAATTACTTGATAAATCCCAGATTTATATCACTAAGTACCAATATTATCTCTTTTGCTTAAGTTAATCACAAGATTCATTAACTAGTTAACACCAATTGCTATTTTAGGTGTTGTATATTATTGACACTATTTAATATAATTTTTTAACCTCATATTATTCTATCATTTTATGTACTTATTTCTCAGAAAAATCAAATGAAAAGTAGATTAATATTATCTATAAATAAATTCACATAAAACAAAAAAAATACAGAAAAAATAAACAAAAGAAAATAAAAGAAAATTGTTTTGTATTGTTTCATTTAGTGTGCAATTTTTATTTATGTATAGAAGGCCTCTGATCTCTTTGACATCTACATAAAAATTTTAGATCTCATCGAGATTTTCAACTTTCATGTTCAACACTTTTTTTAATTCAATTTCTATCTAATTCTTGCTAAATTTTCATAATTTTCTGCATTACGCTTAATTATCATTGTGCGACGTGACATATTCTCCACTTACTACGTGGCCCGACCCTACTCTTTTGTCCACTCATTTTGTGAATTGTCTGAACATCAGATCAGACCACTGCCATACAATCTTGCCCGCTCTGCACTCCACCACTCAATCTGATATCAAGATAAGATCGGACCTCTTTGTTAGTGCCTCCCTTACAATCGTTAGATTTCCATATCCAATGGCTATCCTGTCTCCTTCAACCTCCGCCTACCTCTTCCAAGTGATGCATTTCTTCACAACTTCTCAACTTCTCCATTTTTCACAACCACCTCCATAAACCACTTCCCCAACTTCCATCACCCTAAGCTCTACCTTGTTGTCCTAATCCTCGGCTGCCATCTTGAACCACCCAACTTTCTCTTTCCTAGTCGGTGGTGGTGGTTGAAACCACTACCTTTCTTCGCCAAACCTCTAAACTTCCATCTCCTTAAAACCTCAATTCTAGCCATCTGCAACCACATCTGCCACTTGTCTATGGTTTCTCCCTGTATCCTCTTCGTCTAGGTGATAGTTAGGATTATAATAGATCGTCAAATCGAAGGAAGACCACCGGCGAGATACTCGGTCTTAGAAGTCATGATTCACCCATTTCCTTGGTTGAGAGAGCTTAATCTTTCCGTCGGATACGTCAATCGAAGAACCGAGCAATTCATGCTCCATACAGGCAACATCTTCAACTTCTTGATTCATCACTTCATCTTCAAGGTCAACTAATTAATCAAGCTCCATTTCATTCATTGTTTACTCATTTATTTCAGATCGTACATTTGCTAATCTCTTTATCTGAGCATATGGATACCCTAGCATTCGATCAAATCATCTCTCCATCTTCATATCCTTACCCATCCATGCTCCTGCTCTGTTCGAGCGAGAAAAAAATCTAAGCTCAATTCTTCATGACCATAGAGCTTCCATTTCACCTCACATCTATCATAGAATAGTTGTTATGTTCTCGTATATATGTTGGACTAGCATTGTAGGGTCATTTGTCTTCAATGGTCAGAAATTGAATCGCATCTCTGGTCTCCATTTACATCGACGGTGACACTGCATCCACAGAGTGATCTACTGTGCGATTGCTCTTCTAGAGCATTAGACGATCTTCGTGATGCCTTCTGGAAGATCACCCAATCTTTAACGGAGGATGGGGATCACTGAGGTGTATGAGCAGGATCACCGGAGCAGAGTCCCGAGCGTCGCCTTGCATGGAGGAGCAGAAGAATGGAAGAGAAGTAGCTGCTGTTGGATCTCTCCTATTGGATGTAATCCAACGGTCGTAGTCAAGCCATGTTGAAACTCCAAGGCTATTGTTCAACCATGAGGTTCGGTTATCGAGCCTGAGTACGAGCCTCACACGAAGCATCATAAGCAGACACGTGGTCTGAGCCTCCATTACCGAGCCTTTTCGAGCCACGTGCAACACGCACGTGACTGACCTATTTACTATGTCGTCCCTCCATTTTTTGAAGAACTGTAGATAAGCCATTCGATTTTGTGAAAATTGCATTATAACCCCTACGAGTTATTTTAATTGCACTTTAGTCCAAATTTGTCCTGTTTGTAATAAAACTTGATGTTTTTCTTGTAAAATGCCCCTGGATTGATTGTTGAATATCTTTTTATTCTATAAATCCAATTAAAGTTATTTTGGTCTCATTTGAAAGATATTTTGTTGCTCTTTCATTTGCCATGCTTGAGCTTAATTAGATCTTTAAATGAAATTGAAAATAAAATGTTAGTGTACAATTGAACCTATTATTTCTCCTGATCCTTAATTACTCATTATTAGTTATTTTTAATAATCATCATTAAGTTAATCTATGGTTTAATTGCTTGTAGACGAGGCTTGAGCATTAAAGAGAAAGTGGAATTCTAAATTGTGTTAAAATGCTTGAGACTATTTATTGCTTAAAGCTATCAATGGCTATGATTTTATGGCCTAATTAATATATAATTAATTCAGGACATTCTTGTGATTTACCCCAGTTGTTTGTTGTATTTCTACTTGCATTATGAGTGATTTCATCTCTTTGTCGTGCTTCATTTTTTCATATAAATTAAATGCATAAAAACTGTATTGAAAAACATTTTTTTGTGCGTCGTGCATTTTCTCTAAATAATTAACTTATAAATTGCCAACTAAAACGTTTAACATCTAGATTTAATCACTAAATTGCTCGCATCCTTGTGTTTGACTTTAGACTTCCCAAGTTATAAATTAAAGCCGAATCCACCTCGTAGAGATCATTCATTCCGTTCTGTATGACACTCTAAGTGCCCATACTACAACGGATCAAAATTAACTTATGCATTTAGCGCTTCATCAGATGGCACCGTTGCTGGGGACGCGACACATTTTGTGATTATTTTTAGTGTCAAATATTTTTTTAGCAATTTTTATGTTCATTATTTTTGAGCTTGTTTTGTTTGATTTTTGCTTTGTGTTCTTTTGCGATTTCTACTTAATTAATTATTTTGATTTCTCTAGAACTTCTCTAATAAACTTATTGTTTTGTGGAAGGCAGTGGAGCCGATGACTATCTAATGACCGCAGAGGCAAGGAGCTTGGAGTAACTTGCTGGAGAGCCCGCGAAGCAACTTATTGAGTAGAGAGATTATTTATATTAATTAAGTTCTTTATGTCATGTAGTAATAATTTATAACCAAATTTCCTATTTATAGTTGTTCTCAATTAAGATAGCTTGTGTGTAACGAAGGCGTATTTAACTTTATTTCTTCTTTGTAGTGGTTGTGTTGAGAGTGGTTCTCGACTTGAGTGATGTTTTAGATTCAAGCACAACGCCAAATTAGACACATCAAAGATCCCTTTTGCTTTTGATCTATTACGTAAATTTAGAAGTCACACCCAAATCTCATAAGATTCACAGTTGCAAAAATCTTAGGAGATTATAGACGCACGTAGCATACGTTGTACTTAGTCAAATTAATTGATTTCTTCATTGTTAATATAATTACTGCTTAGGTGCAGCTTTTTCGACTTGCATCATATAGCTAGAATTATAAATCTTGGTCTGCATCCACATGGAGAGTGATGGGAAGCGTTGTAAGGATCTCTAACGACTACATGCATCATTGATTGCCGATTGCATTTCGTTTTTCGCTTTCTCCCTCAGGTTTACCAACTTAAGGAATATAGAAAAAGGGATTGTACGTAAGGTGATGTTTGTTGTCACTTATCTCAAGCGATAACCAAACTCTTAAAACTGGGATCGATTTATTACAAGTTGACCTAAACAAATTGGAATCAAAGCAACCTTGTTTTACAGGTGCATAAAACCCTCATTGTTTTAATTTATTTGTAAGTGAGAGAGGGACGAAACTAGGATAAAGCCATGGCAAGATTTTCATATAAACTACTAGTTCTACAAAAATGGTTAGCCACTTCTCAGTGAGGAAATACGGGTATCCAGTAAATGGTCTGGATTTCCTTAGTAGAATGTGAGGTTTAGAAGACATTGTTTATGGCTCCATCCCCAAGTAACGGATAGCTGTATTTTTTACTATCCGTACTTATTCCTATACTATTTGAAAGTGAGTGCAACTAGCCATAAGCATCGGGACAGTTTGTAGGAAAATACATGTACCCAATAGCTCGTAACTCCTTCAAGATTTGCACGTATCATCAACTAAAACATACAAGATAAAATAGGCCATCTATCCCTGCCTTTAGTGTTGAGTTAGTGAATTCAAAAGGGTTTGTATTAATTGTTTTGTGTGAGTAACTCCGCACATTCACGTGCCTAATAGATCTAGATTTTTTATACCGAGTGTGCTCCAATTCTTTATCTCTTAAATTCGAAGATGGATAATTGATAGGATATTTGCTCGGATTTCGCAAACTTATGATTGTACCACCCAAATATCATGTCTTTATCGGTCCAGTACCCTTCTTCCTTAACTAGACCATCCCAATTTGGAAACAATCATTTTTTTGAACCGGTGTTTCATGATTCCCTCCTTGGGGGTGGTTACATCTCAACCAACCCCTTTTCTTTTTTACCCACTGAGGAAGATCACTGCCTTGGTGAAATCGATTCGATTTCATTGTCTTTATCTAGATCTCACTTCGACCCTTTGTTTGATGAAGGTAATGAGGATTTATTAGAGATGCCTCCTAGAAAGCAAAATGGAGAGGAGAAAGAATGAGAGGACCCAATGCATGCAGTATTGGCTAGGTCGACTGATGAATCCATGATTCATTAACTTTTCTGTAGCATTTTGTCTTAAAACCCTTAACAAATACATGTAAATATTCATTAATTCTCATCTTTTAACAAATCACCATTCATGTTTAAATATTCACTTTTAACCACTAAAATCATGTAAATAAATAAAGAACAAGAAAAGAAACAAAAAGGCAGATTGAATATATGTATATATATACAATATGACTTAAAATATAAATATAGCTGTAAGATATATTTATAACCTAACCCCCGAGACCAAGTCAGCATGGATTGGTCGACAAACCAAACAGTAGAGGGAGATAAGGAAAGAAAACCAGAGAACAATAATTTAACACACACATATACACCTTTCACTATTTATAAAATAAATACAAAACTTCAAAGAATTTTAATTAATCCATATGAACATATTTTTCACCAAACTCTTCTCCTAATTATTTCTAAAAATGTATATAAAAATATAGAAATAAGTTAAAAATACTAACCTGGAAATTGTCAAAATCTCAACTTCCGAACATCATAACTTCCTCATACGAACTCCAATTTCACTCTACTCACCTTTAAAGTTCATAAAATAATATTCTCTAATTAATAAAGGTGGTTTCATCAAATTCGGAGTCCGTTTGCAAAAAGTCGGTTTTGGGACCAAAAGACAATGGGGTTTTTGGGCTATTTATTTTCTGTAACACACATTATTTCTTATTTTCTTAATTTTATAATTTTTAAATTATTTCATGATCTTGTAGTTTCACCATAAATTATTTCATAATTTTTGGAGACTATTTATTATTTTAACAAAATTAAAAACCCCAAAATATAGGTATAAATGACCTACTTAGATACTAACCTTATTTATTAAAATATACAAATTAATTTATTAAAATCCATAAAAATTCGTATAAACCTTATTTACTATTCTAATAATTAAGAAAATATAAAATTAATTTTTATTTATTTATTAAATTAAAAATCTAAAACATATTTATAAATACATATTTATTAATATAATATTTATATTTTAAATAATATTTATTAATTATAAAAAGTATTTAAGCCATAATTTAGAAAATTAATTTATTTAACTTTCTTGTATTTATACCTAATTAAAATAACCTTATATACTAATTATTATCTATTTTACAAAGTATTTCAGCCTCTGGACAAACCAGGTGCTGACACTTGTCAGCACCTGGGGCCTTCTTCCCCAAGAATCTGTTGTACCAGAGCCTGCTCGACCTGCCGACTTCCACTAATTTCCCCGCCCCACTCTCGAACCTTCCGACCGATCTCAACCGTCGACCCTCTCCTCCTAACTACCAGCTACCTCGCCAGCCATTGATCTGAGCGTGGAGCCCAAGTAAACTCCCTATATAAGGCCACCAACTTCCGCCATAGCTAACAACTTTCCAACTACCCAGAGCCCTAGCTCCAGGTTATCCGACCCCCAACCTTCTAAGCCTTGTCTTGGCCGTCCTAAGGTGGTGACAGCTCCGTGCTCGACCCAGCGAGGAGGAGGACACGTCGGAGAAGGTTCCAGGGCTTCATCGGCCTTATAGCGCCGCCCACGTGAGCGTCGAAGCTCCGGTCGAAGGTCGCCGTCGAGCATCATTCCCAGGTAATACACCTTGGACTTCACAGGCCTGTTCATCCACCTTCTTCGATTTTTGCCTCGGTTTACATGCGTCGATTAGCGACGCTAATCGCTTCTTTAGGTAGTTTAATCAACTAGATTAGGCGCGCATCAAAGTTCCATCTTAGTTTCAATCAGAATCGCATCGATTAGTTCATCAAACCCTCGTCATTCTCACGCATTTCATAAGTTTTTCCGGAAGCCTGATTTTTCGCCATGTTTGATCTTGTGATTCTCTAAAACTGGTGGCCGATTCTTCACGAATCGAGCACAACAATCTTTCATTTGTAGATCAAACTTCATCGGGAGCCACTCGTAAGGATCTGGGAGCCTTTGATCTTCATCCAACGCCACCTCCAAAGATTGGACGCCAGAACAGAGCCACTTCCAGGTGGACGAGCCCGTCGACTTCATCACCGCGCCACCGCCGCTCGGAGCAGCTCCAGCCACCACTCTACCGCAGGCGAGCTCGAGGGGTGGAGGAGCCACCCCTGTGACCCCGCCGGAGCGCCAACGTCTTCGTGAGTTGGTCGTGAAACGTCGGAGAAGAAGACATCCTCACCAGCTGCGCAACGAACTCAAGAACACCAGATGCTACAGGTGACTAACACGTGGCAGGAGCAGGAGCGTCCGATCGGCGTGCGAACGTTCTCATCTCAGCCGTTGCTTGCGAACCGGTGGAAAAATTGCGAATTAAGTCCAGCAGCTTCCAGAAATTCATCTCTGCCCCCCAAGTTTCTACTATTTGCATTTAGGTCCCTTCGTAGGGACCTAAATGTAAAGTTTTGTATATATTTCTTTCAGAACAGTCCCTGAGGACCCATTTGGAAACATTTTAAGTAGTTTCTTTTGCGCTTATGCCCCTGGGCTGTAGGGGTTGTTTTGACCTCGTGTGACCTCGTTTTTGGACGGTTTCTTGAGGGTAGTTACATAACTACCCTAACTACCTCGTATAAAGTTTTCGTGAGATTTTGTCGTGTTTTCGACGTGTTTTAATTTTGACGAATCTCGCTTCGTTTTGTTTTGTTTTCTTATGATGTTCGAGCTTGTGGCTCGAACCACGATCACCCTACTATATTGTATCACCTATCTAGTATCCACTTATTATATAATAAATAAATATTTTTGAAAAATCTCCCTTTTGAAAATTAAATAAAAATTGGAAAATAATAAAATCAAATAAAAATAATAAAAATAAAAACCAATAAAAAAAGGGTTTCTTTGACTTGATTACTTAGAGAAGATTAAAAATAAAATTACAAAGATAAAAATCTAAGGAATTTATTCTGCCTCCTTGAGTTTGACCCATGAACACTTGCCTGGTTAAATATTAGTGATGGTTTTCCGAAGGAAAACCGAAATTTGTTTGATAGGTTTAAGAATCGAATTTGTTTCGCGGCTTTTTGCTACATCGACCACTTTCATCAATAAAAAGCCGCGAAACCGATTTTTAGCCTCAACAGAGTCCGAGCAAAATTAAGCACTTATGCGAGTGCAACTTGGTAAATACAATTGGGTAGAGATGCACCGATGGACGTGACATATAATCCTGGGGCAATATCAAATGGCTAATTGGTTAAGCCCAGTTGAACGTGAAGTCGAATATGAACTAAAATTGTGGTTTCTTAGTCTACTGCCACATTTCCATTAGAATGCACATGAGGAACCTTATGCATTCCTTAGGGAATTTGAGTTGGTCTGCACTAATCTTAGGCATCCTACGGTTAGCAAGTACTACATCAGGCCAAAAGCCCTCCCTTTTGCCTTAACAGATAAGGCAGATTATTGGATGAAGAACCTGGCGGTAGTTGTAACTACCTTTGCGCAGTTTAACTAACTAGATACATTCACACATAACAAGTTTCTCCCAACTTCCTAGTGAAGCATTCTGTGATACACGGGAGAGATTCAAGGATCTTTTAAAAAAGTTCCCTTATCATGGCTTAGAGCTTACCATCCTGGTTCAGTCCGTATATTGCGGTCTACATCCTGAGGTGCAGGGTTTGATTAGTGCTTCTTGTGGAGTCAGTTATACTTCATGAGGAGAAGACACTGTTTGGAGGGTTTTTGAGCAGATGGTCGAGACGAGTAGAGCATAGACCACAAGTTGACCTCAGTTAGAGACACCCATTCCATTCGTATCTAGTGAGGGAGTGAAGTCTACAATGGATCCTTTTGACATGGGTCTTATAGCAGATAAAATCACAGTAGTAGAAAGGATCGATCGGTGTATGGATGAGTTGGACAATAACTTATCCAAACTACCTAAGCAGATGGTGGAACTTTCTGAGAAGGTATCCAAGATGAGGGTACCTACTGTGCTTGCATCTGCTACCCAAGTATGGTGCCAGTCATCCTGCATTTCATAAGTACTTGAAGGTGCGATGCACACCTAGCAGAGTTAGAAGGAAGAAATCGAATAGCTTCTTCAAGACCCATGTTCTCTTAGTTGCCACTACATTTTATCTCAAGAAGCATAAATTGCCACAAAAGAAGAGATATTTAGGTGCACATTATGTGGTGAGTCATATCGATGACATAACATTTGCACGCACTTTCCAAGATAATGGTTCTTCAACCAATTTATTACTCTTTGCCTTATATGAGAAACTAATGTTGGGACATTTAGCTCGATCTAGAGTGTTACTTCAGTTTTCAAATAAATCAATGAAAAAGGCCAAGGATGAGGTCAAGAATATCATTGTCTGCATTGGGGGACAAGACTGTAGAGTCGACTTTACTGTCCTTGAACTGGATTATCCCTAATCATCGGAGAGAATAAAATTATCCTTGGGCTGCCTTTCTTTAATAACACTAGATCTTCATTCGATTGTTATAAAGGATGATGAATTTTCGTTCTCCATGTAGAGAAGTGGAGCTACAGATGAAGCAGACGAAATGGCAGTGACCCGATTCATAATCTAGCACATATTTATCTTCCTTCTCTAAGGCAGACTATGATGTAGTTAGCACAGTTGGGATTTGGGCATGGAACCCAACAATACAGAGTGAGACCGTCTCATCTGGAGAGGACAATGTACATAGAGCAATTGTTGATGCGTTGCTAGTGTTCCTGAGTTACTCACCTCCCTATCCCCTTGATGACTTAGAGGATTCTTTGGACTTGTCAGTCGCTTCCCCTTTGGAATAATCAAGAGAATTAGATGATGTGTCGGATGCAGCTTTGGCCGAATTACTGTATTTCTTTGGCTATCTCCTCCTTTTTCTTTAGTTCAGTTGGTGGATAGTATTACAGATGATTCATCTCCACTATGCAACACAACTTCATATTCAGTGGTAGTTCATCCTGATGTACGTGATGATTCATCCTTACCAGAGTTGAAGACACTACATCCTACACATAAGTATTCCTTCATTATGGGACCCAAGAATAAGTTTCTTGTTATCTTTAGTTCTAGGTTAACTGCAAATCAAGATATTAGGTTATTAGAGGTATTAGAGAAGAACCATAAGGCCATAGGATGTACGGTGTTGGATCATGTAAGTATAAACCTCACACTCTTTTCACACCACATTTTTGTTGAGGATGATGCTAGACCTTCCTGTGAGTTCCAAAGGAGTCTTAATCCAAATCTACAGGAAGTAGTTAAGAAAGAGATAGAAAAATGGTGTGGAGAGGGTTTTATCTACACAATCTCTAACTCCAAATGGGTGGCACTCTTACATGTTGTCCCAAAGAATTTGGGAATTCATATGGTCACCAATGAGGATAGAGTTGAGACCGTGACACGAGTACCCACGTCGTAACGCATCTGTATCAATTACGGGTGCCATAATGCTACTCCCAATAAAGATTACTTTCCCCTCCTTTTATTGATCAGATTTTGGAGAGACTAGCAGGGAAGGAGTTCTTTTGTTTTATTGACGGGTACTTTGGCTACAATCAAGAGCCATCACTCCTGAGGACCATGAAAAGATCACTTTTACATGTCCATTCGGAACATACACAATCAGGAGCATGCCGTTTGGGCAATCCAATGCCCCAGGTACTTTTCAGAGGAGCATGATTGCCGTGTTTGCCAAGATAATTACGGATTTCCTAGAGGTCTTCATGGACACCTTCTCGGTCCATGGTGATTCATTTGACTCTTGTTTGGTGCATTTGGATCGAGTTCTTAAATGGTAAAGTTAGTTTAATCTGGTACTCTCGTAGGAAAAAAGTCATTTCATGGTTAAGGAGGGTATTGTGTTGGGGCACCCAATCTCTAAGAAGGGAGTGGAGGTTGATCCCGCCAAGGTGGACGTGATAAAAAAACTTGATCCACCAACCAACATCAAGTCAGCGAGGTCACTTCTAGGGGCACGTTGGATTTTATAGAGTATTTATTAAGTATTTTTATAAGATTGCCCGACCCCTGACCAAGCTCTTAGTAAAGGACACCGAGCTCTTTGTATATCACAAGTGTCTTGAGGCCTTTGAGCTCCTTAAAAAAAAGATTTGCAACCCGCCTATCTTGTAGGATCCTGATTGGTCTCTTGCCTTTGAGATCATGACTAATGCTTCAGATTTTGCTATAGGAGCCATATTAGGGTAAAGGGGAGATCCGATTCCATTGATATTCACTACGTAAGCAAAGTTTTGGATCCAGCACAGAGGAATTATATAGTGATCGAGAAAGAAATGTTTGACGTAGTATGGGCTTTAAAGAAGTTTAGGTCTGTGATTCTTGGCTCAAAAGTAACGTTGTATACCGATCATTCAGTCATCATGTATCTCACGGAAAAGGAGGATGGGAAGATGCATCTTCCAAGGTAGATATTGTTACTCCAGGAGTTTGATTTGGCAATTAAGGATAAACCTAGAGTCAAATATGTAGTGGATGACCATCATTCAGGAATTGAATTAAAGGATTCCCGTGATATTGAGCCTATTAGCCTTTCCATATGAGTCTATTTATATTATAGATTCACTTCAATGGTATGCCAACATGGCGAACTTCCTTGTCAGCAATCAAGTTCCCTATGGTTGTACCATGAGAAGTATAGACCGATTTGATTCGTATTAAAGGAAATACCATTGGGAGGATGTCACAACCACAATTTCGGGTCATCGGATCCTCTCAGATATGGATCTGGTTACTCAACAATAATATAGTCAGCAATCACAACTAACATTCAGAAACAAACTGCAATTAAAATTACTAAGAAGGAAGTATTTCAACACTTTTTCATTCACAAAATAAAGTTCACATGATACATTGTCCCACTATAACCATTTACATGTATATCGACTTGAAGGAAACACACAAAAAGATTACTAACTACCTTACAGAGTAAAGCTACCGTGGTTGGCTGGATGACTATGCTAGTTGGCTGGATTACTAAAGTCTTTATGCTGGCTCACTGACACCTGTTGGGTTTTCCATAAATCATAGGATATAATTAGGGAGTGCTAAGCAACGATTAAGAGAAAAGCAAACAAATGTGTAATTTTTCAAAACTTGTTATCACAAAAAGATTCATCCGTTCTTATTAGTTTAATTCCTATTCCTCTCTCTTCTACGTCAGGGATTAGTTCAGGGAATTACATCACCACTATATGGACTCCTAAGCTATTAACACTTCGGGATTGGATTGCATTGACATGGTGAGCTTATGCCACCGCACGTCGCCTCAACCAATCCTCCAATACTATCCTGACAATTTTCTTTTCTTTTATTGTTCAAGGTCTCAAATAGTCAGTCTGGCAAAGAAAGAAGCACGTCGTCCTCGAGGACTTGGTAGCTTAAACCCTCAGGCTGCCATTAATCACATAAACCAGCAGCTTCAAGAACATGTTATCGTAACCCAGTCGCTATCAAACCACCCGTGCCTCTACATGGCACTGCACCATCTTCCGTTGTTTAACCCAAATACATTGGCACTCGGTACCACACATTGTAAATCATTCATTTCGTACACACTTATCAAAACAGGGCAATCGTGTACCACCTAGGTAGGGTCACACCAATATGGGTTCCTTCCGACAAACCTACTGGTTGCATGTCCGAACAGTAGTTTTACTCCCAATCATTTCTTAACGTAACACACGTTCCTTTTCAGGATCCAACTTAATACACATCAATTCTCATGATGTAATTCTTTCGTTAATTCTTTGATCTTCATAATCATCAACATTGAGCATTGTCTCACATATATATTAATTCATATATTTATATACTCATATTTGTGCTCATTTTAATGTCCAAACCCTAACTTTCCAAGATACTACATCAATTCGATACTTAGGCCTTATTTTAGATGAAATCACAAAGCAACTTTTCATATTTTCCCAAAATTAGCCAAATAAGGGTTTTTTGAATGAAGAACATAAAAACAAGAATCTCAACGATCTTATATGAAAACCCAACAACAAAAGGAATGATTTCATTATATAATCGAGCTCTCTCTCGCATATGTAGTGCTTTATAGTGATTCTTTTTCAAGAAGGATGATTTATAGCTCCTGAAACGATCGAATTTCATTTTCGTATCAAAAACACTAAGAACATGCCAAGAATACGAAGAACGAACAAAGAATACGAAGAACGCAAAGAACACATGATGAACATGAAGAACGTGAAGAGCATATTTTTCTCTTGAAATTTTAGCAAAGCTTCCCCTTAAATGAGGTGATATTTATAGTAAAAAATTTCGGCAGAGTTTCTCCTTATATTGGGACATATTTGTATAAAAATTTCCCCTTATATCGGGACATATTTCTATACACAGGGCAGAGTTACCCCTAGTATCGGGACATATTTAAAAAAATGGAAAGAATTTCCAATATAAAATCACCGAGAGGGAAATAACAACAAATATGAAAGAATATAATCAAACTACAAGAGATGAAGAATCGATAAACACCACGCATCTTAGGTGAGTGAAGGTGTGACGAATCACAGGGTTCACTGATGTGCATAGCCACCCGCACCTAAGTAGGGTATTACACAGATTTCTCCATCAAAATAACTATAAAAGCGGAAAAGAAAGAGTATAACAATGAGAAATGGAGAATCGTTAGACACCACGCGTCTTTGGTGAGTGAAGTGTGACGAATCATAGGGTTCACTAACGTGCATAGACACCCACACCAAAGTAGGGTGTTACACAGATTTCTCCTCGAACCATAATAGAAAATGAATCAATAAGAAGGATGAATAAAAAACAAAGTTAGAATAAGATGAATCGAAAACCCTAGCTCATGTTCGAGCATACTTACAAAATCAAGTAGGAGAGGATCATACCTTCCTCCTCCTTGTTCTCTCGACAGTGCTTCACTAGCGCTCCTTCCTTGCCTCACACTCTTCCTCCCGACCACTTGACCCTAGCCCTCGGGGTAGTGGTGGTAGTGGAAATTGTAGAGAATGAATGGGCAGGGGGATTATTTATAGTCTCTAGAAAACCACTAACCATGGTTAGAAAACCATGGTTTAGAACTTAATCGCGGTTAGTGGCCCATGGTTTTGGCCAAAACTTATTTGAAACATAGATCTTAAGTTAGAACTATCCAGAAGAGTCTAGATTCGCTAATCACGCTTAATTAGCACTAATCATGATTAACTTTTACTAATCATGATTTAACCTCTACGGTTTACGCTTAACTTTTGCTAACCATTGTTTAGTATTTACTAATGATCATTAACAATCCTCAATCCATCATTAGTTTCTTTAATCATATTTAAATAGTCTTATTGACAGTCATTAAGAGTCAATGACGTCTTAAACCCCCTTACTTCTCTTTCTTCCAAAAATCATAACAAATCGAAATGAAGTCTGATTCACACAAAACAAATTCTGTTGGTTTCCTCTAGATGAGACGGATCTTATGATATAGGACCCGAGAGACAGCCAAGTTCAAGGCTTTAAAATTATAACAACCTTAATGAAAGTCTTGTCCTAGAGACTTACAGTGTAGGCATAACAACCTTAAAGAGGATTGAGACCATAAACCCCTTAAAGAGATTGAAAGTCATTTCATTTTTTTAACGATACACACAATACATAGTGTTATCAATCAAATAAGTAGGGGTATTTTTCTCTCATTTCTACCTCAGGCTCCCATGTGGCTTCTTCAAACTCTTGATTTAGCCACAACACTTTAACTAGATGTACCTCTTTATTTCTGAACTTCTTGATATCCTTGTCTAGTATTTGCACATGTATTTGTAGGTATGTTAAGTCTGGCTCAACATGCAGATCATCATAGCTTATCTTATGCTCACGATCCTTAATATACTTTCTCAAAATTTGATACATGAAAAACATTATGTATTGCTAAAAGATGTGGAGGAAGTGCAAGTCTATATGCGACTTCCCCAATCCGTTGAATAATTTCAAAGGGACCTACGAAGTTAGGTGCTAACTTCCCATGCAAGCCAAACCTCTGAACTCTCTTCATAGGAAATACTTTTAAGAATACAAAGTCACCTACCTCAAACTGAAGGTCACTTCATCTGGTATTACTATAGCTTTTCTGGAGACTCTGAGCAATTATTAGTATTTTTTGAGCAAGTTCTACTACTTTCCGTGTCTCCTGGAGTCTATCTAAATCGTAATGGTTTGTTATCCCGACCTCTTGCCAACACAAAGGAGTAGTACACCTTCATCCATAAAGAGCTTCAAATGGTGCCATGCCAATGCATGTATGGTAACTATTGTTGTAGGTGAATTCTGCAAGAGGTAAATATTTCACCCATGATCCTTTCCATTCCTACGCACAAGCTCGTTGCATATCCTCTAAAGTCTGAATTGTACGTTCTAATTGACTATCTGTTTGTGGATGATATGATGTGCTCAAGTGTAGCTGTGTGCCTATGGATTTCATGAAGTTCTTCCAATAATGGGAGGTGAATCGTGAATCTCAATCGGAAACTACCTCCTTTGGGATACCATGGAGGTGGATTACGTGTGTAATATATAACTCATCAAGCTGATCTGAAGGGGAAGATAAGCTTATTGGAATAAAGTGTTCTACCTTGTCAAACGATCTATTATAACCTAGATACTATCTTTACCATCAGTTGTCTGAGGTAAGCTAGTAACGAAGTACATGGAAATGCTTTCCTATTTCCTCTCAGGTATAGGGAGGGGTTGTAACAATCCTGGTAGCTTTTGGTGTGAAGATTTTAGCTGTTGGCAAGTGAAACATGAATTCACAAACTCAACAATATCTTTCTTCATTCCCAACCACCAAAGGAATGAATGAAGTTTCCTATACATCTTCGTAATTTCTGGATGAATAGATAATTTAGAGCAATGCGCTTCACGTAAGATGTCTTTCCTCAGTTCATATATGCTTGGTACACAAACTCTGCGATGGTTATATAGTAACCCATCTTGTATATGGAATCCCTCTATCTCATTCTTTTCAAGTTATTGCCTCAAGTCTTTAAGGACTGAATCATCCTCCTATCCTTTCTTTATTCTATCCCAGATCTCTAGTTTGTATCGATGAGGAATAGTTATACTATCGGCACTACTATCAAATGGTTTCCATTCACTTAACGCTGATAGTGCACCCCAGAAGTGGATAAAACTCACTAACCCATGTGAATAAGTTCTTCTACTAAGGGCATCTGCTACGACGGTCCCCTTACCAGGGTGGTAGGAGATGGTGCAATCATAGTCCTTCAACAACTCTAACCACCATCTCAGTCTCATATTGAGCTCCTTCTGATCAAACAGATATTTTAAGCTTTTATAATCAGTGAAGATTTCAAAAGTAATACCATAGAGGTAGTGTCTCCATATCTTTAAAGAGAAAACTATGACAACTAATTCAAGGACATGTGTCGGGTAGTTCTTTTCATGTGTCTTGAGCTGTCGCGATGCATACACAACTACCTTACCATGTTGCATTAGAACTGCTCCAATTCCCTCTTTAGGTGCGTCAGTGTACGCTGTAAACCCTTCATTACCAAAGGGTAGAGTAAGGATAGGTGCGGATGTTAGGCATTCTTTAAATGTCTGAAAACTAGTTTTGCATGCGTCGGACCATATGAATGGAACTTCCTTCTGAGTCGGCATAGCCATTGGCAATGCTATTCGTGAAAAGTCCTTCATAAATCTTCTATAATACCCATGTAAACCCAGAAAAGATCGTATTTCTGTAATAGTCTTCAGGCGTTCCTAACTCATCACCGCACTAACCATTGTATCTTCAACTGATATATCTTCCCCAGAAATAAGATGGCCTAATAAGGATACTTCGGACAACCAGAAGTCACATTTGATATATTTAGCATATAGTTTGTTCTTCCTTGGTGTTTCAGGTGTCTCTCGGAGAAGGTGTTCATGCCGGTACTTATCCTTGGAGTAAATAAGAATGTCATCAATAAAGACTACAACAAAGTGGTCTAGGAACTCCTTGAATACTCTATTCATGAGATCCATGAAAGCTGCTGGGGCATTTGTTAATCCAAAAGGTATAACTAAAAATTCATAATATCCATATCTAATTCGAAAGGTTGCGTTGGGGATATCCACATATTTAATCTTCAATTCATGGTATACAGATCTTAAGTCAATCTTGGAATAAACAGTTGAACCCTACAACTGATCAAAGAGATCATCCATTCTTGGCAGAGGATAGTTGTTTTTTACTGTCTTCTTATTTAACTGTCTATAGTCAATGCACAACCGCACTGACCCATACTTTTTCCTCTCAAACAAGACAGGTGCACCCCATGGTGAATTACTAGGACGAATGAATCCTTTATCTAATAGTTATAGTAACTGTACCTTTATCTCCTGTAACTCAGTTGGTGCCATCTTATATGGAGGGATAGAGAAAGGATGAGTATCATGTGTGAGAGAGATTTCAAATTCAATCTCTCGCTTAGGTAGTAATCCAGGTAGTTCCTCTAAAAATACATCAGGAAACTTGCACACTACAGGTACATCTTCTATCATTTTGTCTGACCCTGATGTAGTGGTTACATAAGCTAAATAGCCTTGGCACCCTCTCTCTAAAAGTTGTTGCACCTTCAGAGTCGAGATATATTTGACGTTATCATTGGATGTCATTCTAATGAATCGAAACTCTATCGAGTTAGGAAGGTGAAAAGTTACTGTCTTCTAAAAATAGTTAAGGCATGCATGATCCGTTTTTAGCCATTCCATCCCCAGGATGAGATCAAAGTTCTCCATTTCGATTAGTAATAGTGAAATAGGTAAATGACGTCCTGTATCAGTACTACACAATTATCCAGGATTTCTCGAATTATAAATACTTTTCCTCCTAGTCCCTTGATCAGATAGGAACATTGTACTTCTACCAGTACCTTACCCAAAATGGGTACTAATCGTCGAGCAATAAATGAATGTGAAGCACTCGAATGAAACAAGGCATGTACTGAAATGCCATGAATAGTAATGGTACCTTGTACGACCATGCCTGAATTGTAGGCTTGTTCTTTAGTGATTGCATTGAGCTGACCATTAGGAATAGGCAACCTAGAACCCGCAACATTTTATGGTGGTTGTTGTGTAGGAGACGCTCCTTGTAAGCCGTTAATTGGTGTTGATTTAGACTCCAAACCTCTCAACTTTGGATAGTCTTTCCTTATTTGTCCTTCTTGATGACAGTAATAACACACACGTGTTCCTATCTGTGCCGAAGATACAACCATAGCGGTACTAGCTCCTGTTGTTGAGTCTGCAGGGAATAGTTGAGGTCTAGAGAAACCTCCTCTTCTTGATAATTCCTGGCCTAAAGTCTATGGCGAGCTTATAGTAGATCCAACTAGATGATAATGGATGTCTCTGCAGTTATAATTCGCCTTACGTTTGGATGGTCCACCAGTAAAATGGAAGCTTCTTCTTTGGCGGTTTTCCTCCCACTCCATCTCAATACGAGAGGCTATGTCCATGGCTTCATCTATAGTTGTGGCTCTAAAACCATCAAGCTTCTCTCTAAGATCTCCCTAAAACCCACTAACAAATTTATTAAGACATTCCTGTGGTGAAGATTCTAGAGCTGGGGAGTAATATATCAGCTCCGTAAAGTGAATATGATAATCTTATACATTCTTGGAAGCTTGGGTCAGAGAAGCCAACTCCCTCCTCTTCAGTTATTACCAATGGGAGGAATGGAAGTGAGCTCAGAACCTTTCTTCAAAAATATCCCATGAAACGAGATCTACTAATTTCTTGGATATTTCTCTCCACCATCGTCTTGCGTAGTTTGCTAGGGAGTAATCAATGAAGTGCACCCACATGTCTACTGTGCATTTATTATTCTTAATATCCTGCTAACATCATCAAGCCGTAGTTCCGGATCAGCAGGTCTCTCTACTCCTTTAAATCGAGGAATCTTTCCCTTTCGGTGATTGTCTAGTTATTTTTGGTGTCTAAGAAGAACTCTCTCCATAGCTCCTTCACCTCGGATAGGAGCATACTCATTAGAAAGATGGTAACTAGATTCTTCCTCGGAAAGATGAACAAAACCTTCAATCCTAGAATGCACAGGTCCGGATGCCTCAGGTCTCTCAACTTGTGCATTGATCCTCTCCTCTATTGTTTGCTTCTTTTGCCCCATTTCTTGCATCATTATAATCTAAGCCGCTAATAGCCTAGACATGTCTTGGTCTGCCATGATCCTGGGATGATTCAAGTCCAAAGGTTAGGACCTATATGTTATCAATCACTAAGTAAATTACTGGAGTAACCGAGCTCTGATACCAAACTGTCACAACCCCAATTCCGGGCCGTCAGATCATCCCATATCTAGATCTGGTTACTCAGCAATAATTTATTTAGCAACCACAACTAACAATCAGAATTAGACTGCAATTAAAACTACTCAGAAGGAAGTATTTCAACACTTTTCCATTCACAAAATATAGTTCACATGATACATTGTCCCACTATAACCATTTACATGTACATCAGCTGGAAGGAAATGCACAAAAAGATTACTAACTACCTTATAGAGTAAAGCTATTGTGGCTGGCTGGATGACTATGTTAGTTGGCTGGATTATTAATGTCCTTGTGCTTGCTCACTAACACCTGTTGGGTTTTCCATAAATCATAGGATAATAATTAGCGAGTGCTAAGCAACGAAGAAGAGAAAAGCAAAGAAATGTGTAATTTTTCAAAACTTGTTATTACAAAAAGATTATTTCATTGTCATTAGTTTAATTCCAATTCCTTTCTATTCCATGTCAGGGATTAGTCTAGGGAATTAAATCACCACTATATGGACTCCGAAGCTGTGGACACTTCGGGATTGGAGATTGCATTGATCTAGTGAGCTTATTCCATCGCATATCTCCTCAACCAATCCTTCAATACTACCCTGACAATTTCCTTTTCTTTTATTATTCAGGGTCTCAAACCCTCAGCCTAGATTTTAAAGAAGCACACTGTCCTCGAGGACTCGGTAGCTTAAAACCTCGGGCTACCTTTAATCACATAAATAAGCATCTTTAAGAACATGCTATCGTAACCCAACTGCTAAAAATCACACGTGCTTCCACATGGCACGACAACATCTTCCATCGTTCAACCAGAATATATTGACACCAGTTACCACGCGTTGCAAATCATCCATTTCGTGCGTACTTATCAAAAGAAGGCAACCATGTACCACCTAGATAGGGTCATCAATACGGGTTCCTTCCGACAAACCTACAGGATGCATGCCTGACCTGCAGTTCTACTCCCAGTCATTTCTTAACGTAACACACGATCCTTTTCAGGATCCAACTTAATACACATCAATTCCCATGATATAATTCTTTCATTAATTCTTCGATTTGCATAATCATCAATATTGAGTATAGTCTCACATATATATTAATTCATATATTTATATACTCATATTTATGCTCATTTTAACTTTCAAATCCTAACTTCCAAACAACTGCATCAATTCGATACTTAGACTTATTTTAGATGAAATCACAAAGCAACTTTTCACATTTTCTCAAAAATAGCCAAATTAGGGTTCTTCGTAGTGAATAACATAAAATCAAGAATCTCAACGATCTCATATGAAAACCCAACATCAAAAGGAATGATTTTATTACCTAATCGAGCTCTCTCTCTCGTGTATGCAACGCTATATCGTGATTCTTTTTCAAGAAGGGTGATTTATAGCTCCTGAAATGATCGAATTTCATTTTAATATCAAAAACGCTAAGAACGTGCCAAGAATACGAAGAACGAACGAAGAATACGAAGAACACGAAGAACATACGAAGAACACGAAGAACGTGAAGAACATATTTTTCTCTTAAAATTTCAGTAGAGCTTCCCCTTAAACAAGATGATATTTCTAGGTAAATTTAGGTAGAGTTTTCCCTTATATTGGGACATATTTCTATAAATATTTCGACTGTATTTCTCCTTATATCAGGACATATTTCTATTAAAATTTTAGCAGAGTTTCTCCTTATATCGGTACATATTTATAAACAAACGGAAAGGATTTCCTCTATAAAATCACTTAGAGGGAAACAACAATGAATATGAAAGAATATAGTCAAACTACAAGAGATCAAGAATCGGTAGACACCACGCCTCTTAGGTGAGTGAAGGTGTGGCGAATCACAAGGTTCACTGACGTGCATAGCTGCCCACACCTAAGTAGGTTATTACATAAATTCTCCATCAAATAACTATAAAAGCGTAAAAGAAAGAATAGAACAATAAGCAATGGAGAATTGGTAAACACCACACATCTTAGGTGAGTAAAAGTGTGATGATTCACAGGGTTCACTGACGTGCATAGATGCTCGCACCTAAGTAGGGTGTTACATTGATTTATCCTCGAACCACAACAGAAAACGAATAGAAAAGATGGATGAATTGAAAAAAAATATAAAAGAAAATGAATCGAAAACCCTAGATCATGTAAGAGCATACTTACAAAACCAATTAGGAGAGGATCGTACCTTCCTCCTCCTCGTTCTCCTGACAGCGCTTCGC
Organism: Ottelia alismoides; assembly: GCA_037367405.1. Classification (NCBI taxonomy): domain Eukaryota; kingdom Viridiplantae; phylum Streptophyta; class Magnoliopsida; order Alismatales; family Hydrocharitaceae; genus Ottelia; species Ottelia alismoides. The sequence continues at coordinate 267,067 of JAZKJV010005944.1, forward strand.
TAGCGCACCTTCCTCGCCTCCCACTCCTCCTCCCAACCTCTCGACCCTATCCCATGGGGTGGTGGTGACAGTGGAAATCGTAGAGAATGAATGGGTAGGGGGTCTATTTATAGGCTCCAGAAAACCACTAATCATGGATAGAAAACCATGGTTTAGAACTTAACCGCAGTTAGCGACCCATGGTTTTGCCCCATAGTTTTGGCCAAAACTTATCTGAAATTTATGGCTTAACTTAGAATTATCCAGAAGACTCTAGATTCCCTAATGACGCTTATTAGCGCTAATAGTGATTAACTTTTACTAATAGGAGATTTAACCTCCGTGACTTACACTTAAATTTTGCTAACCCTTGATTAGTCTTTGCTGATGGTCATTAACGATCCTCAATCCACCATTAATTTCTTTAGTCGTATTCAATTACTCTTAATGATAGTCATTAAGAGTTAATGACATCTTAAACCTTTTTACTTCTCTTTATTCTAAAAATCACAACAAATCGAAACAGCGTCTGATTCACACGAAACAAATTCTGTTGGTTTCCTCTTGACGTGCCAGATCTTATGATATAGTATCCGAGAGACGGCCAAGTTCAAAGCTTTACAACGGATCCTTTCCTTTTCTTTGATGGATCGGATTGTATCTGGAGAAGGTGTATTCCTCAAGAGGAATACCAGAGTGTCCTCACTAATTGTCATTCACTTAAGGATGAAGGACACAATTCAATAAAGAGAACCACTCACAAGTTGTTTAGTGTGGTTTCTTTCTGCCGAACTTGTTTAGAGATGCCACCGATTTTTTACGGTCGTGCTCTATTTTGTAGAGGACGGGAGGAACTATTGGTTCTAGAGATGAGATGCCCATGCAGCCTATGATTTTCTTTAATGTTTTTATGCTTGGGGTATAGATTTCATGGGTCCCTTCCCTAATATCCACGGTTTTGAATACATCTTGTTAGTGGCGGATACTTATCCAGATGGGTGGAGGCTATTCCAACCCGAGCCGCGGACATTAAGACTGTTTGCAAGTTCATAAAGGATCATATCATTTAATGGTTCAGAGTACCTAAAGTGTTGATATCTGATGCGGGTAGCCATTTTGTGAATGGAATGGTGAGATATTTATCAAAGGACTATGTATTTGAGCATAGAATTACTAGTACTTATCACCCACAGTCAAACGACATAGCTGAGGTTTCAAATAGAAAGTTGAAGAGCAGTCTTCAAAAGTTAATCCATCCAGATAGGAAGTATGGGTCACAATTGTTGGACCAAGTTCTGTGGACTAACATAATGGCCTACAAGACACCTCTTGGCACTTTACCCTTTAGGATGATTTATGGCAAGCCATGCCATTTGCTCGTTGAGTTAGTGCACAAATCCGAATGGTCAATAAAGAAGATAAACCGAAGCTATTACTCAGGGAAGTTGTACAGAGACCTTAACTTAAATGAACTATTGGAAATCTACAACCGAGCTATGACAACGACATGATCTATAAGGACAAAGTTAAGAAGTGGCATGATGTGCATATCAAATGCAAGAACTTTATCTCACGATAAATCGTATGGTTGTTTAAAGAAATGTTTAAGATTTTCCACGGGAAACTCAAATAAAAGTGGACGGGTCCTTTCATTGTTAAGGAAGTGCATGAGAATGTTAGTGTAGAGATCTAAGAGCTTTTAGAGAATGCACCTTCCTTTCTATTTAACAGGCAGTTACTTAAGAATTTTGTAGACACCAGGGAAAGGTTAACTCCCATTGAGATTATTGACTTCATGCCTATTGATCCAGTTTCATATTTCTTAGTCAAGGCATGATCATCATAACAGATTCACATCAATATATTAATTATCGAATGATTTATATTCATTCGGATTCTATTCCTGTAGATTCCCTTTGTTTGTATTCTTTTTCCTACATACACTTAGGCTAATCTCATCCTAAGTGTAGGGGGGATTTGTCCAGATCTTCTCCTTTACTCGGGTCTCTTTTTTGTACTTATCTCTTTATCTTTACTTAGGTTGTTCAAAACCTAATTATAGCGGTACCTTCCTTGTATATTCATTCATTCTCACTCTTGTACTTGTATTATTCTCGATTCAATTCTTGTAGATTGTTTTATGCTTAGCTGAGTTATGGCTTCATATCACTTTGTGCTATGAGGACATAACAAAAGCTAAGTTTGGGGGTCTACCATATATATTACATATACACTTTAGCCATAGCCCATATTTTTAAAATTTTCTAACCTTTATGAATATGGGTATCGTATTATATTTTTGAATTGAGTTTGATATAAAAATGTTTTCAAAAAGTTTTTTGAAAATTATATAGATTTGACATGTTTTTTCAAAAATATTTTACATGGTTTGCAAAAATACCGCTTGACATGTTTTGAAAATCATTTGTAAAGTGTTTTGAAGACCTCTGTATAATTATGTGACAATGTTTGTAAAATGTTTTCAAAATTTTTTTCAAAGCTAAGGGTGTAAATGAGTTTAATTAACTAAATTTACAAAAAAAATTAGAAAAATAATATTTCATTAATTCTGTTGTATCTCTTCAGTATCCTTTGATGTTTTAGGGTTCTTAGGAGGTGCGCCATCTCAGTGAATCATTTTCTTATTCTTTTTAAAGTTGTCTTTCCATAGAGTTTTTCAGAGTCCTACATGGTGGAAAGTTCAGATTTCAACTCTATATTTTGGAAGATCAAGTTGATGAATAGTTCATTGAAAAGAGTGATGACGGTTGAGGAGTATAATTTATTGATAGAAGAATTAGATGTGGAGGTGCCCTTACCTTTTCTTGAGGATGTTCAGTCTTTGGACCCCTACCTTTCTTGTAAGCTGGGTCATCCTTCTCTGTCTAGTTTTCATTTCTAATGAAAACCCAAAAGTCTGTTGCAGGATTTCAAGGTTTGATTTGTCTTCCCGTGATTATGAAGAATTTTGAGGCTTTCCATGTTGATATCGATATTACTTTTGAGGAAGAATGGCATCATGGTTGATGACTAAATCCAAGTAGATGAAGATATTTCTTATTCAGATTTCGAAGTGTTCTCTGTTAGAAGAAAAAGGTTGAAACATAAGAAAGCCTGTGATTTTAGACCTCGAACAACCAATCTTGATTTGTAAGGAGTTGGGAGCCGAAGTTTGTAATATTGTGAGGGTATCCTAGTGTGTCTTTAAGTTGCCTCTGTTTTGTCTCATCAAGGGTATCCATTCTGTTGACTTTGTTTTAATAAAGTTGTTATTTCCGTGATTCTTTTGTAAATAATTAACATACTAATTTATTAATTGGTGTCTTTTCATGAAATTCTCACTATGTACTCAAGGCTTGATGTGATCTTTAACACTATGTTTTTGGAGTCTTTAGACTTAGAGTTATAATGTATTAATCATTAGGGTTTTAGACTTAAAAATTCTCACTTTCCTAGTTTAAAGATATGCATGCTATATTTCACGCTTAATCTCCCTTGAAAGAATTTGACTATCACTCACATGCAAGACTGCATCCATGATTGAGATGAGTCAAAGTAACACTAAGGAGACTGGGATTGGAAGCTTGAGTTCGTACTTGTTCTATATGATGATCGAGGATGGGATAAGATTAATGACAGCTTCATGAAACCCGAGTGTTAGCAACTTAGCCAGTACGGGACAAGATCTCATGCTATCTCTTAACTTTGACCTAAAGTGCCAGGGTGTGATGACATTAGTTTAATAAGTTGATCAGTGTATGCCAATAGTTGGTAAAAGCAGTGGAGCTAGCCAAAAAGAAGGAAAGTTCCCTCAAATAAAAAATAGAAAGTGAAAAGAAAAGCTCATTGCATTACAATGTTACATCATATGAGCTACATTCAAGGTGAGCACTCCCAACGTTTAAGTGTCCACTTGAACCAAATCATTAGGCTTTTATGAGTCAGGCTAGTACCACAAAAGGGGCTCTGCATCAATAGCTCTACAAGTCTAGGTGCAGGTATATTAGATACTGTAAAAAGATGCACCCTAGTGTACTCCCAGAAAAACAAGTACAGACGACTCAAATTTCTCCTTGACAGATACACTGATTGGCAAAATCGAAATGAAAATTGTGTTGAATATTGGCACTTGAGAGATACATGTCCAATGAAAGGAAGAGAAAATAAGTACAGAATCCTACATCATCCATAATCTGGCCTTCCATCTATACCTTTGAAGTCTGACAAACTAAAGAGATGGAGGATTGAATCAAGACTATTATTTATTCCCTAGTGTTAAGGGTTGGGTCCTTAGGAGAGCTTTTGAGATTGGAATATTTGGTGATATTTTAACTCTACTCTCATGGTTGCAGTATAGATAAAGTCATACTTATTATATGTATACATTGAGAGCATGACAATTAGAGGAGTTGAATTCCTTTTGAATAATACTTGGATCAATTTAGAGTTTTAGGATTCCTAAAACCTTGTGTTCTAGTTTAAATCAATCCTTGTATATTCACTTACACTTGTCTGAGATCTCACCTATTAAACTAACTCTCTAACAAATTCTTTATTAGCTCGAGGACAAGATTAGCTTAAGTATAGGGGGTTAATATCATAGATTTATCATCATTAGGTACCAATATTATCTCTCTTTCTTATGTTAATCACAAGATTCATTGAAAAATTAACACTAGTTGCTATTTTATGAGTTGTATATAATTAACACTATTTAATATAAATTATCTAACCTTATTATTATGTTATCATTTTATGTATTTATTCCTCCTGAAAAATAAAAAAAAGTAGATTATTATTGTATATAAATAAATTAACATAAAATGAATTAAAAAGACATAAAAAATAAACAAAAGAAAAATAAAAGAAAATGGTTTTATGTTGTTTCACTTAGTGTTTATTTTTTTTCTATGTATATATATCTGATCTCTTTGACTTCTACGTGAATGTTGTAGGTCTCATCGAGATCTAGAACTTTCATGTTTATAACTTTTTCTAATTCATTTTCTACCTAATTCTTTCAAAATTTTCTTTATTTTATGCATTATTCTCAATTATCATTGGGCCATGTGGCACATTCTCCAACTGACACGCGGCCCGACCTACTCTTTCGTACGTTCATTTTGTGAACCGTCTGATCATCAGATCAGACGGTTGTCATCCAATCATGCCCGCTCTACTCCCACCACTCGATCTGATCTTAAGATCAGATCAAAGCTCTCGGCTAGCGCTTCCCTCACAACCGTTGGATTTCCAGATACAACAGCTATCATGTCTCCTTCAACCTCCTCCTACCTCTTCCAAGCGATGCATTTCTTTGTAACTTCTCAAATTCTCCATTTTTCACAACCACCTCCATCAACCACTTCCCCAACTTCCATCGTCTGAAGCTCTACCTTGCTATCCTGATCCCTGCCAACCATTTAGAACCACCCAACTTTCTCTTTCCTAGTCAGTGGTGGTGGTTGAAACCACCACCTTTCTTTGCCAAACCTCTAAACTTCCATCTCCTTAAACCCTTGATTCCAACCATCTGTAACCGCATCCTCCACTTGCGTGAGGTTTCTCCTAGTATCCTCTTCCTCTAGTTGATAATAGGGTTGGAGTCGATCGCCAAATCAGAGGAATACTACTAGCGAGATTCTTGGCCTCAACAGCCGTGATTCAGCCATTTCCTGGGCTGAGCAAGCTTCGTCTCTCCGTCAGAGACGTCATGCGAAGAACTGAGCAATTCCTGCTTGATACGAAAAATGCATCATCTTCAACTCCTTGATTCATCACTTCATCTTCCAGGTAAACTAATTAATCAAGCTCCATTTCATTCATTGTTTACTCGTTTATTTCATATCGTCCATTTGCTAATCTCTTGATCTGAGTATATGGATTCCCTCACATTCGATCCATAGTTCACGTGTGTATCTCCAGTTCATCAAATCATTTATCCATCTTTGTGTCCATACCCATCCATGTTCCAGCTCTGTTCGAGAGAGAACAAATCTAATCTCAATCCTTCATGACCAAAGAGTTTCCATTTCACCTCATATCTATCGTAGAATAGCTGTTATGTGATTGTATGTATGTTGGACTAACATTCCACGGTGATTTGTCTTCAAAGATTGGAGATTGAATCGCATCTCCAGTCTCCATTTTTGTCGATGGTGATGCTGCATCTACAGAGTGATCTACTGTGCCATTCGTCTTCTAGAGCATTCGACGATCTTCGTGACGCCTCCAAGAAGATATCATAACCTTCAACGGAGGCTGAGGATCACGGAGGAGTATGAGAAGGATTGTCGGAATGTAGTCCATAGCGTCGCCTTGCATGGAGGAGCAGAAGAACGGAAGAGAAGCAGTTGCAATTGGATTTTCCTATTGGGCGTGATCCAACAGTCATAGTCAAGCCATGTCGAAACTCCAAGGCAGCATTTCAACCTTGAGGCCCAGTTACTGAGCCTGAGTATGAGCCTCACACAAAGCATCAGAAGCAGACACGTGGTCCGAGCCTCCATTACTAAGCCTAGTCGAGCCACGTGCAACGCACACATGACTGGGCTATTTACAACACCAACCCTTCATTGTTGAAGAATTGCACATAAGTCCTCTGCTTTTGTGAAAATTTCATTATAACCCATGCGATTTATTTTATTTGCACTTTAGTCCAAATTTGTCCTTCTTTGTAAGTTTTCTTGTAAAAATGCTCCTGGATTGATTTTGAATATTTTTTTATCTATAAATCTAATTAAAGTGATTTTGGTCTCGTTTGAAAGATATTTTGTTGCTCTTTCATTTGAAGTGTTTTATTTATATTTTACATTACTAATCATGTGCAATTTATTTCTTCTTTCATGAGTTTAACCATATCTTTAAATGAAGCCGAAAATAAAATCTTAGTGAACAATTGAACCCGTTATTTATCACGTTAATTAATGACTCATTATTAGTTATTTTTAATATTCATCATATGTTAATACATGGTTTAATTGCTTGCTGAGGAGGGTTGAGCATCAAAGTGAAAGTGGAATTCCAAATTGTGATAAAATGCTTTAGAGACTATTTATTGCTTAAAGGTATCAATGGATCTGATTTTATGACTTAATTAATATTTAATTAATTAAGGTCATTCTTGTGATTTACCCCAATTGTTCGTTGTATTTCTATTTATATTGTGAGTGATTTCATTTCTTTGTCATGCATCATTATTTTCATATAAAGTAAGTGAATAAAAAACATTTTTTTGAATCGTGCATTTGCTCAAAATAATTAACCTATTACCAATTAAGATATTTAACATCTAGATTTAATCACTAAATTGCTTGTGTCCTTGTGTTCAGTCATGGACTTCCCAGGTTATAAATTAAAGCAGAACCCGCCTCATGGAGATCATTCATTCGATTTTGTAGGACATACTAAGTGCCCGTACTATAACTGATCAAAATAAAATTATGCATTTAGTGGTTCATCATTACACAAAATCGATCAAACCTCTACATGAATCTATAGATCATAGTTATATATTCGAATAAAATATTCTCGAAAATATCTATTTGCATATTAGCTATGGATTATATGGTGAGATTATATTTTATACTTAGATTTATAATCATCCTTGTTAATCACCAAAATATAACTTAAATAGTTATCTGTATAATATAAAAAGATCATATATATAATTATTATAGTAAGGGAAAAAATAAATTCCATTGGATTTTATATAATCAAAAGAATATCACATTGTCTCTAATCAAATTTTGAATCTCTATTTCCCCCAACGTTTTGTATTGGAAAAAATTGAGAGTATATCTTGTTCAAAATGCCCAAACGATTCCCCACGAGCATTATGCAGTCCTTCCCCATGCCTTCCTTCCCCATTCAATTCACATGCATATGCAATTAATTTTTGTCTTTATGTATGCAGGTGTAGCCGCATATGGCATCTATAAGAAATCCTCCCCATGCAACGCATTCTCTCCACACGCCAATCTTCCCCTCTCTCATCACATACACTCACTCTACACGAAAGTCTCTCTCCACGCAATTCCCTCTTCATCGATGCAAACTCTACGCCTCCACCTCTACGTGGCCAGCCGCTGGGAAACTCTCCGGCCTCTCCTCATCTATTCGACAGAGCAACCCACATGCTCCGTCTTCGCACCCCTTTGTGTAGCACCCCCCGTGTATGACCATCAACTCGCATACATCACTTCCCCGCGCACGTCCACCTCCTCGACACCCTCCTTCCATGTGCATCCTTCTCAATGCTACTAGCAGTCCGCGCATGCCATCAGCCCACACACACGCACATTCTTCTTTGCGTAACCGTCACTGTCATCGTTACCATCGTCTTCATCTTCATTCCAGGAATCAGTTAGAGAAGCATTTCCTTCCTCATTTTTATCTCATCTGATGCATTTTTATGTTAATGGTTGTTTAAAATTGAACTTGGAAGCATTCTTATTTTGTAAGCTATTCTCAATTCTAAGTTTTCTTTAATTACATGCATTGAAAGCTTATATTCTATTATGCTCTTTGAAATATTGCAAGTGTCATCTTATTTCTTCTATATTAGTTTGTAATCTAGTGCCCACTTCCTTAATTAGTTGCGCTCATACCCTCATTTGTTTACTTCAAATTCTGCGAAGTATTTTCACCATAGATCGCATTTGCTTCTTGAGATTTCATAAATTTTTTCCTATTACCGTGATTAAGATTCAAATTAAGTTTTAAAGAAGAAATAAAATCGCAAATTTTCTTGGTCCATATGGATTCGATCCTCTACTTGCTGCATACATTGTTCTGTAGTCCATTCAAGCTCGTAGTTGTACTCTTTATTTGAAGTGACCGATTTTTGTGAGTACACAATGATAGTGATAAAAACATCAATTTAAACTACGCCAAATCGTTGTTTCAGTCCTTATAATCACCAATAAGTGATAAGGGACGAAATATTTATGATAAGTATAGAAAAGTGAAAAGAATCCTATGCTACAACGACTCAAAGAATACAAAATAAAATGAATAGTAGTCAATGATCTTCCTATATTTAGGATCAAATAATCCAAAGTATAGAAGATTGTATAAGTGGGGAAGATCGAAGAAGATATTGTATATGAAATTAACGACTTGATATGTTCCCACTTTAGTTAGGGTAAAAGATCCCTATGTACAGAAAAGATTATTAACAGTTGAGGGACAAGCGAGGGAACAATCAACGAAATGAAAAACAAATATTACATCTCCCATACTTAGGGTCAGATTTCCCTAAGTATAGGAAACAAAGCAGAGGTAACAGAACAAAAAGAAATATGAATGACATAAGTTTAACACCCCATTATACTTAAGATAGTGTGCATCCTAAGTATAAAAAAAATCCTTAGCGAGACTTGGTTTGTTAAATAAAGAATGAAAGAAAGAAAGAAAAATAAAAAACATGAATATACAAATAGGTGAACAGAAGAGTAAATCAAGCAAGAGATGCAAAATATGGAATCAAAGGACATGTCACATACAAAATGGATCAGGCCAACATCAATGGTCAGCAAGTCATGATCAAGAAAAAGCTTCAGGAGCTGACTGTTGACCTGAAAGGTGGACTCAGAAGACAACTCAGATATATCAATTCTACCATTGTCATACACCTTTCTAACTATGTATAGAACTTTCCACTTGCTCTGTAACTTTCTTGGAAATAGCTTCATCTCCCATCTACTAACCCTACTCTCTGATTCGGCTCAAACTGCTTATGGTTGATTTGTAAATCATTCAATTCTTTCACTCCGTGCTTATAATGTATATTGTTCGAGAAGGTTGTATCATGTAGCACCTCCAAGGCTGCTAACTTTGCTCTCCTCTAATCTCCTACACTCTTTAGATCCAAGAATATCTCTGTAATTTCCCATAATGACTTGTGCTTGATCTCAACAAGCAAGTGGCATGGGCTTGCATAAATGAGTCGAAGGGAAGATGTACCCAAAGGAGTCTTGAAGGATGTCTGGTAAGCCTACATAGCCGTGTTCAAAAGCTGTAACAAATCCTTTCGGTCTGAGCGGACAACCTTCTGTAATATCGTCTTAATCTCCCAATTCGAGACCTCATCAAGACCATTCATATGTGGATGATACGGAGTAGCTACCCGATGGTCAATGCCGAACTCCCTAGCAAGAGACCTTACTTGTCATTAATGAAATGAGTAGCCCCGTCAGAAATCAGAACACTTGGCACCCCAAATCGTGAAATGATATTCTTCCTCAAAAATATATAAATTGTCTTTGCATTAATGTTTGGGGAGGGGATAGCCTCAACCAAATGACTTACCTAATCCATGGCCAACAGAATGTACTTGAATCCCTGTATCTAAGGGAATGGGTTAATAAAATCGACGTCCCATGTGTCAAAAACCTCACAGAAGTGAATGTGTTGTATCAACATCATATCTCAACGACCACAAATACCCATCCTATGAAAGTCAGTATACATCTTCACGAATGCATTGGCATCCTTGAAGAGTGTAGGCCACCAAAGGCTTGATTGAAGCACCTTTTGCAAATTCCTCCTCCCAGAATGATACCTCTTGCCTCTAGCTTGTGACAATAGGTGAGGACATTGTGGTTTTCCTCCTGTAGAATATACCGACACCAGACACTATCCCCCCTTCACTGTAAAAGGTGGGATCCTCTCAATGGTACGACTTGGTCGTCATGAGGATGGTCTCACGCTGCTACCTGGTCCAACCTTGTGGAACTTTCTTGGCAACAAGACAGTTCACAATGTCAGCATACCATAGAAGTGAGGTGACAATAAGAATCACCTCGTTTGGAAATGTCTAGTGATAGGTGTAGAGAACTTAGAAGTCTCCTGAAGCTCAAGTATGGAGAGGTGATCTGCCACAACATTCTTTACTCCAGGCTCATCCTTAATCTCAATATCAAACTCCTGAAGCAGAATGATCCATCTAGTGAGATGCGAATTGGCATCCTACTTATCCATTAGGTATCTGATGGCGGTGTGGTCTATGAAAGTTGTAATCTTGGATCAAATGATGGAAGATCTGAACTTGTCTAAAGCAAAGGCTACAGCTACCATTTCTTTCTCTATATAACAGTCTAATTCTGCTAGATGGAATCTAAAGTTCTGCTAGCGTATTGAATGGTGTATGGAAGGCCATCCCGCCTCTATCCTAAAATAGCCCCTACAGCAAAATCTGAGGCATCCATAATGATCTTAAATGGGAGAGACTAATTTTGTGGCTGAATGGCGGTGCCTATACAACTAGATTCTTGAGAGTCTAAAATGATGAAAGACACTTAATCGAGAAATTCGATTAAATTCCTAAATGAACCGTTGGTAGAAACCAAAATGCCCTAGAAAAGATCACAACTGCTTCAGATTGGACGGTGGATTGAGCTTCTTGGTGGCGTACACCTTGATAGATCAACCTCCATGCTCCTGTTGGAGATGATATGACCTAGTACAATCCCTCGAGTCATCATGAAATGACTCTTCTCCCAAGATAATACAAGATTGATTTCCTTACAATGTTGAATCACACGGCCTAGGCTAGAAAAGAAAGCATCAAAATCATTGTCATAGATCAAGAATTCATCCATGAAAACCTCCAAAAATTCACCCACCATCTCTGAGAAAATGGAAAGCATGCACCTTTGGAATGTACCTAGGGCATTACATAACCCAATGGGTATTCGTCTAAAATAATACATTCCAAACAAACATGTGAATGCCATTTTTTCTTGGACATAAGGCGCAATGGCCACCTGATTATATTCTGAGTACCCATCAAGAAAGCAATAATGACTCTTCCCAACTAATCTCTCAATAATCTGATCAATGAATGGTAGTGGCAAGTGACCCTTTTTGGTCTCCTTATTCAATCATCTGTAGTCCATGCAGACTCACCAAGAAGTTAGTACTCGAGTACCAAACTCCTCTTCATCCTCATTAATAACTGTAGTGATACCTGACTTCTTGGGTACCACATGAAGCGAGCTGGACCATTTAGAGTCGGAGATGGGATTGATAAAATCAACGCTCCAACACTTAGAAATTCCTTCATAACTACCTCTCGAAGATTCGGGTTCACCCTGCATTGAAACTAATGAGATGGTTTGGCATCATCCTCTAAAAAAGATGTGATGGGAGTACAAGGCCGGACTAATCCTATGAAGATTTGCTACTGATCATACGATCTCCTTGTGATTTATTTCAAGAACCTCCATCAGGCGAGATTCTTTGTAATCAGTCAAATCAGAAGAGATTACTATTGGAAATATGTCGTGCTCTCCTACAAGGAATAGGTAGGTTGTGCTTTGTGGTAACGTCTTGAACTTTGGGTCAGTAGGTGTAGGTAAATCTGGTTTCCTAAGGGTCTGATGAATGCAACTAGATTTGTATGTGAAAGCTCTCTCTGATCATCTGAATCTGATGGGGACTGCCCAACAGATAACTGGCAAGACTTATAATGTCTCGATCTCCATACTAGTTGTAGCTATGTAAAAAAGTTTGGAAGTGAAGAAGAAGAATTGCCATGGCTCTACTGATGAACATGCTAAAAAACTGACTGGGATGGAGGATGATCATCAAACAACTAGTAGAACTTCTCTATAATGTTTTCCATGCCTGATTATGGATCAAAGAAAGTCAGTAAATCATCAAAATACTGTCAATCAACATTCACTTCTGACTCAGAGGGATCATGGTCCAAAACATAAAAAATAACAATATCAATACCAGCACCTGCTTCCTCAGCCTCTAATGTATCCAGCTCCACAAGTGTGCTCTCCAAACTCTCATCAACTGGTTATCGAAAATCTGATTAATCTGAAATCGTGACAAGAGAACGTGAACATTGATCTGCCAAAACTGCTTCATCGTATGTAATTACAAAATCACACTCATGGTGGATGTCTGGCTCTATATATGACCTCTTCTCTAAGATGGCTCTGACAATGGAATCTTCGATCATCTCTATTTGTATACACTCGCCCTTGATTTGAAAGTACAATTTCCCTCTAGCATAATCATTGTCGATAGAAAAGGTTGGCCTAATACGATCAGGGCATCGATCACACATCCAGAGACCTCCATGTCCAACATGACAAAATCCACAAGGAATTACAAAATCTGAATGGTAATGACAACATCCTTGAGTAACCCATTCTGACTCTTGACCAATTTATCAACAAACTTTAAGACTGTCATGCTTGATCTAAGAGGCCCAAACTCGAACTTGCCGAGCAAAGCAGAAGGAAGGAGGTTAATTGAGGAACCATTTTCTAATAGATTACGATCAAATCGCTGCTCCTAGATCTGATACTTGACATATGGATCTCCTTTTTCAACTTTCTTGGCTGGGAGGCGGTTCTGGATGGCATAACATGTCGCCTTGGTGAGCACATGGATCTCTGAACAGTAGTTGCACCTCTTCCTCCTACGGACTGTAGTGTTCTCTCTAAGACTCTTTGGGAAGAGAGGTATGTGCGCAAAGGCCTCTGAAAGAGTTATATGGATGTGGAATCTATCTATCATTCTCTTGCTAAAATCCTTGTGCTGTTGCTTTTTGGAATTTTTTTTATTTCATTTCCCTAAGTAGAGTGCTCGAGGAAAAGGAATAGATGGACTCTCCTCAGAAGTACGAAGGCCATAAGAATAGATCTACATGTATGTGTATGACTAGAATCAAAATGATCATCACAATCACCACAAGATGAACTGGTAGAAGAAGAAGAAACCTTTATTATAGTTTCTTTTTAGATTTTCTGTTTTGTACATTTTTTGTATTTTTCTCTCATCATTACTGAATACAATTAAAGGAATATCAGCAGGTATATCTGTACAAGTTAACTTGGTGGCATCATCACCGCAATCAGCAGTATGTATAGCAACATCAACACCTCTCACTGGCTCAACAAGTATGGTGGCATCAACACCACCGTCTATAATTGGAGGAATGACAGCTTCAACACCATCCTCTCGATCGCCAAGATTTGTGGCATCACTACCACCATCAACAATCAGTGTAGCGACATCACTACCGCTCTCTCGTTGATCTAGCTTGCCTGAATATGCTTGTGCATCCTCTCCTTACCTAGATGAGCCGTCACCGATTGGAACTCTACCTCTTCTAAGTGTCACAAAATCATCATCAAATAAAGAAGGAATATCATCATGTACCTCACTCAGAATGGTAGACTCTTTCGACTGTACCTGCTCTGACATCCTCTTTAGGTTCTTTGGGTTTAGCTCAATCTGAGCCGGAATGGTGGCCTTGTCCTAGACGATCTCTATCATCTCATGTCTGAACTAATCCATCTCTCGCCTAAATGTTGTATGCTGCACATAAATGAAGTAGACGAGATCCTCGAATGTAGGGTTCTCATAAGAAGGAGTATGAGAACCAGATGAGTTGCCTCTCTAGAAATGAGGTTGTTCAGTATAATGTTGTTTCTGGGAATAAGCATGGGGTTGTTGCTGAGTATGGGTACTAAGCTGGATGTGCACCATGTCTTTACTATATTCTATGATATAGAGGACGGGGACCAGACTGGGGCTACTCTCTACTCTGCCATGAATGTGCCTGAGGTTGTTCTTGGGAAGAAGCACCTCCTTTAGTCCAACAGAAACTGGGGTGGGCACAAGTATCACTGGCCCTTGTGGGTACTTGTTGTACCAAATCTTGTTGACCTTAATCAACAACTTCGGCTGCTCTAAACTATATGGTGGCATACTAGCAATAGGTTGATCACTCTGGCATACTACCATCTGAGTATCATAAGATGGTGGTTGTTGTGTCCGGTACTGGGGAGCATGCTGTGCTAGCTCAGAGTTGATATGGTGAACATCATGTGTCTGAGTCTGAGTATATGGAGTATGGCTCCACGAATGAGCATGTGACCGTGAAGAAGGAGTAGAAGCCATTTGTACCTTCTGAATGTACATGATTTGTGTCTTCAGTTAGTCAAACACTGGGTCAGCTTGTTGATCTTGTCGAGCTTATCTAGATGCTGGCACTCCGTCTCGATGATCTCCATGCAATTTAACATTAGGCAAATGATCACCATATTAGCAGTTGAAGACTCTGACTATGCTACTGCAGTAGAAGGAGAACCAACCTCGATATGTGCCATTCTTGAATGCTGTGAAGAATGAGGAAGCTTACCAAGAATGTAAAATCGAGTCTGGGTAATCATAGTGTAATTCTTTGTCATCTCCTCATAAATGGTCCAGACTTGATCCCTCATTCTTGGAGAAGTAGTAACCTCCACATGAAGTATTTACGAGTCTTTGTAACTCAGTGTCAAACCATAGAAGAACCTCTTAACTAGATTTGGCTTGCTAATATCATGATGGGGACACCTCTCAGTGAGCTCTTTAAAATGATCCCGTGCTTCATGAAACTACTCATTCAGTAGCATGGTGAAGTTGCTAATCATAGCTCTATCTACATTAGTTCGACCAAGTGGATAATACTTATTCAAATACTCGCTCCTCAACTGCTCCCAAGTAGTAATAACTCTGCTATGATGCTTCAGCTAATTGGCTGCTATATGGACCAAGGAGAATGAGAACGCTATCATCATGACAGTATCCTCTTCCACATAATTGTCATGGATAGTGCTGCATATCTGTTCAAAATCCTGGAGGTGTAGATGCATCTCCTTCGTGGAATGCCCATGGAACTTGGGAAGCATCTGAATGGTCTTAGGGCGAAGCTCGAAGTCACCAAGTATGGTAGGCAAATGGATCCACCAATGTGTAGTAGTTGGACCAGGTTTGTAGAACTCCTTCATCGTACAAGAAGGTCTAGGTGGAATCTCAGCTGCCTCAGCCCTTGGAATATCAGCTCCATGACCCTCTGGTCTCTCTATCACCTCCATCGACGTCATCGGGAATATCTTCATCTCTCTCATCTACACTCCTTTTGCCTTAGATGTGTAAGATCAGCTCTAACCTCAGTCATCACCCTCCATTGCTCCCAAATTTGGTTCTATATAGACTCGAGGGATGCAAGTTAGCCATTCATGGTTTATGTATGGTTGATCAAAACAGAAGTGTTATGTGACTATTAGGGTGCTTTCCAAGCCATAAAGTCTACCTCCGAAAATGAAGGAAGGTCTGAATCATGCTTTAGCAGGTCTATGAATATTTGCTGGTGTGAAAGAAATTGTTTCTCAAAGATAGGGTTCTCTCGAACCGATCAAAGTGATGGAATAGAAGAATAAGGCTCAAGAAGAGAAAGGGAAGATGGAAACTTGGGTTTTAAGAGACGGTTTAATATCCCTTGAACCGACCTAGGTGAATGGGAAAGATCACTAAATAGCGGTGTTGTAAGAGTCAGCCTAAGAGATCTTCTTCCCATCTTCGTGTTCTAGGAGAAAGAAAGAAGATAAGAGATAAAAATAGATGAAAGATAATATGAGATCGAGACCACTCTCATAATAAATGCAATACAACCCCCAATTCACCATCCGATTGCAATGTGAGGATTATAAGAGTCGGTCTTTTATCTTTTCAATTTTATTTTGGTGAATTTAATAGTTACTTACTACAAAACACACAAGTGATGTCACCCTATCGCCCATCGTACATCCTTAAACTTCCCCAAGCAGTGGTACCATCTACTTGGGATGTCAGGTTATATCAGGAACAAAGAGAGATAAGAGGCAGAGCACACTAAAATGATTTTCTATGATCGAAGGCAAGTGCTTACAGTTGATACCATACATCGAAAAGTGATGTACATGTGCTTAAGGCACAAGTCCAGGGATTTAGGCTCTAACCTTATGGCAACGTCCTCACCCACTCTATCTGGAGGTAAGTACTTGTAAACAATGAGTGTGTTCCTCTCCCAAAACAATGAGTGTGTTCCTCTCCCCAAAACAATGAATGGATCTTTATGTTTAGTTTTAGGGCCAAGTTAGTTTAGCAGTCTCGATTTTATTTGGTTGTCACCTTTTTAGGTATTTTCAAGTAAATCACCTAACGAATTTTCCAATTCCTTTTTTATCCTATTTGAGAAAACAAGGAAAGAGATGCGTGATGAAATCAATTATGCATGCATTCTACATGCAATATGATCCACACATATAATAAAGACATAAATAAAAACTAACATAAATGATGCACAAAAACCATCCTAGTAGTAGCTGTTATTAACGACCACGAACCGATTACTTGACTAAGTCCAAGAAATGATCTACTCTATAGGAACAGAAATTCGAATTAGGACTTTGAACCTAATTATTTACCTGGCTCAAGCAAGAAAATAGAACCTAATACTATATGGACCAAATCACACAAAACTGCAAGAAAATAAATAAAAATAAAAGCGATGCAATACAAAACTCCGATGAGGTCCCCCAAGTGTACCGACACTTGGTGAAACAGACCCCACACACATAAAGGTATGAAATGGCCTACAAAGAAGAAAAATGGAAAATACAAAAAATATTCCAAATTAATTATAAAAATAAAATGAAAATAAAAGAATAAAAGAAAAAAAAACATGAAATGCTTCAAAGTCTCTTCCAAGTCTTCTGCTTATTCTATGCTCTCGTGCCTCTTGATGAAGAAACGATCTGCATCCGCATTGCTCGGGATTGTCGGTGCTCCTAAGAATGCAACCCTCAATCGTCGGGCCTCATAAGAAAAAGGAATCAGAAAAAGTGTTAGACATGAATTATGAAAAATAGAGCAAATAAAAATAAAGAACAAAATAGAAGAAAATAAGAGATAAATGAAAAACAATAAAATAAAATAGCGAATACATACAAATAAGAGTAATAGCAAAAAAGAAAGAGAACCTAGCTACCCTCGTTGTGCCCCCTAATAATAACACCATTTTGATGTTCGAGAAATTCACTAATGGGTTTTAGATTTTATTTAATGAAAGAATAAAGTGATCAATGTGTTGTTGTCTACCCAAAAGGTATCCTCAATAAATCAAACACATTATTTAATCAAAAATAAAGGAATAAAAGGATGTGATTTTTATTAATTAGGTATAACTCCCAAGGTAGACAACAAGGAGGCACTAAGAAAAATAAGGGTTATTAATTTTCAAGAACAAAGGCTCTTTTTCTTCCTTTTCTCTTTTTTTATTTTTATGGATTTTTTATTTTTATATTTTTTACGTTTCTTGATTTAAATTTTTTAGTGATTTTTAATTTTGCATGTTTTTATATTTAAAAAAACAATGATAAAAGAAATGGAAATAAAGAAAACCAAGCTATTTTTATATTCCTCAAATATGATAAAAATGTCCAGAAATTCACCAAAAAATATTCTTTTTACCATTTTTATGATTTTTCAAAAATTTCTGGAATTTTTGTATTTTAAAATCAATTAAAAGCAAGAAATTAACAAAATAGAAAATAAGCAGATGTTTTTTTATTTTTAAAAATATAAAATAAAACTAAAGATAAAGAAAATATGCACAAGCAAGAAGGTATTTTTTCAAACTTCAAATCACGCTTTATTGTGTATTTTTCTGATTTTCAATGATTTTATATGTTTTTAGTATTTTATGTATTTTGTGATTTTTTGATTATATGAAGAACCTTCGAACAAAAATCCCACAGAATATAAAACTAATTAAAAGACAACTACAATAATTTTTTGGAACTATTAAATCACTTTTCAAATTTTTATGATTTTCATACTACAAACATGACAAGTTTTTAAGGTTTTGAATTATTAAAAATAAGAAAAAAATATTTTAGCAAACCAAAATTAGAGACGATAAAACAACTATGCATGAACTTATCCTAATTTTTGTGGATTTTTTAGATCAATTATGCTATTTATTTCATGCAAACAAGAAATAACAATAAATCTAACCATTAGGGATTCACCTGTAATTACTCAAAACTTATCCAATATTATTAATATAAGAAGCGTCCAGGGTAAGTTTTACAAATAAACAACAAAAGCATGTGTGGAGTGACGTGATTACAACTCAAAGGGACTAAAATGCAATTAATAAGAAAATACAAGGACTGATTAACAAATGTCTATAACTATTATTTACAAAGTGTAGACTAAACAATAATAACAGAAAATGCAGGAGGATTGGTGCAAATTATACCCAGGAGGTATGTGGATGTTACGTGGAAGCGTAAAGCGGCGTGAAGCTGAGATCAAGCACCTTGGATCTGATCTGACGATGGAGTTTGGGTTCCAACAAACGTCTTGTACATGATCTGGGCATTCTATTCTTGATCTGATGCTTCTGGAAGAACTCTGTTGAAGGACCTCCTTGATCGACTTAATTTTCAACTTCTCATCAGATATGCTTCTACTCGCTGCTGCAAAAGGTACAAATGCTTCTTGGAATTAATCCACACCGATATACTAGAGAATGAAGTTCCAGATCCCGTTACGAAGTGACCTGGAGGTGCCGCTGAATCTAGACATTCCAGACCTCGATTAGAGTTCCAGATCTCTCGCAATCAGGTGACTATAAAGTTATTTCCAATGCTCGAAGCTTCAGTAGACTCGGCCAAACCTTATTAGATGAGAAAGAAGATGAAATGATCGAGTATCTCCAGCGAAGGGGAAGCGTTGGAGATAGAGCAGATCAGATTGATCTAAGGGGAACATGTCGTGGGTCGAAGAATGGAGAAAGGACTTCAGTAAGGAAAGCAAAGGCGATGGTTTGGACGTGAAATCAGATTAGGCTAAGCTCCGACAAGATTATCGGAGCTGAGATTTGGAAGCTCTTCTCTAGATGAAGAAATAAAGTAAATCGATGGAAATCTAACATATTATGTACATCTAAAGATGTATAATAGATCGACAGTGCAGCGGTGATGGATTTGCAAGGGTCGTCTCCTCAATTTGGTGATGGAAAGTCAGAGAAGCTCAAGCGTGATGGAGGAGATCTGACCACGTCCGGATCTCTTCAGATCAGCTCCCTCTCTCGCTCCTAATCAAAGGATTAAGCTACTTTCATGAGTCCCAATCCTCGAGAGGTGATTGAAGGTGGAAAACCAGGTCGAAGACAGATCATCAGGGGTCGCAGACCTGGAGGCGATTTTATAGGCATGGATGAAGTAGAAATTTGAATCGTACGAAGAGTGCGAACCGAGGTGTGGATAAAAAATTTGTTAAGCGAGTGCGTAAGATACTTAATAGGATAACAAAATTGTTGAAGAAGTTGGGTGTTAATGAAGAGAGGAACATGCATGAAAAAGCCAAGAAAGATGTTCGCTGAAGAATGTAATCGGGCAGGGCATATGGGGTGAAGGGCTGACCCGGGTCAACGTAGCTAGGTCCTCTAATCAGATGGATGCACAAATAAGACAAGATCCATTAGAAGACAAAATAACGAGGAGAAAGATAAATAAATTAAAATAATAAATGAATTTAAATAAATAGTTTATATAAATATGAAATGTTAGTAATAAAATCATCTTTATTATGTTGATTTTTAATAAATTAAATAAATTAAATATTTAGGTTAAAAATAAATATTACCCCTTATTTATAGGTTTTTATACCTATATATACAACATAATGATTTTTACTTATTTATTTTTCAAATAAATATATAATTTAATAATTTATTAATTTACAATAATTTTTAAAGGTTTTGAACATATTTTTATTGAATTTTTAGGAAATTAGTTTTTAAGTTAAATAAATAGATATATTTACAATATAAATATGTTGTTCATATACAAGATATACCAAATTTTATTTTTTTATTTAATTTTTTTTGAATTTTATATGGAACAAATACAATATATAAAATATTGAAAAAAACAATATGTTCCAATATATACATAAAAATAAATAGATATTATAATCACACATTGTACAATACATGCATAGTATACAAACCACTCCAAAAAATCACTTTTCATATCTCACCTCTGTCTTTAATGAAACCACCTTCACTTTAAAGATTATTTAATGTCGAGTACAATAAAATTGAGTTTGCTTTATTTTGAGTTCTGTGGAGTAGACATTAATCTAATGTGTTGATCTTTGTAGCTTTTTGAAAGTGTTTGTATTTTAATTAAGTACAATGATTCTTCTTGCAATTATTTTTATAATTTACAACTTATTTTTATGTATAAGTTCCAAGAATAAAATATTTTTATTTGATGTACTTTAGGACATAAATAAAATAGAATATGGAATTTATATACAAAATGGTGATGTATGAGTGATGAATACACAAAGTGGATACATATTTTTAATGATTTTATTGATGAAGGCATTATCTCTCCCTACTTTATTCCTTGTCATTCAGGTTAAGTCTTGACCAAATCCCGGGGTCAAGGTCAACCAGTATTTATTTCATAGATACAGTCTATTGATTCTTTTCTTTTTCTTTTCTTCTTTATTCTTTTATTTTGATATAATTATTGATAAATATAAATATTATGAAACAAGGTCAGATTGTTAATTTATTGGATTTAGTTATTATTTACAGATGTTTTGCCATGTATTTTAAGATAAAATGAAAGAATAAAGATGTTAAATCATGGATTCATCAGTACCCCTATAATACTTTTATGATCTTGATGAAATGATTTGAGAAGTGTTCTCGAATCATGTGATTTAATCTATTTAAAAATTTTAATTTATGTTTCCCTAAGAAAGTATATGACTAGTAGCTCTTGATCACATGTGATGTGATCTTCATGATTCTATGATGCGCTAAGATGCAATATCTAGCCTTCAACTAGTATCAGAGCCCTGGTCAAGGGTCTTGCATGTGATCCAAACATTAAAAGAACAAGGATATATTGGATGTGCGGGGGCTCGTAGTTTTTGCATAAGAAGCATGTTTCAGATTTTTTCACTAAATTGAAAAGCTCCTCTTTATGCACAGTGTGGAAAATTTTTTTGGATAAAAAAATGTATTTAGATGTCTAAATATGTCTGTAAGAAGTAGCCTATTGTTGGCACCAAAAGAGCTTGAACTAGAATTTGAAAAGCTCCAACAATGAAATATTTTTTTCATGTATTCATGGATCTGTATGAAATTGATTTTTGCTTACTATTACGTTGTCATGAAATGTGAAATAATACATTAATAAGTATATTTTTAAACCATCATACTGCTCGAATTTTGTGTGATTCTGACTCCCTTTGCCCTAGATATTCCATATTTAGTGGAGATGGGTCAAATGATGATTCAATCATCATGATTACTTTCTTAATGTGTTTATCATTCAATGAAAAACAAGGAAATTTTGAATTTGCCCATATCAATTTGAAGCTTAATATTTATGAAAATATTTGATTAAACATCGACAACCATTGAATGAATATTTCATGACAAAAGCCTAGTTTAACCTATAATAGTTGTAGGTCAACTTTTACAAGAAAACATGTTTTCTTGATATGACCAGAAATTTAGGATCTTTAAAGATATTTTAAAATGCCTAAGATTTTGAGTGATTACTATATATGTATAATGTCGGTCACCAAGAGCATGTGATCGATAAAACCTCAGTATAATTTGTACCAATTATGTTGTCTTGAATTGATTTGGTCATGGCTAGGCCATGGATATGCTAATGGGTTAAATAATTAGCATCCTACACTAAAATGGAAGCACTCCATGTTATCATTATCTGTATGACCTGGCTTGATCTGTTTCAAGGATGTGTAGCGTGAGAAGTCTCCACGTACTTAATCAACTAATTGGAATAATATAATTGTATAAATGTGAGGTTGTATACTATCTATTAATATCACGAAAACCCTAATTGTTTGTTTGAATTGTATGATTAATTAATTTAATATGATTAAATTATTAGATCCTATTAAAATAAACACTCTGTTATGAATAAAGATGCAATTCCCTTAGAAGATTTAATTATGTGAATACGATTCATAATCATTAATTAAATTTTTGAATAATATATGGAGGATCATATAAATGACATCCATGGTCTCCCGTCAAGGTGAAGAGACTCAAAAGGTTTCCATCTCTAGAGATGTAAATTTCCAGAGTATGATTCGATTAAGAGTCGACAAAAATGAATTAAAGGAACTAATTGAATCCTCTGATGATATTGAGATTCCTAAATCAGAAACTAAAGATGCAAATAAAGATGAAACACATATACATCTTGGAATGAGTTCTAGGATGATTGCACCACCTGAAAGTTACAGATTCCATTTGTTAGTGAAACTGACAATGATATAACTTTATTTGATGAAGCACTCGTGGATCATGACATGGATAGATAGATGCAAGCAATGAAGTGTGAAATAGACTCCATGTACAAGAATAGTGTACAGACCCTAGAGGATCCACCTAGAGGGGTAAAATCCATTGCATGTAAATGGATCTTGAAGAGAAAGATGGCCACTGATTGGAAGGTAGAGTCCTTCAAGGCACAACTTGTAGACAAGGGCTACATGTAGAAAGATGGCATTGACTTTGATGAGACATTCTCTCATGTAACTATGCTTATGTCCTTCTGGGCACTGCTAGTTGTAGCTACATATCTTGACTACTACATCTAATTGATGGACGTAAAGATGGCATTCCTCAATGGATACCTCGAGGAGGATATTTATATGGAGCGTTCCCAGGGCTTCATAACTGAGGAAGACAAAGTATGTAAGATGAAGAAACCCATTTACGGGCTCAAGTAAGCTTCTCGTAGCTGGAGTATCAGATTTGATGAAACCATAAAGAGTTATGATTTTGTTCAAAATCCCGATGAACCATGTGTTCAAGAAGCTTAGTGGGAGAGCAATTGTGTTCATCGTGCTTTACGTAGATGACATCCTTATCATTGGGAATGATACACGAATGATGACCAGTGTTAAGATTTGGCTATCACATACCTTTGATATGAAAGATCTTGGAGAAGACTTATATCTTGGGTCTGAAGATATTTAGAAATAGAGAAAAGAGAATTTTGGTATTGCCACAATATTGGTACATTAAGAAGATCTTGGAATGTTTTCATATGAAGAATTCCAAGAAATGCTTCCTTCTCCTAATACATGGTATCCACCTATCTAAAGGGATGGCTCCTAAAAGTGTTGAGGATAAGAAAACCATGGATGGATGCCCGTACGCATCACCTGTGGGAAGCATAATGTGTGCCATGATGTGAACAAGGCCATATATCTACCAAACAGTAGGAGTGGTAAGTCGTTACAAATCCTACTATGGAGAATAACACTGGAATGCAGTGAAGAACATCTTTAAATATCTAAGACAGACACAATATTACATCTTGGTCTATGGAGATGGTGATCTCCAAATCTTATGATAGATAGATTCATACTTCCAATATGATATAGATGAACACAAGTCAACTTTAGGGTTTGTGTTCTTCTTGAATGGTGGTGTTGTGAGATGCAAAAGTAAGAAGCAAGACACTATGGCTGATTAAAGAATAATAGCTAAATTCGTTGTTGCATCGGATGCTGCAAAGGAGGCGGTGTGGTTATGCAAGTTCATCCTAGAACTTTGTGTAGTTTCCTCTTATACTCCCATTCCACTACTCTGCAATAACACAGGAGCCATAACTTGGAAAATTAACCCAGATGGCATCAAGAGCAAGCACGTGGAATGGAAATACCATATCATTCGAGAGATTCAAAAGCATGGTGATATAGTCATCATCAAGGTGGCCATTGCCAACAACATTGTTGATCACCATACCAAGCCATTGACATAAAAGTTTATTGACCAGCATGTAACGAGCATGGTTTTAAAGATTGTACCTGAATAGTTCTGTGAGCTAGTGGGAGATTGTTAGCGATGTGAACCCGAGGCGAACCATTTCTACAATAAATGTTATTATCATCTTTGATATAACAATAAAGGTTATTGGTTTATTTCACTCCTTGTCTGAGATTAAATAAATGAATGCACTTATAAGGTCCCTTATAACAATTAGAGTTATGTACCATGGCCATCTTAATGATCATGCAGCTGTTGATTCAATTGTTGAATCATAGAGGCTAGTGCTTATAAGATATGTAAAGAGTTAGATTGATGAATCATCAAGTATCATCAAATGATTGGCAAGAGATGATCTCCGATCTGAGAAGGAGATTGCAATTCTTTTCCAAAGGTTGGTATGTGATCGACCTCTTAATGCAGGTCCTCTGCATAGGAATATAGATTCGAAGGTGTCAGATAAGTTATTTCAAAGAGTTGACTTATGGAGATTGAGATAACCAAGACCCATGTCGTATACTATCACGATATAGGCATGCATCCTTTGGCTGAAGATAGATGTATTGATATATGTCTGAGTATGTAAATCTGACAGACCATTAGATTGATGACGTAATCATGGTTTATACTACAGTGATCTGATGTGTATACGAGGGCACACGAGTAATACGGTCTCTCAAAGGGATCATACAGGTTCACTACTTATCCGAAAGACATGATTTCACTCATGAGATAATTGGATTTATTAAATTCCAACCATGGTCATCTTACTTGGGAAGCATGATAAGAGATTGTTGGTATGGTATATGCTTTTGGAAAGCATATGATTGATATCAACTCCTAATGATAGAATGAGAAACTTAATGATTGAAACCTGAAGAAGACAGTCTAATTGTGATCTAGAACTCTAGGTTAATTCTAGGTCTTACAGTATGCAAGATGTACAGGTATGATGACTACTCGAGGGTGATGTGATCATAAAAGATTGTATAACCATGACACTTCCATTCAGAGGCAGTGATGAAAAATGTTTCGATTTTAGCAACTCCTCTCTAAATATTATCAATTTAATCTTAGTCCAAATGTTGGAATTTGATCTGAATGTGATTCAAATGCAATGAGAAGATTAGATTCACAATTTGATTTAATCAAACATCTTTGAGAGGTGTACTGGCTCAAGAGGAAAAACTCCTTATGTAAATATTGTTGTATATAGTATTCAAAAAATGCAAAATCAAAACTCCAAAATAAGTATACACGCATGAACTAAAATAAATGCATGTCGAAGTATGCATATATTTCTATAGTCCATAAGCAAGATTGAGCTTCAAAGTCATATGTATGTGATCCTGCAGTCGGATGACATGGCTACACTGGTCAAGCATCTTAGGATAGTTAGCTACACTGGCTACCGTCCATTCTTCTCTCCACCTCCTCTTCTTGAGCTAGTTGTACTTGAACTTAGAAAGGAATACACCGCTTCTCGAGGAACGAGTTGCTAGATTGGGGAAGTAGTGTCACCATGTTGAAGAAGATTGACTTTTACCGCTTTAGCTGAGGAGAGTTGCATATCACACACATTGTCTAAGATAGATTCGTAGTCATAAGGGTTTGTACAAGAGTTGACTTATTCTGACATGGCTCTTGAGGAGACTTGAGCAGAGTATTGCAACTCTTAGAGGATTTGTGTTTCAAATCCGTTTCCCAATAAGATTCCTACCACACCTAAAATCCAGAGGTCCGACTTAAGCTACAAACTTTGATTTTATGAAGTCAAGTTTGAAAGTTAAAATCAATTCAAGTTCTTTTTTTTTCTTTTCTTTATTTTTATTTTCTACACTTATAGGCATAAGTGTCTACTAGGGACTAGCAAAGGCAAGTATAGGAGGTGATGAATTTCCATTTCATCACCTTTATTCTCTCATTTTGACCATTAAACCTTAGCCAAATGCATGTATATATCATTATTTTGCATAAATTAACACTCATTATTTACTATATAATTACTATATAAAACATATTGTTTAAAGACAAAGAAAGAATAAAGAAAAGAAAAATAAATAAAATGCCAAAATGTATTTTATGACCATAAACCTCAAGATCTAGGCATCATGATGACTAGGTCGACAAGGAATGAAGGAGGTGGAGATAAGGGTCAAAAAGACAAA
This sequence comes from Ottelia alismoides, assembly GCA_037367405.1. Lineage (NCBI taxonomy): Eukaryota > Viridiplantae > Streptophyta > Magnoliopsida > Alismatales > Hydrocharitaceae > Ottelia > Ottelia alismoides. The sequence continues at coordinate 293,893 of JAZKJV010005944.1, forward strand.
TAAAACCCTAATTTATAAAGGCTCAATAACATATTTTGGACCCATTTTATTCTTTATTATGTATACCATAAATAAAGAAAGTTTGTATAAGAAATATATTGATAAAAATACCTAGAAAAATACAAAATTTACTTTACATAAAAATAATATAAAGCGTACATTTTACACTCATAATAAAAATCCAAACCCAAACTTCCCAAACCCATATCTTCTCCATATGAATCAAAAATACATCAAAATCACTTTAATTGTATATAACTTTTTATTAGCTATTTAGTGAAGGTGATTTCATTCATTTTGAAGTTAAGATGTAAAAGTTAAGTTTTGGACCCCTGTTGTACAATATACCTAAATAAAATATTCCTTTTATTTACTTTTTATATTTTCATTATGTTATATTTTTAAAATTTTTTAAATATTATTAATAACTTATGTACGTATTTAGAATAAAATAAAACCATAAGAATATACAAAAATAAAATAAAATACAAAATTACATAGATGAATATAATATACTTATACGCATATAATTTATACCTATAAATAATTATGTTTACATACTATGTCAAAAAAAACAAAGGAAATATATTTAAGTATATTAATAAATTATAAATATATAAATGAAGTGTATAAAAAATAAGGGTTTTTAGCAGTTGTGCCATTCTGAGATATTGCAATTTCAATTGTGCCCCTCCCTTTTTAGTAATATAAGTTGTGCCCTCATCTTCTTGTCATTCTATCACTTGTGCCCCTTCGTTACTTTAGCCGTCAATAATTTGAACTTAACCATGGTTTTCTCAAACCATGGTAAAGTTAAGAGGGGCATATCCGGAAAAAATATGACATCCCCCTTTCACTCTTGCTCCCTCCTCCTCACCATCCAACCCTTCCTCCTCCGACCACCACCTTCTCCATCTCCTTCTCTCCTCGTTCACCATCAACACCAACATGTCGATGACGAGACTGCAGGTTCTCGATGACGAGACCGACAACTGCAATAGAGGGGAGGGGCTTTGCGGATTGGGCAGGAGGGGTTGGATTGACAAGAGGTGGTGGTCGGTGGAGGAAAGGAGCGGCAGGATAGGGAGGAGGGGCAGAGGAAGAAGGCAGACGAGGCAGGGGAAGGGGGAGGTGCGGGGGCAGTGAGGGCAGGGGGAGAAGCTCGGGGCAGGGGGATGGGGAGTCAGGGGTAGGGGGCGACTTGGGGACGAGGGTAGGAGGCAGCCTGGGGGCGGGGGTGACATGGGGCCAACGTCGACCTAGAGGCGAGGGAAGGGGCAGGCGGATGCGACCTGGGGACATGGGTGACCTGGGGTGCGACCTCGAGGTAGGGGTGACTTAGGGGGGGAAGGATGAGGCATGTGCAACCTATGGACAGGGGTGACCTAGGGTGCGACCTAGAGGCGGGTGCAACCTAAGGTGGGGGAAGGGGGAGGCGGGGGCGACCTGGTGGTGAGGGAAGGGGGAGGCATAGGGGCGACGAGGCAAGAGGAGAGAAGTTCGGGGTAGGTGGAGACCTGGGGGCAGGGGGAGGGGTTCGGGGCTGAGTAGGCGGTGTGAGGGAGGGGAAAGGAGCTCGGTGCAGAGGGCACACCTGAGGGCGGGGGAGGAGACGTTAGAGGAGTAGGAGGCATGGAAGAAGGAACGAAAGGGGAAGAAGATGAAGAGGATTGGGAAGGATTAAGAAAAGGATGAGAAAATGACCTTTTCAGCCTTTTTTTAATTTAACTCCCGTTATATCCCGAAGATAACATCTGTTTGCATTGGGAATGAACGAAAACTAACCTAAGGGGAATAAGTCATAGAAAGGAAAGAAGTTTGGGGCACAACTGATATTATCAAAAAGGTAGGGGAATAATTAAAATTGCAATATCTCAGAGGGGCACGACTTGTAAAAACCTAAATAATAAAAATTAAAATATAAAAAAAAGAATAAAGTACCTATTACATAGGTATATTTACTTATAAATGAACCCTTAAAAAATAACCTAGAATAAATTAAATCATAAAAATAAATAAAAATCACCATAAAATACTACATGAAATAATAAATACTTTTCATGTTTACTCAAAATTTAAATAAATATTTTACTATAATATTTACATTTATTTATCATTTTTATTTTCATTTTTTTCTTCTTGCAGATGACGTGGCCCAATTAGAGCCCGTCGCCTGTTGACCTCGGTCAACTCTCTGATCGAGGCTCTAGCTCACATTCAGCTCTGTTTGAGCCCACCTTCCTCGGATTTTCATGCCCGATCCTTACCCCCATTTCGCTCAATGTCTTATGATCATTTGACCCTCGATACTTGCACTTTCAAGCGAGAATCATTCCTTGATTAATGGTTTGCTAAATAGAGCGCCATTCCTCGATGAACCTAGACATGTACATATATCCTCCTCTGACTCCCTTGTGTCTTTGTTCCCTCTTCTGCCATTCAAACCAAAACCTTCACATAGCTGGAGCATCCTGGTGACAATAGGGTTCTCGAGGGAGCTTCAGCGAGCCATTTTGCATTGAATCGAGGTCGATTCGAGGTGCTGCCACCACCTCCGCCATGAGCTTCGCTCCATGCGGATGCAGGTCAAGTAAGCCCTCCTATTCTCATTCTTTTCACTCCTTAGCATAACAGCGAGCCATTTTAATTCATGTTGTTTTGTTTGGTTTTCGTGAAATCCAAAAAAATCATCTCGCTGGAGCTCCAGCTTTGCCTCCTATTTCCAATCACTTCGACCAACCTCCACCTCCGCTATCACCTCCACCTGCTTCCCCTTCATCTTCTCTTTACCCAGGCATGATCAACCCTCCTGATCTTGCTCAGATTAGGGAAACGACACTCCTCCTCAGCCACTCACTGGAGTTGTCATCGCTCGCGATCACCAGCTCTCATCTCGACCCAACAAGACCTCCAGATCCATCATCTTTGCATGCCTGAGCTTTCTTCTAGATCTTGATGGTCAAAGGACCCCGTGTGGGTCAATTTTGACAAAACAAGGTACCTGTAGAACCATTTCTTCTCTGACTTTACTAGAGCTCGTCAGAGGTCCTAGTGCCCATCTATAGCCTACAACAGCACCAGAGAATGTCAACCCACGTTTTGTGACCTTCAGAATATCATCAGGCGGCCGGAGTTGACGAGCAACATGAATAGAAGCTCGCATCGTAGGGAGTTATTCCCTATTCTTACAGATTGACTCCCTATCGTCTGATCAAAAGCCCCTTCTAGAGGAAGCAACATTCGGTTGATGAACGAATCTCGCCCCATTGGATCCCCATCTGGGATCTAACCTTAAGCATCCATCATCGATGCACCATCGACCATCCACATCTCGACACGTGGATATGTGAAGATCTAGAGCCGTCGATCGTGCATGTGGATGGTATTTTGTGTACACACCCTTGCACTTTTTGTATTTTATTTTCAATAAAAAAACATTAGTCTGTAGTTTAAATATTTTATAATATTTGCATTTCAGCCCCTATACTTTCTTTAGTTGCAATTAAGACCAAGCCGCATCACCTCACGTGCCTGTGCAGGTGAGGGGACTAGGCCGTTTGCACATAATCCCCTAGGCTTTATATATTTCGCTTCAGTCTATATTTTTAAATAAATATTGTAATATTTTCTCGAACAATTGCATCTGGCCCCTGACTTTTGTATTAATTAGAAATATACCCTTAGGGTATTTTTTATCGGATTTCTTTTGGAAAAATTACAGATTTGGCCCAAAGATTTCATTTTGAGTTCGTCCAAGGTGTTGAAACTTTAAATATTTTTACAAATACCCTTCCAATATGTATTTTTTTGTATATTTTGTATAACTAAAAATATCTCTAGATCTTTAAAACTTGTAGAAAAATTCCATAAGAACCTGGTTTATCTATCTACCACATATATTTTTAGTTGGGTATTTGAAACCTATTTTCTATTCATTAAAAATAAAAAAGAGAGCTTTTATTCCGCGATTTTTTAAAAAATACAAAAAAATATAAAACTTTGTTTAAAAATTCAAAAAAAAGTTTATTTATTATTATATTTTGAGCATATATATATAAAATCCCTAAAAATAGAAAAAGAAACTAACTAAAAATTAAAAATCTCCAAAATCCTCATAAAACTTATAAAAAATTCCGAACAATACAAAAACATGTGTTTCTATTTCTGAACTTTATTACTATATTTATTAACTATTAAAAGTGGCTTTCAAAATTTTTAGGCTATTTCGATATTTTTAATCTTCAGAACAATTCGACCAATTTATTGTATTCATTGTTTTGCCCTTTTATTCAATTAAAAATACAAAAAATGTTAAAAATTAAAAGAAAAATACCAAGAATCAAGAAAAGTTAAAAAATTGAAAAATATCTTAGTCTACAATTTTGGGTTATTTTTAGTTGTATTTGAAATCATATAACCTTATATTATATATAAATATATCTCTCTGTATAGTTATATAAATATCTGAATTTTATGTTAAAAAGAAAAATAAATTAAAATACGAAAACTTTAAAAAGAAAATTAAAATTATAAATTTAACAAAATTAAAAATATAAAACAAAGATTCAAAAAATAAATAATTAAAAATTAGGGGAGCACATGGATCAGATTGGATCAGATATTAGCTTAATCCATGCCCAATCCAACCTTAACGAATTTTAACTTTTTCCAATCCAATCCAATCCATCAAATATCAAAATCCAAAGCAATCCAATCCATCGGATTAAGGTTTCGATCGAATTGGTTCAGATTATTTTGTACTTATGTATTCCATCTCTATTGTTTACCTCATGTATTTGTGTTTATTGCACACTAGCCCTCAACATTTAAATTATGGCTCAAAAACTGGTAATATAGACCAAATGTAAAGAAAAGGATATATGAGGACCACTTAATCAAATTAAAGTTGAATAACTTCATTGATCCGTAATGAAACAGTTGAGGACCATATACTCAACTTGAAGGATAATATTGGATTTAAAATTTGAAATCCCTTTTATAAATGTTGCATTAGTATTTGTTTGCCAATGATTTCTAGCTAATAATTCAAGTAAGAATAATATAAGTTACCAGATAATGATACAAAGATTAGTTACACAAACAAAAAAGAGATCTTTATAGTCACATATTGATGAAGTTCATGTCTAATCTAAATTGTTAAGCTATGTCGAACCAAGCTACTTCCAATAACATCTTTTAAAGTCCTATAATATATTATTAACAAACAAGAATCCTAAAATAATTATACGCGATTGATTATCAGACAAATCCAGTTTAAATATAGTTCACCAATTGAGTAGCATGCCTCACATTTAAAATGGAATTTATTTACTAGGTTATGCCTATAATCAAAATACACATTTAAAAAAATGGATAAAATTTGGGTATTAATTTAGAAAAGAATGGAATTCAAGTAATGCTTATTAATTCTTAGATGGATTTAGTATATTTGAATTTTGATTCTTAGATGAAACAACTGGTACAGTTTCATCATTAGGATAAACTTGCATGTTGGAATAAGTAAAATGTAAGAAGCAAAAAGGCTAAGAAAATCAAACAGATGTACCAGAAAACTGAATATAATTTCTTTTCATGGAGATCAGAAAAGTGGCAACATGATTGGAACAAATGGTATCACATCGGAGGGGGACAATATTGTGTGAAACAATAAATGACATCATGAGGGAGGGGTGATGGCATTATGAGGGAGGAGTGACGATGTTGTGTTAGAGGGAGGTGTTGAAATGGACTAAAAGGGAGATGAAACTAGGAGTGACATATTGGGATCAAGAGTGAAATGAGAGAGGATGGAAATTGAGAGGGGAATAGTTCAATGGGATCATAACTTTACAAGGTATAACTATATTTTATTATTTAGGAGTTTAAGGGTGATGACAAGAGGACTTGTATCTACTATAGATATGAAAAAATGACATGAATTGCATTGATTATGTTCTTATGGGAATGGGTGCACATGCACGTGCACATGTATATGCATGTTGGTATATGTATGTATGTATATGTTAACAGATTGGATCAGATTAGATTTTCATGATAATCTGATGCAATCCATACTTTAATAAATTTGAAAAATGTCAATCCAATCCGATCCATTAAAATGATAAAACCAATCCAATACAATAACATCGGATTGGATCAGATTACAAATTTTATCTGATCTGTGTGCACCCCTATTAAAAACCAACAAAAATCCAACAATACCTTAAAAATCCCAAATGGATGTTGTGTTCCGAAGAATTGGATTTGCCATCCAAAACGGATTGGTGGCACAGCTTGTTGCATGTCATCCAACAATTTCTTTGTAATCTTATTCTGAAGTTGAGATGAGGATGTATTAATTTTATATCTGATCGTTGTACTCTCCGAGCTGATCCACGAGGGGCTCATTGCACGATGATGTTTAAATATCATTCTAAAACTCTTACAAGTAAAAAATATCATTTATTGTCCTTCATAGCCAATTTGGATTGTCTATCCCCTGTTGTTTCCTATGTTCGACCCCTTATTATACTTGTCCGCTATACAAATTATTGTAGGTTATACTAAATTTTGACCTTTGCTTGAGTGGTTTATATATTGTGTGGGTCAATTGATGATTAAACACGGTAGTTGATAGGTAGTCAGAATGACTGAGTCCTCGCCTTGTGAGGCTCATTTTAGACCCCACGATTCATCTGTTTATCAAATGTTATAAATGCTAGGAAGAAAGCGTAGGGATTTTTGGGACATTTTTATTTAATTATTTTTCTTTATTTATTTTCTCTTTTTATTTGATATAATTATTTATTAACCATGGAGCAAACATTTGTCTTCTATTTTTCTTGTGAGGGGCTGCAGATCGAGAGAGGATTTCTTAGGAGATTTGGTGCATCCTACGAGACGAGGAGTCAGCTTTTTGACTTAACCGATAGGAGAGAGCAAAAGAGAGAGAGGGAGAGGAATTTAAGAAAAGGGTTTTCATTTTATTTTTGGTGAGAGAGTGATTTATTTTTGTGCAAATTAATTTGTTTTAATACAGGTACTTGGACTCTTGGACACTCGGGCCTAATTTATAAGTGTTTGTTCACTTCGTGGCTCGTCATTTTTTTTTCCGAAATTTCTACCGCATTTATTTTCTTCGTATCATGTGTTTTGAGTTTTCTGCCTTTGTTTTATTTATCTTATGTGATTGAGTCCTTAGACTAGGTGTGCTTGCTGGGTAGCTATGTCACAATTCCTAAGGAAATTCATGTTCCTATAGATTACATTTCGATTCGACTTAGCTCAAAATTAATTGTTAAAACTTAGATTGATCATCAAGAACCAAAATAGGCACGGTACGATGCTTGTAGGACCCATTATGGCAGGCATCGATAATGCCACCAAGATCAATTGTGGTTGGGTGATCATTATAGGGTTTGGCATTCAGTTCTTTATGATAATAACACTTCATGTTCTTAGGGCAATTTGCATTTGCACATAGATTAGGTTTAAATTTTTTTGCCTTGCAACCCAGATGGAGAGAGATAGGAATCAATATGATTATTCTAACTGACCATTCATCATCATTTTTCGAGTTGCATTGCATTTCAGTCTTCTTCCTCTTATTTTGAGAACCCAGGCCAAATGAAAACCAACAAAAATACTGGGTGCTTGTATTGAATCTACTCAAAGCAAGTGATAACATAAAAAAATTAAAAAGGGACTGCTAAAAATACTTGACCTAAATAAAATTGATTAGTTGGATTCATTTCATTGTGTGAGAAAATCCCTCATCATTTTTAGGTACCATTGAGGGAGGGAGGTGTCCTTCCAAATGAGAAGCGCTATTGAAAGGATGAGAGCCAATAACCCATCCTAGATATTGCCTTGTTGTACGCCTTGATTTTTGAAGTACCTACACTGCTATCGTTGGGAATGTAGGATTTGGTCGACGATGGCGTTCTCGCCTTATGTAGAACACCGGACACATCCAAAGTATTTGAGCTTAGGCCACACCTTCACGGGGGTGTATGTCTCATTGTTCCACATCCGAGTAGGCTCTCGACCACTCACGGGTGATTCTGTTGCGGTCTTGACCCGAAGTATTTGCTTCACCACTATCATCTTCCTCACTCTATTTCTTTGGTTGAGTAGGCAATCTATATCTCGACGCAAAGACCTCAAAAAGTACAGGATACAGGTTACAAAGGAGGAGGACAAGTACATGATACTTTTCTGATAGTATTCTTGCTCCTATAGGATTAGTGTTTAAGGACACATTTAAAGACAATTGCCTTCAATCTAAAATCTACAAAGATAATTGTCGAACCTTCACGGCTTCACAGGTTGAGTTGGTGAATCCATTGTATTATAGTTTAATTGATTAGTTTTGTTAAGATCAATATAAAAAAATATGTGCATTTAGGCCATTTTGTCACATTTTCTCTTTTTCATATTTCCTCGTTGACCCCCGATCACTTTGAGCCATCTATTGTCTTACACGCCTTTTATTTTTTGTTCATCTCTGTATCTTTCATCCATCTTCTATCTCATTTTGATCCTCTTAGATGCCGACCCACGGATGGTTTAGTTGAGACTCCGCCAATAACCACATCAATTCTGTGTCACCGACATCTCCAATAATACAAGGTAATCTCTAAAGAATCGATTTGGATTTTGCGAACTTGTCCTTGGAATCCCCGATCCTTTCTTCTTTTAATACTTTCTTCTCTCACAAAAATTCGTTGTTCAAAATGGACTCACAATCTGAGTCCGCTCTTCTCTGCCAAATAAATCATGATTACTCTTGTCCCAAGACCAATCTTATGTTGATGGAAATTGATTTCAGTCAATATCATGTGTTCCATCCACAACTACATGGGATTGACCTTAATCCCATATTTATCTCAGAATTTGGAGCTCAGATAGAGACTGATCAGGGTTTATTCAACTGTGTAGATCAAGAACCTAATCAAGAGTCAGGATTACAGAAAGATCCAGAAATGCCTCCTCCATGAAGAGGAAAGGGACCACATCCCCATCTAGCTGAATAACTAGATAGGGGGGATGGGCAGTATACAATGCAGAATGATGTCAATAGCTAGCTCCTCGTATCCATTTAAGCAATTCAACAATAGTTGATGAATCAAGGATCGGCCCAGGTCTCCTTTCAAGAAATGCTTAATGATTTGAGGAGGAGGACCGATGAGAGAGATGCCATAGGAGAGGATGATCTACATTGGGAAGATTATCTACACAAAGGTTATGTAAAAGACAACCTATCAGATATGGATACATGGTGGAAGAGGAGAAGCTAAATCACCGTAGCCAAAGCCAACTTTGAAGCAGACTTACAACTATGGGACAGGCCATGTCACTAAGTGGATTCCAATTCCACCAATCCATCCTCACTTTGAGTTGAAGCTGCAATTCATGTCTCTACTCTCATCTTGCTATGGGAACATAATAGAAGAACCATACACCCATCTGCAACAATTCGGCTGCATTTGTGCAACCACACACTATCTCCAAAATTCTTTTGCGGGTAGTCACTATGACTACCTTCCCATTCGGCCTCCAAGACAAGGCCCTTTAATGGGTAAATCATCTGAGGGAAAAAGTGACCACATGGGAGGATCTGAATTCTGCATTTCATCATAAGTTATATCATCTCAATCGCTTGAATCAGATTCCTGCCTACATCTCTAGTTTCATCCAGCAGCCCCACAAGACAATACATGAAGCATGGGAAAGATTTAGGGATCTGCAAGAGAAGTGACCCCACCACGAAATTCCAAAGACTAGTCTGGTACAACATTTTTTCACTGGGTTGATACTTGAAATCCAGAGAATGGTGGACGACACATGTGGTGGCTCGTACTTTAACAAAGATGAGGACATAGTATCTGAGATCCTTGAGGAGATGGCTGAAGGAGAGGCCACTCAATCCTCATCATGTGCTTACATGAAGGTGCCCACAGCCAACCATTAGCCTATCAATATGGAGGCCCATGGAGAGGACAAGGACGAGAGCTCCAACCTGAGCATCATAGTAAGACACTTATCCATAGTGGTTATCATTGAGAAGTGGTTGCAGGACCTCAAAATAATTGCCATGATTGATAAGAAAGCCCAGGGTCTGGACAAGCTCGACTAGATTGCCACAACTGGAGTTGCTTGTCAGGACCATTAACTCTTGTAACTCTGTGTTTGCTACTACCGACTCCTGCTGAGCAAAAGGAGTGTGCATAGACACAACCTCCTCAGTCGAGCCCTCTACCATCTCAACATATCCAGTACATATACTACGTGCATGCTCCTGAGCAGCATACATAGCATCCGCAAACCCAAATGGTGTTGTACCTACTTGAGCCCTAGCCAGTGTACCAGGTGTAGTACTTTCCGCCCCCATATTAAATTAGATAAGTAAATTGTGTGTGGGAAAATGAACATCATCTGACACGTCCTTAGGATCAGAACATGACCAAGTGGTCATACCACCTACAACAACATGGAGGGAGGAATTTCCAGGTCTATCAATCCCACTACCAACAACCTCCGCAACATGGCAACAATTGGAAGGAGGGATATCCGCAACCCGATTACCTGCAACCACATTATCACCAACAGTAGCCGGTTGCTCAATTTCAACATTCCTATTCCTCTTGGTAGTACCACTCGTACTCTTCTTGTCCTCCCCCTCACCAATATTCTCATGGATACCAGCAGTAGTCTCCCCAACACCATCAAAGTCAGAGGCCTCATCATGTCGAATCACTTGAGATTATACTAGTGAACCCAGCTCTTGATTGCTTGGATCATTAATGAAGAACATGACTAAAATGATCCAAAAGATCGATGACTTCATTGCTGCCAAAACCATCATTCCATCCCATGTTGAGGCAAACCCAAATAATTTCTGACATGAGGAGCAGGTAGCTTGCGATGTTTTTCCCAATTCAGATGAAAATAACTTGTTTAATATCAATCATTCTTACTCTCAGGAGCAGTAGAACACTTCGGTCATCAGCTATAGCAAAAGGAAAACATCTTGCATCTAATGGAGAACCATCAGCCAGGCCCATAACAGGAGCCAAAGACATCTTTGGAGGAGCACCATATGCAGAAAAGGAATAAAAAAAGAAGAAAATACAAAAACTCAAGAAGATAGCAACTGCACCAGACCTGGTGGATACCAGCCAAACTTGGAGACTCTCGCACATGCAACAGATCTAGAGCCAGCCAACGAAGTTGAAAATACACTTTTTGGCCCACCACTTGTAGATCATTTTACACATTTTTGTCATTTACATGTACACAATGATTTGGAAAATTTTTTGAATGACAAAGTTTCAGACTTTATACATATTCCATTTCCTGAATCAATTAACACCAAAAAATCAAAAATTTGAAAAACACTTTTTCTTATTCGTCAATTGTAGAAATCATTAAAAACATGGTCATGAATATGCCATTGATGAAAGCCATGGAGTACATGCCAACAGTGAAGAAAAGACTTAAAGAGGCATGTACAACAAGCCGTCAGCGTCGGCCCTACAACTCCACAAGCAAGAGTGGAAAGCAAGAAAAAGAGATTCACGATGGCTACCATCAACACCGTCAGCAATCTCCTAGATAGAAAGAAAGATAAGGGAGCGTTCCTCATCGTATATGTCATGTTTAATCAGGAGTTCAAGGAAACATTGCTCGATAGTGGGTCTTCAGTCAATCTTATTCCATCTTTACTACTCGCAAGATTCAGGATAGGGCTGCTTATACCAACCAAGATGATTCTGCAGTTCAAAGATAAATCAATCAAGTAGCCTAAGGGCATGTTGGATGGCGTGATCAACATTGTTCAAGGGATCCAATTCCCTATTGATTTTTTTGTTCTATACATGGACATTTCTACACCTCTTCTCTACACCCCTGTAATCCTTGTCCAGTCGTTCCTCCAAACAACTAATGTAGTAGTAAACTACAACATTAGAGAGGTTACATTCAATTCCACCAACAACAAAGTGAAGATAAAAACCATACCTGAGCCGAAACCAGCAGATGCCACATCTGAGTTAAGTGTGCTTGTACATATCTGTACTGAAGACTGTAATTTTCTTGCGGAGATTCAAGATATAAATCTATTCATGGATGACACCGAGATCCACATATTCCTTTTCCTTGAGGAAGGAGTGGAGAGAAGTTGAATTCCCCTCTATCGATGATGATGAGATCTTTGTTAATGCGCTTGACAAATTATGTGTAGGCCCCTTGAGCCTTGAAGACCAAGAGTAGATTATCGAGGATTTCTGCAATCAAGTGGACATTATTGAAAAATCTTGTGAATTATTTAATGTAGATGCTGAACTGCCTAAGGTGGACATGAACTGATGAAAGAACCAATACTAGTAGTGATCTCCGAAGTCACCACTGAAGTAGCTCCTATTCTGCCAGAGCTCAAACCTATGCCCTCCAACATGAAGTACGCCTTCCTTGCGGGAGAACTAAACATGTATCCAGTCATTATCAATGCCCATTTGATCGAAAATCAAGAATCTCATTTGATGGAGGTACTTGAATGAAACCACAAGGCGATAGTGTGGAAAATATTGGATCTTCACGGGATCAATCCATTATTGTGCTCGCATTACATTTACCTTGAACATGATGGCAATCCCTCCCGCGAATTACACATAAGATTGAATCCAAATCTCTAGGAGTTTTTTATGAAAGGAATTTAGAAAAGGTGTGATATGAAAATCATATATATCCCATCTCCGATGGTAAGTGGGTGAGTCCCCTGCCCATAGTGCCCAACATATGGGATCAAAATTGTTACCGATGATAGAGGAGAGAATATTCCGACCAGAATGCTGACCTCGTGGAAAGTCTGTTTTTACTACAAACATCAGATCCTCTCGACAAAGAAGGATCACTTTTCATTGACCTTCATTGACCAGATTCTCGAGAAAATGGTCGTGAAGAAATACTTCTACTTCTTGGACGGCTATTCTATATGCCATGCAAGCCCAAGACAAACCATTCCTACAATAAATGTTATTGTAATGTTTAATTTATTAATAAAAGTTATTAGTTTATTTTACTCCCTATCTAGAATTAAATGAGTGATTGCTCTATAATGTCCCTTAAGATAATTAGGGTTGTGTACCTTGGCCATCACAATACAATTTAAATGTTAATAAGAATTGGATTCATATTGGACGAAAAAATAAAAATGTAATTTACATTTTATTTTAACTCCCAATGATCGAATGAGATATGAATGTTGATATGAATTGGATTCACAAAGTAATTATGAACTATTTTTGTAGAAATATTTCCAATAGATGTTGTAAATTTTGGAGATATTCATTGGATTCCTACCATGGAAAAGGAGAGATGAAGCTACCCTTCCATATGGAAGGGGTGGAAAACCACAATTCCTTATGGAAATTGGTGGTCGTCCACTCTCCTTATTGAATGAGGCTTGCCTCCTTTCTATTTCCTCAAGGAAGATTGATTTAATGAAAATTAATTTGTATTCATTATTATTCATTTAATTTAATAAAATTAATTGTTCTTGAGTTTTTAACAATAAAATCATGGCCATTGAGAGAAACACAAATCAATATGAACCATTGGATTTGTGTTATCCATGGATTGCGATCCATGGACTCCTAAATTAGTATATAAGGAGAGGCAACCTAGCTCTTATATAAACATATAAGCATTGAAAGGACTCTCTCTCTCTCTCATCTTTCACACCATCTCTCTCTCTCTCTCTTTCTCTCTAAGCGGTCGTCCACTTGTAAATCCTAGAGAGAGTGTCGTCGTCGCTACGTCGTTGTGTCACCACCTCAACTACTCGTGGATCTCTATCTCCTTCAATGTGCCTAGATTGTGAAGAAGACGTTGGATCTCGTGAGATGAGATAAGGAGATCTGCCACTTGGATCAAGGCTTTGGATTGTGAGAAGCATTCGATTCATTCCCATGCTCGCAAGCTTCTCTCCAGTCAGATCATACTTTGGACAAGAGGTATCTTATGTTAGAGACTACGATCGCAACCACGCTTCAAGAGGTAATCCTAAATCTTGTATGTGGTTTGATGAAAAGATCCAATAAATATTGTTGGATCATGTGGTTTCATCACTTAAATTTTTAAAATTATGATGCACCGAGCAACTAGTGCCACTAGTCGATCCGACCGCATTATGATACGATCTCCATGCTTCAGTGATGCGCTTAAGTATATTTCCGTGTCCTTCAAGTGATATTAGAGACAGGTTGAAGTCTTATATATTATCCAAAATGCTAGGCAATCATGTTTTATTTTTTGGATATGCAAGAAACATTATGTTTTTGCATTGGATGCAATATTCGAATAGGTTTTTCGCTTAATTAAAAACCCACTGTTTTTGCACTATTTGGGTGTGTTTTTTGGTTAATAAAATATATTTAGAATGTCTTAATATGTCCCAAAAATAGTAACCTTTAATTGATACCAAAAATGCATGAAAGTGATTCGAATAGTTCCTGCCATGGAAAATGTTTTGTATGTTTTCACAGATCCGTAAGAAAATTAATATTACTTACTTTTTTCCAATCATGAAATGTGAAATAAACACTTGGAATAAGTAGATAATCAAATAAACAAACCACTCGAATTTATTTCACACGATTCCGACTCCATTTGCCCAAGTTGTTCCATATTTAGTGGAGATGGGTCGGAAGATGATTAGATCATCAAGCCTCTCTACTTAATGTGTTTTTAATTCAATTGAAATCATGAAAATTATTAATTTACCTTTATTAGATATGATTCCTAATAATTATGAAAATAATTTATTATCAGCATAGGCTATTTAATGAACATTTCATGAAAATCCTAGTTTATCCTACAATAGTTGTCGGACGATCTCTAGATGCAAAACATTGTTACTTGAATAGGATTGCTAGCAAATCTCCTTATAATATTAATAAAAAAGAGTTTTTATAAATATTATATGGTATAACTTTAGTTGTGATATGGAACAAAATCTCAAATACAATGTGATCAAATCACTTTATTCTGACCTGAGGCGTTCATGGTATCTAGTCGGGGATCGTTGGGGTAGAAGGTTGCTCTGTGAGTTGTCTGTCCCACATCCAGTATGTACTGGCCATGACAACAGGTAGGGAAAGGATAAAATTTGAAGATATCATGGTGTATTTTTCTAATTAATAAAATTTGAGTAATGCGTATTTTTAGATTATACCATCCTTTCAAGTAACAATCAAAGCTATTTATTGGTTGATTCAATTGGATTTGTAAATGGTTTTGATATGATAAAATGAATGAAATATATATTTAAGTACTCTATTATGAATAGATTTGTCTTCTTCATGTAAAAATTAATCATGTGAATATGATTAATAATGATTAATTAGAATTTAAATATGATATGGAGGATCACATAAGTGACATTCATGGTCTCCTTTCAAGGCGAAGGGTTCTGTCGCCAGGGATTATATGTAGGAGCCTTATGTTTGAAGTGACAGCTCCTGCATACAACTACATATGGATCAGGCTCTTTCCTTCATGAAAGAGTAAAGCTATATACATAGTGACCCCAATATCGAATCCTCATATTATTGGGGCGATATTGGATAGCGTATAGCGAATTGTAATCTTGTTGACGGTTGGTTCAATTAAC
The DNA here is from genome assembly GCA_037367405.1 of Ottelia alismoides. Classification (NCBI taxonomy): domain Eukaryota; kingdom Viridiplantae; phylum Streptophyta; class Magnoliopsida; order Alismatales; family Hydrocharitaceae; genus Ottelia; species Ottelia alismoides. The sequence continues at coordinate 309,566 of JAZKJV010005944.1, forward strand.
GACGGGTCAACATTGACTTAGGGGTGGTGGGACCCGGTGTTAAAGACTGAATTGGGAAATGCAAGTTGAACTTGTAAGGTGGAATGTGTTCTCGCTTCTTTTTATCCGAGTTACAAGTTTTGATATTATTGGGACGTAACAAAGGTAGAAAAGGAGATCCCAGTTCTTGCTAGAGATATAGAGGTAAATATATCTCTTGCTTTGAAAGTGATTAAGAGAATGAACTTCCAGAGTTGAAAAGGCAGACTAATTTGACAAAAATGCTTAATCATAGAAATTAAATTTAATATATAATTATTTATATTTTCTAATATAGTACATCCTTCATTTCGGATAATAAAGTCCATGAGCCCACTAAATAGGCTCCTTGAGGTCAATCAATTGACCAGACCAAACTACTCAGCTTGGATCCATAATTTGGATTGTGTTCTCTCTGCTGATTGCATCTCATACGTGTTATCCAAGAACAAGTACACAAAACCTAAGACGATAGATGAATTAAAGGTCAATGAAAATTATAATGAAGATCATGCATTGGTTCAGTGTTATATTCTAGGATCTCCCTCCAATGTGCTTTAGATGCAACACGTAGATATGGAGACCTGCCATAATATAATGTTGAATCTCAAGGAGATGTCCGGTGATGTTAACCACACACAGCGTTATAACATTATGAAAGAGCACATTTGCTGCAAGATATGGGGAGGGACTTTCGTTCATGAGCATGTACTCAAAATGTTTGGGTACTTATCTGAGCAGGAAACTCTCAGGATAATGATGGATGCTGAAATGAAGTCTAACTTCATTCTTCTATCATTTCCCAACTCCTTCAGTAACCTTGTGGTAACGTACCACATGAATAAAAAGAAATTAACTAGCACTGAACTCATGGCTTCAATAAAGTATGCAAAATACATAATGAAGAAAGAGAATCCCACTAACAGTGCAAGGGTTGCACAGGTCAAAGGGGAGCACGGTCAGAAGCAAGGATCTCAGAAGGGCCCAACCCAGAAGAAAAAGAAGAAGTGTCATGTTGTTGGCTCATCCTCTACTGCTACCGCACTGGTGACAACAAAAAAGACCGATGTGTGTCATTACTATAAGAAGCCAGGGCACTGGAAGTGTAACTGCCCAGATTACCTGAAGTCTGGAGACAAAGGTAAATCCCCAACAAGTATGAATTCTAGTTTCATCATTGAAGCCAATTTTCCCATAGGACAATATGGTAGTTGGGTCATTGATTCTGGTGTTTATGTACATGTATGAAATTTTTTGCATTTATTTCAGGAAACTATGAATCTTGATGAAGGGGAGATAGTCATCCAGATGGGGTTTGATGCAACTATTATAGCAGCCACCGTCGGGACCTGCAGACTATCATTATCTAGTGCAACAATCCTAGTACTTAAGGAATGTCTTTATGTTCCAGATGTCAGAAGAAACTTAACATATGTATCTAATTTGGTTAGAAGTGGATATTTGTTACTATTTTGTAATGAACTTGTCATAAATTGTTATCATAAATATATTGCAGATGATGTGATGACTTCTGGTGGAGTTTTGTGAATTGTGCATTGATAAAATGTCATGAATGTTACTACCACAAATAATAACCATAAAAGAACCAAGGAGGATGGAAATCATTCAAATATTATTTGGCATTACAAGCTTAGTCATTTATCTCTTCAGAGGATAAGTAGATTGATAAAGGATGGACCCTTAGATTTTCTACAGGTTCAATCTTTACCTACCTGTGAACATTGTATTTGAGGTAAAATGACTATGATGCCTTTCCTTAACATGGTTAGAAGATGCGAAGGTATTCTTGACCTAATACATACTAGATGAGTCTATGTTTGATGAATCCAGGAAAGTTATTAAAACTCAAAAAATAGTTGATCTATTAAAAAAAATTACTTGAATCACCAAACATTTTATTGTGACCTCGATATACGTGTAAATATGATGAAATTTGGGCACCATGTTGAACACACTAAACTCTATATTGGAAGGGGAGTGGTTAGTAGAAGAGGAGGTAGACTGGACTCCAACTGTACAGAGTGTGTGTATTTCCTTGTATCCTATAAGTTTTCAACATTGAATCCATTTATTCGATTCTCCACTTCCATGCCTGAGCTAGAATAAATTGAAGTGATTTGGTCGATGACATTTCTAAGTTTCTCCTCAATAAATTCATATCTCTTCACAACCCTAGAAATGTTATCCTCCAAAGAGTCCTTATATCAAATCATAGAAGCAGTTTGTTTACTCAGAGAATACTGTTGGGATCTTGAAGTCTCATACTCAACATACACAGACTCTGGTATGTAATGATGGGTTGAGTATGGACCATCCGAATCACATATATTGGTCGGATCCTCGAATAATGGATTTAATGAATGGGGGTCTAATAAGTCTAGCGCATGAGTCCAATCCCGTGCATGTAGAGGCTCTCCGAATGTGTGATATGAAGGATGGTCAATGTAGGCTTGATTACTAGGGTCAATCAAATAAGGAATATCATGTGGTGTAGGCCTCTCCATTCAGTTTGTTTGATCGACCATGTTATGCCCTAAGGTCAGGTCGGGATGTATTTATGTACGTTGTTGTCCGATCCCAACTTGAGATGAGGTATGTGGGGGCACATAATTCTGCCAATAATTTGTCTCAATAGTGGCTTGCTCTTCGAATTGTTCATTGATTCCAGCAAGCGACTGATTATAAGGTGAGTTACCCCAGGTTGGAACTGGAGCAGGGGTGTAAGAAGGTGGGGTGGATGAGAAGTACGAATAAGTGGGCAAGTCAATCGAAGTTCTGACTTCACAGTCTAGATCGAGGTATGAAGAGGAATAATATGGTGAATATGATCGGATTACGGTCGAAGATGAGTGACATGGATATGATGACCAATATCTCGGCATCTTGAAAAGGAATGGATGAATATAAGCGGATCACAGTAGAAAACATGCAAGTACACATGATAACACACAAGAAAAACAAATACAAGAGCAAACCCCAAATTAACTAACTCCATACGTGAGGGCCGTAAAGGTTTGGCCGAATTATCATGTAAATTTTAGTTGGTGATAAATGCAAGTCTTGAAAGATTAACGAGCTGTTAGGTGCCTATACTTCCCTACAGATTGTCTTGATTCTTACGAAACTCAATCTCAGCCCGGATAGGAGTAAGTGTAGACCGCATAAATATGGTTACCTGTTTCTTGAGGACAAAGCCTTATAAAGCGTCCTCTAAACCGCCCAGTCTTCTAAGGAAATCCGGATCGTTTACCGGCTACATGTAGATCCTCGCTGAAAAGTGGCTAATCATTTTGAACCAGTAGTTTATATGAAAATCCTAGCTTTGGCTCTATCCTAGTGTCATCCCTCTCTCACTTGCAAGTAAATGTAGACAACAAGGGGCTTACTCTCCTGCAATCAAGGAATAATTTTAGTCAATTTTTTGGTCCAATTCAATTAGCAGTCCTGATTTTAGAGATTAGTTGTCACTGTAGTTAATCCACACAAGCAATCACATCTACATCCAGTCCCAATTCCTTTATCCTAAGTTAGAAAAACTGAGAGAGGGAATCGGAAAAAGCCGATGCGGTCAAGAAAATGATGATGAATGCTTGAGTAACAAGACTTGTAGTGCCTCCAACACTATACAATGCAAGATGCACAACTGAATTGAAATTTTTATGCTATATGGAATGTAAGCGAGAAAATCGTTCCTAGACAGACAGTTCTATAAGTGAGTGATGAATAATTTAATTTGGACTAATTGATCTACGATCTAAGTGCATCTCATTAAATGTGATGTGTGGTCCTAGATTTTATGAGCATAAGCAATAAGATAAATTCTATAACAGCCGCAAGTGCAGGTCCTAGTCTACGCCAATCAACCACACGACCATGAAGGGTCCAATGTCCAGGGTCCAGGTACACATGCGAGATTCCAAACGGAATCCGCTCTAAATATGCAATTATTACAAATTATTTTTTTTCAAAAACTAAAATTCTCTCTTTAAAAATATCCTTGGCAGCTCAACAACCGGCTCGCTCCATGAATCGTCGGCCTCTAATGCACTTCGAGATGCGTCAACTTTAAGAAAACCACTCCAAGTCCACCGGCCCCTCGCAAACAACATAAATAATTATGTCAGAGAGAGATATTTATGTCAGAGAGAGATATCAAAAAATAAATAGAAAATAATTGGAAAAATGTAAATAATTAAAAGGTGGTTTGGGGGACAGACTACCAGAGTGAATGGAAAAATTAAATCTAATTTTCTAAAATGATACGAAGTCATTTGCCTCCGTGCCAATATCACCATTTGAATGATCCATAAAATGCCATGTTTTATCATGTCGCGTTATTTTAATCAGGCAATCAGTATCGATCAAAAATTAACTGCATGAATCGATGAATCAACGAATTAATTAATGTGCCTTTTTATATATTTTTAACCTGGGAAAGCCCCGAGGTCAACTCAAGGAGGAAAAGGAACAACTTCGGATCAGCTTAGATCAATTAGCTCACAATTTTCCAAGCAGGATTTTTTGTAATTTTTCTATGTAATAAAAAAGCAAATGCACACATGTGATTGAGCTATATTATTAAGAAAATAAGCCACTTAGCTGAATTAATTTTGAAGCAAAATTAATTCAATTCAGAAAAAAATATTTTTCCAGGAAATCTAATCCAATGTTGAATGGAATTTTTTTTTGGAATTTTTAGATTTAAGATGCAATAATGAAAAATGCAAACTTTTTATCGGTTTTTGTACAAATTTTTGTGCAAATAGATTGAAAAATTATGAAATTTTACTTGGAGGTAAACATAATGAAATGACATTACAGAAATAGTTTTGGAATTTTCTGATAATATATGCTATTTATGATTGTTTTACTGAAAATAGAGTGAATAAACTCATGAATAAAATTATACAAAAGCAAAATTATCTCGAAAAGAAATTTTAATAAGAAATCTAGTAGAGCTGAAATTTTGCAAAAATAATACTCCTGGATTTAATTTAAAAACAATTACATAAATCACTCAATAATTTATTTTATGCACAAGACATCTCCATTTTCAATGAAATTTGGATAATTTTTAAAGCAAATTCATACACATCTTTTCAAATTTTTTTATGATTTTTAGGGCAAGGAATAGATATGTGCAAATTTTAGAGTATAAATATGTAAAATATCACTGGATTTCAAACTCTGATTATTAGTAAATTATACAATGCTCACAAAAATACAAATAAATAGTCAAGTGAAAGATAATTAAATGATTTTTAACATGCTATTTTTTAATAAAAGAAATAATGCAATCTTGAGGTCCAAATTGAAATAGAAACAAAGGGTAAAAAACAAACACTAAACAAAAAGATCTGTGTCTAAGGGCACTTTTGCAATTTAAATAACCTAAGGGACTCAAGATGAAATTTTTACAAATAAATAAATAAATAAAAATAAAATAACCTTTGATGACGTGGGTTGGGAACCCACTAGGGTACGATGAGGGGGGAGCGACGGACTCGTGCACGAGGAACACACGAGGGTATGGACGACGGCGATGCGTGGTCGAGGTACTCCGCGTGGACCACGCATGCGGAGGGATTTGGAGCTAGTGAGTAGGGCCGCACACATGGAGGCGGCTCTACTGGGTGCGATGGGGAAGACGCGTGGCAAACATGTGGCGTGGATGCAGCCGTAGGATGGAGGGTTCCTGCGACCTGGAGGAGGGCGCGGGGCTGAGCATGGTGGCTGGTCGGAAGGAGGCGACTAGGGGAATGGCATGTGCATGGATGCTATACGACGGAGTTGGCTGCTGGGACACGAGTGACACGGCTATAGGGGGACGACGTCAACAGGGGCGGCCTCTGGAGCTGCACACGGTCGTTGGTGGGCTCGCGCAAGGGGACGGTCGCAGGTGGTGGGGAATAGCTGGAGGACATGTAGGTGAGGGCCGGCGACCTAGAGGTGCAGTCGTGCGCAAGGATGGAGTAGCAAGGACAGATGGGGCACGGTCAGGGGGGCACACGGTGGCTAGAATAAGGGCCGCGTGACGGCATTAGTGTCAGAGCTGTGCGCCGTCGCGGTGTGGTGGTCGGCCGGAGGGAGGTTATCCGAGGTGGAGCGGGGTACAACTGTGGTGGGACGGTCTATCGACCGAAGGGAGGTGACCAGGGGTGACGCCTCGAGAAGGGGGATTGATGTCTGACGGTTGCTTCTTCCTGTCCTTGATTTTTTTAATTTTTTAATTTTTTTATTTTAAAGTAAGGAATATGATATGAGAAAATGGTAGTTATTTGATGAGAATGATGATGGTGGCGAGGAGATTATGGATAAACCAAACAATAAAGATTTTGTGAGATAAAAAATGAGAAAATAAAGATGGTAAACATACATCTGTGGTTTTTGGATGAAGGTGGGGATGCGATGCGTGGCTCTCGTCGTGACATAGATCTGGTTCGATGAACATTCGGAGAAGCTATGCAGCTTGGATATGGCTGCGACGAGGTTGATCTCTCTACCTCGGATCTCATCAAACATGATGGAAACCGTCGTCGCATCAAAGACTCGGTCGCTGTCACCGTCGAGCAGGCTGAGCTGGCAGTTCCCTTTCTCTCGATTTTGACGGATGATGAGAAATGAAGAGGAGAAGGGAATAAAAAGGAGGAGGGGGAAGTTAGAAAAGAGGTAGAGAAAGTGCAGTTGATGGCTTGGGTGGTAAGAATGGAATTTGGTGACTTGGAATTAGGAGTAGAGAAGAAGTATAAGGTAAAAATACAAAAAAAAAGTAGGCTACTTAAAATAATGAAGAAAAAAAAGTAGAAGGAAAATATTAACAAATGAAAACAAATAAATATGATTAATTAATTAATGAAAATAAAAATAATAAATGAATAAAATATTTAAGGTAATTTAATTAAGTAAATTAAACTAAATTATGAAAATAATAATTAAACATGGGGGTGACATGTGGCAGCTCCAAGAGCGGCCATGTGTCACTCCTAGAAAAATCCAAAATTAAATGTTGAGAAAAATAAAAAAGAAATAACAAAAGGGGTCAAATCAAAAAGTGATCAACATGAAATTTGCTCATCTTGACGAGATCTACAATTTCGTGAGCATCGAAAACCAAAATAAATCATATGTACAATGTGTATTTTGGGTGGTATCTTATATGTATAAAATAATGAATTTTTATTTATTGAATTTTTTTATCATTTTTAAATAATAGAAAAATTTAAATAAAAATAGAAAAAACATGAAATGAATATGTACAACTTAATCTATTCTTTTTTGGAATTTTAATAATTAAGGAAATAAGAAGATAAAACTTAAGGGTATTTTGGTTAATATGTACAATATACAATAGGGGCCCAAAATCCAAGTTTCACATACGAACTCTGATTTTTATGAATTAATCTTGTTTTGAAGATCTTTGAATGTATATTACTTTAAAAGTGAGTAGGCCTAAATCAGACACTATATGAGAGAGATATGCCCATTTTAAGGTTCTTAGTCTCAAACTAGGGCTCGGGTTTTATTGGTCAATTTTACAAGTTAGTTTTTTTTTATATTTTTACTTATTAGTGTTAGTAATATAAACAATATAAATTTGATTTTAGTGGATTTTGAGTTAGTATGAAATAGATACAAATAGGTGAATTTAGCTATTATACAGGTGAAAATATACAAGGAATTTCATGCTTCTTATTTATGCTAATATGAATGCTAAAATGCACATATTATTTACACATGCATGAATGCTAATTATGCAATATAAGTGATCAAATTCCACTAATTTGTCGGGAACAAAGCTCTATTTTCAACTTTGGGAGTGATGAATCACCGATTCATCAGTGATCGTCCACTTGGAAACCTTAGGGAGATCGTCGTCGCCGCTGCACCATTGTGTCACTGCCTTGACTACTTGTGGATCTCTGTCTCCTTCGGTGCACATAGATCATGAAGAAGATGTTGTATCTCGTTAGATGGGATGATGGTACTCGCCGCTTGGTTCAACACTTTGTATTGCGGGAAGCACATTGTTCATTCCCGCACTCGCAAGCGTCTCTCCAGTCAGATCGTACTTGAGACAGGAGGTCTCTTATATTAGAGACTACGATCGCAACAACTTTTAAAGAGCAAATCCTAAATCCTATATGCGGTATGATGAAACATCAACGAAATGTTCTTAGATAATGTGGTTTAATCATTTATTTTTTTTTAAATTCTATTGCACCAAGCATCTAGTACGACTAATTGCCCTGATCACATATGATGTGATCTTCACGCTTTCGTGATGCACTTAAGGATATTCCCATATCCTTCATATTATCGATACAAACAAGTTGCATTCATGTATGAAGACCAAGAGAAGACTACGTTCACCTATCCATTTGGGACGTACACTTTTCGACGGATGCCGTTCGAGTTGTGCAACGCCCCTACTACATTCCAACGATGTATACTAGTTGTACTTGCTAACATGGTTTGAAGTTTCCAAGAGGTATTCATTGATGATTTTTCGGTATATGGAGATTCATTTTATGAATGTCTGGATAATTTAGATCGAGTTTTGCAGAGGTGCTGCAAGGTGAACCTCATGCTCTCATGGGAGAAGAGCAACTTCATGGTGATAGAAGGGATCGTGATGGGTCACGTTGTATCAAAACGTGGTATGGAAGTTGACCCAGTGAAAGTGGAGGTAATTTCAAAACATGAGCCACCCACCAGTCTCAAACAAGTCCGATCAATCTTAGGGCATGTCGATTTCTACCGACGATTCATCAAAGATTTTAAGAAGCTTGCCCAACCGTTGAATTAATTGTTAAGAAAGGAGACATATTTTATTGTTGATGACCATGTGCTCCAAGCCTTTTCTCAGTTGAAAGATCTGATCACTCAGGCCCATGTTCTGCAACCAGGAGACTGGACACTATCATTTGAGATTATGACGGGTGTGTCAGATTATGTCATCGGTACCGTGTTGGGACAGAGGAAAGATAATGTGCCTATTATCATTCATTGTGCTAGCAGAACACTAGACGAAGCTCAAAATAATTACACTGTCATCAAGAAAGAGATGCTAGCAGAAGTTTTTTCCCTTGAAAAGTTCAGATCCCATCCCTTTGGATACAAAAGTTATAGTCCACACCGCCACTCTATAATCTGATACATTCAACAGAAGAAGGATACAAAATCATGCCTTATCAAATGGATTCTTCTAATCAATGAGTTGAACTCGAAATCTGAGAAATTCCTAGAGTCAAAAATGTGGTGGCACATCATTTATCAAGACTACCTGAGCCTGAGTCATCTGAGTAGAATTTGAGACCGATCACTGAAACCTTTCCAAACAAAGCCATATTGTTAGTTCCCTCACTCCCCTGGTATGTTGATATTGTGAACTATCTTGTGTCCAAGAGAACTCCACAAGACTGGCCAAAAATGAAAGTAGACAAATTCTTGTTTGATATTCATTTCTACCAGTGGGAGGGTCCACATCTCTATAGTGAGGGGGCGGGTTGTATTTGGAGAAGATGCAATCCTTAGGAGGAAGTTGCTAATGTCCTCGCATATTTTCATGATCGAGAAACTGGAGGGCACAATTCTGGTAGAAGAACTGAAGCGAAAGTACTCTAATGTGGCCTTCGGTGGCCGACCTTGTTCAAAGATACAAAAGATTGTGTAAAGCATTGCATTGACATCTAGAAGGTGGGTAGAACAATTGGAATGTGAGAGACAATGCCCTTAAAATGTATTCAGATTTCAGATGTATTTGATCATGGGGTATTGAATTCAAGGGCCCATTTCCAAACAGTCAAGGATTTGAATACATCCTACTCACTATTTACTATGTTAGTCTATGGGTGGAGTCTATCCCAACCCGAGCCGTCGACAGTCGCACCATTTGCTTTTTTTTGAAGGATCATATCATTTCAAGGTTCAGAATTCTTAAGATTCTCATATATAATGGTGGTAGCCATATGATAAATAAAGAGGTTAAGAAGCTAACTTAATGATTCTACATTGAACATTGTGTAGCCTCTCCCTACCACACACAGTCCAATGGTTTGGTAGAATGCTCACACAGGGAGATTAAGATAATTCTTCAGAAGCTTGTGTGTCCGTATTGCAAGAACTGGTCTCAGTTGCTTGACTCAGTTCTTTGGGCTTACATAACAGAATACAAGTCACCTTTGGGAATGTATCCCACCTCCTAGTATACGGCAGGCCATGCCTTCTGCCCATAGAATTCATTCATAAATCCTTGTGGGTAATTAATGTTTGTAATTTGGATTCCAAGAAGGTCAGAAAAACAAAAAGTTTGATCTGAATAGAGTACTTAAATTCCGTGACTACATATATGACAACATCCAGATGTACAAGGAAAAGATAAATAAGTGGAACGATAAGTACATATGCCGAAAGACTTTCGAGTTGGGCCAGAATGTTTGGTTGTTAGATGCGAAGTTGAGGATTTTCTCAGGAAAGTTGAAGAGAAAATGGACTGAGTTGTTTATAGTGAAGCATGTGCATGACAACAGAAGCGTAATGGTATCAGGATTGTGAGCTGACATACAACCCTTCGTAATCAGCGGACAACTATTGAAACCATATATGGAACATGACACCTTCCTCTATGTTGCAGATTCTACCTAAGTTGTGTATGAAGATGTGTTGAAAGAAACCACATCTGTTGATTCAGACAGAGTAGACTAAAACATTTTTGGATGATTTTTCTTTTCTTCTTTTCTTCTTTTCAATATCATTTTCTTCTTTTTTCTGAAAATGTGTTCATCCATTTCATCACATCTATACTTAGGGGGCACTCTGTCCTATGTATAGAGGGTGATCACCTCGAGTTGTTCGTTCTTTGATCCCTCTCTTGTCCTCTACATTTTTGACACTCTATCTATACTTAGGGATATTTTACCCTAATTATACGAGGGACAGGTAGAGCAAATGATTTCGTACATTCCCACCCTTGACCCTCCATGTCTTGTGTACAGTATGCTACACTTAGTATTATTTCATCCTACCTATAAGGGGGACAGCCAGCTTCGCATTCATTCATTCTTTCTTTCTTTAGTCGTTGTCGTGTAGATTGTTCTATACTTAGTACGATTTATGTCATCTCTTTTTCTCCCAGTTCTATGAGGACGTAGCTCAAGATAAGTATAGGGAGATCGTATGTACTTTGTATATATTTTAGTCATAACTTGTACTTTTGTATTTTCAAAAAAGGATAGCTAAAATACAACAAATTAAGTGTAAGGAATATACTTGTATAAAATTAATTGAAATTCTTTGTATATACTAATTAATAAATCAGTTAAAAATGTTTTGCAGAATGTTTGAAAAATGGTTTGAAAATCTATTTGAAAAATCTTTTGAAAACAATTTCAAAAATATTTTTAAACTTTGTAAAAATATTTTATTTGTAAAAAGTTATTTTCTTTTTTAGAAATAAAATGTTGTAAAATCTATTTACAAATGCTTGGAAAACGGTTGCAAAAATAGTTTGAAAAATCTATACATACTATTTGAAAAATGATTTGCAAATTTTGTAAAAGTTTATCAAAATTATTTATTAAATTATTTGTGCAAAATAAGTTTTCAAAATGTTTGGAAAAACCTTTTCAAATTATTTCGAGAGCCTTGTACATATTCCAAGCAAGTAATTTTTTTTCAAACTTGTAAATACTTTGCGTAAATCTTTCACCTTAATTCTTGTAAATAACAAGATGCACTCCCATGTAAATATCTACACATATCTCCTTATTCTAAAAACATTTTGTTTTGAAAAAATCCCTAAAATTTTGCAAAATAAAAAATTCCAAAAACATTTGAAAAATCTTTTCAAAAATTGCTTAAAATTTTGAAAAACCTTCTCAAAAATCTATGAAATGTTCAAAATAAGAAAATTACGTCAGTAAAAATATTTTTTGCATTAGACATAGTTTTTGCATTTTTTGGACTGAGATTAATAATTGAACAAGTTGAAGTAAAATCTGAAGATCGGTGCTTGATTAGGCCTTAAATCTACCTAATCACAGGAACCTTATAGGAACTGGAATTGAGGCACTTCAGGTGTGCAAGAAAAAATTCTTTGAGACCATGAGACTTGGTTCAGTGTCATCTTGACTGCATAAGTAGAATATTTCGGAACACACGCATGACTCTTGTTTATAATGACCTAGCTTGCACACTTGCACCTTACACTTTGCTCACCTTGGTTAAAGTGGTAAAGGGCTGGATTTATCTGCGTGAGACACAAGCCAATGGAAACATCAGAAATCACATATTTGTGGCCATTGTACCCCAACCTGATCGACTAGTGAAGAGGTCTAATTATACAATTTGTGGGTTGCAATAATGCTTCAAAAGAGGGATAGTCTACTGTCTCAAGAGGAAAAAGTCTGTATGTAAATGTTGTTGTATATAGTATTAAAAAACTACAAATGAAAGTCTCTAAAAAAGTGGACGGACCTGAATGAAAATAAAATGTTTGTTCAAGTATGTATATATTTGTATAGTTAATAAGCAAGCTCGAGCATCAGATTCATATGTATGTGAGCTTGCACCCGGATGACTTGGCTACACTGGTCAAGCATCGTAGGATAGGTAGCTACACTGGTTACAGTCCATTCTTCTCTCCACTTCCTCTTCTTGAGACAGTTATACTTGAACTTAGTAGGGAATACCCCCGCTTCTCGAGGAAAGATTTGTCGATTTGCAGAAGTTGGGTCACCTGACTTTTATCGCTTCAATTGAGGAGAGATAAATATCACACATAGACTATCCAAGATAGATTTGTAGTCATAGGGTTTGTGTATGAATTGACTTATTATGACATGGCTATTGAGGAGACTTGAGAGTAGAGTTTTCTGACTCACATCGGCTATTGTGTTTCAAATCCGTTTCCCAATAAGGTTCTGACCGCACCTAAAATCCAAAGGCCCGACTTAAGCTCCAAACTTTGATTTTATGAAGGCAAGTTTGAAAGTTAATATCCATCTATATTCTTTCTTTTCTTTCCTTTTCTTTATTTTTATTTCACACACTTATAGGAATAAGTGTTTTCTATGAAGGATATGGTAAGAATCCTCAAGCGCATCACGGAAGGGTGAGCGTCGTATCGAATACAACAAGGAGCGACTAGTCGCACTAGTTGCTCGATGCAACGGAATTTAAAAAATTTTCATGTGACAAAACCACATGATCCAAGAACACTTCTCGGATCATTTTGTTTAAACCACAAACAAGTAATAGGATTACCTCTTGAAGCGTGGTTGCGATCGAGTCACTATACGAAGAGACCTCCTGTCTCAAGTTCGATCCGACGGAGGAGACGCTTGCGAGCGTGGGGATGATCGCGTGCTTCTCGCAATCCATGTTGATGATCCAAGCGACAGATCTCCTGATCTCGACACACGAGATCCGACGTCTTCTTCACGAGCTAGGCGCACCGAAGGAACCGGAAATCCATGAGCAGATGATCGGGCAACATAACGACGACACTGCGATGATGGAGAACCTCTCTAGGGCATCCATGGTGGACGACCATGAGAGGGAGAGAGAGTAGACATGTGTAGAGAGAAAGAGAGAGAGAGACTTATGTTCTCTTGGTGTAAAGAAGAGCAAAGGGGTGCCTCTCCTTTTATAATATTTTGGGATCCATGGATCTCAATCCATGGACAACACAAATCCAACGGCTCTCATTGATTGTGTTTCTTTTAATGGCCAAGATTTGTGTTGGTAAAAACCAACAACAATTAATTTAATTTAGATTAAATATATATTGATAAATCATTATAATTAAATCTCCAAATTAAATCATCTAACATTGGAGATAATGGAAAGGAGGCTCCTCCCTTCCATATAGGAAGAGTGGACGGCCATCCTTTCCTTTAGGGATTGGTGGCCGTCCCCCCTCTCCTATTAGGAAAGGAAGACTCCAATGCAATCTCCAAGATTGCATATATCTCCAATATTTACAACAACAATTATTGTAAATTATTCTACAAAAAAATCATAATTATTTTGTAGGAATTGCAATATTGCCATTGAATCATATTCACAACCCAAAATAAAATGTAAATTACATTTTCAATTTAATGTCCAATGTGAATCCAATTCACATCAATATTTAATTAATGAATGTAAATTACAAATATCTCTCTCTTATATATTATAAATCACATTTATAATATATATGATTAATGTGGATAGTGCTATCCACATTATTCATATCCATGATAATTAAATCACATTTAATCATCTTGGATCTCTATTCTCATGTGCCCAAATAATGTGAATCACATTTACATTATTCACATCTTTGATAATCAAATAACATTTAATTATCTAAAATAACTCTCCTTGTAATATGAATCAAATTCATATTATTCATGATAATTAAATCACATTTAATTATCCATTTTCTCAATGCTCGGATACATATATCAACAACAGAATTATCCATGAACTCTTTCAAGGATAATGCGCTTTCTCCGCGAATACTTGGAGATAAGGATAGGGCGATTGTATTGTTCTACATATAGTGACTTGGATATTAAGATTACATCTCAAATCCAGATCTCGGGCCTCCCATGGATGCTTGATTAAATCAAGACCGTAAATCTAATCTTCTCATTGCATTTGAATCACATTCAGATCAATGTCCAACATTTGGTTCAAGATAAGATTACTTCTTTACTGAGAGGAGTCACTAAAATACAGACCCGTTTCATCACTCCCTAGGAATGGAAGCGTCATGGTTATACAATCGTTTATGATCACATCACCCTCAAGTATTCCCAAAACCTGTACATCCTGCATTCTGGAAGACTCAGAATAAACCCGAAGTATTAGATCAACTTTATACTGTCTACTTCAGGGTTTTTATCAGTAAGTTTCTCATTTTGATCATTGGGAGTTGGTATCGATCAATACTCAATTTTGTTATAGTGTCCTTGACACTATAGCTCGATAATTATTATAACCAGTATTTCCATAATCCTTATCAGAATACCTTTATTCCTTGAGATCTCTATCTCCTAAGGTATCTACAGATAAGACCCTTATAGATCACTATCTACAAGGCCTTAAATTTTTTTGAAGATAAGTCTTTTAGATCACTATCTCTAAGTTTGATCGTCTTTGAAGATATTATTATTATTACTGCAATCAAGTGTTTTATCTCCATAGTAGGATTATGAACAGTTTACTACTCCCACTGCATGGTAGACATCTGGTTCTTGTACACATCTAGCTTACATTCAACTTCTCATAACTGATGCATAAGTGCAAGCAGTTCTAGCATTCACTTCCTCAACTCTTTGAGGTGCTATCCCTTTAGATAGGTCAGTATCATATCTTAAGGGAAAGAAGCCTTTCTTGGAATTTTCCAGAAAAGGGAATATGTCCAAGGTGTACTACTAACTTGACGGTCCCAATACCCTCTTCTCTTTGCTTCTGAACAACTTCAGAACTAAGATTTAAGAGGTATCCTTGAGATTATATCTCGAGGTATGGAACACCCAGATTATAAAAAACTTATTATTGCCATCCTTATATCATTCCAAATGATTAGGATATTATCTACATTCAGCACGATGAACACAATGGCACTCCCACTAAGTTTCACATGGTTCATCAAGATTTTATCTGAAATCATAACATTTATAATTTCATCAAATCTTATGTTCCAACTACAAGAAACTTATTGGAGTCCAATGATGGAGCTCTTTAGCTAGCACACCTTGCTTTCCTCAACCATGAAGCCATGGGGCTACTTCATGTGAATATCCTCAGAGAGTTATTCATAGAGAATTGCAATCTTGACTCACATCATGAAGATGCCATAGTCAAGTTGTGTAGCTATGGTTAACAATATTCTGATGGGTTAAAGCAAGATCACTTGAGAGCAAGTCTCATCGCAAGCGATGTCTTCTCTTCGGTATGCAGCTCATGGCTACGAACCATGCTTTGAAGGTCTCTACCTTCTCATCAGGTTCCCTCTTTCTCTTGAAGATCCATTTACACCTTAATGGATCTTACCCATATAGGTAGATCCTCGAGGGTCCATATACAACACTTGTATATGAAGTCTACATTAGACTTTTATTGCTAACATCCATCTTTCCATGTCATGGTCCTCAGGAGCTTCATCACATGAAGTCCGATCATTTTCAGACTTAACCGACACATGGAATACATCCTCAAACTTATTTGAAGAAGTATTAGTATTTCATATTCAATTATTCTTTTAGTTTCCAATTTCAGGAGCCTCATTATCTTCTCAAGATTAAATGAGTTCCTTTACTTCATCTTCATCTTGATTCTCAATAGAGTCATCCTCTAAGAATCACATTCTCAGAGATGATATCCTTTAAGAATCTCAAGGTTATAAAGTAGGTATCCAATACCATCCTTTATTTTCCTAATGAAGTAGCACTCTATAGTGCTAGATTCCAGCTTACATGCATGGAACCTTATTAAGTATATAATATAGTCTCTACCACATATACATATACCAGGAAACTAAGAGATAATTATGCTAAGATTAATCATTGATCAAATCATGTCACACATGATCAATTGTATCTCCCTACAACTCTATTGAGTTAAGGTTTCATTAGGAGGGGTGAGATAGAAATGATATTCATATCTCTATAAGGTATTCTATGAATTAATCTAATAGGTACTGACTACCTAGATTAGATCAAATACATTTAATCTTCCTTCAAACTTTGGTTCTAAACCAAAATTGTGAAATCTTTGAACATTTCAAAGGTTTCTAAGTGAAGACAAGAAGTCTCATATCACAAATAATCATCAATAGATATCACATATCCATTATGTTTACTATGATATAGATGATTCACATACATCAATATGTATTAGATCATGAATACCGTGACATCTTACATCTTTCCCAAAGAAGGGTGTATTGGACATTTTACTTTGAATACAATATTCATAAGTATGCATGTTTTGAAATTTTAGACATTCTAAAGTTTCATCTCTTACTTGTCCATTGATATCATCAATAGACATATGTCCAAAATATGATGCCAGATCATTATCAAATGATCTATATACTCCTATTGATCTTTAAAAATGTTTAATTTTCAGTATTAGAAATCTTAATGAACCATTCATTAATTTTCTAATTTAGCAGAGTCCACTAGATATTAGATTACAATCTGAAATATATCCATCATAACTCTCTATGATAGGATTATTCCAGAATTCATGTTTATTTTCCAACATTTAGAAATAAACTATGAGTGTATTCTAATATCCAGGTCACAGAGACATTCTCTAAGACTAACGGCTCCCACTGAAAATATAAAGTCTATTGATCCAATGGAAATTGTTGCAACAATTACATCACTTTCAACATGGATGACCAATAAACCTTAAGATCAAATTTCTAATATTCTAATACAGATGCAACCAATTGCAAATGTCATTAGAAGATTGAGATACAATTATTAGACTTTATCTTATCAAATAATTAAGTCAATATCAATGATTATATGTAGATTATTCTGATGTACTATCTGATTCATTCTCTAAGGATTCTAGATAGATTTGATAGTCATACTATCAACACATTAACTTATTGCAGTATTGGCATTCATCGAACTCTTTGGATGTCATATGGAAGTCTCAGAAGTACAGTCAGCTCTTTGACTTTCCTTCTTGCTTGGGTCCAACCCATGCTTCCACTGCGCTCCCTTTATCTATAAGCAACCATTGCTCAAGACCAAGGATCTCTTATGTTAAAATCAAAAATTTCAATATAAGAGTATTTCAACATTTATACATGCTTTATTCAATTCATACAATATGAATATTATGAAGCTTCATGAATGACTAGAGTATTGATAGTAGATTGATGACAATCATCGTACCTATATCCATTTAAACTCTTAAAACATAGGTTCAGGTAGGTACTCAAACATATTGAATACATCATCTCCAATAGAGCAACCATTCTGCATAATGCAGAGAACCATGTCATTCATGATTATATGTCGAGAGCAAATATGTATGCCATAACATCTTCTTAGATTTTATAAGGATTATTTGATTATTACGATCATTATCGACATGTCACTTCAAAAGTACATTCGATGAGATCAAGACATATAGAGACATACAACCCAAGGGTTTTAGTCCTATTGTCTTATTTAATCATCATTCCTCATTATTATGAGGAAACTTCCACATTGCAACCACATACATTATATGTCCAATTTCAAGTACAATATCTGGATCATAGGTCCAATCCATGATATTCTACTGGTTATTATTGAGTACAACATTGAGTGGGATTCAAGAAGGATTATTTGAAATAAGAAATTTGCATAAACATATTTAAATATATAATTTACTTTGATTTAGGAATTTTATATCAAAGTTGTCTTGCCATGTCAACAATGAAAGTTCATTCCCTTAATCATTTTCAATGTAAGAGATACACTTACCATTACATCTCAAGCAAGATCTGGGATCTCCTTCCTTATCTTTGTTACATCCCAATAATGAGAATCTGCAACTCCGATAAAAAGAAGCGGGAACACATTCTGCCTTGCAAGTCCAACTTGCATCTCCCAATTAGGTCTTTAATACTCGAGCCCACCACCCCTAAGGTGATGTTGACCCGTCATTAATTGAACCAACTGTCAACAGGAATAGAACTCGCTATGCGCAATCCAATATCGCCTCAGTAATATGAGGATCCGATATTGGGTTCAGTACACATACGACCTTACTCTTTTGAGAAGCAAAGAGCCCGATCCAGATGCGCTTGTATACAGGATCTGTCACTTCGTACAGGCATCTCCTATATACAATCCCTAGCGACAGAACCCTTCGCCTTGACGGGAGACCATGGATGTCACTTATGTGATCCTTCAAATCAAATTCAAATTCCAATTAATTATCATGAATCATATTCACATAATTAATTCTTTCAAGGGAAATAACACATCTATTATAATAGAGTGTTTTTAATTGGATATAATTAACTTAATCATAATAAATTAATTATCAATCTAATTTAATCAACAAACTTGATTTTACTTGAATATATGGTATTATCTCAAAATACGTATTAATTCAAATTTTAATAATTAGAAAATACATCATGATCTCTCAGGCATCATTCATTCCCTACCCGATGTCATGGCCAGTACCGGCGGGAGTGGGACGGACCGCATAGGTTGCAACCCGCTACCCTAGCGATCCCTGACTAGACACCATATCCGCCTCGGGAAAAAAATAATGTCGAGTCAATCACTTTGTACTTTGGATGATCATCATCTCTTCAACCGAAATTATACCATATAGTAATAATCAAAACATTTTTTATTATAAGAAAATTTGCTAGACAAATTCCCAATCCTATTCAAGCAAGGAGTTCGTTGGTTAAGTTTCCAATTTTGATCTAGATCAAACCTAATCAATTTATTAGTTAGGGCCAAGTCAATTAAGGAAATAATCATCATTAAATATTTATAAAATATTTTCCAAAATTTCTTCATGAAATTAACAATTAATTTCACTAATTGATAATCACATGGTTCTTGATTAGGAAAGTAATTTCAGCAGTGACCCCTACTTACTAAAATTAGCATATCTCAATCAATTTAAATCCAAATTAAGCAAAGTAAGATTCCATAGTTTGCTAATTTGATTTACAACAGAAACTATGTGATTTGAGCACATTTCAAGGCGTTTCTAAACAGTAATTAACTCCTTAATTACGTTAAGAATCGCAGTTCCCGTAACAGTGAATACATGTTCATTAAAACAACCATATCTCGAGCAAACGGAATCAAAATTACCTAAACTCAGATCCTATGGTTTCCTTATTTAATGGGGAACAAAATCTAAGTTTTATTTTCGCTTAAACAATTTAAACAGGTACGAAAATCATCACTAAACAGAGATGTGAAAATGAAATGCGATAAAACGTTCACAACCCTAACGAACCCAAGTCGCCTTCGGTTTTATGGATCATATCCATAATCTTCGACCTAAGGATCTGATACCACTTGAAGGATATGGTTAGAATCCTCAAGCGCATCACGGAAGCGTGAGCATTGTATCGAATACGACAAGGAGCGACTAGTCGCACTAGTTGCTCGATGCAGCGGAATTTAAAAAAAATCATGCGACGAAACCACATGATCCAAGAACACTTCTCGGATCGTTTTTTCTAAACCACAAACAAGTAATAGTATTACCTCTTGAAGCGTGGT
Source organism: Ottelia alismoides (assembly GCA_037367405.1). Taxonomy (NCBI): domain Eukaryota; kingdom Viridiplantae; phylum Streptophyta; class Magnoliopsida; order Alismatales; family Hydrocharitaceae; genus Ottelia; species Ottelia alismoides. The sequence continues at coordinate 329,869 of JAZKJV010005944.1, forward strand.
TGCGATCGAGTCTCTAAATGAAGAGACCTCCTGTCTTAAGTCCGATCTGACGGAGGAGACGCTTGCGAGTGCGGGGATGAATCGCGTGCTTCTCGCAATACATGTTGATGATCCATGCGGCAGATCTCCTGATTTCGACACACGGGATCCGACGTCTTCTTCACGAGCGAGGCGCATCGAAGGAGACAGAAATCCACGAGAACCTCTCTAGGGCATCCATGATGGAAGGCCATGAGAGGGAGAGAGAGAGTAGGTATGTAGAGAGAAAGAGAGAGAGACTTATGTTCTCTTGGTGTAAAGAAGAGCAAAGGGGTGCCTCTACTTTTATAATATTTTAGGATCCATGGATCTCAATCCATGGACAACACAAATCCAATGGCTCTCATTGAGTGTGTTTCTTTTAATGGCCAAGATTTGTGTTGGTAAAAACCAACAACAATTAATTTAATTTAGATTAAATATATATTGATAAATCACTATAATTCAATCACCAAATTAAATCAACTAACATTGGATATAATGGAAAGGAGGCTCCTCCCTTCCATATAGGAAGAGTGGACGACCATCCTTTCCTTTAGGGATTGGTGGCCGTCCCCCCTCTCCTATTAGGAAAGGAAGACTCCAATGCAATCTCCAAGATTGCATATATCTCCAATATTTACAACAACAATTGTTGTAAATTATTCTACAAAATAATTCATAATTATTTTGTAGGCAATGCAATCTTACCATTGAATCATATTCACAACCCAAAATAAAATGTAAATTACATTTTCAATTTAATGTCCTATGTGAATCCAATTTAATGTCCTATGTGAATCCAATTCACATCAACATTTAATTAATGAATGTAAATTACAAATAGCTCTCTCTTATATATTATAAATCACATTTATAATATATATTATTAATGTGGATAGTGCTATCCACATTATTCATATTCATGATAATTAAATCACATTTAATCATCTTGGATCTCTATTCTCATGTGCCCAAATAATGTGAATGTGTTTCACATTATTCACACCTTTGATAATCAAATCACATTCAATTATCTAAGATAACTCTCCTTGTAATATGAATCAAATTAATATTATTCATGATAATTAAATCACATTTAATTATCCATTTTCTCAACGCTCAAATACATATATCAACAACAGAATTATCCATGAACTCTTTCAAGGATAATGCACTTTCTCCGCGAATACTTGGAGATAAGGACATGGCGATTGTATTGTTCCACGTATAGTGACTTGGATATTGAGATTACATCCCAAATCCAGATCTCGGGCCTCCCATAAATGCTTGATTAAATCAAGACCGTAAATCTAATCTTCTAATTACATCTGAATCACATTCTGATCAATGTCCAACATTTAGATCAAGATCAGATTACTTCTTTACTGAGAGGAGTCACTAAAATCTAGACCCGTTTCATCACTCCCTAGGAATGGAAGTGTCATGGTTATACAACCGTTTATGATCACATCACCCTCAGGTATTCCCAATACCTGTACATCATGCATTCTGGAAGACTCATAATAAACCCGAAGTATTAGATCAACTTTATACTGTCTACTTCATGGTTTTTATAAGTAAGTTTCTCATTTTGATCATTGGGAGTTGGTATCGATCATATACTTTCCAAAAGCATATATCATACCTAGGTCTTGATCACATACTTTCCAAAAGTATATATCAAACCTACAAATTGAGTCAAGCTTCCAAAGCGAGACGACCGTGTGCACGGAATTTGATTCTTCCCAATATCTCATGAGCGAGCTCATGTCTTCTGATTCAATAGTGAACCTGTATGATCCCTTTGTGAGATCGTATTACTCATATGCCCTTGCATGCACACCAGCGTGCCGGTTTATAGACCTTGATTAGGTCACCAACCTATTAGTTTGCCAAATGTACATACTCAGACATATAGTAACACATCTATCTCCGGTAAGAGGATGTGTGCCTATATCTTGATATCATACGATATAGGACTTTGGTTATCTCGATCTCGTTAAGTCAACTCTTTGACCTAACTTATCTAACACCTCCGAATATCTATTCCTATGCAGAGGACCTGCATCAAGAGGTAAGTTAGATATCAACCTTTAGAGAAAGGATTGCCATCTCCTTCTCAGGCTGGAGATCATCTCTTAATAATCATTTGACGGTGCTCGATGAGTCCTCAATCTAACTCTTTAGATATTCATCCAAGCACCAGCCTCTATGATTCAATAATTGAATCAACAACTGTATGATCATCAAGATGGCCATGGTACATAACCCTAATTGTACTAAGGGACCTATTATGCAAATTATTTATTCTTCATTTCAGATCAGGGAACGGTATTCGCAATGGCATTTATTGCATAATGGCTCGTCGTGGGCTCGCATGTCCAACACGCTAGGGACAAGCAAAGGTAAGTATAGGGGGTGATGAATCTCCATTTCATAACCTTTATTCTTTCATTTTGTTCTCTGAACCCTAGCTAAATACATGTATATATCATTATTTTACACAAATTAACATTCATTATTTATTGTATAAATATTGTATAAAATACATTGTTTAAAGACAAAATAAAAGAATAAAGAAAAGAAAAAGAAAAATAAATAAAATTCCACAGGTATTTTATGACCCTGAACCCCGAGACCTAGGCATCATGATGACTGAGTCGATAAGAAATAAAGTAGGGGGATATAAGGCTCAAAAAGACAATAAAACCCTAATTCTGAAAGGCTCAATAATACATTTTTGTACCCATTTTATTCTTTATTATTTTTACCTTAAATAAAGAAGCTTTTTACTTGAAAGTTGTACATAAAAATACATAGAAAAATATTAAATTTACTTTACACAAAAATAATATAAAATGTATATTCTACCCTCAGAATAAAAATACAAAACTCAAACATTCGGACCCATATCTTATCCATATGAACTAAAAATGCATCAAAATCACCTTAATTGTATATATCTTTTTTAGCTATTTAATGAAGGTCATTTAATTTGGAGTTAAGATATAAAAGTTAGGTTTTGGATCCCTATTGTACAATATTATTCAATTTATCTATTCTTTATGTTTTTCAATTATTTTATATTTTTATAATTTTGTAAATATTATTTATAACTTATCTACATATTTAGAATAAAAAAGCCATAAAAATACACTAAAATAACCAGACTACTGAGCAGATGGAGCGTGCACAGACAAAACCTCCTTAATCAAGCCCTTCGCCATCTGAACCTATCCAACATGTATACTACGTATAGGTCCCTAAGCAACAACCATAGAACCAGATGGTGTTGTAACATCCTAATCCCCATCCAGTGTACCAAGAGCAGTTCTTTCTGCCTCCACCGCAAATTCAAGAAGTAAATGGTGTCTGCGAAAATGAATAGCAACTGACTTGTCCTCAAAGACAACCTCAGGGTCACAACACTACCAATCGGCCATACCACCATCAATAGTAGGGAGGGAGGAATTTCTACCCCTATCAATCCCAGTACCATCAGACCCCGCGACATTGCAACAATTGGAGGTAACTATACCAGCAGCTCGGTTACCGGCAACAATAATATCACTAACAACAACCGACTGCATAGTTTCAGCATTCCTATTCCTCCCAGTAGTACCAACCATACTCTTCTCGTCCTCTCCCTCACCAATATCTCAGGGATACCAGCAACAGTCTCCCCAGCACCACCAGAGTCGAAAGCCTCATCACGCTGAATCACCTGAGATTGCGACGGTGAACCCTGCTCTTGCTTGCTTGGAGTAATTAATGAAGAACATAGGCTGAAATGAGACAAGATTGATGACCTGATGGCTGCCAAAACCATCATTCTAGCCCAGGTTGATGTCAACCAAAATAATTTCAGATGCATGGAGCAGGTAGCTTGCATTTTCCTCGCCAATTCAGATGAAAATAAATTGTTCATATCTAATGTTTATACTCTAGGGAGTAGTAGAACACTTCGGTCATCGATTATAGCGAAAGAAAAACTCCTTGTTTCCGATGGTGAACCATCAACCAGGCGAGCATTAGGACCAAGGACATTTTTTAGGATCGCCATCTTCATAAAAAGAACAAAAAAATGAAGAACATATAAAAGCTCAAAAAGGTAGCAGCTACACTAGAAACCGTGGAGACCAGCCAGCCTTGGAGATGCCCACACATGCAACAGATCCAGAGGTAGTCAATGAAGTCAAGCCTACAATTTTTAGTCCACCACTTGTAGATGATTTTACACATTTTTTGTTATCAACATGTATACAATGATTTGGACAAATTTTTTAATGTCAAAATTTCATATTCTATACATATTCCATTGATTGTGGAAATCATTCAAAATTTGATCTTGAAAAAGACAAAAAAAATAAAATTTTAAAAAATGCTTTGTCTGATACATTGATTGTGGAAATCATCAAAACATGGTCTTGAATATGCCATTGATGAAATCCATGGAGTACATGCCAGCAGTTAAGAAAGGACTTAAAGAGGCATGTACAACAAGGCACCTACCTCGACCCTACAACTCTAAAAGCCAGAGTGGAAATCATTAAAACTCATCTTTACCACGTCTACCATCAACGCCATCAGCAATATACCATATAAAAAGAAAGATACGGAAGTGCCTCTCATCAGATGTAGCAAGTTTAACTAGGAGTTCGAGCAAACATTACTCGATGATGGGTCTTCTATCAATCTTATTCCAGCTTTGCTACTCCCGGAAGTTGGTATAGGACCTCGTAAACCAGCTAAGATGATTCTGCAGTTCGCAAAAATATCAGTCAAACGGCTTAGGGGCATGTTAGAGGACGTGATCGTCAATGTTCAAGGGATATAGTTCCCTGTTGATTTTGTTTGTGATAGACATGAACGTCTCCACACCTCCGCTCCACACCTCCATCATCCTTCGTCGGTCGTTCCTTTGAACAACTGAGACAGTAGTGAACTACGATACAAGAGAGATTACATTCAGCTCCAGCAGCAACAATATGAAGATAGAAACCATACATGAGTTGAAATCAGCAGTGGTCACATCTGAGTTGAGCGTGCTTGCACAAAGACCGTGATTTTCTTATGGATATTCAAGATACAAATCTATTCATGGATGAAAGTGAGATTCATTAATTCCTTTACCCTAAGGAAGGAGTGGATAGAGTAGATGAATTCCTCTCTATCGATAATGACGAGATCTTTGTTGGTGCACTTGATGAATTCTCTGTGGGCCTCTGAGACTCTAAGATCAAAAGCAAATTATCAAGTATTTCTGTAATCAAGTAGACATTATTGAAAAATTTTATGAATAATTGAATGAAGAAGCTGAACTGCTAAGTTGGACACTGAACTGATAAGAGAACCAATACTTGCACTAATCGCCTAAGTCACCACTGAAGTAGCTCCTACTCCTCTAGAGCTCAAACCTCTGCCTTCCAACATGAAGTATGCCTTCCTTGTAGTTGAACCAAACATGTATCTGGTCATTATCAATGCCTATTTGATCGAATACCAAGAAACTTGTTAGATGGAGGTTCTTGAACGAAACCGCAAGGCGATAGACTGGAAAATATCGGATCTCCATGGGATCAATCCGTCCTTGTGCTTGCATCACATTTACCTTGAAGACGATAGCAAGACCACCCACGAATTACAAAGAAGACATAATCCAAACCTCTGGGAGGTTTTTATGAAAGTAATTTAGAAATGGTGTGATGCGAGTTCATATATCACATCTCCGATAGCAAGTGGGCGAGTCCCTTGCACGTAGTGCCCAAGAAACTCGAGATCACCATTATTACCAATAAGAGAGGATAGGAGATTTTAACCAGAGTGCCAATCTCGTGGCTTTTCTATGTTGGCTCCAGATGTCTGAACCTCGCTGCAAAGAAGGATAACTTTCCATTGCCCTTCATTGACTATATTCTCGAGAGACTGGCCGTGAAGGAATACTTATGCTTTTTGGATGGATATTCTGGATACAACCAAGTCACAATCGCACCTATAGACCATGATAAGACTACATTCACCTATCCATTTTGGATGTACACTTTCCTACAGATGTCGTTCAGGTTGTGCAGCACCTCCACTACTTTCAAGTGATGTATGCTTGTTGTATTTCTGACATGGTGGGAATTTTCCTGGAGGTATTCATGGACGATTTACTAATCTATGAAGATTCATTTGATCAATCCCTAGACTATTTAGATCGAGTTTAACGGAGGTGCTACGAAGTGAACCTCGTACTCTCCTGGGAGAAGAGCAACTTCATGGTGACAAAAGGGATCATGATGGGTCATGTTGTATCGAAACGTGGCATGGAAGTTGACCCAGCGGAGGTGGAGGTAATTTCAAAACTTGAGCCACCCACCGATCTCGAACAAGTCCGACCATTCTTAGGGTACATCGATTTCTACCTACGACTCTTCAAAGATTTTAGCAAGCTTGTCTGACCATTGACACAATTTTTAGGAAAGGAGACAGATTTTATTTCTGATGACCATGTGATCCAAGACTTTTCTCTATTTAAAGATTTGATGACTTAGTCCCATGCCCTGCAACCACTAGATTGGACACTACCATTTGATTTTATGATGGATGCGTCAGATTATGCCATCGGTGTCGTATGGGACAGAGGAAAGATAATGTGCCATTTGTTATTGACTATCCTAGCAGAACACTAGATGAAGCTTAGAAGAACTACACTATCAACAAGAAGGATCCGCTAGCAGTAGCTTTTGCCTTGTAGAAGTTCATATCCCATCCCCTTGGATACACAGTCATAGTCTACACTAACCACTCTATCATCCGATACTTGTAATAGAAAAAGGATGTCAAACCACGCCTTATCAGATGGATCCTTCTACTCATAGAGTTTGACCTCAAGATCTAAGACAAGCCTGTAGTCAAAAATATGGTGGCAGATCATTTATCAAAAATACGCGAGCCTGAGTCTCCTGAGAAAAATTGGAGGCCGACCACTAAAACCTTTCCAGTTGAAGCCATATTGTCAGTCACCTCGCTCCCCTGGTAATGTAATATTCTGATCTATCTTCCTTCCAAGATAACTCCACAAGATTTTCTAAAACTGAAAGTAGACAAATTCTTGTCTGATATTCATTTCTACTACTGGGAGGATCCACATCTCTTTCGTGACTGGGAATATTGTATTTGGAGAAGATGCATTCCTTAGGAGGAAGTTGCTAGTGTCCTCGCACATTATCATGATCGAGAATCTGGAGGGCACCATTTAGGTAGAAGAACAACAACGAAAGTACTCCAATATTGCCTTTGATGGCTGACCTTGTTCAAAGATGCAGAATGTTATGTAAAACATTGCGTCACCAAAAGATGTGTAGATCAATTGGAATGAGGGATACAATACCCCTAAATATATCCAGATTTCAAATATGTTTGATGCATGGGCATTGACTTCGTGGGCCCATTTCTGAATAGTCAGGTATTCAAATACAGCCTGCTAGTTGTTGATTATGTTAGTCGTTGTGTGGAGGCTATCCCCATCTAAGCCTTAAGTAACCACACCATTTGTCAATATCTAAAGGATCATATCATTTCAAGGTTAGGGTTCCTAAGATTCTCATCTGATGGTGGTAGCCATTTTGTCAATACAGAGGTTAAGATGCTAACTCAAGAATTCTTCGTTGAATATCGTGGAGCTTCTCCCTACAACCCACAATTCAATGGTTTGGCAGAATGCTCAAATAGAGAGATTATGACAATTCATTAGAAGCTTGTGAGTTCGGATCGCAAGAACTGATCTCAGATGCTTAACTCGGTTCTTTGGGCTTATAGAATAACATACAAGTCACCTTTTGGAATGTCTCCCTACCACCTAGTATATGGCAAGCTATGTCATTTTCCCATGGAACTCATTCATAAATCCTTGCAGACAATTAATGTTTGTAATCTAGATTCCAAGAAGGTCAGGAAAAATAGAAAGTTCGATCTGAACATACTACTTGAATTACGTGACTACGCATATGAGAACAACCTAATGTACAAGGAAAAGGTTAAATTTGGCATGACAAGCACATCTTCCGAAAGACTTTCGAAACAAGTCAGATGGTTTGATTGTTTGATAAGTAATTGAATATTTCCCTAGGAAATTTGAAGAGCAAATGGATTGGACCATTTATAGTGAAGCATGTGGTTGACAATGGAAGCGTAATGATATCAGGATTGTTAGCTAACGCACAACCTTTTGTAAACAATGTACAACTACTAAAACCATATCTGGAACATGAATCCTTCTTGTTCATTGTGGATTCTATCCAAATTATATATGAAAATGAACCGAAAGCCACCACATTTGTTGATTCAGACAGAGCAGACTAAAATATTTTTGAATGATTTTCCTTTCTTCTTTTCTTCTATTAATTTTCAATTTCTCCTTTCTTCCAAAAAGGTGTTCATCCCTTTTGTCACTCCTATACATTGTAAGTACTTTATCCTAAGTATAGGGGGGCGATCACCCCGACTTGTTCATTTTTTGATCCCTCACATGTCCCCTCAATTTTTGACACTATCTATACTTAGGGATATTTTACCCTACGTATAGGCGGGATAGGTCAAGATAATGATTTTGTACATTCCCACCCTTGACCCTCACTACCTTGTGTACAGTCTGCTATACTTAGGATTATTTCATCCTAAGTAATGGGTGGATGGTCTATTTTCCATTGTTCATTCTTTAGTCATTGTTGTATAGGCTCTTATATACTTACTACAAGTAATGTCAAATCTTCTTCTCTATGATCTATGAGGACATAGTTCAAGCTAAGTATAGGGGATCATATATACTTCGTATAAACTTTAGCCAAAACTCGTACTTTCGTAGTTTCTATAAACTATGTCTAAAATACAATTTATCAACTATAAAGAACATACTTTAATAAAAATCAATAAAAGTCTTTGCATATGCTTAATAAATTAGGTAAAAATGTTTTGTAAAATATTTGAAAAATGATTTGAAAATATTTTTGAAAAAATCTTTTGAAAACTGTTTTGAAAAATTATTTATAAAATATTTTCGACCTTTGTAAAAAATTTTATTTTTAAAGTTTTCTTTTCCTTGTTTGAAAATAAAATGTTTTGAAAATTTATTTGCAGATGCTTGGAAATGGTTACAAAAACATTTTGAAAAATCTATACATAGTGTCTAAAAAATCTTTGCAAAATGATTTTCGAATTGCGCTGAAGTTTATAACTATTATTTGTTAAATTATTTGTGCAAAATAAGTTTTCAAAATGTTTGCAAAAATCTTTTCAAATTATTTCGAGAACCCTATACATATTTCAAGAAAGTAAAATGCTTTACAAACTTGTAAATACCTTGTGTAATCTTTCACCTTATTTCTTGTAAACAACAAGATGCACTCCCGTGTAAATATATGCACACATCTCCTCCTTCTAAAAAACATTTATTTTGAAAAATCCATAAAATTTTGCAAAAACAAAATTCCAAAAACATTTGAAAAACCTTTTCAAAAATTTCATAAAATTTTGAAAAACCTTTTCAAAAATCCATAAAAAGCCCAAAACAAGAAAACTGCATTAGTAAAAATATTTTTTTTAAATGTGCATAGCATTTGCATTTTTTGAATTGAGATTAATAATTGAACAAGTCTAAGTAAAATTCGAATATTGGTGCTTTATTGGACGTTAAATTTACTTAATCACAGGAAACTTATAGGAACTGTAATTGAGGCACTTCGCATCTGCTAGACAAAATTCTTTGAGACCACGAGACTTGATTCAGTGTCATGTTGACTGCATAAGTAGAATATTTCAGAACACACCCATGACTCTTGTTGATAATGACCTAGCTTGAACACTTGCACCTTACACTTTGCTCACATCGGTTGAAGTGGTAAAGGGATGGATTTGTCTGCATGAGACAAAAGCCAATGGAAACATCATGAATCACACATTTGTGGCCATTGTACCCGAACCCGAACCATTAGGGAAGAGATCTAATGACAGAAGTTGTGGGTTGCAATAATGCTTCAAAAGAGGGATAGTCTACTGGCTCAAGAGGAAAAAGTCTGTATGTAAATTTTTTTGTATAGTATTCAAAAAAATGCAAATAAAAAACTCAAAAAAAAGTGGACGAGCCTGAATGAAAATAAAGTGCTTGTAGAAGTATGTATATATTTGTATAGTAAATAAGGAAGCTTGAGCTTCAAAGTCATATGTATGTGAGCTGGCAAATGGATGACTTGGCTACACTTGTCTAGCATCTTAGGATAGGTAGCAATGCCGGTTGTCATTCATTCTTCTCTCCACCTCCTCTTCTTGAGCCGTTTGCACATGAAATTTGATGGGAATACCCCCGCTTCTCGTGGAAAGAGTTGTTGGATTTGGGAGGTCACCTTGTTGGAGAAGACTGAGTTTTACTGCTTCAACCGAGGAGATCCACATATCATACACACTATCCATGAAAGCTTCTTAGTGATAAGGGTTTGCATAGGAGTTGACTTATTCTGACTTGTCTATTGAGGCAAATTGAGGAGAGTTTTGTGATTCTTAGAGGTTGTTTCAAATATGTTTCAGATAATCAAGATTTTACACGGGTCAAGATATGTCTCGCATAGGGCAGAGACAAGTCATTGTGGCAACCCACGAAAAATCTCAATCAATCAACAATTAATCCACAATAAGTATAATGAAATAAAAATACAAGTGTAGAGTTAAAATTTATTATTACTCTACAATAGAAGTGTATAGTGTGCAAGTATATAGAGGTCGAACTCAGGGAGCATAATGGATAAATTATGAAAGTGAAGTGCAAAAAATGTTATTGTGAGATCTTTTGTCTATATTTCTTTTTTTAGTGGGTTTTTAATTTTTATGTTATTTTATTTTTATATAATTTTTTCTATTTTGTTTATATATATATATGTTAGAATTTTAGATTTTTAATTTCTTTTTATTTTGGTTTTTTTACACTGAAGACCCTATAATTTTGTCAATGACCTCTATGACCATTGAAATATCGTAATTCCTCCCTCACCCCTGTAAACTTGCTCCGTCATACCCCACAAACCCTACCGTTAAATTGACACATCTAGAGTTAACTTCCTTGAGTTAAAAACGAGTTAATCTAACCAATCCATGATCGGACGACTAGAATTAATCTAGAGAAGAAAAAAAGCCTCCCTTCTTTCTTCTATAACAACTTTCCCCCAACTGCACCTGACGGATGGAGGAGGTATGCACGGGATGGCTTCGAACAGGGCGTGCATGGGGCTGGAGCCGGGGGGCCTTCGAGCGGTAGGGTTGCGGGAGGGATACAGTGGTGCGGGGACACCGAACAGGGGAGGTGAGGGGGATTCGAGTGCTGGAGGGGACCAGCCTTGGCAGAGTTGCAGGAGGGCTTCGAGCAAGGCGTGTAGTGGACTGGGGGGGGGGGGGGGGTCGAGCGGCAGCAGAGGTGCGGGAGGCCCAGAGGAGGGGGAGCTTCGTGCGGTAGGGGAGCCACGAGGGGTGAGGAGTGGCGCGCGACTTCGAGCAGTGGGGAAGAAGGGGAGCCGGGCGGGGGGGGGGTCTTCGTGCTCTTGCAGCAGGGGAGGGGGCTTCGTGCTCATGAGGCAGGGGAGCCGCGGGGAGCGGGGGAGCAGGCGTACGTCTTCGTTTGGTAGGGAAGAAGGAGAGCCGCGGGGGAGGGGGTCTTCGTGCTCGTGCGGCAGGGGAGCCGCGGGGGGCGGGCGCACGTCTTCAAGCGGTGGGGAATAAGGGGAGCCACGAGGGGGAGGGGGGGATTCGTGCTCGTGCGGCAGGGGAGCTGCGGGGGCGGGGGAGCAGGTGCACGTCTTCGAGCGGCGGGGAAGAAGGGGATCTACGGGGGGGGGGGGGGCTTCGCGCTCGTGTGGCAGGGGAGCCGTGGGGGAGGGGGTGCTTCGAGCTGCGGGGGAGTAGGAGAACTGGGGGGTGGCGGGGTTGCAGGAGGGCTCCAGTAATGCGGGGGGCTACGAGCGCCGGAGGGGAGTAGGAGAGTCGCGGGAGGGGGGGAGGGGGCCTAGAACGACAGGGGAGCAGCTTCTCCTGTGCTGCTACGACGGAATCAGGTGGTGGAGGCAAACACGAGATCGAATGTTGGGGAGAGCGAGGGTGGGAGAGGACCTGCAGGTGAAGGACGAGGCCAGAAGTTGGGAATGAAGCGGTCGAGGTTAGAGGTCGGGAACGAGGGGGTAGAGGGCAGAGGTCACTGAGGAGGGCGGGGACGATGGAGTTCGAGGAGGTGGTGGGAAAAGGAGGAGGGTTGAAAGGGAGTGTCAACTAATGTAAATTCGATAAATAAATTAAGCATAACTTAAAAGAATGTAATGGAATCCGGTTACTTTTAATGGGTAAATGGATGGGAGTTACCACAGGGTTTATAGGATAATCGTTAGCAAGTTTACGGGGGTGAGGGAGGAATTAGGATGTTTCAAAGGTTGTAGAGGTCATTGACAAAGATTATAGGGTTTGCCGGGTAAAAAATCCCTTTTTTTTCTGAAAGATTAATAATAATAGATAAATCTATATCTATAATATTGGATAATAAGTATATAAATATAACTAAAAATATACAAAAATTGCATAAATAAATACTTTTGGGTTTTAAATATTTTTTTACCTTTTTGTGATTTTAGTGAATTTTGCTAATTTTTATATATTTTTAAAATCGAAAATACCCTAAATCAGTGAGTTAATAAATATGCTGAGATTCAAATGGAGATGAAAAATACCAAACATTATCTAAATTTCTTTAAGATAATTTTAATATAAATATAATAATATAGAAAAAGTTAGAAAATAGAAAACATAATTTTTGGAGTTTTTTTAGTAATTCTATAAATTTTTATATAGGTTTTTCGAATTTTTCGATTTATAAGAAATTTCTTTTATAAATTTTATGGATTTTTGGTCTGAAAGTTAAAATACATAAGTAAGCAAAATATATTTTTTTGGAAATTTTTTCAAAATGTTTTTATTTTTATAGGTTTTTTAAGTTAAATAGAGATTTTTAATGCTTTTTTTATTTTTATAAAATAATTAGAGTTCCTAAATTGCTAAAAATAATTGTATAGCATGGTAGTGTGTGCAACTATGAGTAAACACCTATTTTTTTGGAATTTTTCGAGAAAAATTGATATTTTTAATAAATAGAGGAAACAGAGAAAAACTACAATAGTTGTAGGAGAATTTATATAAATAAAATAATTAACGAGGGCCTTTCTGCAATTTTACCAAAAATTTACAACTGATATTAAAATGCTTGTACAAAATCGAAATACAAGAATATACGAGGATCCCCCTACAAAATGCCCGCACCTCACGTGCACAGGCACGTGAGGTTACATGGCGGAGGACCTAATAGAATTTATAACAAAAGCAGAGGGCCAATTAACAAAAGTTCTGGAAAGTTGAAACTACTTAAAATTTTTCAGGATTATATCATAAAATACAAAATCACGGGGGTTCGGGCAATATTTACCCCCACTACTGGCTCGATCGAACGGTGCAGGGCTCGTCACTTGACATGTGGCACACCAACAACGCGCGATGCCCCTTCACATCGGACGACAAAGATTAGATCCCTGTGAAGGGATCGACGGTGAGGGCACATGTGGATCCAACGGATCATGTTCGTCTAGAAGAAATGAGGCCTATCTGACGGTGCTCGACGACGGAGGAGGAACTGAGGAAGAACTCGCCTGGGGCAAGTTTGATCTGGAAGCGCGAGCTCCTCCGACGCTCTTTTATGCTCCAAAACACCCTGAGTGCTTCCTGGAAGGCTCCTCACTCGGTTGGCGGCTTGAAAAAGGGTGTGGGAGCTGTTGGCGCTCCATCACGAGGTGGAAGAAGTCCAGCTGCTCCAGGTACCTACTTTCCCTAAAAATTGATGCCTAGTGGTGTCATTTTCTCTCCAGGCCATGCAAGTGTTAGGAACAACAAAAGAAGGGGGTCTGAGGGCTTTATTGGTGGAGGTGGACGAAAGTAAAGGCATGGTGGACGTGGTGGGAGCAACGCGACGAAGCATAGCCCCTATGTACTTGATTTGGTTGGCATTTTAGCTATTGGCGTTAATCAAACACTAAACTAAGAAAGTAAAATGCATTGCAGAAGATAAATACTACCTAAAAAGCATGGAAACATATCTCAACTAGCTAGAGGCCAGGAGACGGACCTCGACGGCGAGCTCGCTGGAGGTGATGGAGATCACCCAAGACGGCCTCCCTCGATCACCCTCACTGAATAGCGTGAATGTTGTCTCCACCCTCCACTATTTGGGTGCAAGAGGGGGGAGGGGAACAGTGGCCAAAAGAGACTCCAAAATGGAGGAAAGTTGGGAAGGTGGTTATGTACAGGAGTGAAGTGGTGATGGGGCAATGTTTGAGGTAGTGTACAGATCGAACGAGGAAGATTTAGGAAGATCTATGCACCCGATGTGGATTACGGGATGAACATAGACCAAATCTCATGATGGGTCTACATCTCTTGAGCAATGCATCAAGGAGGGAAAAGTTGAGAAAAGAGGCTGGGGTCTAGGTGTGCCAAGCTATAGGATGGGTCAGAGGCAGTTGAGCGTGGTCAACTCGCGCCTCAACCTGGTGGGTCCATGTAGGCCAATAAGGAAAATTTATTTTAAAAAATAGTTCAAATTTAAATATTTAATAATAAATGATTTTATTAATTTTAAGTTGTAAAAAATGTATATTAATTTATGTAGTATTTTATTATGATTTTTATTTATCTTTTAGAGGTATCTAATTACAAGTTACTTTTAGGGTATATATAGATATATTCATCTATGTTTTTGGTTATTTTATTTATATTTTGTATATTTTATTTTTTTATTGTATTATCTTATTTTATATATTTATAGAATATTTTAAGGTATATAAATATATTTTTATTATTTTTTGTGATGTTATTTGCATCTTTAAATAAATAGGTATATACGTTATGTAGGTATTTTATCTATGTATTTGGTTAATGTATTATTTTGTGTTTGTTTTATCTTAATAGTTTAAATAGAATATAAATAATATTTACAAGAGTATATAAAAAAAATATAAGAGAATAAAGAATAAGATTCACTTTTATTTATACACTGATAATTATAGCTATTTTACTTATGTATTTTATATACTTTATTTAATGGTTTTTTTGTGGTTTTATTTTGTTCTAATTATGTGCATATATTACAAATAATATGTATAAAATTATGAAAATATAAAATTGTAAAAATAAATAAAAAACGAATAAATTGAATAATTTATTCAGGTATTTTATACAGTGAGGGTCCAAATCCTGACTTTCACATATTAACACTAAAAATTATGAAACCACCTTTATTAAATAGCTTATTAAAAGTTATATATAATTAGAGGTAGTTTGATACATTTTGAGTTTTTATTTGGAAGATATGGTTCTTGAAGTTGAGATTCTGGCTTTTATTTTGTTTATATGATGAACACTGTGTATTATTTTTGTACAAACTTAATTGTGTATTTTTTTACATTATTATCTACAACTTTCATATACAAAGTCTCTTTATTTGATGTATAAATAACATATAATAAAGTGGGTGTCAACAATGATTTTTTGATGAATAAATCAATGTTATTTTTATTGCTTTATCGGCCCTTATCTCCCCTACTTTATTCCTTGCCGACCCATCATCGAGATGCCTATGTCTCGGGGTTTAGGGTCATAAAATATATTTGATATTTCATTCTTTTTTCTCTTCTTTTCTTTATTCAATAATTTTGACATTAAAAATAGTATTTTATACAATATTTATAAAACAATGCATGAATGTTAATTTCTTTGAATTAAAGGTATTTACATAAATTTACTAGGGTTTTTAAGGCCAAAATGATAAAATAAAGGTGATGAAATTGAGATCATCACCTTGCCATACTTGCGTTTGCTAGCCCTTAGCAAACACTTAAACAATAAGTGTAGAAAATAAAAACAAAGAAAAGAAAAAGAAAGAAAGTGGATTGAATTTAATTCTCAAACTTGTCTTCACAAAATCAAAGTTTGGAGCTTAAGTCGGACCTTTGGAATTTTAGTGCAATCTGAACCTTATTGGGAATGAGATTAAAATACAACAGCCTTCGAGAATCCCAAAACTTTGCTCAAGTCTCCTCAATAGCCAGATTAGAATACTTCAACTCATACGCAAACCCTTACGACTATGAATCTGACTTGTACAATGTATGTGATAGTGGCTCTCCCCTCTGAAATGATAAAGAGACTAACTTCTCCAGAATGACAACCTAATGATTCCCCAATCCAACAACTCCTACCTCGAGGAGTGGGGTATTTTGTTCTAAGTTCAAGTGACAACCAGCTCAAGAGGAGGGGGTGAATAGAATAATGGATGGTAGCCAGTGTAGCTACCTATCCTAGGATGCAAGACCAGTGTAGTCAAGTCATCCAGCTGCATGCTCACAAGGTATGACTATGAAGCTCAAGCTTGCTTATTGACTATACAAATATATACACTCCGGTAGGCATTTTATTTTCAATCAGGCCTGCACTTTTTTGGAGTTTTTTCTTTTTTTTGAAACATTATATACAACATTTACATAAGGAGTTTTTCCTCTTGAGATCGTAGACTATCCCTCTTTTGAAGAATTATTGCAACCCATACTCTCATGTCTTTATAGTTCTCTGCCACTAGACGGGTTGGGGTGCACTTTCCTCCCTAGATGAGGAACAAATGTTTCCACTTGTGTGTGTCTCATACCGACAAATTCAATCCCCTCACCACTCCAACTGAGTTGAGCCAAGTGAAAGGTGCAGGTGTCCAAGTTAGGTCATTATCAACAAGAGTCATGTGTGTGCTCCGAAATACTCTACTTAGGTAGTCAAGAATCAATTGAACCTAGACCCACAATTCTCAAAGAATTAAGTCAACTAGACCTGAAGAATCCCAATTCAGTTCCTATAAGGTTCCTTTGATTATGTATATTTAAGGTCCAACCAAGCTCCAATCTTCGGATTTTATTTACACTTGTTAAATTATCAAAGTCAATCCGAAAAATGCAAATGTTATGCTATGCAGAAAATATTTTTGTGATGCTATTGTCAAAGTTCTGAACTTTTTAATGATTTTTGAAACGGGTTATACAGATGCAATTTTTTGGTATTTTCAAAAAAGATTTTGCAAATGTTTTTGTATTTTGCAATATTTTTGGTATTTTTGAACAAAAAGATTTGGGAAAAAATACATACAAATATTTACACGGAGATGCATATTATATTTACAAGAGTTAGGTTTTTAAGAATTTACAAGGTGTATGTGATCAATTTTATTCATATGTATATAAAGAATTTTAGTGTGATTTATATATTCCTTAAACTTTTTGAAAATTAGTTTACAAATAATTTTCAAAACCTATAGTCCAAAATATTTTTTACAAATTTTTACAAACATTTACACATTTGAAAATCATTTTGCAAAGGTTTTTCAAACAGTATATATTGATTTTTAAAGTATTTTGCAACCAATTTTAAAATCATTTTCAAACATTTCTAGTTCACACAAACAAAAGAAATTTTCCAAAAAACATTTTTTACAAATGTTGAAAACATTCAACAAAACATTTTCCAATTAGTTTTAAAAATATTATTCAAAAAGATTTTCAAACTATTTTTCAAAAACGTTGCAAAAAATATTTTTGTCAAGATTTATTAATTAGTATTTACAAAAAACCGAGTAATAATGTGCATGTTTTTATTAAGTGATGTTAATTAATTTATAGTATATTTTATATAGTATTTTAGCCATACTTATTGAAAATACAAAAGTACGAGTTATGGTTCAAGTATATACGCCGTATATACGACCCCTGTATACGTAGCTTGAGCTATGTCCTCATAAATCAGAGAGAAAAAGAGAATACATAACTCGTACTGAGTATAGAAAAATCTATAGAATAAACGAATGGAGCAATGAATGAACGAATGAGAAGTCGACCGTACCGCTTATACTTAGGATCAAATAATCCTAAGTATAACAGACTATACACAAGGCAGGGAGGGTCAAAGGTGGGAATGAACATATCATACTAGGAATCTCTCCCCCTATACTATGGGTAAGATATTCCTATGTATAGAAAAGAAGAGGAGACAATGGAGAGGATCAATGAATGAAAGAAATCAAGATACACACCCCCTATACTTAGGACAAAGTACATCCTAAGTATATAAGACTGACAAAAAAGGGCGTCTCATTTTTTGTAGCAAAAGAAAAATGAAGACAAAAAATAAGAAAAGAAGAAAAAGAATATGAAGATAGAAGAAGAGATTGAAGAGAATGTACTTATCACTTCCCGTATGCATAGAGTGAAAGATCCCTAAATATAGGCAACCATAGTAGTAATGAAACGGAACGAAGAAAGAACACTCGACTCATCAACCCCCCCATACTTAGGAAAATGTGTGTCCTAAGCAAGGCACACACGAGAATGGGGTGGATGGGAAAAATGTAGATGGAAGGAGATAAACAAAAGTAAATGTACAAGAGGGATGGATGTACAAAGATCAAAAAGGTCGAAAGAGAACCTTCTTACAAGACCACTGAGGAATGGATCGAACAAAGTGCATACCGATATCGAGGACTTGAGAAACCGATCAATTAGGACCAACTCGGAGAGTATCCTGAGTGGTCCTAGGTTAGAAGGCACATACGGGTTAGTGGAAGAAGTGTGGTTAGGTCTGGCCTTGGGAGTCTCGCAGATGTCATTAAAGTGAAAAGTCCCGAACTCATCGTCGGACGAAGTAAAGTCAAGTCCAGCCTAGCAAGTTTCTACTAGGTCAAAACAAAAAGGAGCGAACTCATCTGTGGAAGTAATCGAGTCATGTTCATCCTCTAAAGTCTCAAACAAATCATCATTCTCATCTGTTAAAGAAATCAAATAAAATTTGGCATTATTCAGTCTCATCCAAATCTACCCTCCGCTCAGATGTGTTAATCGTGTAAATCCCGTGGATGTCATCAATACATCGCCAAGTACCAGAAGAGGGACTCCAAGGTCTATGCTTTCCAAGTCTTCCTCTTTGTAGAGGAATTTTCAGGTCTAAGTAGAATTTAACCATGTAGCAAAAGTCTATGATAGTCTCATCAAGATCATTGTCTTCGGGGTCCACTAATATAGGTGTAGGCGCATCAGATGCAGGTCCCTGGTCAGTAATAGGTGCAGTGATGACCACATTGCCCCCATAAACCGGATGGAAGCAAATCTCTCCTAATCCATGGTCAATGACGACTCTCGCAGAGAGTGAGAAAGAGTCATCCATAGAATGATTGGAGAGTGCTTCCTAGTGGAGGTCTCCATGGGCAATAAAAAATCAACAGTATAGCTCATGCCCTGAATCCAAATGACAGTGTTCTCTAGAATACCCTTCAGTCTCTTGATAGATCCATCAACAAACTGAACAATCATCATGATTTTCTTGAGAGGCCCTAAGTGAAGAGAATGTACCAGCGAGAAGGGTATTATGCTAATTGAAGCACCGTCGTCAAGAAGAGTGTGATCACATGAAAAATAGAAAATGGTGCATCTAATAAATGGTGTAGCAGTGTTACCTTTCTTACTGAATGGGCGGTGGGTGATGGATGGGTAGTGGTCATGGACAAGATATGATGCTCAGATATACTCCTTCCTCTTTCTCTTCTTGGGTAGAAGAGTAGATAAATGGGTCATGGCCTGGCAATGTAGGTCTGAATGATCTCATGAATAGTGGCCACTGGCCACCATTTCGGGTTCAAACAATATTTTTTTGAACTTTTGGATCTCCTACATACAAGGGAGGAGATCAGAACAAGCATATACACAAGGAAAACTAAGAGCAGTATGTGAAGTGTCATCCTCGGGGTCAAAGGTGGGACAAGCTGTGAATGGATGTGTGAGCAAGTGATCTGGCAGATGGCTCTCTCTTCACAAAATGAATCAACAAAGTTTTTCCCGAATTATTTTTGTATATTTAAATTTTTACATTTTTTTGAATTTTGGGTGATTGCATGCTCTCATAGAAATCCTCAAATGAATTCCAGTCATCAGATCATGAAGCATCAATATTGCTCTTATTTAGGCAAGTGAGGTCGTCATACCTCGAGTTCATATGCTCCATGAGCTGGGTCAAAGTCTCTAGTGTGGATGTGATAAGAGGTGATTCCAACATATCAGTAAATACCAAGATTTGTCAAGGGTCTATATATGCCTCACTCATGACGGAGACTACAATGTCGCTATGGCGACCCACAAGAAACCTCAATTAGTTAAGAATCAACCCACAATTAAATATCAAGCAAGGAAAGTACATAGTGGATCAAAATTTATTTTAACCCTACAATAAAATGCGCATAGTGGCAAGAAAAGTAGGGTGTTGAACATGAGGAACACATGATGTAGCACTTTTGTATTATTTATAAATAAATAATATATGTATATGTGTAAATATAACTAAGTACATATATATCAAATTAATTTTGGATTTTTAATTTTTTTGTTTTTTAATTAAATATTTATTATATAAATATTATTATTTAATATATATATAGCAGTATATATTTATATAATTTTTTTATGTTTTTTTATATTTTTGTATTTTTAATTTCATTTCTTTTTCTAAAATATTAATAGACTATATATATGATATATATACAATATAAGTAACTATGGATGTAAATATAACTAAAATAACCATAAATTATAGAATTACATTTTTTTTATTTTTGATAATTTTTTACTATTTCAGTGATTTTCTAGTTAATTTTGCTAACTTTTATATATATTTAAAATAAAGAATATCCAAAAACATGGATAAAATAATGAAACGATATCAAAATGGCGATAAAAAATATAAAAAAAGCATCATAATTTCTCCAAATTAAGTTTAATATAAAGATAACAATATATAAAATTATACAACATAACCACTATTTTTTGGAATTCTTGAGTATTTTGTAAATTTTTATAAAGGTTTTGGGAGTTTTCAATTTTTGAGAGTTTTCTTTTATAAATTTTAGTCTTTTTGATTTGAGAGTTAAAAATATATAAATAAGAAAAACATATTTTTTGTGATTTTTTCATAATGGTTTTATATTTTTTAGGCTTTTTTTAATACAAACAAGGACTGGTTGTGCACTATATGAATTTTTGAAAATATGAAAGGGGTATAAAATGCAAATGTAAAATTATACATGATCAAGCATGAATCTAGGTACCTACTCCTAATTTTTGGTATATTTTGATGCAAGGTAACTATTTTTAATAAATAGAAAACAAAGCACAAAAAAGTTAAGGCTAGCAAAGGTATAGTTAAAATATAAATAAAGTAAGGGTCCAATTGCAATTTTACCCAGAAGTTAACACTAATATTCAAATATATTAAAAGACAATTATAAAAACACATGAGGACTTCCATGCAATGTTTACGAGATAAGCGTGCGCCTCCATATCACTCTTGAATGGACTAAATTGCAATATAAAGAAAGCTAAGGGGGGCTACATACAATTTATCCAAAAGTTTTTAAACTACTTAAACTATATACAGGACCATTTAATAATTACAAAAAGGCAGATGGAGGCTATACAATTTACCCATATATACGATCGAGATCCAGCCGTCCAAGGCTTGCCATGTGGTTGATCGTGCGGCTCCCTTCGTGTACCCCTTCGTAGGATATCAACGGTCCAGATTAAATCTGGACCGTTGTTCATGATTGAATGACAACAGGGGTGCATCAAGTGTTAAACCTGCGAAGCTAACGACAACCATTACGCAATAAATGTTATTACGAATATCATTCCTTGATCTCAAATAAAGAATAACTAATTTGCATAATAGGTCCCTTTGTACAATTAGGGTTATGTACCATGGCCATCTTAAAGATCATACAGTTGTTGATTCAAGTATTGAATCATAGAGGCTAGTGCTTGGATGAATATCTAAAGAGTTAGATTGAGGACTCATCAAGTACCACCAAATGATTGTTAAGAGATGATCTCTGGACCTGAGTAGGAGATGGCAATCCTTTCTCACTTGGTTGATATCTGACCCGACCTCTTGATGCTGATCCTTTGCATGGGAATAGAGATTTGGTGGTGTCAGATTAGTTAGGTCAAAGAGTTGACTAAACGAGATCGAGATAACCAAAGTCCTATGTCGTATGCTGTCACGATATATGCAAGCATCCTCTGACCAGCGACAGATGTGTTTTTATATGTCTGAGTATGTATATTTGGCAGACCAATAGGTTGACGACCTAATCAAGGTCTATACACAAGCGCGCTGGTGTGCATATAAGGGCATATGAGTAATACAATCTCTCAAAGGGATCATACAGGTTCATTACTGAACAAGAAGACATGAGCTCACTCTTGAGATATTTGGGAAGAATCAAATTTCGTGCATGGTCGTCTTGCTTTGGAAGCTTTACTGAATTTGTAGGTTTGATATATACTTATGGAAACTATATGATCAACACCTGGGTATGATATATGCTTTTGGAAAGTATATGATCGATACCAACTCCCAATAGTCAAATGAGAAACTTAGTGATAAATCCTTGAAGGAGACAGTCTAAAAGAGATCTAAAACTTCCGGTTTATTCTGGGTCTTCCATTATGCATGTTGTACAGTTATTGGGAATTCCTTAGGGTGATGTGATCATAAACGATTATATAACCATGATGCTTCCATTCCAAGGGAGTGATGAAACAGGTCTGGATTTTAGTGACTCCTCTCATAGAGAAGTATTCTAATCTTAGTCAAAATGTTAGACATTGATCTGAATGTGATTCAGATGTAATGAGAAGATTAGATTTGCGGTCTTGATTTAATCAAGCATATATGGGAGGTCCACATGATCTGGATTTGAGACGTGATCTCAATATCCAAGTCACTATATGTGGAACAATACAGTCGCTCGGTCCTTATCTCCATGTATCCGCGGAGAAAGCATATTATCATTGAAAGAGTTCATGGATAATTTCATTGTTGATAAATGTATCCAAGTATTGAGAAAATGGTTAGTTAAATGTGATTTAATTATCATGAATAATATGAATTTGTTCATATTATAATGAGAGTTATTTGAGATAATTAAATGTGATTTAATTATTAAAAGTTATGAATAATGTGAGTGAATGTGATTCATGTTATGTGGGCACATGATAAAAGAGATCCGAGATGATTAAATGTGATTTAATTATCATGGATAAGTATAATGTGGATAGCACTATCCTTATTATTCAGGTATATTATAAATGTGATTTATAATATATTAAAGAGAGCATATTATGATTTATATTTGTTGATTAATTGTTAATGTGAATTGGATTCACATTGAATGATTAATTGAAAATATAATTACATTTTGTTTTTGGTTGTGAATGAGATTCACATAATTTCAATGGCTTGATTGAAGTTTTTCACAAGATAATTGTGAATTATTTTTGTGAAAAATATTTACAATAAGTGTTGTTGAAAAACTAAAGAGATCACGAGATAATGAAATCACATGATAATAGAGGAGATTGACCAAGTCCACTCAAGAGGACTGGACGGCTACAACTCTCCGTATGGAGATGAGTAGTCGTCCCCCCATTCATAGGGGATTGGTTGGTCTCCTCATTATAGCTTATCAAGTCAAAGTGATTTAAATTGGAATTAATTGTGTTTATTTATCAATATAAATTAATTCAAAATTAAATCAATTGTTGTTGTGTTTTTACAACATCTTAGCCATGGAAAGAAACACAAATAAATCTCAACCATTTATTGTGTGTTACCCATTGGGATCCATGGACTCCCAAAACCCTATATAAGAAGAGACACCCCTTGCTCTTCGAGGGACACGTTTACAACGTAAACTAATGCTCTCTTCCTCTCTCTCTCTACATGCCAAGGCTCTCTCCCTCTCTCTATAATGGTCGTCCACCATGGTGCCATTGAGAGAGTCGCCATCGCCGAAACATCATCGTTATGTTGTCGGAGAACTTGCTCGTGGATCTCCGTCTCCTTCGGTGTGCCTCGTTCGTGAAGAAGACGTCGGATCTCGTGTGACGAGATTAGGAGATTCATCGCTTGGATCATCAACTTGGATTGCGAGAAGGACATGCCTCATCAATGCTCTCTCAAGCGTCTCCTCCGTTGGATCGGACTTGAGACAGGAGGTCTCTTCGTTCAGAGACTCGCATTCGATGAAACGATCCGAGAAAGGTTCTTTGATCATGTGGTTTCATCACATTCAAAATTTTTAAGTTCTGTTGTCCGGAGAAACTAGTGCGACTAGTCACTCCTGATCGCATTCGATGCGATCCACACGCTTCCGTGATGCATTTGAGGATCTTCCCATATCCTTCAGCAAGAACTTGTAATAACAGCTCACCGACAAGCTTTGATCTCTCGTTTCTCTAATCTTTTTCGGTCTTTGTCTCCTTCGATGAGACCAACAGGTAGTTGGGATTCCTCCGCGTGCCACTGCATGGTCCAGGCGAGGCGAGAAGGTGCTGGACTCTCCAGCGAGGTGTAACCACCCAGATCAGATCCAGATGGTCGTTGAGGTCCCAGAGGCTTCGAAACTCCTACAAGTCGCAACCAAATAACTCCTGGGTGCGAGGGATATCTCCTCGACCCAGGGTTAACATGCAATTGCAAGGGATACAGAGTGGAGGGGGAGCTCCGACGAAGGTTGCGGAGGGAGCTCCGACTCCTTAAATCAGGGCTCGATACAAGGGGGTTTGTGGGGGATCAGTGGAGAATGTGAAGAGGATTGAGATGGGATGGAAGTTGGGGCGGAGGGTTAGAATGCTGCAATTTTAACCTGGAGCACGGGCTCCAGGAATTTGGGGGTTTTTGATTGGAGCGCTATTTGCTTGGATGGATTGCAAATTAAATATTCAAAAATAATTTACGCTATAGGAATACCTAGAGATGACGGGAAAGAGGGCTCAACCGACCTGAGAGGCCAGGAGCAGAACCAGTCGGCGGCGTTCCGACGGTGTGTTGGATCACCTTCTCTGCTCCCTCTCCTCGCTGCAAATCACGAGCTCCACCTTGTTGTCACCATGGTGAAATTCATAAAAGTGATATGAGGGGCTAAATCTCGAAGAAAAGGGATCAAATGTAAAAAATGGGCAAAGGTGGTTTATTCATAGGCAAGCTTTTGGTGAATTTCGAGGTGATTTTACGTGAGATTGGTGGGAGGTTGGTGAGGATTCGGTAATGGGCGAAGGAGAGCGAGCGAAGG
Source organism: Ottelia alismoides (assembly GCA_037367405.1). Classification (NCBI taxonomy): domain Eukaryota; kingdom Viridiplantae; phylum Streptophyta; class Magnoliopsida; order Alismatales; family Hydrocharitaceae; genus Ottelia; species Ottelia alismoides. The sequence continues at coordinate 355,160 of JAZKJV010005944.1, forward strand.
TGTGTGATAAAGTTCTACAGGATGGTGGTGGTCTTGAGGGCAACGAGTGAAAGTGGAGATGTGTAGAAAATGGTGAAGTAGCGCCCGCGTGACTTCTAACAAGCGTTAGAAGGGAGGCCAGACAGTTGACCTACGGTCAACGTTCCTGGTTGGTCCACGTTGACCAACCATAAAATTCCAAGAAAAAAATGCCTTGGAAAATGAATAATAAATAGTATTTGATTTTTTGTATTTCTATTTTGAAAAATAAAAAATGTTTCTAATTTTGTGTAGTATTTAATCCATATTTTTATTTAATTTTAAAGATGTTTATTTACAAGTTACTTTTTAGGGTATATATAGGTATATTTACATATGTTTTAAGTATTTTTTTATTTTGTAATTTGAATTGCATTATTTTATTTACTTATTTTATGTTTTTATAAATTATTTTTAAACATATAAATATATTTTTATGATATTTTTCTGCAGTAATATATACACTTAATTAAATATGGGTATGATATCTATAGGTATAAGTACATGTATTTTACCTTTCTAATTTGTATAAGTATTTTATTTTGATGTTATGTTTTTATTTTATTTTTAATATGTGCACATACTATAAATAATATTTATAAAAATTTAAAATAATAAAAATTGATAAAGAATAAATAAAATGATTATTTTAGTTGGGTATATTATATAATAGGGGTTAAAAACCATAATTTCATACCTTAACTCTAAAAATATGAAACCACCTTTAATAAATAGCCTATGAAAAGTTATATGAGAGATATGGGTCAGTGAAGTCTAGATTTTAGGATTTTATTTTGTGCATAAAATATACTCTATATATTATTTTTTTGTGAAATTAATTTTGTATTTATATAAGTATATTTTTAGCTACATTTTCCATGTATAAAGTTTCATTATTTAAGGTGAAAATAATAAAGAATAAAATAGATCCCAAAAAGCAATTATTGGTCTTTTTTGTAGAGTGATATATTCTGTATTTTCTATGCAATTAGCAGCCATGTCTCCACCTGCTTTATTCCTTGTCGACTAAGTCATCATGATGATTGAGTATCGGGGGTTAGGGTCACTTCAGTGTCCTTTACACTTCGCTCTTTTTCTTTTCTTTCCTTTATTCTTTTATTTTGGCGATAAATACAATAAATGTACAGTATTTCATACAGTATTTTGTACAAATTAATGAACGTTTATTTTGACAAATTAATGATATATACATGCATTAAGCTAGGGTGTAAATGCCAGAATGAAAAAATAGAGGTGATGAATAGAGATTCATCTCCCCGATATACTTGCCTTTGCTAGTCCTTAGCAAACACTTATGCTTATAAGTGCAAAGAAGAAAAAAGAAAAGAAAAAGAAAGAACATGGAATAATTTTTGACTTTTAAACTTGTCTTATTAATGTCAAAGTTTGGAGCTCAGAGAAGACCTTTAGATTAATGATGTGTTCGGAACCACATAGAGGTTAGGATTTGTGACGCAATAGCCTTTAGGTTCCATACTCCTATTATCCACTCCAATTCACAACCAGGTCAAAAACATCCTCTCAGTCTCATACTCTTGCTACCTTGAAATGATAGAACTATGTGTGTGAAATTATTCAGCTCTCCCCATACAAAACTATTGAACTACAAAGGTGTCTGCTCTTTTAATAAATTGTCCTTGTGGACTCAAATATTTCTTCTAAGGTCAGGTACTTCCGGTCTTTACAACCGTATAGATAAGAAGTTAGAAGAATGGGAAAAGAAGTGGGAATGGACAAGTGTAGTCATTATTCCCGTGTGAAGTCGGTAAGTATAATTGGATCTTCACCAAGAAGCGGGATTTTTCTGAAGCTCATATTTGTGGAGTTTTTGGTTGAAGGTTTTTTTTGAATATTTTCTTTGACTTTGCATAGCATCTGCATTCTTGTTTGTGCCCCGGTGGAAATAACATCTTTTGATCCACCCACAGTTTCGTGGTCTTAGAAGAAGTTGCGTCAGTAGACCATCCCTCATCCGAAGCATTATTTCAATACATCTCTAGTCTTTTGATATCATTGTTATCAGAAGAAGTGAGTTAGAGTACCGGTGTCAGCAATCCCTAAGAATGGTTTCTGAACCACCGTTGACGAAGCGACCTTGCATCATCCTTACTTTGACCCCAAGATTTTTCAACAGACCATCTAGGTTGAGCTAAGTGTTAGGAGAGAGGTTTCTGGTCAAGTCACTGTCTCAAAAGTCGTACGGATGATACGAAGGGTTCTATTTAGGCACATTGAATTGACTCATGAACTTAGTCTTACGGAATCGAAAGAATTAAGTCAAGATGACCCGAAGCATCTCTGATTCCAGTCCTCAATGGGTTCCTATGAATTTAAGTGTATTAAGGTCTACATAAAGCTCCATTCTTCAGACTTTAGTGGGACTTCTTCAATTGCCTATATCACTCCGAAAAATGCTCGTGTTATGTACAATGCAGGAAAATAATTTTGTAATGCAATTTTCAGATTTGGTCTTTTTATGGATTTTTGAAAAGATGATGAAAATGCATAGTTTTTTTTAAGATTTTGCAAATGTTTTTGGTATTTTATTTTTGCAAACAAAAAATTTGATCTAAGAAAATAGGTACAACTATTTACATGGGGTTGCATCTTATATTTACAAGAGTAGGGGATTTTAAGAATTTACAAAGGGTAAGTGATCATTTTTATATCTATGCATCTACATACAATTAAAGAATCTTAGTAATCTTAGTGTGATGTATATATATTCCTCAAACTTATTTTAAAATCATTTTATAATTGATTTTGGGAAACTATAGTCCAAAATAATTATGACAAATAATTTTACAAACACTTACACACATTTGAAAATCATTTTGCAAAGGTTTTTCAAACAATATTTATAGATTTTTCAAAATATTTTTGTAACCATTTTTGAAACATTTGCAAATCAATTTTCAACTATTTTTATTCATGCAAAGAAAAGAAAATTTTCAAACAAAATATTTTAAAAAGGTTGAAAACATTTTACAAAACATTTTTAAAACAGTTTTCAAAATATTTTTCAATCAGATTTTCACTCTATTTTCCAAAAATTTTGCAAAGCATTTTCTCCCGATTTATTAGTTAGTACATACAAAAAGAATTTGAGGAATAATAAACATCATTTGTATTAAATAATTTAATGAATTTGTGCATATATAGTGTTTTAGCCTTATTTGATAAACATAAGAAAATACGAGTTATGGCTAAAATATATAGAAAGTATATATTTACCCCCCCCCCATACTTAGCTTGAGCTATGTCCTCATAGATCGAAGAGAAAGAAAGACATAACTTGTACTAGGTATAGAAAAGTCTATACTACAATGACTAAAGAATAGGAAGTCGGCCATCCCCCTATACTTACGATCAATTAGTCCTAAGTATAGTAGTCTGTATACAAATGCAGGGAGGGTTGAGGGTAGGAAACGAATAAATGAATAACTCCACGGATCGGCATGTCTCCCCCTATACGTAGGGTAAAAAATCCCAAAGTATAGAAAGAGTATCACAAGTTGAGGAGACAGGAGGGGGATCAAGATTGAGCACCCGAATGCATTCGGCCTACCTATACTTAGGATGAAGCATATCCTAAGTATAACAATGATGTATGGGATGAATGCAACTTTTTGTAAGAATCAAATAATGGCGAATGAAAAGGAAGAAAGAAGAGAATTATTAACTATTCAAAAATGTGTTTGCCATCCTCATCTAAATGAATGGATGTTGTGGATGTCAGTTCTTCATTGTGGACCACCTGAGTTGAATCGACCACGGACAGAAATGTGTCATGTTTGAGATAAGGCTTCAGAAGTTGTCTGTTGATCACTAATGGTTGTGCGTCAGCAGAAGAATTGGATATAATGATACTTCCATTATCACACATGTTTCACTACGAAAGGCTCTGCCCACTTGCTCTTCAATTTCCCTGGGAATAGTTTGAGCTTTGCATCGAACAACCAATCTTTTTATCCTAGCTCAAAGGTCTTGCGGTAGATGTGCTTGTAATGCCACTTCTTGAACTTTTCTTTGTACATCAGGTTGTTGTCATATGCGTACTCGCAGTATTCAAGGAGCTGATTCAGATACAACTTTCTGTTCTGTCCTCCCATCTTAGAATCCAAATTACAGATGCTGATCGCCATAATGATTTGTGAATTAGTTCCATGGACAAATGGCATGGCTTGCCATATACTAGGTGGTATGGAGACATTCCTAACGGTGACTTGTACGCGGTTTGATAGGCACAAAGTACTGAGTCCAGAAACTGTGACCAATTCTTCCTATCGGGGCGTATGAGTTTCTACAATATTTTCTTATCTCCCTATTTGAGCATTCTGCCATGACATTCTATGCTGAACTCTTGTGTCAGCTTCATCAATGCTCTATTCATCAATGACTGTTAGTGGTACAGAGAGGTGACACGATGTTATATGCAGAACTCTTGTGTCAGCTTCATCAATGCTCTGTTGGCAAAGTGGCTACCCCCATCAGATATCAACATTTTGGTGATCCGAACCTTTTGATGATGTGATCTTTTAGAAATCGACAAACTATATGACTGTCAGTGGTTTGGTTTAGGATAGCCTCCACCCAACGGCTTATATAATAGACAACGAGCAGAATATACTCAAATCCCTAGCTGTTAGGGAACGAGCTCATGAAGTCAATGCCCCACACGTTAAAGATGTCTGAAATCTGGACTTCAGAGGCATTGTGTCTCTCATTTCAATGGTACCGCCCAATCTCTGACAGTCAATGCAATGCTTGACAAAGTCTTTTACGTCTTTGAATATAGTCGGCCACCGAAGGTTGCATTGTAGGACTTTCACTATCGTTCTTCTTCCAGAGTAGTGTCCTCCTGATTCTTTGGAGTGACAATACTCAAGGACACTGTGGACTTCCTCTTGAGGAATGCATCTTCTCCAGATGTAGTATGCCCCCTCTCTAAAGAGATATGGATCCTTCTACTAGCACAAGTGGATATATGACAAGAACTTATCCCTTTTTAGTTTAGGCCAATACCAATCTTGTGGAATTTTCTTAGATAGAAGATAGTTCACAATATCGATGAACCAGGGGAGCGAGATGACTGACAAGATGGATTCATCTGGAAAAGTCCATGTGATTGGTAATAGGCTCTACTCAGGAGAGTTTGGCTCTGGCAATCTTGACAAGTTATAGGACACCACATTTTTTACTCCATGTTTATCACAAAATTCAAGATCAAATTCGTGGAGCAGAACGATGATCCATCTGATTAATCGTGGTTTGGCATCCTTCTTGGCTCGTAGATACTTGATGTGTGAGTGATCTGCATATATTATAACCTTGTATCCAAGCAAATGGGATCTCTCCAGGGCAAATACTACTTCCTGCCGCTCTTTTTCAGTGACAGTGTAGTTTCTTTGTTCTTCATCTAGTATTCTGTTGGCACAGTGAATCGCAAATAGGATATGATCTCTCCTTTGTCCTAGAACTGCCCCAATGGCATAATCAGAAACATTCGTCATGATCTCAAATGCTAGAGACCAATCTGGCGGTTTAAGGACAGGGGCCAAAGTGATTATTTCTTTCAACTGTGTAATGGCCTGGAGAACTTTGTCAATAACAATAAAGTCTGCCTCCTTGACTAATAGCTCGGTCAGGGGTTGGGCGATTTTGCTGAAATCTTTGATAAATTATCGGTATAAGCTTACGTGAACTAAGAATGATCTGACGTGCTTCAAATTTATAGGTGGCTCTAGCTTTGAAATCACTTTCACCTTCACAAGGTCTACCTCCATGCCTCGCTTTGAGATGACATGGCAAAGCATAATACCTTTGGTCACCATAAAATGGATCTTATCGCAAGAGAGCACAAGGTTCACTTCACAACATCTTTTCAGTACTCGATCTATAAATGATAAACATTGATCAAAGTTGCTCCATAGGCCAAGAAATCGTCCATGAAGACCTCGAGAAAACTTCCAACCATATCTGTGAATACTGCCAACACACATGGTTGGAGAGTTGCATAATTTGAACGACAATCTGCAGACGGCATATGTCCCAAATGGACAGGTGAAGGTTGTCTTCTCATAATCTTCAGGAGCAATGGCTACTTAATTGTAACCAAAGTATACATCCGAGAAACAGAAATATTCCATCGCGGCCAGTCTTTCAACTATCTGGTCGATGAAGGGAAGTCGGAAATGATCTTTCTTGGCCGCTGAATTCAGACGCCGGTAATCTACACAGACGTGGTATGATGTCAGAATTTTGATTGTGATCTCCTCTCCTTTGTCATTCTTGACCATGGTGATTCCTGACTTTTTGGGCGCAACATGCAGGGGACTCACTCATTTTGAGTCAGAGATGGGATATATGAATCCTTTATACACCACTTCCATATTTCATTCATCACAACCTTCTGAAGGTTCGGATTTAATCGGTGTTAAAATTCACGAGAGGGCCTACTATCTTCTTTAAGGTATATGTGATGCATGAATAGTCAGGGTTTTATCCCATGGAGATCGGAAATTTTCCAATCTATGGCCTTACGGTTTCTTTCTAGAACCTCAAGCATACGAGATTCTTATTCCTCAGTTAGCTGTGAATTGATGATTACAGGGAACTTGTTTGGTGCACCCGCAAGGAAGACAAATTTCATGTTTGTTGTAAGAGGTTTGAGCTTAGGTGGGGATTGGTTCATCTCAGTGGTGACTTCTGCTACTGTGCAGGGTGATGGTGTTTGGTCTTCATCTGTAGTATGTCCACCATGGGCATTATAGGTTCTGAGTGCGGTGCTGGCATAATTCTTCGATAATTGAATCTTGTTCGTAGAAATTATCAGTGATGTCCTCTTGCTCTACCATGGACAGGTGGCCATGAATGTATTCATCGGGCAAGTCAGCAAGACTCTCATCTTCAAGAACATTTGGGAACTTGACCGTGTTGTCCAAGCCTTCCTCTATGGAGAGGAATGCATGAGTCCCTATATCATATACAAAAAGATTTGGTCGTAGATGTTGACGAAAAAGTTACAATCTTCTTTTTACTGATCTACTGGCTCACTCTCATCTGATGGAGATGCTAATGGTTTAGGCATTTGGATCGTCTCAATCAACACTTTATAACTCTTTGAGCAGAATGTTATCTATCTGGTGCCATTGTTTACCATTGCCTCGGCCATTTGAAGGAACGACTGTCCAAAGATTATTAAGGTGGGCAGAAGAGGGGTCGAAGTGTCCATTTCCAAAATTATGAAGTCTACAGGGAATTGCATTCCCTGAATGGTGACGATGACAAATTCCATGATTCCTCGGGGATGCTTAATGGATGTTTGCGAAGTACATAATCATTCTAATGAACTTGAGTGATCCCAACCCAAATTCCTTGAGCAGTGACGTGGGCATCAGGTTGATTTAGGATCCACTGTCAAATAGAATTCAGTCGAACCTCTCAGTCAAACATCTGACATCTGACTAGAGGAACTCTCATATCCTTCTTCTTTGTCAGGAGTTTGCTTATTACATTTACTGTAGCTGCGGTGAGAATGTGCTTTACATTTCTTTCTCGAGCTTTACGCGACTGTCTCTTCGAGGTACATGCCTCTTTTATACATTTCTTGATGTTAGAAATGTACTTGATGGCTTTGAGAAGAGGCATTTCAAGAATAAAATTCTAAATGATTTCCACCACATCAAGGACAGATAAGACAGTTTTCAAATTTTTAGTTTTTTTTAGATTTTCTCATTGCACCAGGAAACGGAAAATGTGCAAAATCAAAAGTAGCACTTGGAATAGTGTTCTTAGTAACAACAAAATATGTGCCCTCATCAAGATGTACATGTGGAAGGCTAAAATGAGCCGGGTCATCCAAGAAAGGTGGGCATCCAAAATCTTTAGGTAAGGCTCTGTTGGCTGGCATCGGATGAACTACAGGTGTCGTCTCCTCTAAGGCTAGCTGACTGGTGCTTTGGTTGCTGCTACTGGTTTTATATTTTTGGCATTTTTGCTTTTGTTGATTTTTTTTTTAATTTTTACTGGTGCTTCTCCTTTCTTCATCACCGGTCTGGTTGTTGGTCCGGGTGATGTAGAATAAGACAACAACTTCCCTGTGGTTGCTTTTTCTTCCCTTGTAAGTAGCTGATGGTTGCAAAGTCCTACCACTCTTGAGAGTGACAACATTAGATAAAGATAGTTCATTTATATCTAAATCTGTAAAACCGGTGGGAACTTCACAGACTACCTGCTCTTTCTTATTAAATTGTTGGGGTTTGCCTCCACTTGTGCGGTAATGGAGGTCTTGGTGGCAGTGAGATCATCTAACTTCTGACTGAGATATGCGAGGCCCTTGACAAGCTGGGCCTGGCAGTCCAAGGCGCGATTAACATGAGATGTTGCCTTAGATACCACAGTGTATTGGGTATGCTGGTATTGCTGATGGTACTGGGATTGATGGTTGGGATAGTGAGACTGATAATGAGGAGAAAGGTGATGCTGTTGATACTGCTGAGGAGGTGTTGTTGATAGGATACAATCATACTGTCGATTTTGCTGGTATTGTCGGTACTATGATTGTTTACACTGGTTCTGTCCCTTTGTCATGGAATTGTACAGACTATTGGTGTTTTTGGTGTTGAGGTTGATTATTCCAGACAAACCTCCCTCCTTGTTCTTGAGGGAACTGGAGGGAGTTAGCTACCTAACCCTGCTAAGTTCCGTCTGGACGAGTTGGTTACGCATCATTTGATCATACATCGTTCACCTCTTGAATAAGAGGTGGAGGGAGAACTATTCTAGAATGTACTGGGGCTCCAGCTGGTAGATGACCAGCTGCTGCTGCGACTGCTGCGGAGTGGGTAGCTTTGGGGCTTGCACGTAGTAGACGTGCTGAACCACTAGCTGGGGCTGACTCGGTTGTAGAGAGTGTGATTGTGTATCTTCCTTCATCTCAGCTAGAGTGTGGTTCGATGCGGACACAAAGTTGCAGGATCTTATTGTACTCACCAGCTGCTTGGTGATTTGATCTAGTTTGTCCATGTTCTGCGTTCTTTGTTCGATTATGACAAGTTTCTCTAGGTCCTCTGATCACTTCTCAATGATGTCTATTTTGGACAGGTGGCTCCCAATAATGCTTAGATTGGAACTCTCATCCCTGTTCAGCTCATGAGATGTTTCTATATGCACAGGCTTCTGAATATTCTGTGGTTGGTTCTGATAAGCACGTGACGACGATAGTTAGAGTGGCCTCTCCTTCGACCATTTCTTCAAAGATTTGCCAGACGATGTCCTCATCTTTGTTAAAATGTGAGCCACCACATGCAGCATCCATTGGCTTCTGACTTTCTATTGTCAGTCCTCTGAAGAAGTATTGGACCAGACTGGTCCTAGGAATCTCATGATGGGGACACTTTTCTTGCAACTCAGTAAACCTCTCCCATGACTTTTGGATAGATTCGTGATTGGCTTGAGTGAAGTTTGCTATGTGCGCTCGCATCTGATTGAGTCTCCCTATGGGATAGTATTTGTGTAAGAAGGCTGACTTCAGTTCTTCCCAGATGGTGATGACCTTCCCCAAGCGGTTGATCCAATGAAGGGCCTTATCCTGATGGCTAATGGGAAATTTCGTCATCTTGACTACCCCACGAGATATACCAGGGTAGTGAGTTGTGTCACAGATGCGTCCGAACTGTTGTAGATGAATATATGGTTCTTCATTGGTGTTTCCTCGGAAGGTGGGTAGTAGTGCTAGTAGCTGAGGCTTTAATTCAAAACGGGCATGGATGACGGGAATCTGGACCCATTCACTAACTTGTCCTATATTCTTTTGAATGTCGACTTGGATCTCTCTACTCTCGGCTCGTCTAGGCCTCTATTGCCTCCACCTTCGGGTTCTTCAAATCCTCCTTAGTTTTCTCTCCCTCTCCTCAAGTCATTGAGCATATCTTGGAAGCCATCTTGTGCTAAAGCCTGATCCGCGAGTGGTTGCTGGAATGCCTGAATAGAGGCAAGGATCTGAACATTCACAACATTCTGATCCGGCTGCGAACTATGATATGGCTGAGGTGGTGGTTATAGTCCCTTCCCTTTTCCTCCAGGAGCCATCTCTCTCTGTGATCATGAGACTAATTCTATTACAATTTCTGGCTCAAGATTTGGCTGTTGATATGCAAATGAAGTAATGCCCTGATATGTCTGTTTGGAGGTACCATAAGTAGCAAATCGATCTATGTTAAGGTCAACACAGAATTTCAATAAGGATTGTTGTGTGTATGGAGTGAAATCAATTGTCATCCAAATGCTCAGGTTTCGGGATGAGAGTGATCCCAATTTATTGGAGAATACGGGGAGTCTTTAGATCGATTCACGGAGTTGAAACGGGTTCTCGAGAATTGCCCCGAATTATTGGAGGTTACGAGCACATGGAATCGATATTGGTGTCGATGGGTTCCCAACTAAGCCATCCATGTATCGCCATCTAAAAGGTCAAGAGGAGATTTGGATTGGAAGAATGATACGGAGGTCACAAGAAATGAAGGGAGTGTAAAACAGTAGAAGGCTCCAAATGAGCGAGGGGTCAAATAGGGAATCAAACAGAAGAAAGTGAGACCAGACACACAGTGTGCAGGATTGTTCTTTGAACCTTAATTTTAATTCAAACAAACGCAAAAAAATGATAGGTTCACCCACTCAACACATGTCAAGCCGTAAAAGTTCGTTATTTTTATCTTTTTAATTTTATTGTTTTTTTCATGCAATCTTATAATGAGTCCTTAAGTACGCAAACCCTATAGGAGCGTGTGTACTTCTAGGTAAGTGCCCCATACTTGTTCCACCTCCTTTGTAAACTGTGATCTGCGTGCTTAAAGGTCCTTGATCCCGTGCATGGGTGGCTACTCAGCTAAAGAAATAAAATGGAAGCCAATAGGCGAAACCAATACTTCGAACCTCGCTCGCAACAGAATCACCCGTGATCGTGCAAGGTCCTACTCAGACACAAACTGATGAGACAGACACACCCGTGGAGGCGTGGCCTAGGCTCAATACATTATACAAAGTCAGATGCTCCACACAAGGAAGGAACACCATGCTCGACTAGGCCCTACTCGATCATGTATGATCGAAGTGCCAATACTTCGCCAACCTAAGTGATAACCAAGGCTCCACAGATCGGGATTTGGGCTCTTTTCCTTAGCGGGTCACACCTCACTTGGTCTGGAGTGTACCTAAAAGCAATGTGGGCTTTATGAATCCCAAATAATGAATGGTTCATTGCGAATTTTAGTTAAGGTCAAGTATATTTAGCAGTATCTTTTCAAATTTTGGGTTTACAATTTTTTTGAGTATTTTCCAGAGAAAGTTGTCTAACAATTTTTTTGTATTTTTCCTTTATGTCCTAAGTGATATAAACACAGGGGAGAGAGAACGGAAAAGTCATGCAAGTCGTCACTAAGGTAGAAATCTCACCTTAGTGACTAATGATGCATGCAACGACAGAATTAATTACAATGCTTCCTAGCTCTCTCCATGCTGGGTGCAAGGTAGAATTGAATAAATTACACTATATGGCGATATACAAAAGCGAGAAAACGTACTAAACAATAGCTTCTTTTATTGGGATGAACCAAATGCAAATTACTCAAAAAAGAGATCCGAAAGTTCGGTCTCTGAAGTGCCTCGGTGTCTGCCACAACAAATCCTGCAAGCGTTGTATAACACTTCTCTCGGCGCTCGATCTAAAGTCCAAATAATCGACAATTAATTTTTGACTAAGTCCAAGAACATGTCACTATAGGTGCATGCAATGTTATTAGGGCTTTAGACCTATCTACCGAGTCAAGCAACCTATTATCTAAGGGTTACTCACAGAAAATGAATAAAAGCAATGACAGAAAGCTCAAATCATGAGAAACAAATAAAACAGAGGTGATAAAACATGAAAAATCCGGTACGAGGCCCCCAGGTGAACAGACACATGGGCACTGGACCTCGTGTAGTGGAGATAGTAGTGTCCAAGTTAATTACAAATTATTTGCAAAAAGTAAATCTTTCTCTCACAAAACTTGGAAAATGCTATACTAAAAGCTTCTCTTCTCCTCCTTCCATGATCTCTTCTCCTGCTCTCTCCTGGACAACTCAAAGAAGAGAAAGTTGGCCTCCTCTCTCCTCAAGTGCACCCACCTCCTAAGAGATAGCCCTCGTCAAGCGATCCCTTACAAGAAAGATCAACAAGAAAATTTGATTAGAACGATCAAATAATTATCAAAAAATAAATAGTAGAAAAATATATATAAATAATGGGCAACTATATATGCAAAAAAATGCGCTACAATCCGTTGCTCTCTGACAACGGTGTCATTTGATAACTGAGATTTGTCGAGGGGCTATATATGCCTCACACAGGGCAGAGGCTATAATGTCGTTGTAGCGACCTGCAGGAAACGTTGATTTATCCACAATCAACTCACAATTAAATATCAAGCAAGAAAAACATAGTGTGGATCAAATTTTATTTTAACCCTACAATAAAATGCTTATAGTGGCAAGCAGAGTAGGGTGTTGAACACGAGGAACACATGATGTAGCAATTTTGTATTATTTATAAATAATATAGGTATAGTTGTATGTATAATTATGCACACTATTTATATAATTAATGTGTGATTTTTATTTAATTTTTTTAATTTTTTAAATAATTATTTATTATATAAATATTTTTAAAATTTTTCTATATAGAACTATATATTTACATAATATATTTTATGTTTTTTTGTATGTTTATATATTTAATTTCTTTTCCTTTTATAAAATATAATAGATTATATATAGCATATATATACAACGTAAGTATATATATATAACTAAAAATAACCAAAAAATGCAGAATTACATATTTTTTTATTTTAATAATAAAAAAATAATATGTATTTTTTGTTAATCTTGCAAATTTATATATATTTTTAAACTCGAAAATATCCAAAAACAGGGATAAAATAATAGTCTGAAATCAAAATGGAGATTAAAAATATCAAACAATATAAAAATTTCACCATATTAATTTAAATATAAAGATAATGATATAAATAAAATTATACATTAGAAACCACTATTATTTAGAATTTTGGGGATTTTATATATTTTTATAAAGGTTTTGGGGGGGGTCAATTTTTAAGAGTTTTATTTTGTATTTTTTGTGATTTTTGGTCTGAAAGTTAAAAATACATAAATAAGAAAAATATTTTTTTTTAGGAATTTTTCAAAATGGTTTATAATTTTTTGGGCTTTTTTAAGACAAACAGGGATTGGTCGTGCACTATTTTAATTTTAGAAAATTGGAAAGTGGCATAAAATGCACATGTAAAAGTATAGGGTGATCAAGCATGCATCCAAGTACCAACTCCTATTTTTTTGTTATTTTTGAATCATGGCAACTATTTTTAAAAAATAGAAAACAAAGCACACAAAATTTCAGCCTCGCAAGGGTATATAATTGCAAATATAAATGAAGTTGAGGGTCCAATTGCAATTTCACCCAGAAGTTAACACTAATATTAGAATTTTATATATTAAAAAATAATTACCAAAACATGCGAGGGCTTCCAAGCAACTTTTACAAGATAAATGTGTGCACGTGACTTTAGTAAGTACTAAATTGTAATATAACGAATGTTCAGGGGGCTATATGCAATTTATCCGAAAGTTTTTAAACTTCTTAAACTGTTTACAAGACCGATTAATAATTACAAAAAGGTGGATGGAGGAAATGCAATTTACCCACTTATACACCTGAGATCCCGCCATCCATGGCTCGCAACATGGCTGATCGTGTGGCTCCCTTCGCGTACCCCATCACGAGATATCAAGGATCTAGATTAAAGCTGGACCGTTGTTCATGATCGAATGACAACGGGTGGTGTTGCGAGAACTTGCAAGAACAACTCGTCGGTGAGCTTTGATCTCTCGTTTCTCAGATCTCTACCTCCTCCGATGAGCCTAGCAGGTAGCCGGGCTTCCTCCGCGTACGACTGCTAGGTCCAGGCGAGGTGAGAAGGGCTAGACACTCCGGTGAGGTTGAACCACCCGAAGCAGCTCCAGGTGGTCGTTAAGGTCCCAGAGGCTTTGAAACTCCTTCAAGTCACAACCAAAACTCTCCTGGGTGCGAGGGCCATCTCCTCTACCCAGGGTTTACGCGCAACAACAAGGGAAATGAAATGAAGGGGGGAGCTCCGACGAAGGAGGCGGAGGGAGCTCTGACTCCTTGATTCAGGTCTCGATTCAAGGGCATTCTAAGGGGGATCAGTGGAGAATGTGAAGAGGATTGAGATGGGATGGAAGTCGGGGAGAATCGAGGGTCAGATCGCTACTATTTTGACCTGGAGCACGGGCTCCAGGAAATTGGAGGTTTCTGATTGGAGAGTTATTCACTTGGTTGGACTGCAAATGAAAGATGCAAAACTAAAGTTACACTACAAGATTACCTAGAGATGACGGGAAAGAGGGCTCAATCGGCCAGAGATTCCAGGAGCAGAACTACCCGATGGCGCTCCGACAGTCGGTTGGATTCAACTTCTCTGCTTGCTCTCCTCGGTACAAATCACAAGCTCCACCTTGTTGTCACCATGGCGAAATTCATAGAAGTGATTTGAGGGGATAATGATCAAAGAAAAGGGATTAAAAGTCAAAATGGGTGAAGGGGGTTTATTTATATATGAGCTTTTGGTGAATTTTGAGGCGATTTTACGTGAGATTGTTGGGAGGTTAGTGAGGATTCGATGATGAACGAAGGTGAGGGATGAAGGGGCTACATGACGGTGTGGTCTCGAGGGCAATGAGTGAATGTGGAGGTGTGTATAAAATGGCAAAGTAGCATCCGTGTGACTTCTGACAGGCGTTAGAAGGGAGGCCAGATAGTTGACTACAGTCAACAAAAGAACGTGCCTTGTTGGTCCACGCGGACCAACTAGGAAATTCCAAGGCAAAAATGGCTTGAAAAATGAATAATAAATAGTATTTGATTTTAGTATTATTAGGTTATAAAATAAAAAATCTTTCTAATTTTCGGTAGTATTTTATGCATTTTTTGTTTATTTTTTAGAGATGTTTATTTACAAGTTACTTTTTAGGGTATATATAGGTACATTTACCTATGTTTTAGATATTTTATTTTTATTTTTCAATTTAATTTCAATATTTTTTGCTTATTTTATATTTATATAAATTAATTTCATAGATATAAATATATTTTTATGATATTTTTCTGAAGTAATATACACTTAATTAAATAAGAGTATGATATCTATAGGTATAAGTACATGTATTTTACCTATGTAATTTGTATAAGTACTTTATTTTAATATTTTATTTGTGTTCTTTTTTATTTTTATTATGTACATATACTGTATATAATATTTACAAAATTTTAAAAGTATAAAATTGATAAAGAATAAATAAAATGATTATTTTAATCGAGTGTATTGTACAATATGGGTCTAAAACCTAACTTTCACACCATAAATCCAAAAAATATGAAACCACATTCACTAAATAGCTTGTGAAAAGTTATATAAAATTAAAGTGGTTTTGATATATTTGAGTTTTTATTTGTGAGATATGGGTCTGTGATGTCTAGGTTTTAGGATTTTATTTTGTGTATAAAATGTACTCTGTATATTCATTTTGTGTGAAATGAATTTGGTATTTTTCTAAATATTTTTAGCTATGTTTTTCATGAACAAAATTTCATTATTTGAGTTGTATAATAAAGAATAATATAGGTTTTAAAAAGTAATTATTGGCCTATTTTTTAGAGTGATCTATTCTGTATTGTCAGTACAATTAGCTACCCTATCTCTCCCTACTTTATTCATTGTTGACTAAGTCATCATGATGACTGGGTCTCGACGGTTGGGGTCACTTCAGTGTCCTTGACACTTCACTCTTTTTCTTCTTTTTCTTTTGTTCTATTCTTTTGGCGATAAATACAATAAATGTACAATATTTCATAGAGTAATTTGTACAAATTAATGAATGTTTATTTTGACAAATTAATGATATATACATGCATCCAACTAGGGTTTAAAGGCCAAAATGAAAGAATAAAGATGATGAAATGGAGATTCATCAATCAGTCTCTGGTGGATATGAAGGAGGAAAATATACAAGTGGTGGCGGGTAATTGTCTGAGGTCTGATATTGTGGTTGAGGTAGATATGTACAGAAATCAGGAGTGATGTCCTCTAGGAAAAAAGGAGGTGGACTGGCTAAAGGGTACGAGGGATCCGATAAGTCCGTATAAAATGCACTCTAGTTGGCCATCACAAAAAAAAAGGAAAATGTTCGGGAGAGCACAATGGTCAAGTCAAGAGCTAGGAGAAAAAGGTGCAAGTGCACCGAAAGATCTAGTATGCACACAAATAATCACAAACAAACGCACACAAAACAAACACTACCACTAAATTCACCAACTCTACTCGGTGAAGATCACAAATGTGCATTCTTTTATCTTGTTTGTTTTAGAGTTAGGTGAAAATCACAAAATGTACAAACACTTAGGAAGGCTTGACGGGATTTGGGCACTACTACTTAGTGTGTACATGAGCAATTTAAAACAAATAAAATGAGGGGACTACTCGCCCCAAGACAATGAGTTTGTTTTTGGTTGATTTTAGGGTCGAGTAATTTTAACAGTCCCAATTTTATTGATTATAACCTTTTTTGGATTTTAAATAAGAATGCATGAATCCTATTGTAGAATCAATTCCTTTTAGCTCCTAAGAGCTCAAAATCATAGGGAGAGAGTCATAAAAGTAATGCAAGCAATAAATCTATGATGAATGCTAAAGAGAAATGCTCACCTTGGCTCCAGCTGTCTGCATGCAAGGATGCTAAGCAGAATTGAAACCTACACTATATGCAAATGCAACTAATGAAATCACCCTAAATGAAGATATACTATTACCGTGAAGAACAAGATGCTAAGTATATAGAAGTGAGACCAATGTCTGTCGATCGATGCGACTCGGTGCCCGCCACAATGGTCCTGCAAGCGTTGTATGCGACCTCTCTCGACACACGGTCTCAAGTCCAAATAAATAACAATTCGAAATTTTAGTAAGTCAAGATGAGGCTATAGATACATGCAAATGTAATTAAGTGTTTGGCTTTAATCTATCATCAAGCAAATACTAATACAAGGGGTCAATCACACAAATTAAAGAAGACAAAGCCGTGAAACAAAATAAAATAAAGGCGACGAAAATAATGAAAAAGCGACGAGGCACCCAATGGAACAATCCCTCAGGCATTGGGCCTTGTGAGGTATGGCAGTCCGGAGAGTCCAAGTTATTATAGTAATAGTCTTTCTCTCTTGAATTACAAAAATAAATGAAATAAAATCGCAAGTGGCTCTGTCCTCCAAAAATCTTCTAAGTATCCTTTGAAGCTCTCTCTTGTCGGCTAGAGGAGAATAGTTGACTCTGGTTCCCAAGGATGCGCGGAATCACCTAGGCGATCCTCCTCGGTCCATGCTCCCTCGCAACAAAGTAAACAAGAAGATGTTATTAGACAGATTAATAATGATATGAAATAAATCAAAAAAATCAATAGAGGATAAATATTAACAAAAAGACACAATCAATTAATGCTAATCTAAGCGCAATTGCTCCCTCTCAATGACTCCATTTGATACTCGAGATATTACTTGGGTCACTATATGTCTCACACATGGCGGAGACACAGTCGCTGTGGCGACCCGCAAAAAACCTCAATCAATAAACAATTTACCCACAATAAGTATAAAGCAATGAAAATACAAGTGTGGAGTTAAAATTCGTTATAAATCTACAATAGATGTGTATAGTCTGCATGTATGTAGAAGTCAAACTCAGGGAGCAGAATGGACAGATTATTCAAGTGAGGTGCAAAAATGTGATTGTGAGTTCTTTTGTCTGTATTTCATTTTTTGTGGGTTTTAAGTTTTAAGTTTGTTTTAATTTTTTTTTATTGTATTAATTTTTTGTATTTTGCTTTTATATTTTTATAGATAATTTTTTAAATTTTTTGATTTATAATTTCTTTTTTTAAGACATATATATATAATGATATGCATGGCTATATCTACAATATAGGATAATACGCATATAAATATACCTAAAAATAACCAAAATATGCAAAAATAAATATTTTGTGTTTTAAATATTTTTTACTGTTTTTATGATTTTTTAGTGAATTTTGCTAATTTTTATATATTTTAAAATTGAAAATACCCTAAATTAGGGATTTAATAAATAGGCTGGAATTAAAATGGAGACGAAAAATACCAACTAATATCAAAATTTCTCCAAATTAAATATTATAATATTGTAAAAATGAAAATCCAATTTTTGGAGTTTCTAGGAATTTTATAAATTTTCATAGAGGTTTTTGGAATTTTTCAATTTTTAAGAGTTTTCTTTTGTAATTTTCTTGATTTTTTTGACTGAAAATTAAAAATATAAAATTAAGCAATTTTTTGATATTTTTTCAAAACATTTTTATATTTTATAGGTTTTTAAGTCAAATAGGGTTTTTTAGTGCTTTTTTTATTTTATAAAATAACTAAAATCCTAAATTGTAAAAATAAATATATAAAGCGATAGTGTGTGCAATCAGGAGGGTACATTTATTTTTCGGATTTTTTCGAGCACAATTCATATTTTAAATAAATAAAGGAAATAAAGAGAAAATACAATAATGACAGGGTCATTTCTTTAAATAAAATAAACAACGAGGGCCTTTTTGCAATTTTACAAAAAAATTACAATACTAAAAATGATAGGTCTAAATCGAAATACAAGAAGATACCAGGAGCTCCCGACAAAATGCCCGGACCTCACGCGCACAGGCACGTGAGGTGACATGGCAGATGACCTAATAGAAATTATAACAAAAGCTGGGGGCATATTCACAAAGTTCCTAAAAGTTTAAACTACGTAAAAAGTTTACAGGATTATTTCATAAAATACAAAATCATGGGGTTCGGGCAATATTTACCGCCACTAGCGGCTCGATCGAATAGTGCAGGGCTCTTCACTTGACACATGCCGTGCCAGCAGCGCTTGATGCCCCTTCGTGTCAGACCTCACAAATTAGATCACTGTGTAGGGATAAATGTTGATGGTGCATGGGATCCAATGTATCCTACTCGTCTTGAAGAGCTGGGGCCTATTTGACAGCCTTGGACGACGGAGAAGGAACTGAGGAAGAACTTGTATGGGGTGAGTTTTGATACGGAATCATAGGCTCCTCCAACACTCTTTGATGCTCCAAAACCCTCTGAGTGCTCTCTGGAAGGTTCCTTGGTCGGCTGGCAGCTTCAAAAAGGGTGTCGGAGCTGCTGGCACTCAGTCACGAGTTGGAAGAAGTCCAACTGCTCTAGGTATCTACTTTCCGCAAAAATCGATGCCCAATGCATCCTTTGCCCTCCAGACCCTGCAGGTGTTAGTCACAACAAAAGAAGGTGGTCCGAGG
This sequence comes from Ottelia alismoides, assembly GCA_037367405.1. Lineage (NCBI taxonomy): Eukaryota > Viridiplantae > Streptophyta > Magnoliopsida > Alismatales > Hydrocharitaceae > Ottelia > Ottelia alismoides. Next base: position 374,693 of record JAZKJV010005944.1, read on the forward strand.
GCTTTACCAGCAGAGGTGTACGGGAATTAAGGCGGGGCGGACGTGGTAGGAGCAGCACGGCGGAGCAGAGCCCCGATGTAGTTGATGTGGTTGGGATTGAAGCTACCGGCATTAATCAAACACTAAACTAAGAAAGTAAATGCACTGTAGAAGATATATACTACCTAAAATGCATGGAAACGGACCTCAATTGGATGGAGGCCAGGAGATCGACCTCGATGGTGAGCTCGTCGGAAGTAATCGAGATCACCTAAGACCACCTCCCTCGATCATCCTCACTGTATAGCTTAAATGATGTCACCACCCTCCACTATTTGGGCACAAGAGGGGGGGGGGAACGGTGGACAAAAGAGACTCAAAAAAATGGAGGAAAGATGGGAAGGTGGTTATGTATAGGAAGTGAAGTGTTGATGGGGTGATGTTCGAGGTGGTGTATAGATCTAACGAGGAGGATTTTGGAAGATCTACGCACCCGGCGTGGATCACGGATGAACAGAGACCAAATCTCATGAAGGGTCTACATCTCCTCGAGCAACGCATCGAGGGGGGAAAAATCGAGAAAAGAGGCTCAGGGCTAGGTGTGTCAGGCTACTGGACGGGTCAGAGGCAATTGACTGCAGTCAACTCGCACCTCAACTTGGTTAGTCCACGTGGAACAATCGAGAAAAATCATCCTAAAAAATAGTTAAAAATCAATTTTAAATAATAAATGATTTTATTAATTTTAAGTTATAAAATAAAAAATGTTTTTTATTTTTATAGTATTCTATTATGTTTTTTAGTTATTTTTAAAGGTATTTAATTACAAGTTACTTTTTAGGGTATATATTGGTAAATTCATATATGTTTTTGGATATTTTATTTTTATTTTGTATATTTTTTTATTTTACTATCTTATTTTATATATTTATAGCATATTTTTAGGTATATAGATATATTTTTATTATATTTTTGTGATGTTATTTGTATATATAAATAAATAGGTATATTGATATTGTAAGAATTTTATCTATGTATTTGGTTACTATTTTATTTTGATGTATTTTTTTGGGTTTTATTTTAGCTTTATATTTTTGCTAGAATATAAAAAATAAATACTAGAGTATATAAAAATATATAATAGAATAAAGAATAAGTATCACTTTTATTTGTACACATTGATAATTATAGGTATTTTACCTATGTATTTTATATAATTTTTTATTTTAATAGTTTATTTATGGTTTTATATTTTTCCAAGTATGTACATATGTTATAAATAAAAAGTAAAAAATATAAAAATATAAAATTTATAAAATAATTCAGAATGAATAAATTGAATATTTTATTCGGGCATTTTATACAATGAGGGTTGATGACACGCCCGACCACTCAGGTTAAGTAAGCAAATAAGCAAGGGTCGTTGCGACCCAAATCACCAGGCGTGATCAACGAGAAAAATAAAACCCACTCAAAAGAAATCAAACATTGAAACATAATGTAAGCGGTTCGCTATGTTATTTACATGTATAGCCACCAGGTCGAACATAAGGAGCACGAAAAGAATAAGAAGTAGTCACATTTCTCAAATAATAAAATTAGTGGATTTGGATTTTTAGATTTTAAATTTTTAATAAGAAAACAAAACAACAAAGGTAAAAGAAGGCTATAAAATAATCTTTTTTGATTTTTATAAACAACAAGAAATAGTTAGAAAATTAAGGTCAAAATATTTTTGTGTTTTAACTATTTTTAGTAATTTTTTAAAGATTTTTCAAGTGCTTTTGAGATTTTATAAAAATCAAAAATTACTAAAAAATGCAAACTGTGCAAATTCAGGACTAAATTGCATATTAAAAATGTCTAAAGCGCCCTAATGTCCCGATTAGTATTTTTATGAGAAAATAAAGGTTAACACTTACAAATAGAAACATAAAATGGAAATTTTGTAATTTTATTTGGTTTTATACTATTTTTTAATATTTTGGTTGTTTTGTAATTTTTATGGTTTTTCTAAGGGTTAAAAAAACTAATACCAGGAGTAAATCACACAAAAAGGCACATATAGGAATTTTTATAGAATTTTTGAAACATTCTTTAAAATTTTACGATTTTTCTAATTTAGACAGGACATTTTTTAGGGGTTTTTGAATTTTTAAAAATAGAAAATGCCCATAAATCAATTCAACAAAATTACAGAAAATATTACACACTTATATGAGACAATGGTAATTTTTATGCAATTTTTAGAATTAATTTACTGTTTATTAAGTCCAATCCGAGGCATGCAATTAATCACAGTTCAAACGGACCTATTACTAATTACTTTAAGTTTATGAACTAAACAGATACACGGTTTTAAAGTGTAAGGTTCAATCTGCAAATAGCCCACTTAATTCGCGCACATGCTCAATACTACATGCACATGGATATATATGTGATTTCTAAAAACATGTCTTTCATGCAGTAACAGTAGAAAAGTGCAGGTCAGAAAGTGAAAATATCACAAAACTCGCATGAACATGCACGTGCTTCAAACTGAGAGGGACTAAAATGCAAATATTTAAAAACACGAGGTCCAGACTGTAAAAGTTCTTAAATACAACTTTTATTTAATGGACTAAAGTGAAATATTGAAATATGCGAGGATTAAAGGGAAATATACCCTTGGCAAGGACATGTGGCGTGCGTGGAGGAAGGTCGAACATACGGCTCCAATCATTGTTGATGTCAGATATGAAGGTTGTAGACGACATCGCGGACATATAGACAGATACGTCAGAGGGCCTGATCTAACAGTGTAAGAGCTGGCCCTGTCTGGCGACTCAGATTGGATCTGGTAGGAGAGGACCCATCTGATGGCGGGCAAAGTGTCAGCAAGAAAAAGACCCCGACAAACTTCTACCGAGCATCAGATGGGCTCTAATGCTTCGATGAAAGATCGAGAGGTCCAGCTATGTCATGGAGGTATTCCGCATCTGATGGGGTGCTCGGATGGAGGTGACGATGGTTGGATGTGTGCAACGGTAAAGGGGTCCTGGAGCAGCTCTGCCTCAGCAGTTGAGGACTCTAAGTAGTCTCCTCATGCACGTAATGTCCTGCAATGAGTAGAGGGGACTCGGGGCTATACTCTGGTCTTGGTTATTGCAGATGGAGAGGAAGGAAATGACGGGGAATGGTGGTTGATTCCGACGAGGGAGAAGGAAGGATATCTAGGTCCTAATCTCGACCCGATGGTTGAGCTTCAGTGAGAAAAGACCGCGTGAGAAGGTGAAGGGTGAGGTGTAGCATCGATCAGAACAGAGGGGAATGTGTATGAGGGCTCCTACCAGCTGGTCTGAGCAGAGATGATTGCGGCGATGTGAAAGGCAAAAGGTGGAACAAAAATGGAAATGCGGTACTGAGGATATATACCTGAAGGGTTGGAGGAGTTCTTGAGCTTTAGGCGAAGGTGGATGGACGGGTTGTGGCTCGACAGAGCTGCGACTAGCTGGGAGATTGCACGTGGTGGAGCTCCGAACACGTATGGAGCGTCGAGTCTCCAGGCACCTCCAGGCGATCCTAAAACTCACCTGCGATAGTTATCACTCTATGGTCACGGATCCTAGGAGAAGAATCAGGAGAAGAATCGATGGGAGCGGAGGTCAAAGTCAGGCGCAAGAATTCAGAGAAGTTGCTTCGGCGAGAAGAAAGGCAACCCGACCTGGCTGGAAGAGACCATTGACTGAGGTCAACGGTTTGACATGGACCAATGAGAAAATCAGGATTTACAAAAAAAGAGGGAAATTCCGTATAAAATAGTTAATGAATTAAAAATAAAAAATGTATATAATAAAAATTGTTTATTATTTTATAAATTATTTTTATATGAATTTAAATTATTGTTTGAAACATATAATAATGTATATACAATATATAGCATAATATACATGTATATTATACCTATGTATTGTGTACATGTATTTTTATTTTATCATTTTACATAAATGTCATTATTTTATATTTTATTTATTTACAACATAATTTTAGGAGTATAAGATAGTTTTTATTTTATTTTTATAGATTATTTAAGGGTATAAAATAAATAGTGGATATGATATGTACATGTGCCTTTTATAAAAAGGATTGATGATTTTATTTTTATTTTTATTTTATTTTTTTGATTTTTATTTTTTTGTAATATTATTAAAACTATACACAATGGTGCAAAAGAATAAAATAATTTGGTTTTATCAAAAATAAATAGATAAATAATATGTAAAAGTATAGATGATATGTACAATATATAGTAGACCCTATCTCTCTCTGCTTATTCTATTTTGTGATCAGGTCAAGTCATGACCTTCTCTTGGGTTTTGGGTCACTCTACATTTATTATAAATACATCATTCTTTTTTCTTTTTCATTTATTCTTTTATTTTTGCAAAACTACATGCTATTTACGCAATATTAGCAATGCCATGCAAACTGTTAAGTTACTGAATTTACATGTATTTACAGGGTGTTTTGCCAAGAAAAAGAGCTAAAATAAAATAATAAAGACTGAGAATCATGGATTCATCACCCCCATATACTTCGCCTTTGCTTACTCATACCTTTGGATTATTAGTTTGTCGGAACCTTATTGGGAAATAGGTTTAAGACTCAATATCCTCTATGTTCTACAATTCTATGGTGAAGATTCCTTAATAAACCATGCCAAAACAAGTCTACATACGCAAACTCTAAAGAGTATACATCTTTCCTTGTACTGGGTAAGTGATATGTAGCTCCCCAGCTCAGAGATGACATAGAAACAACCTCCCTCGACAAGGTAACTCTAATTCCCTAGTCTAGTAGCTCTTTCCTCGAGAGTGGGGTATTCCCTTCTAAGTTCAAGTTTAACCAGCTCAAGAAGATGGGAAAGAAAAGAATGAACCATGACCAGTGTAGCCACCTGTCTCTTGAAGGAAAGCCAGTGTAGCTAAGTCTCCAGCTGCAAGCTTCCATGAGATGAGAAAGTGGGATACATAAGCTTTGCTTATTCACTATATAGACTCTGACAAGCATTTTATTTACAATCAGGCATGTCCAAATTTTTTGGAGTTTTTCATATTTTTACACATTTTTTTTCGATGTACATATATTCAACATATTTATATGGTGCAGCATGTACATAAGGAGTTTTTTCTTCTTGAGGCAGTAGACTATCCCTCTTTTGAAGCATTATTGCAACCCACAGACTCTTGTCTTTAGACCTCAATGCCATTAGACTAGGTTGAGGTGCACATCCCTCCCTAGAGGAAGGCTAGAGGTTCCGCCTAGAAGTACTACCCTCGTATGCTACCCCAAGCCAAAGAATTCTGCCTCCTCACCACTTCACCCATGTTGAGCTACGTGTAAGGTGTGTGTCCAAGTCAAGCCATTGTCTCTGAGAGTCATGCATCTGTTTTTAAGTGTTCTACTTAGTCTCATCAAGATGTCATGTGATCATAGCCTAGTGGACTCAAAGAATTAAGTTGCTAATGGGACTGAAAAGTCTTAACCCTAAATCCTATAAGGTTCCTTTCAAGTTAGGTGGATTCAGGTCTAACTAAGCTCCATTTTCCTATTTAATTCCAAACTAGTTTAAATGTCAACTATGATTCGGAAGAATATACAAGCAAATATGTACAAAACTCTTTTTGTGCAATTTTTCAAAATATGCAATTTTTTTTGAAAAATTTTTGAATGCAAAGAAGAAGGGAAAGTTTTGTAAAATATTTACACGAATTTACAAACAAATTTTTGCAAACTTTCATTTTCCAAATATTTTTCAAAAATTTTGTACTATATAAATAATTTTTATACAAAAATATTTACAAAGTATTTTACAATCAAAATATTTTTTAAAACATTCGTACAAAAATAGTTTTTACAGAAGCTATTTACAAACAAATTTGTACAAAAATTTTAAATTTTTTGTTATTTTTAATTTTATGAATTTTAGCCATTTTATTTTAATAACACACTGACACAAAGTACGAGTTATGGCTAAAGTATATATACAATATATACAACACCACCCTATACTTAGCTCGAACGATGTCCTTAGAGTGATCAAAGAGTGATGAAAGGAAGACATAACTCGTGCTGAGTATTGGGAAGTGAAAAGAATGCTATACTACAACGGTGAAAAGTTTGAGATAAATTAGAGATCGGTGTTCCCCCTATACTTAGGATAAAATAATCCTAAGTATATAAATCTGTATACTAGGGGAAAACTGAGGGTTAGGATATACAAGGTTTACCTCCCCTATACTTAAGGTAAAATATCCCTAAGTATAGGCAGGAAAAGGAGGTAAAAAGAATCAAATGAATAATCACAAGTCTAATACCCCCCCATACTTAGGGTAAAGCACATCCAAAGTATACATAATCATAAGATGGAGATTGGGTGTTAGACAACAAGAATGAATGATATGGACAATTGGATCTATACTGCTGTGAAAGAGAAGTGATAAACAGGCATGAGATACAAATGATGGGAGTCAAAGACCACAACATATGCAAAATGAATTAGGGCACGTCAACGATCAGTGGATCATGATCAACATATGGATTCAGGAGCTGACCGTTAACCCGAAAGGTGGAATCAGATGACAACTCATATATGTCGATGCTTCTGTTGTCGTGCACCGTTCTAACCAAGTATGGTCCCTTCCATTTGCATTGTAACTTCCCTGGAAATAACCTCAACCTAGCATCAAATAGACATACTCTCTGATTCGTCTCAAACTATTTATGGTTGATATGAGAATCATGTCATATCTTTACTTTCTCCTTATACTGTAGGCGACTCAAAAAGGTTGTGTCTCTCAACTCCTCCAAGGCTACCAACTATGCTTTCCTCTGGTCTCCTATACTCTTGGGATCCAATAATAACTCAGTGACTTCCCATAGTGACTTGTGCTTGATCTCCATAGGTAAATGGCACGGCTTGACATAAACAAGAAAAAAGGGAGATGTACCCAAAGGTGTCTTAATGGAAGTCTCATAGGCCCACAAGAATGAATACAAAAGTTTTGACCAATCCTTTCAGTCTGGCGAATGACCTTCTGCAATATAGTCTTCATTTCCCTTTCGATATTTCAGCAAGACCATTGGTCTGAGGGTGATATGGAGTGGCAACACGATGGTCAACACTGAACTCGTTAGAAAGGGCCTTTACATTTTCATTGATAAAGTGAGCAACGCATCATATATCAAAACTATAGGTACCCGAACCGTGAAATGATGTACTTCCTCAAAAAATTGCAAACAATTTTAGCATCTGCGATTCGGACGAAGATGACCTCAACCCAACGACTCACATAATCCGCAACAAGTAGAATGAACTCAAATCCCTAACTCTTAGGGAATGGACGCATGAAATTGATGCCCCATGCATCAAACACCTCAAAGAAGTGAATGAGTTGCATCGAAATCATATCATGCTCTCCACAGGTGCCCACCCTTTATAGTCAGTACACCTCTTCACAAATTCATCAGAATCATTGAAGAGGGCAGGCCACCATAGGCCGAATTGTGTGTTGTCCTCCTCTCAAAATGATGTCCCCCTGCCTCAAGCTTATGGCAGTAAGTGAGGACGCTATGGTGTTCCTCCTGAGGAATGCACTGACGCCAAAAACTATCCCCTCCTTTGTGATAAAGGATGGGATCCTCCCAATGGTATGACTTGGCCTTCGCAAGGAAAGTCTCAAGTTGCTGCCTGGGCCAACCTTGTGGAACTTTCTTGGTGACAAGATAGTTCACAATGTCAGCGTACCATGGAAGCGAGGTGATAGAAATAATGGCCTAGTTTGAGAAGGTCTCTGTAATAGGTGCAATATGATCAGAATGATCAAGGTTCTCTAAATGGGAGAGGTGATCCGCCACCACATTCTTGACTAAATGCATATCCTTAATCACTATGTCAAACTCCTAGAGTAGAAGGATCCATCTTGTCAATATGACTTTGGCATCCTTCTTTGCCATGAGGTATCGAATGGTGGTGTGATCTGTAAATATAGTCACTCTAGATCCAAGAATATAAGATCTAAACTTGTCCAAAGCAAAGACTACGTCTAGCATCTCCTTCTCAGTCACAGTGTAGTTCTACTGAGCAGCGTCCAATGTCCGGCTAGCGTAGTGTATGGCATAGGGTAATCCATCCCTCCTTTGTCCTAGCATAGCCCCTACGGCAAAATTAGAAGCATCCCTCTTGATCTCAAATGGGAGAGACTAATCAGGTGGCTGAAGAACAGGAGCCTTGATAACTAATCCCTTGAGAGAATCAAATGATGCTAGACACTTATCATCTACAATGAACTCGGTTTCTTTCGTCAGCATATCAATAAGCGGTCGGGCAAAACTCTTGAAATCTTGATGAATCATCGGTAGAAACCGACATGCAACAGAAAAGACCGCAACTATTGTAGATTAGATGGCGGATTGAGTTTCTTGATGATATCCACCTTGGCTGGATTGATCTCCATGTCCATGTTGGAGATGATATGGTCAAGCACTGTCCCCTAAGTCACCATGAAGTGACTCTTCTCCAAAGATAATACAAGATGGACCTCTAAACAGTGCTGAAGTATGCAGTCTAGGTAGTCAAGACAAGCATCAAACCTATCGTAGTAGATCGAAAAGTCATCCATGAAGACCTCCAAATAGTCACCAATCATGTTCGAGAAGATGGAAAGCATGTAGCTGTGGAATGTAGCCAAGGCATTACATAAACCAAAGGGCATCCGTCTAAAAGCATATGTCCCAAACAGACAGGTGAATGCCGTTTTCTCCTGGTCTTCAGGCACTATGGCCACCTGGTTGTATTCAGAGTACTCACCAAGGAAATAGTAAATACTCTTCCCAACTAGCCTCTCGATAATCTAATTAATAAATGGCAGTAGGAAATGATCCTTCTTGGTGGCATGATTCAATCGTTTATAGTCCACACAAACCCTACAAGAATTAGGTACACGAGTTGCTATCTCCTCTCCAGAGTCGCTCACAACTGTAGTGAAACCCGGCTTCTTGAGTACCACATGTAATGCACCAACCCACTTGGAGTCGGAGATGGGGTAGATATAATTGGCGCTCCACCACTTCGATATTTCCTTCATGACCACATCTCGAAGATTCATGTTCAGCCGTCATTGGAACTCATGCGAGGGCTTGGCATCCTCTTCGAGATAAATGTGGTAGGAGCACAGGGACGGACTTATCCCCTGGAAATCATCTACGCTCCATCCAATCGCCTTGCGGTTTCTTTCAATAACCTTCATCAAATGAGATTCTTTATCTCCAGTCAAATCCGCTGAGATTATTACTGGGAACATCTCTGGCTCACCTGCAACGAATTTGTACTTCATCGACTATGGCAAGGTCTTCAGTTCTGGGCAATTGGGAGCTAGAAAATCTGGCTTCTGAAATGTCTCAGTGAAGGCTACCAGATCTGCATGGGAGAACCCTCACTGCATGTGAAAATCTAGCGAAGACGGCATGTTGGTGTATATATCATCTATAGTAGCTCACTCTCCGCCCTATATGTCAGTTCTGAAGGAATCAGACATGGCAAGTAATCACCAAAGTCATCCCAATCAATGCCTGAATCCGACGGATCTGAATTTGAAGAACATGAATATATTTTGCTCCGCCATCCTAACCATGCTCATCAGCCTTAAATGTGTCCAACGCCAAGAGTGTGCTCTCCGAACTCTCATCTACTGAAATCTATAAATCCGTAGTGTCTGAGGAGAGACAATAGCTCGTGATACTCGGTCTGACCAAACTGTCTCATCGTTTGTGATCACAAAGTCACGCTCCTAGTGGACGTCTCGCTCTGCATCTGTCATCTGCTCTTAATCACTCGATTGCTCGGAGCAAGCTGAATCTCTCACTCTGGTCTCCTCGATCATCTCTATTAGTAAACTTTCACCCTCGACGTGAAAGTATACCTTCCCACTATCATGGTCGGACACCGCCTTGGCAGTGGTCAAGAATGGGCATCCTAGTATGATGTAGGTATATATCACAGACTTAGGGATCTCCATGTCTAATGCAACAAAGTCCATGGGAAATTTCAAGCATTGAATTGTGATGATCACGTCCTTCAATAACCCCTTCGGCCTATTGACAAATCTATCAACAAACTGAAGGACTTTTCTGCCCTATTGAAGAGGGCTAACTTAAATCAATCGAGTAAGGTTTCTAGAAGAAGGTTAATAGAAGAGCCGCTGTCTAATAGTGTACGGTCGAACCGCTTTTCATGGATATGGCATCTGACATATGGAGCTCCTACATCAGGTCTCTTGGATGGAAATCGGTTCTGAATGGCGAATCAAGTTGCACGAGTGAGCACATGGATCTCAGCATTGTGGTTCCCCCTCTTCGTACGGATGGTATTCTTCTCTCTCAAGTTCTTTTGGAAGAGGGAGATGTGCTCTAGTACTTCCTGTAGAGTCAGTTATATCTGGAATCGATCGATCATCTACTAGCTGACCTCTAGCTGGTGTTTCTTTTTGGAGTTTTCTGGTTTATTCCCCTTTCCTAAGCAGAGTGCTTGAAGGAAGAGGATGGTTGGATGCTATCCAGAAAGATGAAGGCCAGGAATAGGCTCCTGCACATATAGAAGATTAGAATCCATACCATCATGCAACACATATGGACTCGTAGGGGATACAGAAACCTTTCCTTTATTCCCTTTTTCTATTCTTTTCTATTTTCCATTTTTTGTATTTTTCTGTCCTGAGATACATAAGAAGGTAATACAATTGAAGGAAAACTGGTGGCATCTGTACGACCCACAACATCAGGAATTGTGGCATCAGCACCGCTATCTGGCCAATCAACTGGAATACCGATGGCATCCACACCACCGTCTACATCTGGAATCACGACGGCCTCAGTAATGTCAGCTGGACCAACATCCTTGGTGGCTTCAGCTCCACCATCAACATCATCCTAAGCGGCATTAGCATTGCTTCCATCCTCGTCTGGCACCCCAGAATCTCCAAGTGGTTGTCGCTCAGACAAGGCACCGTCAGCTGGCATCCTACCGCTCCTAAGTATCACAAAATCAGCATCAAATACTTAGGAAGAAATATCACCCAAAGTACCACTAGGAGTAGTAGTCTCTGTAAACGGGTACCTACTCATATTTCCTCTTCAGATTGTCCGGGTTAGGTTCAATATGAGCTGGTATGGCAGCCTTGCCCATGATAATCTTTATCATCTCCTGCCGGAAGGATGCCTACTGATTAGATAGTAAGCGGGCGAGCTCTTCAAGGACTGGGATCTCATAGATGGGTCCATGAGAATCAGACGGGTTGCCTTGCTGTAAATAAGGCTGAGAGTGCTATTATAATGAGTGGGATGATGGGAATACTAAAGATGAGGTTGTTGCTGCTGCCTCCACTATTGTCCCTGGTAGGAGGGACGAGGTCCCTGCTGGTGTTGTTGTTGGTACTATTGGGATGATGGCTTTGTTGTTGTTTGTTGCTCCGCCCTGCCTGAGCTGGAGACTGCTTCTGCAATGAGGTGCTTCGGTAGACCATCGGAAATCCGGGTGATTAAGAAGGATCTCGGGCTGCTGTTGGTACCGATCGTACAAAATCCCGTTGACTTTCAAAAACGACTCTTGCTGCTCGAAGTGTGGTGGGGGAAGAACTGCAAGGGGCTGATTCGGCTGGTAAACCACCTTCTGAGTGTCTAGAGATGGTGGTGGTGGCTGGTAGTAGTGCTGTAGAGATTGGACCATCTCTGCCAGAATGTTGTGGTCCTATCGGTACGTGGCAGACGATTGGGTGGAGTTGTTGGTACTGGGATCAGCCCATGACCTGAGACGGGGCGAAGAAGTCGTCTGTGCCTCCAGTAGACACATAATGTGGGTCTTCAGGACACTCAGTGTCTGTGCCAACTGATCAATCTGGTTGAGGCCCTGGCACTGCTTCTTCTCAATCATCTCGATGCGGTCTAGCTTCTCACTGATGATCCCCATGTCAGCAGTTGAGGACTCGGCATGTGATTCTGTTGACGAAGTAGATAGACCGGTATCGACTCGTGCAATCCTCTGATATGAGATCACCTGTGGGAGGGGCTTCCCCTCAGTGTAGACCCTAGTCTGGGACATCACCATGTAGTTTTCTGCCATCTTCTGTAGATGGCCTAGACTTGGTCCTTATCCTTGGCAAAATAGGAGCCTCCAAACAAGGCATTTACTAGCCGTTACATCTCCGGTGTTAGCACACAAAAGAAGCTCTGAACAAGGTTGGGCTCGGATATCTCGTGATGCGGACACCAGTCGATGAGCTCTCAGAATCAGTCCCACACCTCGTGAAACTGCTCGTTTGGGATCATGGTGAACTTGTTGATCATGGCTCATGCTACGTTGGTCAGGCCGAGTGGATAGTACTTGTTTAAGTACTCAGTCTGAAGCTGCTCCCAAGTAGTGACATACCTCCCCAAAAGCTTCAGCCATTAGGCTACTCTGTCAACTATGGAGAATTGGAAGGCGATCATCGTGATCGTGTCTTCATCCACGAATATGTCGTGGACCTTGCTGCAGATCATCTCAAACTTTTGCAGATGGAGGTGCGGCTCCTCGGTGGCTAGCCCATAGAACATGGGAAATAACTGGATGGTATGGGGTGAAGCTCGAAGTTTCCCAAGATCTCCGAAAGTTGTATCCAACGATGGGTGAGGGTTGCACAAGGGTGGTGCAACTGCCTCATCATCCGTGATGGCCTAACTGGCTCCGACTGGTCATTCGAGCATCTGTCTCCTCCTCCAGCCGCTGGTATCTCCCTACTGGCTGGTCTCTACAACTCTGCTCTACCAGCTCGCATCTGCATCAGCTCTCGTCGCACCTCTGCCATAAATGCTCCATGGTCTCTTATCTGTCACGGCATGGTCTCCAAGGATGATAATAGCGTCTTGTTGATGGTAGCCTGGTCAAGGACATACGTTGATCCCTATGGCTGCTCATCAGTGCGTCCCTTAAAGTTGGCCATCTCTTGGGTCTCTACAAGGGCAAAAGATCCCAATTCAGGTGCTGTTATGTGAACATATAATTGTGTTGGCCTCTGCTCTAGCACCTCGGGATTGGTAGAAGGACGGTCAAGGGGGAATAGGGTGGTAGCGAACCTAGGTTCAGAGAGCGGGTCTAGGCAATCTAAAGCTGCCCTAGATGATTAGAAAGGACTACTCAAAAGCGGTGTTGTCAAAGGAAGCCTAAGGGACCTCCTTCCCATCATCGTGATGTGGGGATTTATGAAGATTGGATCTGGAATGCAAACAAGATGTGAAGTCAAACCCATTTTTTACCTACTCAATGCTTGAGCTGATGACCGTAAAAGATCGGTCTTTAATCTTGTCCAATTTTATTAAGGTGACAAATCAATCTATCAGAGCGATTAAGCGAGCTGTTGGGAACCAAATGCTCTAGGGTACTGGCCTAAATTTCACAACTAGTTTTTCCTAGCCAGTATGGGTGCAGACCATTTACTGGCTATCCGATCTGCTCAATTTTCTAAGGAAGTCCCGGACCGATTACCGTCTACCTGGTGAAATCCTCACGGGAGAACAACTAGCTCTAAGACCAGTAGTCTGAAAGGAGTTCGAGTATGGCTCTAGCCTAGTGTACAGTCACTTTCTCGTTGCAGATAAATCAATCAATGAGGGGGTGACTCTCACCAAAACAAGAATTTTTAGGTGAAGTGTATTTTAGGGTCAAGTTTGCATTAGCAATCTTAATTTTATTTGGTTATCTCTTTTTAGGTATTTTTTTGAAAAACAGACAATGCCTAATGAATTTCTCAATTTCTTTGGTTATTTTGAGTCTAATAAAATAGGATGAGGAAGTCATAAAATCTGATACGCGATCAAACATGTTGATGCATGTAGAGATAGAAATGCATACCTGACTCTAGCACTCTACATGCAGGGTGATCCACGCATAAAAGTAAAGATAGAAATTAATTACCTATATGATGCACCAGGAATTCAGCCTTAGACTAGCAATTTCTATTAATCGTGCACAAATAGCTAACTTCAATGCAGATCGGTGCCCACCAGAATGGGTCCTACCAACGTTGTATACGGCCTCTCTCGACACGTGATCTCTAATCCTAATACGTTAACTTTTAATTTTATTTTAGATAGGTCCAATTACGATTTATAGGAACAAATAAGTAATTAGGTGTGGGGCCTTAGCTAATTATGTCACAATCAACAAAGATTCCTAAGTCTAAGGGCCAAATCATTAAGAATCAAAAAGAAATAAATTTTGATAAAACAAAAACACGAAAAGTTACAGGTGTCCAAGTACTATGATTATTACAACAATAAAAATGTCTGCAAAAATAAAACTAATCTATCTAAAATAATTATTCTCTCTCCTTTTGCTCCTCCTCGGATGAGGGATCCAACAACAGAAAGCCAAAGCATCCTTCGGGCGGTTGCTCACATAAAAAGTGAAAAAAAAGATGTCAGAAGGCAATTATATCAAACATATACAAAAACGGAAAAAAGTGAAAAATGGGCAAAAATTAAATAAGACAACTAAGCTGTGATCCTTAGAAACGGTGCCATTCTGATGTCTCGCCAGCCAATTCAGGATAAGTAAGCAAATAAGCAAGGATTGTTGTGACCCAAATCACGAGGCGTGATCAATGAGCAAAATAAAACCACTCAAAAGAAATCAAACAATGAAGCGTAATGTAAGCGGTTCGCTATTTTGTTTAGCTAGTATAGCCACCAAGGACGAACACAAGGGGCACAAAAAGAATATGAAGTGGTCAAATTTCCCTAATAAAATGAATTTTTAGTGGATTTTGATTTTTATATTTTTAATTTTTAATAAGAAAACAAAACAAAAATATTGAAAGAAGGCTACACAACAATTGTTTTGGATTTTTATAAAAAACCAGAAATAGTTAGAAAATTAATGTAAAAATAATTTTAGTTTTCTGTGTTTTAAAGTATTTTTGGTAATTTTTAAAATATTTTTATTTGTTTTTTATGATTTTATTAAAATAAAAAATGCTAAAAAATACAAACAGTGCACAGTCAGGAGTAAATTGCAAATTGAAAATGATTAAAGTGCCCTAAAGTGTAACAAGCAATTTTATGAGAAAACAGACGTTAACTGCTACAAATAAAAATTGAAAATGGATTTTTTTGAATTTTCTTTGATTTTATACGATTTTATAAGATGTTGGTTATTTTGTGATTTTTAGAGATTTTCTAAGAGTTTTTCAAATAAAATTAATATTAGAAGTCTAAAAAGGCACAAACAAGAATTTTTATAGAATTTTTAAACAATTTTCGAATTTTTATGATTTTTCTCATTTAGACAAGTTATGTTTTAAGGGTTTTTGAATTTTTAAAAGTAGAAAATGCACATAAATCAATACAACAAAATTAAAGAAAATATTACACACTAACAAGAGCCAATGGTAATGTTTATGCAATTTTTTGAATTAATTTACTATTTATTAAGTCCAATCCAAAGCATGCAATTAGTCACAGTTCACAGGAACCTATTAGCAATTACTTTAAGTTTATGAACCAAACAGATAAAACAGTTTGAAATTCTATGGTTCAATCTACAAATAGCCCACTTAATTCACGTACGTGCTTAATACTACACGGACGAGGGTATATATGCAATTTCAAAAAACCTTCCATTCATTCAGTAAAAGCAGAAAAGTACATGGCAGAAAGTGCAAATATCCCAAAACTCACATAAGCATGCATGTGCTACAGACTAAGAGGAACTAAAGTGCAAATATTTCAAAACACGAGGTCCAGACTGTACAAGTTCTTAAGTACAACTTTTATTTAATGGACTAAAGTAAAATAGTGAAAGATACGAGGATAAAAGGGAAATATACCCCTGGCAAGGACACGTGGCGTACGTAGAGGCGGGTCGAACGTATGGCTTTGATCGCTACTGATCTCAGATCTGACTGCTGCAGTTGATGTTGCAGATGACGGACAGATGCATCAGAGGGCCCGATCTAATGGCCCAAAAGCTGGTCCTGTCTGGCGGCTCAGATTGGATCTGGCAAGAGAGGACCCATCCGATGGTGGGTGAAGGGTAAGCAATAACAAGACCCTGGCAAACTTCTATTGAGCATCAGATGGTCTTCGATGCTCCGATGAAAGATCAGAGAGGTCCGACTTCGTCGTGGAGGTATTCTGCGTCTGGTGGGGTGCTCAGATGGAGGTGACGATGGCTAGATGTGCGTAATAGTGAAGGGGGTCCTAGAGCAGCTTCGTCTGAGCAACAGAGGACTCTATGTGGTCTCCTCGCATGCGTCATATCTTGTAAAGTGTAGAGGGGACTCGGGGCTATGCTCCGGTCCTAGTTATTGCAGTTGGAGAAGGAAGAAGCGACGGTTATTGGTGGTCGATCTCCGGTGAGGGCGGAGGAAGGAGATCTAGGTCCTTATCTCGACCTTGTTGTCGAGCCTCAGGGGGAAAAGAATGTGTGAGAAGGTGAAGGGAGAGTTGTAGCGTCGATCGGAATGGAGGGGAATGTGTATCGGGGCACCTACTAGCTGGTCGGATAAGAGATGACAGCGGCAACATGAAAGGGTAAAGGTGGATCGAAAATGGAAATGTGATATTGGGGATAGATACCTGAAGGGTCGGAGGAGTTCTTGAGCTTCAAGCGAAGGTGGATGGACGGGTCTTGTCCTCGACCGAGCTACGACTGGCTAGGAGGCTGCACACGGTGGAGCTCCGACCATGTATGGAGCGTCGAGTCTCAAAGAACCTCCAAGCGATCCTAAATCTCGCCTTCAATAGCTGTCACTCTAAGGAAGGTTGCTCAAGAAGAATCGCGGCGTGAGGGACGAGCTGGGGGGCTATGGAGTCGGAAGAGACATTTTATAGGTTCCCTAGGGTCTAGAGAGATCAGAAGGAGACACTCAACCCTAAGAAGATCTGACCCTTCCCAGGGATCCGCGAAGGTCACAGATCCTAGGAGAAGAATCGAGCGAGAATTGAGGGGAACAGAGGTCAAAGTCGGGTGCAAGAATTCGGAGAAGTGGCTCCGACGAGAAGAAAGGCAGCCCGACCCAGCTGGAAGAGACCATTGACTGAGGTCAACAGTTTGATTTCGACCAATGAGAAAATCAGGATTTACAAAATAAAGTTAAATTCAATAAAAAATAACAAATGAATTTAAAAAAAAGATTACATAATGAAAAATGCTTATTATTTTCTAAAGTATTTTTCTATGATTTTTAATTATTTTTATGAAACATAAAATAATGTATATACAATATATAACATTATATACATGTATAATATACCAATGTATTGTATACAAGTATTTTTATTTTTTTATTTTTACAAAAATACCTTTATTTTATATTATATTTATTTAAAACATAGTTTTAGGAGTGTAAGATAATTTTTATTTTATTTCATACAATATTTAAAGGTATAGAATAAATAGTGGATGTGATAACATGTCTCTTATATACAAAGGTTTGATTATTTTATTTTTATTTTTCTTTTATTTTTCATTTTTATAATAATATTAATGATATAAATAAGGGTTTAAAAGAATAAACTAATTTGGCTTTATCAAAAATAAATAGATGAATAGTATGTACAAGTATAGGTGATATGTACAATACATAGTAGAACCTATCTCTCTCAACTTATTTTATTTTGCGATCAGGTCGAGTTTTTACCTTCTCTTGGATTTTGGATCACTTTGTATTTATTCTAAATACATCACACTTTTTACTTTTTCCTTTATTCTTTTATATTTGCAAAACTACATGATAATTATGCAATATTAACAGTGCCACACAAACTGTTAAGTTACTGAACTTACAGGTATTACACGGTGTTTTACCAAGAAAAAGAGCTAAAATAAAAGAATAAAGAGTGAGAATCATGGATTCATCAAGGGTCTAAAATATAACGTTCACATCTTAACCCCAAAAATTATGAAACCACCATTATTATATAGGTTATTAAAAGTTATATACAGTTAGAGTGATTTTGATACATTTGAGTTTTTATTGGGAAGATATGGTTCTGTGAAGTTGAGATTCTAGCTTTTTATTTTGTTTATAAAATGAACATTGTGCATTATTTTTGTACAAACTCAATTTTGTATTTTTATTTACATTATTATCTACAAATTCATGTATAAAGTCGCTTTATTTGATGTATAAATAATAAAGAATAAGATGGGTGTCAAAAATGAACTTTTGATGAATAAATCAATGTGATTTTTATTGCTTTACTTATCTCCCCTACTTTATTCCTTGTCAACCTAGTCATCAAGATGCCTAGGTCTCAAGGTTTAGGGTCATAAAATATCTTTGATATTTTATCCTTTTTCTTTTCTTTTCTTTATTCTATAATTTTGGCATTAAAAATAGTATTTTATACAATATTTATACAATAAAGCATGAATGTTAATTTTCATGAATTAAAGGTATTTACATGCATTTACTACGGTTTTTAAGGCCAAAATGATAGAATAAAGGTGATGAGATGGAGATTCATCAGTTTCCTAATAAGGCTTCGACCACACCTAAAATCTAAAGGTTTGATTAAAGCTCCAAACTTTGATTTTATGAGGCAAGTTTTAAAGTTAAAATCATTCCAAGTTCTTTCTTTTATTTTATTTATTTTTATTTTCTACACTATAGGCATAAGCATCTGCTAGGATCTAGCCAAGGCAAGTATATGGGGTGTTGAATCTCCATTTCATCACATTTATTCTTTCATTTTAGCCTTTAAGGCCTATCTAAATGCATGTATATATCATTGTTTTGCATAAATTAACATTCATTATTTATTGTATAAAAACTACATAAAATACATTGTTCAAATCGAAAATAAAAGAACAAAGAAAAAGAAAAGAAAAAGAAATAAAATGCCAAAGGTATTTTATAACCCTAAACACTAAGACCTAGGAATCACGAATACTTGATCGACAAGGAATGAAGTAGGGGAGGAAAAATACAAAGTTTACTTTATACAAAAATAATACAAAGTGTACATTCTACAGTCCTAATAAAAGTCCAAAACCCAAACTTCTCAAACTTATATCCTCTCCTTGTGAACTTAAAATGCATCAAAATCACCTTTAATTGTATATAACTTTTTATTGCCTATTCAGTGAAGGTGGTTTCATTTAATTTTGATTTAAGATGTACAAGTTAGATTTTAGACCCTATTGTACAATATACTTGAATAAAATTTACTTATTCTATATATTTTCATTCTTTTATATTTTATAATTTTGTAAATATTATTTATAACTTATGTATATATAATTAAAATAAAATAAAATCATAAAAATACACTAAATTAAAATAATATACAAAATACATAGCTCAATATAATATACTTATGTCTATGTAATTTATACCTATAATTAATTAAATGTACATATTATATCAAAAAAATACAACAAAAATATATTTGAGTATATTAAATTAAATTATAAATATATAAATAAAGTATATAAAATAATCAAATAAAAAATAAAAATAAAATAATTATACATAGGTATATTTAACTATAAATGAAGCCATAAAAATAACTTAGAATAAATTAGGTCATAAAATAAATAAAAATCACCATAAAATACTACATAAAATAATAAATATGTTTCATGTTTTACCTAAAAATTAAATAAATCGTTTAATTTTTTATTTACAGTTATTTAGCTTTTTTATTTTCATTTTTTTCTTATGCAAATAATGTGGCCCAATTAAAGCATGTCGTCCACTGACCTCGATCAACTCTCTGACTGAGGCTCTAGCACACGTTAGGCTCCATTTGACCCCACCTTCCTCGAATTTTCGCGCCCAATTCTTACCCCCATTTTGCTCAATGTCTTCTGATCTTTTGACCCTTGATACTTGCACTTTCACACAAGGATCATTCCTCAATCGATGGTCTGCTGAATCGAGTGCCATTCCCTGATGAACCTAGACCTATACATATACCCTCCTTCGACTCCCATGTCTATTTTATCCCTCTTCCGCCATTCAAACCCTAACCTTCATGAAGATGGAGCATCCTAGTGACAGCAGGGTTCTTGAGGGAGATTCAGTGAGACATTTGGCGTTGAATCATGGTCGATACGAGGCATCGCCACCTCCTCTACCACGAGCTCCGCTCCGCGCTGGTGCATGTCAGGTAAGTCCTCTTTTTCTCCTTATTTTCATTCCTTAGCATAGAAGTAGAATAGGATAACATTTTGTTTCCAGTTAATTATTTGGTTTTTCGTAAAAATCCAAAAAAATCGTCTCACCGGAGCTCCGACTCCGCCTCCTATTTCCTATCACTCCGACCAACATCTGCCTCCGTTGTCGCCTCCATCTCCTTCCACTTCACCTTATCTTCCCCCCACGCACAATCACCCCTCCTGATCTTGCTTGGATCATGGAAACAACATTCCTCCGCTACTCGTCGGAGTTATCACCGCACGTGGTCACCTACGCTCATCACGACCCAGTAAAACCACCAAATACAATGGAGCTCCTTTTTTTCTTTGACTTCGCTGGAGCTCGTCAGAGCTCTAGGTGCCCATCTGAAGCCTGCAGATCTCCGGGGAATGACCAACCGCATTTTGCGACCTTTAGGATAGCCTCATGTGGCCAGAGTTGACACTCAGCAAGAATAGAAGCTCGGGCCGCTGGGAGTTCTTCCCTGTTCTTCCAGGCCGATCAGGAGCCCCTTCTAGTAGAAGCAGCAGTCGTTGGATGCATGAATCATGCACCGTTAGATTCCCATATGGAATCTAATCCTATGCATCCATCATCGAAGCATCATCGACCTTCTACATCTCGACACTTAGATAGGCGAAGATCCAGAGCCGTCGATCATGCATGTAGATGGTATTTTACGCACACATCCTCCCTTTCATTGTATTTTATTTTCATTCCACAAACATTCATCTGTAGTTTAAAACTTCTTCTAATATTTGCATTTCAGCCCATGTATTTCTTTAATAGTGCTTAGGTCCAAGCCATGCCACCTCATGTGCCCGTACGCGTGAGTGGACTGGGCTTTTTGCACCTAAGCCCCTAGGCTTTTTATATTTCACATCAATCCATATTTTTTAAGAAATAGAGTAATATTTTCTGGAACAATTGCATGTGGCCCCCTAGATTTTGTATTGATAGCAAATATACCCCTCTTGGTATTTTTTATTGGATATTTATGGAAAAATTGTAAATTTGGCGCTAGGATTTCATTTTATGATCGATTAAGGTCCTGAAACTTTAAATATTTATATAAATACCCATGATAATATGTATTTTCTTTTTGTAGATTTTCTTAATTAAAAATAGCTCCATGTCATTAAATTTTTGTCAAAATTTCCATAAGTACTTGATGTATCTATCTATCACATATACTTTTTGTTGGGTATTTAAGGCTTATTTTCTATTTATTAAAAAAAGCGAGATTTTATTCTGTGTTTGCATTAAAAAATCAAAACACTGTAAGACCTTGTTCAAAAATTCAAAAAAATTAGTGTCTTTTTAGTATTGTATTTTGAGCCTATAGACCAAAATCCCTAAAAATAGAAAAAGGAAACAACTAAAAATTAAAAATCTCAAAAATTCTTAAAAATTGTAAATAACCTTGAAAAATTCCAAAAATATGTGTTTCTATTTGTGAATTTTATTTACTATATTTATTACCTATTGAAAGTGGTTTTAAAAATTTTGAGATATTTCGATATTTTTAATCTCTAAACATTCATCCTACCTATTTTATTGATTATTTTGCCTTCTTTATTCAATTAACAATAAAAAATGGTAGAAATTAAAAGGAAAATACTAAAAATAAATAAAAACATAAAATCCAAAATTATTTTATTCATTATTTTTTTTGGTTTTTTAGTGTATTTATAATCATGTAACCTTATATTGTATGTATATATATAGTTATATAAGTATCTAAATTATATATTAAAAAGAAAAAGAAATAAAACATATAAAAAGAATATAAAAATTAGAAAATAAAAAACAATTAAAAATATAAAAATAAAAATTTTAAAAAAATAAATAATAAAAATCCACAAAAACCAAAAATACCTTAAAAGCCCAAAATCATTTATTGTCTTTCTTAGCCAATTTTAATTGTCTGTCCCCCCATTGTTTCCTGTATTTGATCCCTATTGTACTTATCTACTATATACTCTATTGTAGGGTATAATAAATTTACCCTATGCTTGAGTGATTTGTTTCTTTTGTGGGTTAATTGTTGATTAAACATGGTTGTTGAGAGGTCATCATACGGACTGAGTCCTCGCCTTGTGAGGCTTATTTTAGACCCCTCGATTGCTCTGTTTATGACCCGGACGTCGACCAGAGCAACAAGAAGATGTGTATGAGAGATGGACACTCTCAAGACTCCTTTATATATCAAGGGGCATGAAATTTCTAAGGACTATTGCTCTCAAAAATTTAATTACAAAAGAGAGACCTTGCACTCCTTTTATGCTTACACTACATGTCCAACATGTCTATTGTAGTCCCAGATATTTTAAATCAAAGCCTTAGATCAAGTTCTAATTCAATAGGAATTATCTCCTTTTGATCTTCAATTAATATTAACTAGTTAACAATAAAAAAGCAATAACTTATCTTAACTAAAATTAGTTAAAGTTGTTGCCTTTTTATCCATTAATTAAATAACATGATAATCCTGATAGCATAACTAGAGAAATTATGGAATTAATCAGCTTATGAATCATATCCATATCCCAAAATTAAATGTAAATTCAATTTAAATCTACAAAATTAATGTGAATTAAATTCACCGAATCCCATGCCTTGGAAAAATTATATAAATAATATTTACATAAATATTTATATGAATCGCATACATATAAATATTTATTATTGTGAATCACTATTCACATTAATGAGATATTGTGAATCTTATTCAAAAAATTGCCTTTATAAAAAACAATGCAATAATAACAATTATTATTGAAATATTGACATCAATAGGTATGAGTCCTAATCCAATTAGGACTCATTAGATACAAATGCAGATACTTGGAGATAACGTTGGGGAGATCATGTTGTCCATGTACAGTGAGTTTAAATGTGAGTAACTATCAAATTTCAGGGTTTATAAAATTTTTGAAAAAATATGTCACCTACGAATGTTGAGCTCGAGCTGTAACACATTACACTCTCAATAAGATTAACAAAAACCATCATACTCTCCATGATATGGATAAAGTATTGGTGAGCTGAATCAAGCTTCCTTAACAATTTCTAATCATAGTCGAAATTATTTGGAGCTAGAAAAAGAGCTCAAGGATCTTGTATACATTCATTTCCATGATGATTTATGTTTCCAACATTTTGACATTGAAATTAGAAATGGAAATTGGATTCAAATGAATTGTGATTTAATGCAATTAAATCACATATCATCCATCTACATGGGACCACTAAAATCCATCGTGTTTCATCGCTCTCTTAGAAATGGAAGTGTCGTGGTAAATGATCGATTACAATAGATGTAACCCTTAGTATTCCCAATACTCATTTATCCTTCATACTAGAAGATGTTGATAAATCCGAAGTTCAAACTCTGGTTTGATTGTCTTCTTCATACTATATCAATAGATTTCTCATTTAATAATTAAGCCACAATACCAATCTTATACTATGTATATATTAATATCTCAAATTTATGTCTCGTTTCATAAACAAGACAATGCATGGAATTCAATTTGATCCCAAAATATCTCATGAGTGAGCTATGTCTCCTAGTTCATCAAGTACAAACCTATATAATTCCTTCCAGAGATCATACATCTCATATTAACATCATATGCACACCAACGCGTCGGTATATGGACCTTGGCTAGGTCACCAACCTATTGGTCTATCAAATGTGCATACTTAGGCATATTGATGCATATCTGTCTCAGGTCAAAGGATGTGTACCTGATCATAACAGTTATGATTTGGGCCTTAGTTTATCTCAGCCACATCAAGTTAGCTCTTTGACTTAATTATTCCAACACTTCTGAATCTCCATTCCTATGAAGAGGACCTACGTCAAGAAGTCAGTTGGAAATCTGTTTTGAGAGATAGATTGTCATCTCTTTCTCAGATTGGAGAACT
Organism: Ottelia alismoides; assembly: GCA_037367405.1. Lineage (NCBI taxonomy): Eukaryota > Viridiplantae > Streptophyta > Magnoliopsida > Alismatales > Hydrocharitaceae > Ottelia > Ottelia alismoides. The sequence goes on from JAZKJV010005944.1 coordinate 398,821, forward strand.
GTATTGAATATCACAGTTTGAAATCAGTTGTGTCCTCTCAGCCACATGCTATTCAATATGACCATGGTAGATAGCCTTAATTGTACAAAAAGACCTTAATAGTAAAATGTGTTCGCATTATTCACTTCATTTCAGATGAACATGATAAAACAATAATTTTTATCACATTAATGAATCGCCAAGGGCTTACAAATCAAACAATCTCTCACTACACCTTTGAGGCATTCATGTACCTCTCATACTCATATTAATTGTGCTAATCATTGACTATATGCCAAATATCCAGGTAAGTTCATTAGTTACTATGTCATCGATGATTATGCCTAGTTCTGTTACAAACTTGCATACCCCAAGTGATAATTATCTACCCCAAGTCCTGCTTATTGCTACACTTAGCTCATAGAGCACTGCCATCTAACAAGAATAAGAACCCTGAGGTTGACTTCCTATCAACCAAATCTGATTGGAAATACGAATTAGTATACGATAAGACTTGGAGATCATTATCTTCATAAACGAAGACGTAGTCTTGAGTTCTCCTTAGGTACTTGAAGATGTTATTCACTATAGTCTAGTGTTTCTCTCCATAGCAGGATTGGTAATAGCTTACCACTCCTACTGCATGATAGATATCTGGTCTAGTACACATCATGGTATACATCAATCTTCGTACAGCTGAAGCGTAAGGGCTTCCAACCATGGCTTTCTTTTCCTCAACTATTTGAGGAGTGATGAAACTCGATTTCATCATCTTAATTCTTCATTTTTAATCCCCTTGCTTAAATTTGTGTTAGTAAAAACCTGATAAAGTCATGTGTTTATCAGAGTCATTGAATAAGTTAAAAATCACAAAAAAAACACAAAATTAAAATTTGTGGTATTTTTAGCCTTAAAAATACCCTCAAAAATATTTCTTGGCTTCGGAGGACCTCATATCCATTTTTGGTCAACATGAAACTTGTAGATCTCATTGAGATCTTTCATGTTTTGGAGTTGTCTCAAATTAGGCCATTTTCTCCTTTATATCCCATCATCTTCTTCTGAATAACCTGATTGGGCCATGTGGCTCATTCTGGTTGAGCCACGTGGCCGCCTCTCATCACGCCACGCCGCTTGCGCCCACCACCGTTGGATGCAGGTCTAGGAGTCTCGATCTCCGCCGTCTATGCATGCTACGTTTCTCCAACGTCCGATCAAATCACTGACGCCATCACAACCATATGTGCCCGCCTTTCCCTCCTTGCGCCATGTGACCGCGTCTCCACCACCCGATCGAATCCAGGCTTGATCAGAAACACTAGCTAGCGCTCTCATCTGGACCATTCGATCGCGCCCTCACCCTTCCATCTTAACCGCTCAATCCACTCAATGCTCTCAGCCCTTCGATCGGCACCTCCTTCGCATCACGCCCGTCCGACAGCGCTTCGATCTCATCACGACACATTGTGTTTTCCCGACCCTGCAATCGCATCGCCTTGGATCTTATCGCAGCCGTTCTATAGCACCCAATTACCAGCCGTTGGATCTTTCCGTTGGATCTCAAGATCCAACGACCAGCATGTCGTTGTCAACCTCCGGACTCCTTCTCTCCCCCACGGTTCACCACCTCATGCGGCGACATCCCCCTTCCCTTTTTTTTCTGTGGCTCCAGCTACCACATCCACTAACCAAACACCCCATGACATTCTCCCATCATCCACGATCCTCGCGGACCATCACTCCAACTCCGTCGTCATCTCCAGTCGCTCCATATCTCCCTCGCAACCCACGATCCCACCACCTGAACCGCCGAACTTCCCCTTCAAATACACCCTATCCTCCGCCTGAACACGTCGTCCACCTTTACGCAAGGAAGGGCCCAACCCTCCTCCACCTCCCTGTGATAGGGGGAGGTGATGGGATCGAGCCAAGACGACCCCACACCCCCGGTGAGACCCGCCACCCTCCATGGAGGCGTCGCGATGCTCCCAGCCCGCTCGAGTTGCCTCCATTGGCTAAGGAGGTCCAGTGACGACCCAGAGCTCAAATCGAGCCCCAGCCCAAGCCTCCGACCGCCATCTCCGATCAGGTAAGCCTCGATATCTCCTTTGCATTTTTTCTTTGATTTTACGTAATTAATTAGGACGTTATCCTCTCTCTCGACCTTCATCGCTCATCTTCTGAGCTTCGCACAATCACCCCCATCCTCGCCTTCACTCCGATCACCCAATCCCTCCTTCACAACCTCAGAACACCTTCTGAGCTTCGCACAATCACCATCCACGGCAGAGGAGCTCAGAGCTGTCATTTTCTTCACCCGCAGAGCTCTCCACCTCACTCCCCTTCACTACAACCCTGTTTTGGATAGTACATTAACGTTGCAAGGACTCGAGACCTCAATGGTCGGAATCCTCGCCGAAGATAGTTTCGAGCAACTCTGCCTCCATCCTTCAGACATGGTCAAACATATCTGGATTGCTCGGTGCATCCCCACGTGCTCCAGCTACATCGCCAATCTTCAATGGAGTTCTGGGAACCTTCATCGAGCAAGCTAGAAGGCAGCGGAGCTCTGGGTCCTTCGAAGGAGGAGGAGGTACAGCGACCGTTGGATGAATGTGTCTCAGCGTTCATTCAACAGTCCAGATGAGGCCACGCCAACGACTCTAGGAGCAGACAGGAGCCACCCGATCTCAAGGATCAGATGGCTTACGATCAGCCACGCATCATCGTCAGACGACCTCCGAGCCTCCGCAACCGACCCATTAAGCTTGGAGCTCCGAGCCTACGCCGAGCCTTCCCAGAGCTTCGAGCCTCTCCGAGCCTTCCCCGAGCCTTAGCCGAAGCTACATCATACCCGAGCCTCACGCCGAGCCGGTCCTCACATGCCCAAAATACGTGGTGGGTGGAAATATTACAGGAAGGGCCCAACCATCTTCTCCGTTTTGACACTGTCATCTCTATTTGTTATGTTAAATAGTTAAGTGTCTATTATGCAGTGCAAATCTGACCTTGATTAATTTATTCAACAAGGTAATTCCTGTTTCGAGTCTGAAATTAACTAGGGTTTAACTGGCTCATTATCTTTGCTGAATTTGGGCATTTTTGGTGTTGCATTTCATAACATATAATTGCATGATAAAAATAAATAAATAAATAAATAAATAAATAAAATGCATGTTTTATATTTGCTTGTTGCATTGTTGTGTCTTCTTGCATCAGTTGACCTACTATTCTTTCACTTAACACTTAATTAAATAAATGAGAGTCTAGAAAATTCGAGAGAGGCTCGTGTCCCTGAGTTCGTCCTTGGTTCTTGCCAAGTAAAATAAAAATATGACCATCTGATTTCCTTGACATATCAAACTTAGATGGTTTTTGATAGACCTAGTTCAGCCCGACTGCAACGACCATTGAATGTTAATTCAACATTATTAAAGGGCCGAATTGGCGGTTCGTCAAATGAAAAGTGTAAGTGTCATGGATCAAACCAACCCATCAGTTAGTTTTTTTTTGTGTACGTGTCAGGGGTTATTCTGACTTATTCCTTATTTATTTGCTCGAGGACTAGCAAAGTTTAAGTATAGGGGGGTGATGAAACTCGATTTCGTCATCTTAATTCTTCATTTTTAACCCCCTAGATTAAATTTGTGTTAATAAAAACCTGATAAAGTCTTGTGTTTATCAAAGTCCTTGAATAAGTTAAAAATCACAAAACAAATCATAAAATTAAAATTCGTGGTATTTTTAGCCTTAAAAATACCCTCAAAAATATTTCCTAGCTTCGGAGGACTTCATCTCCATTTTTGCTCAACATGAAACTTGTAGATCTCATCGTGATCTACAACTTTCATGTTTTGAGTTTTCTCAAATTAGGCCATTTGCTCCTTCATATCCCATCTTCTTCTTCTGAATAACCTGATTGGGCCACGTGGCTCATTCTAGTTGAGCCACGTGGCCACCTCTCATCGCGCCACGCCGCTTGCTCCCACCACCGTTGGATGCAGGTCTAGGAGCCTTGATCTTCTCCGTCTATGCCCGCTACATTTCTCCAACGTCCCATCAAATCACAGACGCCATCACAACCGTCTGTGCCCTCCTTTCCCTCCTTGCGCCACGTGGCCGCGTCTCCACCACCCGATCGAATCCAGGCTTGATCAGAACCACTAGATAGATCTCATATGGACCATTAGATCACGCCCTCACCCTTCCATCTTAATCGCTCAATCCACTCAACGGTCTCCGCCCTTCGATCAGCGCCTCATTCGCATCACGCCCGCACGACAGCACTTCAGTCTCATCACGACACGTGGCGTTTTCCCTGACCCTCCGATCGCATCGCCTTGGATCATATCACAACTGTTCTTTAGCACCCAATTTCCAGCCGTTGGATCTCAAGATCCAACGGCCAGCACATCGTCGTCAACCTCCGGACTCCTTCTCTCTCCCACGTTGGCCACCTCGTGCGGCGACTTCCCCCTTCCCTTTTTTTCCGTGACTCCAGCTACCACATCCACTAACCAAACACCCCACGACGTTCTCCCATCATCCACGATCCTCGCGGACCATCACTCCAACTCCGTCATCATCTCCAGTCGCTCCATATCTCCCTCGCAACCCACGATCCTACCACCTGAACCACTGAACTTCGTCCTTCAAATACACCCTATCCTCCACCTGAACACGTCGTCCACCTTTACATGGGGAAGGGCCCATCCCTCCTCCACCTCCCTGTGATAGGGGGTGGTGATGGGATCGAGCGAAGACGACCCCACACCCCCGGTGAGACCCGCCGCCCTCCATGGCGGCGTCACGACGCTCCCAGCCCGCTCGAGCTGCCTCCATTAGCTGAGGAGGTCCAGCGACGACTCGGAGCTCGAATCGAGCCCCAACCCAGGCCTCCGACCGCCATCTCTGATCAGGTATGCCCTGATATCTCCTTTGCATTTTTCTTTGATTTTGCGTAATTAATTAGGACGTTATCCTCTCTCTCAACCTTCATCGCTCATCTTCCGAGCTTCGCACAATCACCCCCATCCTCGCCTTCACTCCAATCACCCAATCCCTCCTTCACAACCTCAGAACACCTCTGACCCCTCTCCTCCGCCATCCACAGCGGAGGAGCTCAGAGGTGTCATTTTCTTCGCCCGCAGAGCTCTCCACCTCATTCCCCTTCACTACAACCTTATTTTGGATAGTACACTAACGTTGCAGGGACTCGAGACCTCAATAGTTAGAATCATCGCCGGAGATAGTTTCGAGTTGCTCCGCCTCCTTCCTTCAGACATGGTCAATCGTATCCGGATTGCTCGACGCATCCCCACGTGCTCCAGCTACATCGCCAATCTTCAATTAAGTTCTGGGAACCTTCATCGAGCAAGCTAGAAGGCGGCGGAGCTCTGGGTCCTTCGCCGGAGATCCGACTTCGCCACCAGCCTTCAGCGGAGGTGGAGTTACATTGACCGTTGGATGAATGTGGCTCAGCGTTCATCCAACAGTCCAGATGAGGCCACGCCAATGACTCCAGGAGCAGACAGGAGCCACCCGATCTCAAGGATCGGATGGCTTACGATCATCCACGTGTCAACGCCAGACGACCTCCGAGCCTCAGTAACCAACCCATCAGGCTTGGAGCTCCGAGCCTACGCCGAGCCTTCTCGGAGCTTCGAGTCTCTCCGAGCCTTCCTCGAGCCTTAGCCGAAGCTACATCATACCCGAGCCTCACGCCAAGCCTGTCCTCACGTGCCCAAAACACGTGGTGGGTGGAAAAATTACAGGAAGGCCCAGCCATCTTCTCCATTTTGCAAATAGATCCAGAGCTTACGCTCCCACGCGCGCCTGGGATATTTTACGCTCGTACCCTTGCGAGTTTGAATAATTGCAACAATGCCCCTGGGATATAAATTAAAGCCGAGACACTCTTCTCGGAGATCTTCTCTCGGTTCTGATTGAATCGCTAAGTACATGTACTACAACGTGCACGAATTAATCATCGTATTCAGCGACTTGTCAAGGAGCCATCCCTTTATATAGGTGAATGTCATGTCTTAATGGATGGAAGCTTTTCTTGGAATTATCCATACTGAATCATTCCATGATCTTCTTGTTGTATCCTTCTTGTGACAGCCTCAATATCCTCTTTTGTCTATTTTTGAATATCTTCAGACCCAAGATATAAGAGGCTTCTCCAATATTTTTCATCTCAAAGGTATTGGACAGACAAATCTTAACACTAGTCATCATCCCTATATCATTCCCAATGATAAGGATGTCATCTACATAAAGCACAGTGAACACGATGGTGCTCCCACTAAGCTTCTTGTACACACACGTGATTCATTCGAATTCTACACAAAATAATAGCTCTTTATTGTTTCTTTGAATCGGATGTTCCAACTACAAGAAACTTGTTTGAGCCCATAGATGGACCTCTTTAGGTGGCACATTTTTCCTTCCTTATCTATGAAACCCTGGGGTTGCTCCATATAGATATCCTCTTTGAGGTATCCAGTGAGAAAAGTAGTCTTGAAATCCATCTGACAGATGTCATAGTCCATGTGTGCATCTATGTCAAGCAATGCCCTGATGGATTTGAGCATGGCCATATGAGAGAATGTCTCATCGTAATTGATGCCTTCTCTCTATGTGTAACCCATGGTGATGAATCCTTATTCATCACTCTTTATTCTTTTATTTTAGCTAAAAATCTTTGCAAAACACCATGTATATGTTTGTAAATATAATAAATTGTCTAATAGCATGCATTGTGTAAACAACAATAATTAGCATGTTTTTGTGCAAAAATAAAAAAATAAAGAAATAAAGAAAAATAGAGAAATATTTAGAATAAATATTGAGTGACCTGAACCCAAGAGAGGGCTCAACATGGGCCTGACCGCAAAATAAAATAAGTAGAGAGAGACAGGGTAGCAAAGCCTTGTACAAAATCCCCCTCTTATGTGTATATTTTATTTTCATAAAATAAAAATATATATGTGTTTCCCATATTTTGTATATATTTATATAAATAAATTAAAAATGAGAAAATAAAAGAAAAATAAAAAGATACAATTTCTCTCTCATCAGTGTACATATATCATGTATATATGAATAAAAGAACTATTTATTTTACCCTTGTAAATAATAAATAAAAATCAAATAAAAATTATTTAATATCCCAAATTTTATGGTGTAAATAAATAAAATATAAAATTGGTATAATTATACAAAAATAAAAAATTATAAAAATAAAAAAAAAATACATAGGTATTTATACTTGTATATAATGATATATAATGTATATACATAATTTATTTATTTTTCAAAAAAATAAATAAAAATCACTAAAAAATACTTTGAAAATAAATAAACATTTCTTTTTGAAAATATTTTGAAAAAAAGTCTTTTGCCATTTTTATTTTGAATTTTAAATCTTTTTGCAATGGAATTTTCTCATTGGTCCACGGGGGATGTTGACCCCCGGTCAACTCCCCCCAGGACCACATCCCTTGCGGATCATCGCGCCGATCCGATTTCTTCGATTTTTTCACGCCTCGATCCGCCTTCCATTTCCTCAAACCCCGGGCTCCGATTGCAGCTCCCACATCTATGATCCACGCCCGACCTTCTTCCTAGGGATCTGTGCACCGATTTTCACGCCCAACTCCCATCTTCCCGGACGCCTACCACTATATAGCCGGAGCTCGAGCCGCAATTTTCTTCACCTCTGGCCCCTCGTCTTCGACCCAGTGACCTCCACCTTCATCCTCGAGTGACAGCGAGCGATTGAGTGTGTTGTAGCGAGGATTTGGAGGCGTTTGCCTTAGGTTCGGCGACCATCGTCGTCGAGCTCCGCTGCCGATGTAGCCCGAGCCTCTGGAGGCGTCGCTCAATCGAGGCGAAGACCGTAGGAGATCCAGCATCTCCCCCACAGACGATTCCCTCCATCAGGTACCTCTTTTAGTTTCTAGATCATCGTGTAGAGTTAATCTTTCCCACCTTGCTCCGCCAGCTCCACCCTAGTGGTCGGAGCCCTGTCACCCCATCCTATCCGTACAGATAGACACCTTGACTCATCGTCACCCTCCTTCCACGTTCTGATCACCTTGATCTTGGCTATCCGAGCCAAGATCGGGCTCGGTCCCTTCCGTCGCCTCCGCCGGGACCTCCCTACGCCAAACCACCCTGCTTCCCTTTGTTGTTTATCAAATAACCCATGCCAGAGTCTTCCTCCGAGCACGAGCTTCTCTTTGCAGGTGAATAAGCGTGTGTTACCTTCTGAGCCGCATCTCGCATCTTTCGCCGGAGTTGCCCAGGTCCCCCTTCCTTCACCAGAGGATCAGACCGTTGGGACTTCATAGGCCACCACCAACAGACGCGGAGCGACGAGGCGTGTCAAAGCCCTCCTGTCGATCATCCATTGGACGCACGCAGCCACTCCTACTCGCTAGTGAAGTTCATCCAGGAGGTGTTCATCCAGACCCTCCCTTCACCGTCAGATCACACCTCGCTCCCAGTTGTCATCTGAGCCATTCGAGGGCTGCCACTGACAGGCCGTGAGATCCACGATCTGACGGCCACGTGCACCCCATGTTCGCCCCCTCGTCCGGACAGTTAGATCTGCCAGGAGGCGTCTTCAGAGTCGTATGCATGACAACCATTCACCGCCTGACACCTGGCCCACCACGTGCCCCGCATACGCTTTTGCTGGGTAACTTGCACCCGACCCCTTGCATTTTATTTCAGTTTTTGTTTAGTCCGTTAAATAAATTAGCACACTTGGAAGATTTACATAGTAGGACCAGTAGTTTATGATATTTTCACTTTAGTCCCTACTTTGTGGACTCACGTGCTTCGCCGCGTGAGGTTTTTGTTATTTGCATGTTCAGCTGGGTTTATTGGGTGTTATTGAATGAAAGTATAGTTTTGATATTTACAGATATGCCCCTGTGCGTGATGTATTTGAGCATGTGTTGAAATTTATGCGAATTTTGCACTGATACCCTTAGAGTTCTTGCACGTGTTTCAATTTAGCCCTGAAAGTTATTTTCTTTGCGTTTATTTCCCTATGTGATGTGGCTTTTATATTGGTTGAATAAAATAAAATCAATTAAAAATATTAAAAGCCCTCCAAAAATTCTGAAAAAATTGTTGTCTATTGGTTTTTGTGTCTTTTAGCTTCAGTCCAAATTTCATCTGATTTGGATCTATAAAACCCTTAAAAATTGAAAAACTCTAAGAACCTTATAAAAATGATTAAAAATTCTAAAAAATTCAAAAAATGCAATTTCTTTTCCTAAAGCTTAGTTTTTATTTCTAGTTTTCATAATATTTGTTTCCAAAATTTTTATAGGCTATTTATCTATTTTTGAATAGCCTTTCAAATCTGTCAGCACACTAGTTCCCTGTTTTTACTTTATTTCATTTTTATAAAATCCATTAAAAATTAGAAAATTCTGAGAAAATTACCAAAAACAATATAAAAATAAAAAACCTAAAAATATTTTTATTATATTTTTCTGAGTTGTTTGGATGTGTTGAATAATTAGTTGAAGTTGCTCTTTTTAGCCTTTATCTATATTGTCTTCATAATTAAAAATACAAAAAAAATAAAAATCCAAAATTCCACGAAAACACTTGCCTTCTTTTATTTCTTATTTTAGACTACTTCGTAGGCCTTTTCGGCCAACTCGTGCTCCTTGAGTCCGACCCTGGTCGCTATACCAGGTTAAATAAATAGCGAGACCGCTATTCGATTTGAGTGATTATTTGATTTATTTGGTGGTCTTATCTTCTTGTTGACTGGGCCTCCGAGATTCGGGTCGCAACGACCTATGTTTTTACCTTCATCCGGATCTCGAATCGATTTACTCGGTTATCAGAATGGCACCGTTGCTGAGGAGCACGACTTAGTAGTCGTTTTTGTTCGGTTTTTAGTTTCGCGGCATTTTTCCGTGGCTTTTTATTTTCTTCGTGGTTTTCGTGGCTTTTTTATTTCTTTTTGGTTTGGTTTTGTTTTGTTTTTGTTTTTGTTTTTGTTTTATTTTCTTTGTTTTGTTTTTGTTTTTATTTTGTTTTATTTTTTTCTTATAGTTGTCATTTTATTTTATTTATTTTCTCTTGCATATCTTTATAATAATTATGTTTGATAACTCTTTTGTTTGATTTCTTGCGAGAGCTCGAGCACCGAGGCGACTTTCTTCAGAAAGCCGAAGCAACCACGGAAGCTGGAGGCGGCTCCCTTCTGCACGGAGCCGCAAGAGAGCGCGAGAGGTGTTGAGCAGAAGTGTCTGGGAGTAGATTAGCTTAGCTGTAGTTTAGTCTAGTTTTATTTCCAACTATATTATTGTAATAATACAGGTATCAGGACATCCAGAGACACTTGACTTCTCGGGGTCTGTTTCGTTGAGCACCGGTGTGCTCAGGGGACCCCACCGCTGTTTTGCTTTTTGTCACTTTCTTTTTCTTTGATTTCACGTGGATTTCTGTGCTTGAGCCCCTAGATTTAGGTTTTTATTTCGTTGAGCGAGGTAGCATTAGGTCAAAGCCCTAATAGATTATCTGTTCCCATAGAACACGCTTGGAATTAGACAAATGAACCGGTGCTTCACGATAATAGTAGCTTTTGTTTAGGACGGTTCTCGCCTTTGCATCCATATAGCTTAGTTTCAATTTATGCGCGGATCATAATTGTATGTAGACTGCTGGAGCTAGGTACGCCTTCTATATCGTGCATGCATCATTGATTTTGTCGGGCATCATCTTTTCCGTTTTCCTCCCCCTATTTTCTGGACTTAGGAATAAAAAGGAAATCGGAAAATTTGTTAGACGATTGTTGATTTTTGAAAAATATCTAAAAACAAAAACAATAAAATCGGGACTGTTAAACACACTTGACCCTAAAAGACATCTCATTTAAAAATCTATCTTGGGGAGAGTAACCCCCTCCTTGTTTCTCATTTAAAAATCTGTCTTGGGGAGAGTAACCCCCTCCTTGTTTGGTTTGGATGAGAGAGAGAGTGACCTGTTGCCTAGGCTAGAGCCATATCCGATTTCTTGACAGACTACCGGCCTTTTATTCGGGACAGTCTGTTAAGAGTATTGGATTCCTATCAGCTCATGTAATCGCTCTGAAAGACTGACTTGATCACCTAAATAAAATTGACAAGATAATTGACCGAGCTCTTACGGTCATCAGCTCGCGTTGCGTAGGTGATTCGGGAGTTTGTTTTAACATCATGTGTGTTTCCAGATCCCTTCCGCCTTCCCATATATATTCTCCTCTGCCTATCCTCCAGTCATTTTTCTCCCTCCCACCCTCCCTTCACTTTTCTATTCCTCTTCTGTATCCCTGGATGATGGACCCCCCTCACTTCTTGCCGACTCTTGCAGCTTCTCCATCTTCCGACCATCAGTCCAGTCCACCTTCGAGTGAGGTCGGATCTCCGACCAACCTCCCGTTCCCTCCCCCCCATCCCTTTCATTCTTCTGGGCATGCTGCGCTAGACATCCGCGGAGATCAAATTGAGCAGATGCGAGGCCCGGACGATGCCATTGCTGAGTTGAGAGTGCACTTCGTACGTGATCTTAGAGAGAAAATGCGAGTATCAGATGCCTCCTATGCCAGCATGATGGATGAGCAGATAGGACAGGGAGCTCAGTCAGCTTCTACATTAGGTCCATTCATTCTGGATTTGGAGTTTATTCAGCGACTGCCTACATTCTCAGGAGAGGTGCACGAGGAGCCGTATCTTCACCTTTTTGAGTTCGAGAAGTTCCGCAGGACACAGACATATTAAGATATCACTGCAGAGGAGCTGATGCTGAAGACCTTCCCATTTACACTTCATGGTAGAGCCATGAGATGGCACAGACGATTGGGAAGGATATTCGCTACGTGGGGAGAGTTACGGTTCGAGTTTCTATAGAGATTTTATCCCCAGCGTAGAGCATATATGATGTGGTCTTTGATCATGCATTATTCTGTAGACCCCCATGAGCCACTGCATGAGGCATGGCTGAGGTTTCTTGACCTCTTGAGGATATTTTCTGAGCATGGACTTTCACTGGCAGACCTTCTTGAGATCTCCATGCAGGGGATGACCACGGATCAGATAGCAGTGGTGATTACCTCTTGTGGTGATTCACACCGCAGTTCCGACATTGACTTACTGGATGCCATCTCGACATTACTTTCACAGAGACCATCTTCACGAGATGTCGTAGTCGGGACAACACATGAGTATGTTACAGTACCAGTGGGGTGTGCCGCACTACATTAGGATACAGCTTCTACAAACCCAATCGAGGACTTGGATTCTGCCGCGGCACAGAGTACAGAGGAGATGACTGCCACAGTGGAGGTTCTGACCCAGAGACTACTTGAGTTCCCGTTTGTCTTCCAGCTAGAGTTCGAGTCATCCCCAGAGTTTTCAGTTGATGGTTCTTGGATATCAGATATTCTGATACTCCAGGAGACGGAGGAGCCCCACCTACTACAGCCATCGATCCAGCCATTTCATAGTCCAGCCCCGGATGTCTCAACTTCTATTCTGCAAAGATACTTCTCGGATTCAGATAGATACCAGGACTAAGCCCAACAGCCACAGCTTGATATAGGATACCACTTTGAGAAGCCAGACATAGATAGTCCTGTATTTGAGTCTGGTGTCCTCCATTTTGATGAGACATATACATTTTCTATGGACTAGATGACACCCAGCATTGTCGAAGAGCGAGGATTAGTTTCAGCCACATTGCCAGCCTCCGCGGTGTTGGCCAGTACCTTCTCTTGCTTCCAGATTTACCAGAGACAAACTTCAGATGATGATGCATCCTAGTGCACAGAGTGGGTGCTTGACAGCAGCGCAGATGCCCTTATAGATCCTGATCCTCTATTTCTCACTGATGATCTTGCATTCCTCCCCGAGGGTTATCTACGGGAGAATGCCCCACACGATGTGTACTCGATTTCACCTTCTGAGAGTGTATCTGATCTGTCAGATCACGAAACCGAGTCTTCTGATCCTTCTGATTCTGAGTCATCTCACCTCGACGACCCTCGCGAGGATGAGCTGATCCTTGAGATATTCGATGATCTGTCTGATTTGTCTCCATTATATGCATCGGATATCAGTTTTCTTAGGGAATCTCCTGATCTTGACTTTACACAACTTTTGAGACGCGGATTGACGTGGAGAACTCCATAACTGATCCATCCGTCTCCACGTTTGATTTCTTCAGCTCCACACTTCCACTCCAGTCTGATCTCGAGCCGATGATTTCTTTTGTGCTACCTGACCCCGATCACATCTTTTCATATCCTTGGCCGGTAGCAGACACTCGCCTGATTGCATACCTGGTTGTCATTCTTTACACAGTTGATTTCGTCGTTGTTCTCATACCGAGACTACGACGACAGTACGACATTCGCCTTAAAGATGCCGTCCTAAAACTTGATACGGCTTTGTCCTAGCAATTGCGCCCAACTAGGGGCGTAAAATCTAGCGCTTGTTAAGAGGCACCTCAACATTGTACCCTTTTGTATATATGTGTTTTATCTTGGGTTGATTGTTCTTTCTTCCGTTTTTGTTTTCACCCCAGGTCTCGTATAGGATTATCTTTGCTATACTGATGATATACCTCAATCTAAGTATAGGGGGTGGAAACACTAAGTTGTTCCTTTCATTCTATTTCATTACTCCTATCGTGGCTTATACTTAAGGATTTCTCACCTTAAGTACAGGGGGAGTGATGCCTTTCCATCTTGCATATACTTGTTTTCTTCGTCTCTTTCTACCTCTGTTTGTTGCCTATACTTAGGGATATTTTACCCTAAGTATAGGGGAGGTAGACCATGTACATTCTCCACTCGGATTTCCCTTTGTGTATAGCCTGCTATACTTAGGATTACTTGATCCTAAGTATAGGGGGAAAATCCCGAGATCTTCTCTTTTCATTCTTCTTTGTATATAGCCTTCCTTTTCACTTCCCTATACTAAGCATGAGTTATGTCTTCTTCATCGCTCTTGATTCACTCTGAGGACATCGTTCGAGCTAAGTATAGGGGTGTGTCGTACATATTTCATATATACTTTAGCCATAACTCGTACTTTGTGTGAGTGTGTTAATAAATAAAAATGGCTAAAAACCTTAAAATCCATAAAAATTAAAATTTTTTCCTTGTTAATAAAATTCTTTCATTGCACATACATAACTATTTGTACAAAATTATTTTTGTAAAAATGTTTGTAAAAATCTTTTGTATAAATAGTTTGTAAATATGTTCATATCAAAATTATGTATATAGTACAAAATTTTTGTAGAAAGTTTTGAAAATCAAAAGTTTGCAAAAACCTTGTGTGAATTTGTGTAAATATTTTGCAAAACTTGCATTCATGCATACATCTATGTTTTCAAAACATTTTTCAAAAATTTTGCACATGTGTAAATATTATGTAAAAATTGCATCTTTGTAAATATTGTATAGTTTTCCCTGAATGATAGTTGACATTTAAACTAGACTGGAATTAAATAAAAAAATGGAGCTTGGTTAAGATCTTAATCCACCTAATTACAAGAGGAACCTTATAGGGCTTAGGGTTGAGGCTTTTTAGGTCCATGGTGGCTTAATTCTTTGAGTCCACTAGGCTATGATCATATGTCATCGGTGATATATCGACGATATATCAGTATCGACAGGTCACCGATATATCACCGATATGGTCGATATCGGGTATCGACAGGCCAAAAATGCATAATCTCGATCCTATGTCGATGATATGGCGTCGATATATCGGCGATATATCGATATCGACATGATACCGATATCGATACCGATAACGATATGTCCTTCCATGCATGAAACCACTTCCATTGTGTAGATATTACTAACAATAATAAATAAAAATACAAAAAATGCCAACTTAATTAATTGAGAAATAAACCTAAAAACCTAATTTCACATTAGACGGACTAAAACGTGCATCTCTTCCTCTTACAGTGTCCGATTTTTGTGTACTCACTTTTAAAGTACTCCATTTTTAAATACATTCAAAAAAGGTAAATTACATAAAATTCGGAGCTCATATGTGAAAGATGGATATTGGGTCTCTTTTGCGCATTTTATCTTTTTGCGTATTTTGACTGGTTTTTTATATACATAATTAACCCATTCTATTTTATTTCTTTTTCAATTTTTTTGGTGAAAGTTTTATAAAGAAATAAAAAAACCAAATCTAAATTACGATTGAAATCAAAGAAAATGACAGTGTCCGAGTGGCCTCTCTATGTCTATACGAAAATCTCTTATCTTGTACTTCTATTTTATTTCCCTATTTTATTATGTATTAAAATCCAAAAAAATAGATTAATGTGTAATCAAGTGTCTTTTATTTTATTTTATTTTTCATAGATATTTTTACTCTTTTAAATCACAAAATTATTACAAAACCCCTAAAAAGTTGGTTTTACATACACATGGACTATCACCAAAAATAACAATTTATACAGATGACCTCTTTTGCTCCTAATTCATGAAAGTTGTGTATCTCGTCGAGACAAAAAAAAATTTCTAAAGGAAAATTTTCGATCTGAGGTCTCCTTCTATTTCTTTTCTATTTTATTTCTTTTTTTTAGAAATTTTTTGGGGTGACACGTGGCAGCCCCTGAGCATGCCATGTGGCACCCCCACTTCCTCTCTCCTATCTCCTCCCTCGAGTCATGTGCCTAGCATGTGACACTTTCTTCTCCCTTCCAGAACATTTTGGCCCCCTACAACACCCCCTCCCCTTTCCTCGCTATCACCCTCGACGTTACGCGCCACCACCCTACCCGTGTAACGCCCCTTAGATGACTCCTCCGTCCCACCAGCCGTTACCACTTCTGCTTATAAAGCCCCAGCTCTGCCCTCCTCTCGATCATCCTCCATTAGAGGGAGGCAAGCTCCAGCTCTTCTACATCCCCGACAACGGTGCCATTTGATGATTACGAAATTCACCTCTTTTATAATCTAAAGTTATCGATTATTGTGGTATAGGAGATGAAATTCGATCGATCAAAAACCACAATATTTGAATGTTGTGGAGAATTTTTACTTGGCAAGTTTACCTAGATCGAACACAGATAACAGTGAATTGTAGTTGTGTGTTTTTATATAATTAATTAATTGCTAAGTTTATTTCTGTGTCGAAAAATAAAATGCAATGAAATAAAATGTAAAATTAAATAGAGAGGATGAGCACAGGATCTGTGACTATAATTTTTTATCTTATTAAGATGATCACTTAATCCTCAAAATAGGTTCATAGATCAAGTGAGAGGTTTGTTCAAGAAATGTAATCAATTCAAATTAAAGATGCAGGCTCAGAAGATAAATAATCTAATAAGTTCATAGATCTGTAGAAATATTAGTAAGAAGATCTACGCTAATTTCCATGTAATTTATTCCTCAAGTCAATACTTAATATCTCCAAAATTTATCAGGGAAATAGTTTCTCAATCTTCCTCCTGCAAACTTAAGTTAAAATCCTCAAAATATATCTGCACGTATATGTTCAGTTAGAACGGCAGACATCCTCCAGTAATTGCTCAGATTAGCTCCAATGTGATTAAATCCTCAATGAATAGACAAAAATACTAATGGATTAATCAATTTAATTTTCCTTGAAGAAGCTCATGCAAATATTAATTCTTTAGGAAAAAAATCAATAATGATCACAAGGAATTAATCAAATTAAATTCCTTAGCCAAATTTCTGCAAAAGATATCGTTAATTGTCTCCATGAAATAATGCGCAAAGTACCAGAAATCATCCTGCAAATGTCAACAAAGATATCCAAATAATAGTCATCAATATCAAGCCTTAGATCTATCCATAAGATATATAATTTGAAAGAGCAAGGAATAAGCTTCAAAACAACATATTATGCATAAAAATCATAGTTCAGATGAAGAAGATATGCTCAAATGAAAGTCCATGGAATAAAATGTAATAAAAAAATATTTCTTCTCAATTTGGTCCTAGGAGGGACTTATATGTAATTAGCCAAATCCCGCCTGGGCCATTCTACAATTTTCCCAAGCCAGCACGTGTCTGGCACGTGACTTTAGGAGGCAAGGCTTCTTTGTGGTTTTCTAGAAAGGTAGGGCATCCATGAAAATTTCTTATAGGGGCACATGCCTTGCACGTGCCTTGGCTGGAGAAGGGCACAGACGCAATATGTTTGGCTCTGAAGGGTACATGCACAATATGGCCCCCTTTCACTTATGCCTCACTTGATGGGAGAGCTAGGGCAGCAGTCATCTCATTGGGCGGTGAGGGTGGAGCTTGCAACGTGGAGCTCCAGGGAATGACGATTGTCGCGGCTTGAGTGTGGGAGCAGTGGCGCGGGGCTCCCGGGGCAGCGGTGGTCAAGGCTGGAATGCGGAGGACGGTGAAGAAGAGAGTTCTCCACCTCCATTGACACATGAATGGAGGTGGAGTGATGGTTTGATCTGGACGTGCGGGTTGATGGTACTGGCAATGATTTCTGATCAAGGGTATGTGGCTCCGCACGGAGGCGGTCGATGGCGATGTGGGCTCGAGCGCGGAGGAACGCGGGAGCTTCAGAGGCAGGGCTTAGCAGGAGCTGACCTGCATTGTTAGTGATAAGAGACTAGGAAACGAACGTGTAAAGCTCAAGCCCAAGCTCGGTGTTAGAGGTGGAATGGGTCGAAGACGGGGATCCTATAAGAACAGAGAAGATGGAGGATCTGGAGCTCAACTCTTTGCAATAGTTGAGGTGGAATTGGGCAAAAAGTTTTGATGGAGAGTGACGTGTCCTAGATGTGCTTGTTAAAATGTATGTGTTGTGAATTGTCGTGCGTAAAAAGTAATATGTGTCGTTTCGTTGTAGGTGGCAATCAGAATCGGTCAAGAAATAACCACATAAAATATTTATCAATTTTTAATAAATGTGATTTTATGTTTATTTTACTTGGGCAAGTCCCAAGGTCAAACACAATAAGGCAAAGGAACAACTAGAATTATGTCTATCAAAATCCATACGCGGTTTTTGAGGCGGTCTTTTTTTGTAATTTTTTATGCAATTAAGGATGCAAAATGTAATTTCGGTCTATTTTAGAGACTAAAATGTAAATGTCAATCAAATGATGTTCGAAAAATATGAAATTTGGCCACGATGAAAATTATGATGTAATGAATGCACAGTAATGTTTTTGGAATTTTTAGAGGGAGGGTGAATTTCTAATGAATTTTTAAATGCAAACAAAGTTAATTTCAATATTTAATTATAATAAATATTAAACCTAATTATTTTCAAGGGATAAAATTATCTACGATCTATCACTAGGTGATTTATCTCAAAAAAATCCTAAACTTTGAAAATGCGAGATTTAATACCTATTAGAAATCAAATATTAAAATATGAAAAATGATTTTTATAAGGCAAACCATTCATGCAAATACAGTTCTTTTTAGGCACAATGTTAACCATAATTAATTCTATAATGTATGATTTTTCGGTAATTTTTAGAGCAAGATTAATCAATTATAAATTTTAGAACACATGATGGGTAAAGTATGCAATTTTCTACAAACAATTATTTATTAATTAACTAACGATCACAAAAATTTCCACAATATGTCAAGATGTAGAGAAATAAATGAGGAACAAAATGCCAATTTTTGATAAATAAAATGATGCAAAGTAGCTGTTCAAAATAAGAATACAAGGGTCTTTCTGCAATATATAGAATAATTAAAAAAATATGCAAAGGGAGGACCCATGGGTAATTACCGAGAAAGACGGGGGGTCTTCTGCAAAACTTCCTGCAGGTCATGTGACAAGCATGGGACCTGTATCAGCAGGGGCCTCTGCGTGAATAGGCGAACTAGCAGGGCCTTCTTTGCAATTATCCTGCGGATCACGTGCAGGTCGCGTGTCCGAGCATGCTCGGTGAGAGGTTTGACCCAGTTGTCCACGTGTCGATGATTGCGTGCTTCGGGCGGCCCGAGGCTCCTAGTGCGGAAGTCGGCTTGGGTCCAGGCTCGGATTGGATCTGCACCGTCGATGTAGATTGGATCTAATGGTTGGAGGCGCTGCATTATCGAACGATCAAGATCGGGGCTCTTCTCAATGGGACGGTAGGGAGGGTGGCCGACACACGGCCGGCGGTCGTTGATGGAGAGGCGGGACAGCGGAGCTCCAGTGCGGTTTGTCGATAGACGGATGAGCAGCTGTGATCAAGGCTGAGCGGGTTGTTGTCGGAGAAGGAGCCCGAGGATGACTGGAGGCGATGAAGAAGCTGGAGCTTGCGATGTTGATGAAGTCAGAGGCCGAGTGGTCGAAGCGTGATGGAATAGCGGAGCGTTGATGATAGTGGAGGTGTTGGATGATTTGAAGATGGGACTCAAGGGTGTATGAAGGAGTTGATGATCGGGAGCAGGAGAGGTTGAAAGGCAAAGCAGGGGAGGAGGAAACCTGAAAGGGGCTCGACGGCGATGTACGGTCAGAGCGAAGCAGCGACGCAAGGTGTAGCTGTGGCGAGGTTTGAAGACATCGGATCACGCCGACGGGAGGATGGATCGGTTGTCACGCCGGGAAGGGGAAGCTCCTGATGATGGATCGAAGGATGATGGTTGGTCGGGGTAGTGGAGTCGATTTATAAGATCGAGGGCCAGTTAATTTTGGATGGTCGGAGTGATTAATTGGGGATTTGAGATCGACGACGAGCGATTGATTCTAAGAGGATGGCGATTGATTTGAGATCAGAGATGATTAGATTCGATCGAGGATCGAAGATCGGAGATGTGCGGGATTTGTGATCTGTGGGATCGAGGATGGGAAAAACCGAAGGGCGGTGGTGAAATCAGGATGGACGAAAGTGGAAAGTGCGACTGGGGAAGACGATCCAGGGGCCTTCGATCGGCCGAGATCGCACGGCCCAACGGTTTCCAGATGAGGAGCTTTGCGATGCACGTGTGTTGCGCGTGTCAGGGAGGCACGTGCGACGCACGTGCAGGCCTTTTTAATTATTTTTTATAAAAACTAATTAATAAAAGCTTGAAAAATGGCTGATACGTGATGGCTCCAGGAGTTGCCACGTGTCAGCACCACAAAAATCGAAAGTTAAACAATTTGTAAAATAAAATTTAAATAACAAACGATCTTGGATCAAAAAAGTTTCTTCACAAAAATTACTCGTCTTGATGAGATCTACAACTTTCATGAAGACATCAAAATCAAAATTGATCAATTGCACAAAGTGATATTTTTGGGGTATCCCATGTACATAGAATGCCTTAATTTTTGAGTTTTATAATTTTTATGTCATTTTTAAAGAAAATAAAAATCCGGAAAAAACCTGGTAAAATCAAAGATAATTATTTACACATTAATCTTTTTTTGGATTTTTATTAATTAAGAAAAAGAAGAAATAAAATGAAAAATGAAAACGACAACTTTTATACATACAGTTAGTGAAGACTCGGACTCGGTTAGTTTCTTTGATTTCATGCTCAATTTGGATTTGAATTTTTACACATTTTAATAAATCTTTTATCAAGGAAGACCAATAAAAAATAAATAAAATAAAATAGGTCAAATGTGTACATAAAATAATAGGTCAAAATCAGCTATAATACAAAATGTACAAAAGAGGCCCAAAACCCAACATTCACATATGAGCTCAGATTCACTTGAACTTGGTCTTGTTTTGAAGGTAGATGAATTTATATTATTTCAAAAGTGATTAGGATCAAATAGGACACTGGATGAGGGAGATATGAGGGTTTTAGTCCGAGAATCCTGAAAATAGGGTTTGGGTATTTGGTCCACTTATTTGGGTTAGTGATTTTTTTGTATTTTTCATTTATTCTTGTTATGTACACAGTGGAGGTGATTTTGGGTCATTCAGAGTTAGCATGAATTAATTAAAAATTAAGGAAATTAGGCTATTTACAGGTTAATTTTGGCTGGGATATTTGGCTTCTTATTTTGTGCACATATAATGGATAAAATGCAATTCTTATTAAAACATGCATTAATGATAATTATGCTGAATAAATGAAGAAATGTTGATGATTTTGAGGGATTTGAGCTTAATTAATGAGATTTAGAGTGATGAATCAGAGATTCATCATCCCCCTATACTTAAACCATGCTCGTCCCTGAGCATCAAAAAGAAATGCCATGAGGTGAAATGAGATTGGGTTCTATACCAAGTCCATGAGCTGAAGGTGAAAATGAAACTAGACTCAACCTTTGGACTATTAGTGTGGCGGAACTTCTATGAGACTTAGAATTTTAAAATCAGCAACCTTCAAGTTCTACACATCATTGTCACAGTTTTGGCTCAGAAGTCATCTTATATCAATCCTCTTCCCAAAGCATACCCTATGAACATTGAATAATTGACTCATGTGTGTGAAAGGTTTTACCTCTTCCCATCCAAAATGCCGGAATACCATGCAAACCTCTTCTCCAGTATCTCTTCCTCGGGGATTTAGGTATTTCCTTCTACGGTCTGTCGCGCTGTGTTCACAATCGAATTGGGGAGAGAAGTTAGAAGAAGGAGAAAAGAACTGGAGGGTGGCCAGTATAGTTACCTCTCCTTGTGAAGCTGACCAGTGTAGCCGAGTCTCCACCAAGATATGCAGGTTTTCTTGAAGCTTGGACCTTTTTAGTCATATATTTATTTGGTAGTAAATTCCTTGTATTTGAAATTTTTGGTGGTTCTGCTTGGATCTTGTTGTGCCCCTACAGATATAGAATCTTTTGTTTCCGTACATTTTTTGGGGTCTTAGAAAAAATTGCGCCCAACCATCCATCCCTTTTCCGAAGCTTTATTTCAACCCATACTCTGGTCTTTAGATTTCCACGCTCCCAGAAAAGAAACTTACGCAGTCTTCCAACATCCTGTCTCAGTTGAGCTAAGTGCATAGTACGAGAGTACAAATTAATTCCCGATTCCAAAGTTGTATCCAGAATGAAGAGACCATGTTAGACACTAAGAGTCAAATGATGTACATTGTCATGTGGAACTCAAAGAATTAAGACAAAGACCTGAAGCTTCTAAAATCCTATTTCTCTATGAAGTTCCTTTGAAAATTAGGTAGATTAAGGTCAAGTCCAGACCACTCTCGGTTTCTGCTCATAACTTGGTTCAGAACCCAAAGACTTTTCACATATGCAAATGAATGAAATGCTGGATAAAGTGCAGGTGTGTGAAATACGGACACATTTTTTTATGCAAGGGATTTTTTTCTTTTTTCTTCTCTTTTTTATGCAAAAATGAATAAGAAGCCTTTTTTCAAAAATTTTGGGTTGGACACAATCAGTGTTAGTAGAAAACTTTTTTTCAAATCAGTTACCCACCCCATAAATACATATAGACTTATGCGAAAGTACGAGATATGGGTAAAATTTATACACAGTATATATATAAAGAACCCCTATACTTAGCGAGTGTTGTTTCCTCAGCGCAACAAGAAGCGTAAAGAAAACATAGCTCGGGCTAAGCGTAAGAGAGTAAAAAAAGGAAAGAAAAAGAACAAGATATATAGGTCCGCCCCCCTATACTAGACTGTGAACAGTCTAAGTATAGAAGAAGAGCAATAGAATGAGGCGGTCGGGGTATGTGAATGCAGAGAGTATAAACAGATGGACATCGGTTTCCCCTATACTTAGGCTATGGTCAGCCTAAGTATAGAAGAAAGGTGGAAATGGAGTGATCATGAGATGGGATTGATGATATATATACAGATGGCATCGGTCTCCCCCTATACTTAGTCCTTGGCCTAAGTAGAGGAAGAATCTGAACAAGGAGATCGACGAGGTCGGGTGGAGGAATGGCCTGATGAATCTTCAATGTGCTCGTTCTGCATAAAGTAGATGATCTCAATTTGAATTGTCTGCTCTTTGGATGCTTCTATATATGGCTTCAGCAATTGTTCATTCACTGAGAAAGGTTGTGCATCATCTTTTAGTTCGGCAATGTCCACACTTCCATTGGTATGCACATTGATGACAATGTAGGTACCCGTCTATTTTGATTTTAGTTTCTCGTGAAAAATTTTCAACCGAGCATTAAAAAACTACACTTTCTGCCCAGGGACAAAGGTTTTATCTCGAATGTTTCTATCATGCCATCTCTTGACCTTGTCCTTATAGATTACACTGTTGTCGTATGCCTAGTTTTGGATTTCAATTAGCTCATTCATATTTAAGTCTCGACATAATTTCCCAAGGTGACAACTCCAATTCAGCTTTTTAATCGCCCATTCTGATTTGTATATTAAGTCTGCGGGTAGATGACATGGCTTGCCATAGATCATCCTAAAAGGTGAAGTACCGAGTGAAATCTTATATGCTATCCTATAGGCCCACATAACCAGGTCCAACAGTTTTGACCAGTTCTTCCTATCTGGATGAACCAACTTCTGAACAATACCCTTCACCTCTCTATTAGAAACCTCTGCCATACCAATAGATTGTGGATGATATGGATTGGCTATTCTATGCTCAAATTTATACTCCTTAGCCAAAGATCTCATTTCCTTATTCACAAAATGGCTACCTCCATCTAAAATAAAGACTTTTGGTATCTCGAATCTTGCAATGATATTATCCTTGATAAACTTACAGACGATTTTGCTATCTGCGGTTCGGGTTGGAATAGACACTACCCATCTTGATAAATAATCAAAAGCTAACAAGATGTACTCACATCCATTGCTATTGGGAAAAGGACCCATAAAATCAATCCCCCATGCATCGAAAACATCACAGAAAATCATTTATTGCATGGGCATTTCATCTCTATATCCAACAATCCCTCCATTCTTCGACAAATCGAGCATGACCGTACAAAATCATTAGCATCTCGAAATATGGTCTGCCAGTAAATCCACATCGGAGTACCTTGTGCGTTGTTCTCTTTCTTGAATGGTGTCCTCCAACCTTGAGAGAATGGCAATGTGCAAGGACACTCTGGTATTCCTTCTGAGGAATACATCTTCTCCAGACGCAATCCGGTCATAGAAAAGGAAAGGATTGTCCCAATGGTATTTTCTCGAATCCAACTTCAATCGATCAATCATTCTCTTGGTCCAACCAAAGGAAACCTTCTTGGAGTCCAGATAGTTCACGATGATGGAATACCATGGGGTTGAATCAATAACGCAAATTGATTCGTCTGGAAAAGTCTCCTTAATTGGTCTAGTGTCAGGATAATCATTTTGCTCATTTCGGGAAAGGTGATCAGCAACAACATTCCTTATTCCAGGTTTATCATTGATCTCCAAATTAAATTCTTGGATTAATAAGATCCATCTCAAAAGTCGTGCTTTGGCGTCCTTCTTATCCATATGATATATTATTTCCATATGATTAGTGAAAATTATCACCTTGGAGCCCAATATGTATGATCTAAATTTTTCAAGGGCCCAAATAACCGCGAGAATTTCCTTTTCAGTTACTGTATAATTTCTCTGTGCAGGATCCAATACTTTGCTCAAGTAGTGATTCGTATAAGGAATTCCCTCTCTTCTTTGTCCAAGTACCGCTCCGACAGCAAACTCTGATGCATCAATCATGATCTCAAAGGGAAGAGACCAGTTGGGAGCTGTATTGTCGGCGATTCACATATTTTCTTTTTTAGGAGCTCGAAGTCCTCTAAACATTTGTGATTCACAATAAACTCGGTGTCTTTTCCTAAGAGCTCAGTCAGTGGGCGGGCGATCTTTGAAAAATCAGGGATAAACCTTCGATAAAATCTAACATGCCCTAAGAAAGACCTCACTGACTTGACGTTGGTTGGTGGCTCAAGTTTCTTGATAACATTCACCTTGGCAGGGTCGACCTCCATTCCCTTTTGGAGATGATGTGCCCCAACATGATACACTCTATCACCATAAAGTGACTTTTCTTCCAGGAGAGTACCAAATTAACCTCCCTGCATCTCTGGAGGACTCGGTCAAAGTGCGCTAAACATGTATCAAATGAATCACCATGAACCGTAAAATCATCCATGAAGGCTTACAGGAAATCACCAACCATTTCGACAAATACGACAATCATGCATCGCTGAAATGTGCCTGGGGCATTACAAAGCCCGAATGGTATGTGCTTGAATGTGTAGCGACCGAAGGGACATGTAAATGTGGTCTTTTCTCGATCCTCGGGAGCGATAGCTACTTGATTGTAGCCAGAGTACCCATCAAGAAAACAGAAGAATGCCTTCCCTGCAAGTCACTCCAAGATTTGATCAATAAATGGCAGTGGAAATTAATCTTTCTTGGTCGCAGCATTCAGGTGCCTGTAATTGGCACAAACGCGCCACGACGTGGGTACTCGGGTCGCGATCTCTACCCCCTCCTTGTTGGTGACCATCTGGATTCCCGACTTCTTCGGGACGACATGAAGGGGGGCCACCCACTTGGAGTCAGAAATGGGGTATATAAACCCTACTTTGTGCCATTTCTCTATCTCTTTACTTCCCGTAGATTGGGGTTTAATCTTCTCTGAAAATCACGTGAAGGCCTTGCGTTATCCTCAACATAATTTGGTGCGAGTAGAGAGCGGGATTGATTCCTACGAGATCCGACACAATCCAACCGATGGCTTTTCGACTCCGCTCAAGGACTTCGAGTTATCTAGATTCCTGGTCTTGGTTAATGATGAGTTAATGATCACATGGAGCTTCTCTTTGGGTTCATTAAGAAATGTGTACTTCAGAGTGGGAAGAAGTGGTTTCAGCTCTGGCAAATCTAAATCATCAATTAAGTCTGGCTGAATGACTTTTGCATCTGGCTCAGAGTTGGTTGGCGGTTAATCACTCGGTGATGTGTTAGCTACCAATTCCGAAGAAAGTTGAGTCGGATCGCTAAAGTAGTACAGTAATTGGCCAAAGCCATGTCCGACTCGTCATCGATATTTCTTGATTGTCCTGAAGAAGATGGGACTAACAAATCCGAAAGGATTTCTGTGTTATAGGCATCTGGGTGTCTAGATAGGTTTGGCAACATCTCGCAAAGTGCACTGTGCACTATTTCTTCTTCCGATGAGGTGCTTTCAATCTGAATGTCTGCAGTTGATCCCACGGCCCAATAGTGCTGATGAGATTGCATTCTGATGTTTCGGCATATTCAGTGGTGGGTTCGGAGTCTAGTCTTTGCCACTTAGTTGTTTTCATCTCCAAGTCCACTTCTGCGCCTGGAGAGCGGAATTTCATCATTCTGGTACCGTAATCAAATACGGCTTTAGCGGTTCTTAAGAATGGTCTTCCAAGAATGATTTGGGATTCCATCCAATGGTTCGGGGTCTCCATATCAAGGACAGTGGCGTCAACTTTGTATTACGTACCCTCGATCACAATGATTACATTTTTCACTTCTCCCTTAGTTCTTTTAGTTGATTTATCAGCAAATTAGAGCATAGAAAATGATTTTTTTAGAGGACCTAACTCCAATCTGTAATATAAGGCTAAGGTAGAAGATTGATGGAAGAACCAGTGTCAAGAAATGTGCGTGCGAACGCAATGCCGGCAATGCAACTCTCCACATAATGAGCACCCAGATCCCTTTTCTTTCTTGGTAAATGTTGATTTTAGAAACATTTGGTAGTGGCAACTGTCAAGATATGAGTCTCCACAAATAGACTTGGTTTCTTTGTTCGAGTTCTGGTGGGAGTGCATTTCACCTTCAAGTACTTCTGAAATGCTGGATTGCTGGCCACATATTAATCAAAGGGTACTTTGACTGTGATATTTTGCTGGCAGAACCGTTCCATTTTGGGGTCATCTTGAATGTTTTTCTTTTGTTTTCCTTTCTAAAGAGCATGGGCGAAAGGAATGGAAGCATTTGAGACAAGAGATAGAGAGACATAATCATAAATAAGAACATCTTTATTAGAAATGGAGTTCTTATTACAATCATTAGTTTTCTGATAATAATCAAAATCGGGTTGCTGAAAAAGGTGACAAAGGTATTTTTGCAGCAACTAGAGGTTCAAGGTCCTCTGTAGACTCCATAGATGCTTTTCCTTTTTCTCATGGTGGGATCTTCAGGTGTCCTTCTTCTTCGTTCTCAGAAGCATCCTCCGGTTGATCTTCCGAGCGATTCCCGTTCTCGGTCGGGTACGACCACGGTCCTTCCGCTCCTAAGTGACATGGCATTGATATTGTCAAACGAAAGGATCTCATGTTCAGATATGGAAATATCTGAATATTATACATGGCCATTGTGTTGGGAAGATTGAGATTTGTTCAAGCTATTGGGGTTAGCTTGAACTTTGGCAGGAATGGTTGTAGCCGGGGCTGTCTGTTCATCCTTCCAACGGGACAGGCGATTAACATCAACCCGTAGATCTTGTAGCTCATTTTGAAAGTTGCAAATTTCCTCGAGCAACTGTCTCTGGATATCTACCAGTTCTTCTGGAGGGTTGGATGGTTGAGTTGATTGTTTTGAAGCTTGATATTGCTGGCGGTATTGCTGAGGTTGGTTCTGGCGGTTGTATGGTTGTTGTTGTTGCTTCAGATGCTGGAATGATGCAGTGTTCTTAGTGTGTTGCGGAGCTGAAGGAAATGTAGCATTATAGAAAGTGGGCGGATGTTGGCAAGGCAGACGGTCCCCTATATTACCCTGTTGGGTAGTGTCCTAAGTGTATCAAATTCCGTTCACTTCGAATGTCAGAGGCGGGGCTTCTTCAACACTCTCGGCTGGTAGAGGTGACTGCTGGGAAGGTTGGGCATAGGATTAATCATGAACCCATGGTAGCTCCTGGACATGATGTACATGATAGATCAGGACTGTAGGTGTAGTAGGTATCCTCATCTTGGATACTTTCTCAGTGAGCTCCTCCATTTGCTTCGGAAATTGGTGGATATTGTTGTCGATGTCATTCATCCTCTTATGAATTTGATACACAACTGTCAATTTATCGGTGTAGGTGTAGTAGGCATCCCCATCTTGGATACTTTCTCAGTGAGCTCCTCCATTTGCTTCGGAAATTGGTGGATATTGTTGTCGATGTCGTTCATCCTCTTATGAATTTGATACACAACTGTCAAATCCCCTGCTATCTCTACGACAGTTTGCTTTCCTCCTTTGGCTTGAAATGTATTCAGGGAATCAGTGTATGCTCTAGTGGCGATCTGTGAGCAGCTTGTCTCCGCCATCTGCTCCAGTACTTTCCAGACGGTCTCAGCTCCTCGTGATGTGTAATTGCCTCCGCATGCAGCGCTGACTAACCCTTGAGTCTCGTAGTTGAGGCTAGAGTAGAGTGACTGAACTAAGATGTTGTTATCCAGGTCATGGCAGTGACACTTCTGTAGCAGATCTTTAAATCTATCCCAAGCATCACAGAGTGGTTCATTAGGCAGCTGAGAGAAACTGGTGATGTGGGTCCTCATTTTGTTGGTCCGACTCAAAGGGTAGAATTTCTTCAAGAATAGGTTCTTGATGAAGGATATGGTTAGATCCTCAAGCGCATCACGGAAGCATGAGCGTCGTATCGAATACGACGAGGAGAGACTAGTCGCACTAGTTGCTCGATGCAGCAGAATTTAAAAAATTTTCTTACGATGAAACCACATGATCCAAGAACACTTCTCGGATCGTTTCGTCTAAACCCCAAACAAGTAATAGGATTACCTCTTGAAGCGTGGTTGCGATCGAGTCTCTAAACGAAGAGACCTCCTGTCTCAAGTCCGATCCGACGGAGGAGACGCTTGCGAGCGCGGGGATGAACCGCGTGCTTCTCGCAATCCATGTTGATGATCCAAGCGGCGGATCTCCTGATCTCGACACACGAGATCTAACGTCTTCTTCACGAGCGAGGCGCACCGAAGGAGACGGAGATCCACGAGCAGACGATCGGGCAGCATAACGATGATGCTACGGCGATGGAGAACCTCTCCATGGCATCCATGGTGGACGACCATGAGAGGGAGAGAGAGAGAGGGCTGACCTCTAGAGAGAGAGAGAGAGAAGTGTTGTGTAAAATAGAGAGCATGGTATGCCTCTCTATTTATAGGGTTTTGGGATCCATGGATCTCAATCCATGTGACATATAAAATCAATGGATGAGATTGATTTATGACAATCCAATGGTCAAGATTGTTGTTGGTAAAAGCCAACAACTTGTGATTTAAATTTGATGAAATATATCAAATATATATTAACACCAAATTAAATCAATCAAATAAGGAGAGAGAGAATAAAGGAGATCAACCTTCCCCTTTGGAGGGAGGGCAATCTCATGGATTCCCATAAGATTGCACATCTCCTTGATTTTCTCTCTACTTATTTTCCAACAACTATTTGTTGGGATTTTATTCACCAAAATAATTCTCAATTAATTTTGGGAATATTGCAATCTTGACATTGGAATATTGTGAATCATATTCACAACCCAAAACAAAATGTAATTTACATTTTCAATTAATTAGACAATGTGTATCCAATACACATTAATAATTAATCTACTAATATAAATTATATTTAACTCTCTCTAATACATTATAAATCACATTTATAATATATTATGAATAATTTGATATTAATATCCACATTATTCTTATCCATAATAATTAAATTACATTTAATTATATTGGATAACTTATTCTCTTGTGCTCAAATAATATGAATCACATTCACATTATTTACATCATTGATAATCAAATCACATTTAATTATCTAAGATAACTCTCCTTATAATATGAATCAAATTCATATTATTCATGATAACTAAATCACATTTAATTATCCATTTTCTCAATGCTCGGATACATATATCAACAATAGAATTATCCATGAACTCTTTCAAGGATAATGCGCTTTCTCCGTGAATACTTGGAGATAAGGACAGGGCGATTGTACTGTTCCACGTATAGTGACATGGATATTGAGATCACATCTCAAATCCAGATCTCGGGCCTCCCATAGATGCTTGATTAAATCAAGACCGTAAATCTAATCTTCTCATTGAATCTGAATCACATTCAGATCAATGTCCAACATTTGGACTAAGATGAGCTTACTTCTCTACTGAGAGGAGTCACTAAAATCCAGACCCGTTTCATCACTCCCTAGGAATGGAAGCGTCATGGTTATACAATCATTTATGATCACATCACCCTCAGGTATTCCTAATACCTGTACATCCTGCATACTGGAAGACTCAGAATAAACCCGAAGTATTAGATCAACTTTACACTGTCTACTTCAGGGCTTTATCAGTAAGTTTCTCATTCGATCATTGGAAGTCGGTATCGATCATATACTTTCCAAAAGTATATATCATACCTAGGTCTTGATCATATACTTTCCAAAAGTATATATCAAACCTACAAATTCAGTCAAGCTTCTAAAGCGAGACGACCATGCGCATGGAATTTGATTCTTCCAAATATCTCATGAATGAGCTCATGTCTTCCGGTTCAGTAACTGAACTTGTATGATTCCTTTGAGAGATCGTATTACTCATATGCCCTTATATGCACACCAGCGCGCCGGTGTATAGACCTTGATTAGGTCATCAACCTATGGGTCTGCCAAATGTACATACTCAAACATATAGTAACACATCTGTCTCTGGTCAGAGGATGCGTGCATGTATCGTGACAGCATACGATATAGGACTTTGGTTATCTCGATCTCGTTAAGTCAACTCTTTGACCTAACTAATCTGACACCTCCGAATCTCTATTCCTATGCAGAGGACCTGCATCAAGAGGTCAGTCAGATATCAGCCTAACTGGGATAGGATTGCCATCTCCTACTCTGGCTGGAGATCATCTCTTAATAACCATTTGACGGTGCTTGACGAGTCCCCAATCTAACTTATTAGATATTCATCTAAGCACCAGCCTCTATGATTCAATAATTGAATCAACAGCTGTATGATCATTAAGATGGCCATGGTACATGACCCTAATTGTACTAAGGGACCTATTATGCAAATTATATACTCTTTATTTCAGATCAAGGAGTGAATTGCAATAACATTTATTGCATAATGGCTCGCCGTGGGCTCGCATGTCCAACAATCTCCCACTAGCCCAAAGAGCCATTAATGGGCTAATCATTTAAACATACTCATGTGATAATCATAGGCTATTTAGAAAATAGCAAGGTAAGCTGATCAATCACTCTGTTCTCAAGAGACTACGCCAAGTCCTTTTACGGCACTTGCATATCCCCTAGTAACAGTGCTCGCATCCAATGTGAATGTTGCATCTTATGCAACCAATACTTAATTTTGTTAGAGTGTCCTTGACATTATACCTCGATTATTACAACCAGTATTTCCAAAATCCTTATCAGAATACCTTTATCCCTAGAGATCACTATCTCTAAAGGTATCCAAAGTTAAGACCTTTTAGATCACTATCTATAAAGTCTTAAGTATTTGAAGATAAGACTTTGAGATCACTATCTCAAAGATCTTATCATCTATGAAGATTTTGTTATTACTGCAATCAAGTGTTTTATCTCCATAGTAGGATTAGTAACATTTTACTACTCCCACTGCATGGCAGATATCCGGTATTCGTACACATCCAGCATACACTCAGCTTCTCATAACTGATGCACAAGTGCAAGCAGTTCTAGCATTCACTTCCTCAACCTTTTGAGGTGCTATCCCTTTAGATAGGTCAGTATCACATCTTAAGGGATGGAAGCCTTTCTTGGAATATCTAAGAATAGAATATGTCCAAGGTGTACTACAAATGTGAAAGTCCCAGTATCCTCTTCTCTTTGCTTCTGAACAATTTCAGAACTAAGATCTAAGAGGTATTCTTGAGATCATATCTCGAGGTATGGGATTACCAGATTATAAAACACTTATTGTTATCATCCTTAGATCATTCCAAATGATTAGGATATTATCTACTTTTAGCACGATGAACACAATGGGACTCCTACTAAGCTTCACATGGTTCATCAAGATTCTTACTGAAATTATAACATTTACAATTTCATCAGATCTTATGATCCAACTACAAGAAGCTTATTTGAGTCCAAAGATGGAGCTCTTTAGCTTGCACACCTTGCTTTCCTTAACCACGAATCCCTGGGGCTAGTTCATATGAATATCCTCAGAGAGGTATTCATAGAGGAATGCAATCTTGACTCACATCATGAAGATGTCATAGTCAAGTTGTGTAGCTATAGTTAGCAATATTCTGATGAGTTAAAGGTAGGTCACTGCAGAGCAAGTCTCATCGCTAGCGATGTCTTCTCTTCGGTGTGTAGCTCATGGCTACGAACCATTCTTTGAAGGTCTCTACCTTCTCATTAGGTTCCCTCTTTCTTTTGAAGATTCAATTACATCTTAATGGGTCTTACCCATATAGGTGGATCCTGGAGGGTCCATATACAACACTTGTATATGAAGTCTACATTAGACTTTTATTGCTAACATCCATCTATCCATGTCATGATCCTCAGGAGCTTCATCACATGAAGTCCAATCATTTTCACATGGAATACATCCTCAAACTTATTTGAAGAAGTATTAGTGTTTCATCTTCAATTATTCTTTTAGTTTCCGATTTTAGGAGCCTCATTATCTTCTCAAGATTAAATGAGTTCATTTACTTCATTCTATCTTGATTCTTAAGAGAGTCATCCTCTAAGAATCACATTCTCAGAGATGAGATCCTTTAAGAATCTCAAGGTCATAAAGTAGGTATACAATACCATCCTTTATTTTCCTAATGAAGTAGCACTCTCTAGTGCCAGATTCCAGCTTACATGCATGGAACCTTATTAAGTATATAATGTAGTCTCTACTACATATATACCTCTTGAAACTAAGAGATAATTATGCTAGGATTAATCATTGATTAAATCATGTCATACATGATCAATTGTATCTCCCTACAACTTCATTGAGTTCAGGTTCATTAGGAGGATTGAGATAGGAATGATATTCATAAGGTATTTCTTGAATTCATCTAATAGGTACATGCTACCTTGGTTAGATCAAATTCATTTCATCTTCCTTCAAACTTTGGTTCTAAACCAAAATTGTGAAATCTTTGAACATTTCAAAGTTTTCTAAGTGAAGAGAAGAAATCTCATATCACAAATAATCACTAATAGATATCACATATCCATAATGTTTATTCTGATATAGATGATTTACATACATCAATATGTATGAGATTTTGAATACCTTAACATCTTACACCTATCACAAAGAAGGGTGTATTGGACATTTTTACTTTTGAATACAATATTCACAAGTATGTGAGATTTGAATCTTTAGACAATCTAAAGTTTCATGTCTTACTAGTCCATTGATCTCATCAATAGACATATGTCCAAAACATGATGCCAGATCATTGTCAAATGATCTTTATCCTCCTATTGATCTTTAAAGGTTTAATTTTCAGTATCAGAAATCTTAATGAACCATTAATTTTCTAATTTAATAGAGTCCACTAGATTTTAGATTACTATCTGAAATATCTCCATCATAACTCTTTATGATAGATTTATTACAGAATTCATGTTTATATCCAACAATTAGAATAAACAATGAGTGTATTCTAATATCTAGGTCATAGAGACATTCTCTAAGACTAAGGGCTCCCACTGAAAATATGAAGTCTATTGATCTCATGGAAATTGTTGCAACACTTGCATCACTTTCAACATGGATGACCAATAAACCTTAAGATCAAATTTCTATTATTCTAATACATATGCAACCAATTGCAAGTGTCATCAGAAGATTGAGATACAATTATTAGACTTTATCTTATCAAATAAGTAAGCTAATATCAATGATTATATGTAGATTAATCTGATGTACTATCTGATTCCTTCTCTAAGGATTCTAGATAGATTTGATAGTCATACTATCAACACGTCAACATATTGCAGTATTGGCATTCATCCAACTCTTTGGATGTTATATGGAAGTCACAGAAGTACA
This sequence comes from Ottelia alismoides, assembly GCA_037367405.1. Classification (NCBI taxonomy): domain Eukaryota; kingdom Viridiplantae; phylum Streptophyta; class Magnoliopsida; order Alismatales; family Hydrocharitaceae; genus Ottelia; species Ottelia alismoides. The sequence goes on from JAZKJV010005944.1 coordinate 432,744, forward strand.
GTCAACTCTTTGATTATACTTCTTGCTTAGGTCCAACCCATGCTTCCACTGCGCTCCCTTTATCTATAAGCAACCATTGCTTAAGACTAAGGATCTCTTATATTAAATTCAAAAGAATTTAATGTAAGAGCATTTTGACATTTATACATGCTTCACCCAATTCATATAATATGAATATTATGAAGCTTCATGAATGATTAGAGTATAGACAGTAGAATGATGACACTCATCATATACATCCATTTAAACTCTTAAAACATAGGTTCAGGTAGGTACTCAAACAATTTGAATACATCATCTCTCATAGAGCTACCATTCTACATGATGCAGAGAACCACATCATTCATGATTAAATGTCAAGAGCACATATGTATGCCAGAAAATCTTTATTGATTTTATAAGGATTATTTGATAATTACGATCATCATCGACATGTCACTTCCAAAGTACATTCAATGAGATCAAGATTTATAGAGACATACAAACCCTAGGGTTTTAGTCCTATTGTCTTATTATCACTTCTCATTATTATGAGGAAACTTGCACATTGCAATCACATACATTATGTGTCTAATTGCAAGTACAATATCTGGATCAAAGGGTCCAATCCATGATATTCTACTGGTTATTATTGAGTATAACATTGAGTGGGTTTAATGAAGGATTATCTGAAATAAGAAATTTGCATAAACTTATATAAATATATAATTTACTTTGATTTAGTAATTTTATATCAAAGTTGTCTTGCCATGTCAACAATGAAAGTTCATTCCCTTAATCACTTTCAATGTAAGAGATATACTTACCATTATATCTCAAGCAAGATCTGGGATCTCCTTCCTTATCTTTGTTGCATCCCAATAATATGAGAACCTACAACTCTGATAAAAAGAAGCGGGAACACATTCCGCCTTGCAAGTCCAACTTGCATCTCCCAATTCGGTCTTTAACACCCGCGCCCACCACCCCTAAGGTGATGTTGACCCGTCATTAATTGAACCAACCGTCAACAGGAATACAACTCGCTATGCGCAATCCAATATCGCCCCAATAATATGAGGACCCGATATTGGGGTCACTACGCATACGTCCTTACTCTTTCGAGAAGCGACGAGCCCGATCCAAATGGATCATATGTAGGAGCTGTCACTTCGGACAGGCGTCTCCCACATATAATATCTGGCGACGAAACCCTTCGCCTTGACGGGAGACCATGGATGTCACTTATGTGATCCTCCATATCTTATTCAAATTTAATTAATTACTATGAATCATATTCATATAATCAATTCTTCCAAGGGAATTATCAACTCTAATCATATTAGAGTATAATTGGACATAATCAATTCAATCATATTAAATTAATTATCAATCCAATTCAATCAATCAAACTTGATTGTCTTACTTGAATATATATGGTATTATTCTCAAAGTACGTATTAATTCATATTTTAATAATTAAAAAAATACATCTTAATCACTCGGACATTATCCCGGCCCTACCCGCTATCATGGCCAGTACCGGCGGGAGTGGGACGGACCGCATACGTTGCAACCCGCTACCCCAGCGATCCCCGACTAGACACCATATCCACCTCGGGAAAGGATAATGCCAAATTGATTAATTTGTACTTGAGATGATCATCGGTTTTTCAACCGAAATTATACCATATAGTAATCAAAACAATTTTGATTATAAGGAAATTTGCTAGACAAATTCCCAATCCTATTCAAGCGAGAGTTTGATGATTGTGATTTCAATTATGATTTAGATCAAATTTAATCAACTAATTGATTGGGGCCAAGTCAATTAAGGAAATAATCATTCTCTAGTATTTCACAAATATTTTCCATAATTATTTCTCGAAATTAACAATTAATTTCATTAATTGACAACCACATGGTTCTTGATTAGGAAAGTAATTTCAGCAGTGACCCCTACTTACTAAAATTAGCATATCTCAATCAATTTAAATCCAAATTAAGCAAAGTCAATTTCTAAAGTTTGCTAATTTGATTTAGAACAGAAACCAAGTGATATTTCACGCATTTCGAGGCGTCTTAATCAGTAGTTAACTCTTTAATTACGTTAAGATTCGCAGTTCCCGTAACAGTGCATACATGTTCATTAAAATGACCATATCTAGAGCATACGAAATCCAATTTACGCAAACTCAGATCCTATGGTTTCCTTAATTAATAGGGAACAAAATCCAAGTGCTATTTTCGTGTTTAAATAATTTAAACAGGGCCGAAAAATTACACTAAACAGATCTGCGAAAATGAAATGCGATAAAACTTTCGCAACCTTAACGAACCCAAATCGTCCTCGGTTAGCGAATCATATTCGAAACCGTCGACCTAAGGCTCTGATACCACTTGAAGGATATGGTTAGATCCTCAAGCGCATCGCGGAAGCGTGAGCGTCGTATCGAATACGACGAGGAGCGACTAGTCGCACTAGTTGCTCGATGCAGCGGAATTTAAAAAATTTTCTTACGACGAAACCACATGATCCAAGAACACTTCTCGGATCGTTTCGTCTAAACCACAAACAAGTAATAGGATTACCTCTTGAAGCGTGGTTGCGATCAAGTCTCTAAACGAAGAGACCTCCTGTCTCAAGTCCGATCCGACGGAGGAGACGCTTGCGAGCGCGGGGATGAACCGCGTGCTTCTCGCAATCCATGTTGATGATCCAAGCGGCGGATCTCCTGATCTCGACATACGAGATCTAACGTCTTCTTCACGAGCGAGGCGCACCGAAGGAGACGGAGATCCACGAGCAGACGATCGGGCAGCATAACAACGATGCTACGGCGATGGAGAACCTCTCCATGGCATCCATGGTGGACGACCATGAGAGGGAGAGAGAGTGGGCTGACCTCTAGAGAGAAAGAGAGAGAGAGAGAGAGAAGTGTTGTGTAAAATAGAGAGCATGGTATGCCTCTCTATTTATAGGGTTTTGGGATCCATGGATCTCAATCCATGTGACATATAAAATCAGTGGATGAGATTGATTTATGTCAATCCAATGGTCAAGATTGTTGTTGGTAAAAGCCAACAACTTGTGATTTAAATTTGATGAAATATATCAAATATATATTAACACCAAATTAAATCAATCAAATAAGGAGAGAGAGAATAAAGGAGATCAACCTTCCCCTTTGGAGGGAGGGTAATCTCATGGATTCCCATAAGATTGCACATCTCCTTGATTTTCTCTCTACTTATTTTCCAACAACTATTTGTTGGGATTTTATTCACCAAAATAGTTCTCAATTAATTTTGGGAATATTGCAATCTTGACATTGGAATATTGTGAATCATATTAACAACCCAAAACAAAATGTAATTTACATTTTCAATTAATTAGACAATGTGTATCCAATACACATTAATAATTAATCTACTAATATAAATTATATTTAACTCTCTCTAATACATTATAAATCACATTTATAATATATTATGAATAATTTGATATTACTATCCACATTATTCTTATCCATAATAATTAAATCACATTTAATTATATTGGATAACTTATTCTCTTGTGCTCAAATAATATGAATCACATTCACATTATTTACATCATTGATAATCAAATCACATTTAATTATCTAAGATAACTCTCCTTATAATATGAATCAAATTCATATTATTCATGATAACTAAATCACATTTAATTATCCATTTTCTCAATGCTCGGATACATATATCAACAATAGAATTATCCATGAACTCTTTCAAGGATAATGCGCTTTCTCCGTGAATACTTGGAGATAAGGACAGGGCGATTGTACTGTTCCACGTATAGTGACATGGATATTGAGATCACATCTCAAATCCAGATCTCGGGCCTCCCATAGATGCTTGATTAAATCAAGACCGTAAATCTAATCTTCTCATTGAATCTGAATCACATTCAGATCAATGTCCAACATTTGGACTAAGATGAGCTTACTTCTCTACTGAGAGGAGTCACTAAAATCCAGACCCGTTTCATCACTCCCTAGGAATGGAAGCGTCATGGTTATACAATCGTTTATGATCACATCACCCTCAGGTATTCCTAATACCTGTACATCCTGCATACTGGAAGACTCAGAATAAACCCGAAGTATTAGATCAACTTTACATTGTCTACTTCAGGGCTTTATCAGTAAGTTTCTCATTCGATCATTGGAAGTCGGTATCGATCATATACTTTCCAAAAGTATATATTATACCTAGGTCTTGATCATATACTTTCCAAAAGTATATATCAAACCTACAAATTCAGTCAAGCTTCTAAAGCGAGACGACCATGCACATGGAATTTGATTCTTCCAAATATCTCATGAATGAGCTCATGTCTTCCGGTTCAGTAACTGAACCTGTATGATTCCTTTGAGAGATCGTATTACTCATATGCCCTTATATGCACACCAGCGCGCCGGTGTATAGACCTTGATTAGGTCATCAACCTATTGGTCTGCCAAATGTACATACTCAAACATATAGTAACACATCTGTCTCTGGTCAGAGGATGCGTGCCTGTATCGTGACAGCATACGATATAGGACTTTGGTTATCTCGATCTCGTTAAGTCAACTCTTTGACCTAACTAATCTGACACCTCCGAATCTCTATTCCTATGCAGAGGACCTGCATCGAGAGGTCGGTCAGATATCAGCCTAACTGGGATAGGATTGCCATCTCCTACTCTGGCTGGAGATCATCTCTTAATAACCATTTGACGGTGCTTGACGAGTCCCCAATCTAACTTATTAGATATTCATCTAAGCACCAGCCTCTATGATTCAATAATTGAATCAACAGCTGTATGATCATTAAGATGGCCATGGTACATGACCCTAATTGTACTAAGGGACCTATTATGCAAATTATATACTCTTTATTTCAGATCAAGGAGTGAATTGCAATAACATTTATTGCATAATGGCTCGCCGTGGGCTCGCATGTCCAACACTTGAACCTATCAAAAGTGGTTACAGTTACTACTAAGTTCTTCACCCAGTAATCTTCCTTCCCTTTCAAGGTGAAAGGTAGTGCAGTGAGATGAATGTAGTCCTGACTGACTTGTGGGTGCCTCAGATTAGAACATATTAGCTCCAAGTCTCGCAAAAATTCATATGGCTCTTCAGTCGCATTACCATGGAATTGTGGTAATTGACTCAGGACATGTGGCTTCAGTTCATAGTTAATCTCTGACTGAGGTGGCTGCAAATAATTCCTCACTCTGTACTGTCCAGTATTGTATGTGGCTTCCATTGGCAGTTCTCCCCCAGCATTCAACTGCTCTAGCTGCTCTCTCAGTAAAAGTTGTTGATGCTCAGATGCAGCTAATCTTGCAAAAATCATCTGTATTGGATCTTCATTGGGTTCTTCTTCATGGTCGTTCCTGGGAGGAAACTTGGGAGGCATCTTCTTTGTCTTCTTCTTTTCACCTTCAGAATGTGAAATATCGGAGTCAATAGACATGAAAGAATTAGAATCAGAGTTAACAAGGTGAGAGTCTTCCTCGATGTGATCATGATATAAAGAAAGAGTATGGGATTGACCTCCTTCCAATAAGATGAAAGAGTCATAAGAGGAGGATTCACGGGAAAGGTGTCCATGAACCCAAGGTGGTCCTGAGTAAGAGTGCCTCCGAACCTTTGAGATTGGAAAGTTTGTGGCGGTCAGAGAAGGGTTCGCGGAGTCTGGACATGAATTACCACAATCTTTCATACTCGATTTCAACAGATCAACAAGAGATTTAAGGTTCATGATCTAGGCACAAGTGTGTGGTATTCGTTGATTATCTAGTTTATGCATAATTCAAACACAATACAAAGGTATGTTTCACCAACTCTCTCAGTAGAGACCATGAGGGTTCGGCCAATTATCTTGTCAGTTTTAATTAGTGAGAATACAAATCATGCAAGCCGTTTAAACGAGCTATTAGATGCTCGTATTTCGCTACCGACTGTCCCGAATTCTTACGACTAGTTGTACCTACTTTCAGCAAGTATGGGAGTAAGTAAGAACCGTAGAACGGCTACCCTTTACTTGAGGACGGAGCCTTAAACCACCCACTCTGCTAAGGAAATCCGGACCGTTTACCGGCTACCCATTAGATCCTCACTGAGAAGTAGGTAATCGTTTTTGGTAGAATGAGTAGTCTATATGAAAATCCTGGCTTGGCTCTATTCTAGTGTGCGTCTCTCTCCTCACTGCAAGATAAAACATACAATGCTGGGGTTACTCTCCCATAAGAATTTTTTATTTTATGGGTTATTAAGATCGGCTATATTTAGCAGACCTAATTTTAATTAGGTGATCACTGAAGAATTTAAATGAACACAAATGCACGTCTACCGTCCAGTCCCAATTTCCTTTAGAATAATGTGACAAAACAAGAGGGAGAAGTTCGAGAAAAGCCGATGCACGTGAAAAACTATGATGTATGCTCAGTTAGAAGACTTATAGATAATCCTTGCAATCTCTATGTGGGATGCAATATAGAATTGAAAGATTAGTCTATATGGATGCAAGCCGATGAAAAACCACACCTAATCAGAAAGTTCTATTAGCGGGAGAGAATTGAGTTAATTTTGGCTAAATTGAACGATCTAATGTGCATCTCAATTAAAGTGTAGTGTGGCCTTAGATCCTACGAACACAATCAAAAATTTAAAATGCTTTAAAAGCCGTATATGCAGGTCTATCCTAAGCGCCACTCAAGTCGGGCCCCACCCTCACCGGAGAGTGAAACAGGCCACGACACACCATAGAAAGAGTTCAAAGTCTTTTACACACACGAGAGTCCAAACGGACACCGCTATAAATGAGAAATTAATTACAGAAATTTAAAATTTGCAGAAATAAAAATCCTAAACTCTATGCTCTCTCACGACTCGACTCGATCTTAAATTAATTGCGGCTTTTTCGGAAGTCGGTAAAGATGTGCCGGTTCCTAAAAATCCGCTCCACGTACGCCGGGTACCTCGCAAGAAAAATAAGAGAGAGAATGTAAGAGAGCGACTCAAAATAATTCAAAAATAAAATAAGAGAAATAAATGTCGAAAATAAAATAAAATAAATGGAGGAAAAAATGGAATTTACAATGAGAAATTCGGGGGTCAGACTACCCAAATGCGGAAAACCAAACAAAAATTTTCAAAACACAAAACTAAGTCGTTTGCCTCCCCGGCACCGTCACCATCTGGTAGTCCTGGATTACGCTTATTAAAATGTATGTGTTGTGAATTGTCATGCGTAAAAAGTAATATGTGTCATTTCGTTGTAACTGGCAATCAGAATCGGTCAAGAAATAACCAAACAAAATATTTATCAATTTTTTATAAACGTGGTTTTATGTTTATTTTACTTGGGCAAGTCCCAAGGTCGAACAAAAGGAAGTAAAGGAACAACTTAGAATTATGTCTATCAAAATTCTTGTGTGATTTTCGAGGCAATCTTTTTTTTATATAATTTTTTATGCAATTATGGATGCAAAAAGTAATTTCGACTTGTTAAGGGACTAAAATGTAAATGTTGATCAAACGATGTCCGAAAAATATGAAATTTGGTCATGATGAAAATTATGATGAAATGAATGCACAATATTTTTTTGGAATTCCTAGATGCAAGATAAATTTTTTATGAATTTTTAAATGCAAACAAAGTGAATTTCAATATTTAATTATAATAAATATTAAACCTAATTATTTTCAAGGGATAAAATTATCTAAGATCTAACACTAGATGATTGATCTCAGAAAAATCCTAAACTCGAAAATGCGAGATTTAATACCTATTAGAAATCAAATATTGAAATATACAAAATGATTTTTATAAGGCAAAACCATGCATATATGTACAATTATTTTTTGGCATAATGTTAATCATAATTAATTCTATAATTTATGATTTTTCAGGAATTTTTAGAGAAACAGTTAATCAATTATAAATTTTAGAATACAAGATGAGTAAAGTATGCAATTTTCCACAAAACAATTATTTATTAATTAACCAATGATCACAAAAATGTCCACAATATGTCAAGATGTCGAGAATTAAATGAGGAACAAAATGTCAATTTTTGAGAAATAAAATGATGCAAAGTAGATGTTCAAAATAAAGAGTGAATACTGGGGTCTTTCTGTAATATATAGAATAATTAAAAATATAAAATATGCAAAGGGAGTACCTATGGGTAATTACCGAGAAAAACGAGGGTCTTCTGCAAAACTTCCAGCAGGTCACGTGATAAGCATGTGACATGTATCGGCGGGGGCCTCTGCGTGAATAGGCGAACTGGTAGGGGCTTCTTCGCAATTATCCTGTGGATCACGTGCAGGTCACGTGTACTGGAAAGCTCGATGAGAGGTTTGACCCGGTTGTCCATGTGTCGATGCTTGCGTGCTTTGGGTGGCCCGAGGCTCCTGGTGTGGAAGTCGGCTTGGGTCCAGGCTAGGATTGGATCTGCACCGTCGATGTAGATTGGATCTAATGGCTGGAGGAGTTGCATTATCGAACGGTCGAGATCGGGACTCTTCTCAATCAGATGGCAGGGAGGGTGGCCGACACACGACCGATGGTCCTTGATGGAAAGGCGGGACAATGGAGCTCTGGTGCGGTTTGTCGATGGACGGAGGAGCAGCTTGTGATCGAGGCCGAGCGGGTTGTTGTCGGAGAAGGAGCCCGGGGATGACTGGAGGTGATGGTGAAGATGGAGCTTGCGATGTTGATGAAGTCGGAGGCCGAGCGGTCAAGGCGTGATGGAATGGCGGAGCGTTGACGATGGTGGAGGTGTTGGATGATTTGAAGATGGGACTCGAGAGTGTATGAAGGAGCTGATGATCGGGAGCGGGAGAGGTTGAAAGGCTAAGCAGGGGAGGAGGGATACCAGAAAGGGGCTCGACAACTATGTACGGCCGGAGCGAAAAAGCGACGTAAAGTGTAGCTGCAGTGAGGTTTGAAGACCTCGGATCACGCCGGCGGGAGGATCTATCGGTTGTCACGCCTGAAGGAGAAGCTCCTAATGATGGATCGGCAGATGAGGTTGGCCGGGGCGACGGAGTCGATTTATAGGATTGAGGGCCAGTTGATTTTTGAAGGTCAGACAATCAATTGGGGATTTGGGATGGCGACGAGCGATCGATTAGAAGAGGATGGCGATTGATTTGAGATCAGAGATGATTGGATTCGAACGAGGATTGAAGATCGGAGATGCACGGGAATGGAGATCGATGGGATCGAGGATAGGCAAAATCGAAGGGCGGCGGAGAAATCGGGATGGATGAAAGGGGAAAGTGCGACTGCGACGATCAAGGGGTCATCCGATCGGCCAAGATCGGACGGCCCAACGATTGCCAGATGAGGAGCTTTGTGATGCACGTGCGTTGCGCGTACCAGGGAGGCACGTGCGACGCACGTGCGAGCCTTTTTAAAATTTTTTATAAAATTAATTAATAAAATCTCAAAAAATGGCTGACACGTGGCGGCTCTAGGAGGTGCCACGTGTTAGCCCCACAAAAATCGAAAGATAAATACCTTGTAAAATTAAAAATAAATAGCAAGCGGCCTCGGATTGAAAAAGTTTATTCACGAAAATTACTCGTCTTGATGAGATATACAACTTTCATGAAGACACCAAAAACGAAATCGATCAATTGTACAAAGTGATATTTTTGGGGTATCCCAAGTACATAGAATATAATGTTTTTTGGGTTTTATAATTTTGTGTCATTTTTAAACCAGATAAAAATTTAGAAAAAAAATATGTAAAATCAAAAATAATTATTTACATATTATTCTAATTTTTTGGATTTTTATTATTTAAGAAAAAGAAGAAATAAAATAAAAAATGAAAACGACAACTTTTGTACAGACAACTAGTGAAGACTCAGACCTGGTTAGTTTCTTTGATTTCAAGCTTAATTTGGGTTTGGATTTTTACTCATTTTAATAAAACTTTTATCAAAGAAGACTAATAAAAAAGAAATAAAAAAAATAGGTCAAATATGCACATAAAATAATAGGTCAAAAGCAGCTAAAATACAAAATGTAGAAAAGAGGCCCAAAACCCAACTTTTATTTTGCACTTCTCTCTCTACAGATACTAACCATGATTTCTCTTTTCACAGATAAATTACTCGAGCAATTGTTGTACAAAATTCAATGATCAGCGAAGAAGAAGAAGACTCAATTTGTATTTTATGAGAGGGAGAGAGATCTTAGAATAGTTTTATTTTCTTCATTTTTCACAGGGTCCCTCTCTCTCTGTGTGGGAACACTAATAATTTGTAATAATTCAGACTGGACTTCTCTGTGGTATGTTGGGTCTGTTTCAACCCCTTCTGTGTGGTTGATACTCGACTTGAGTGGCATAGGAATTAGCACATATACGATAGCATATTTATTTTTTCTTATGCCCGTAATTTTTAGGCCACACATTTTCACTAATTATACGAACTATAGATCATTCTACTTAGCCAAAAGCTGAAAAATCATTCTACTATCTGTTTAGGGCGTTTTTCCTTTGTGCATATCATGTATTGTAAATTTAAATTCCTTGTATTGCATCTCGCATGAAGAATGCGAGGAATCACTGTAAGTCTCCTTCTTAAGCATGCATCATTAATTTACACTTGCATTGGCATTTTCGATTCTCCCGCCTCAGTTTTACAACTTAGGAATGAAAGGAATTGGGACCGCTCGTTAGGCATTATATTTTGTGCTTAGATAAAACTTAAGTGATAACCCTAATCTAAAATCAGGAGTGCTAATCAATGCGACTGTAAATAAAATTAATATAAAATTAACCCTTGTGTCTAGTGGAGAGAAGCCCACTCATTGTTCGTAATGACCCGATCGCACAATTAGGGTAGAGCCAAAACTCAGAAATTTTCATTCAGACTATTGTTTTTAGAAACAGCTAGCTACTTCTCAATGAGGGAACACGAGTAGCCATTCTACGGTCTGTACTTTCCTTAGCAGAGTGGGTGGTTTAGAGGACATCATGTAAGGCTCTATCTACAAGTAATGGGTAGCCGTATTTTTACGAACCGTACATACACCTATAATGCCTGAAAGTAGATGCAACTAGTTGTATGAACACGGGACATTCTTTGTGAAATATTTCAGCACCTAACAGCTCCGCTTAATTTTTAATATTATTTGATCACTTAAATTAAAATCAAAAAGACAAGCGGTCGATCCCTGACGTTCCTTCACTAGTGTTGAGTGGGTGAATTGATGAGTTTGACTTTTGTTTTTTATGTGAGTCTTCTCTACATTTGTACATCACGTGGATTCTCTCTCCTATTATTTCGTTGTGCTTCAAACAGCTCCTTTCATCCGAGATGGATTCTTCTAGTGTTCTTCATTCAGACTTTGCGAACAAATCCCCAAGCTCCTTAAGTAACTCATCTCCTCGATTTTGAGATGATCATCTTCTCGCAACCCCATGGTATGGGGATGACCCTTTTCTCCAAACCATGGTTCACCCTTCACCTATAGGGATTAGTTAACCCCCAACTAACCATCTCTCGTACTCCTTTTCTGTCAAAGAAACTTTCATCTTGGCAGAACCCCGAAACCTTCCAAGCATGATCCTAACTCAGATTTTGTGCATCTGAAGATGAAGAAGAAGTCAAGATGCATCCAAAGAAGGAAGAGAAACGATGATGACCATATTCGAGCACTTTTGGCTAGAGTAACTACTTCCGAACAACACAATGAACTCCTTAGAGCACAGATGGCAGAACTGCAACATGGTGAAGCTGCTATGGAAGATACACACCTTTCTGAATTAGATGAATATTATAATTAGTTAAGGCTGGTACCTCCCGAGGATGCGTTCGAACACAAATCGCATTTCCTCGCATTGTTGTATAAGTTTGGAGGAAATACTCATGAAGAACCATATACCTTCCTCCGTGACTTCGAACTAGTCTATAACCTGTGCCACCCTAGGGTTAGTCAAGACTACATAAGGTTAAGAGTTGTCCCCTTCGCCTTGACTAATAAGGCAGCTTACTGTCTGAAAAACCTAGGGGAAGTGGTCACCACATGGGCCACCTTCAAGACACTATTCTTAAAGAAATTCTACCTAGTTAGTAGGATTAATCATATGCGGACCAACCTCACGAGCTTCACCCAACACTGGAGCGAACCATTCCATGAAACATGGGAAAGGTTCACAGACCCAATCTAGAAATGCCCAAGGCACGGGATAAGCAAGATGATGCTAATCCAAAGTCTTATCAGTGGACTGAACTGTGAGAAATAAGGGTTAGTGAGTGAATCATGTATAGGAAGCCACATGGGATGCCACGAGGACACCGTCTACAAGGTGTTCGAGAGACTAGTAGAATTCAGCTGTGCATAGACCACCAGTCGGGCTTACATACCCGGCTCTAAAAAGATGGTGTATAATATGTCGACCGATCAGAATGTCATCACGGGAATAATAGTTGATAAGCTAACCATCGTCGAACATATTTATAAGAAGTTGGATGAACTCCATAAATCATCTAATATGGAGAAATTGGCTAAATTGCCCAAGCAAATGGAGGAACTGGCTAGCAGGGTAACTAAGATTCAGATACCTGCCTTGACTTCACCCTCTGCCCCTATACACCGAATTCACTACATTCAAGGGTAAGGGGTAGCGCAACAAAGCCATTGGGGTGGAGATCAAGTCTTTTCACATCAAACAGAAGAAACCTCCGGTCAAACTATTTACGAGGAACCTTCACAAGTCATGGAGATAAATGGAGTTTGGTATAACCTGGATCCTGTCAACCAATCAGATCTAAACTCTACTCTGAACCCTCGTCCACCACAATCTCGATCCGTCTACCAGCCTCAGCAACAACAACAACGTCAGTAGTACCGTCAGGGTTATCAAAACCTGTAGCCTCAGCAACAGCAGTATCACCGCCAGGGACAGCATGGCCTATTCAAATAGTATCAGCAACCTCAGGCCAAGCAAGGCCTAGGGTCTTCCTCTTCTTCGATCTCTCACAAACTCCAGAGATTGCTAGGCGAACTTCATGATATGAGAGTCGACATCAATCGACTCTCTCGATGGTGATATGAGTTGATTGCACCCAAAACCGTGATTCCAGTTCAAGTCCTGGCTAATCCAAAAGGCCTCAGACAGAATTAGGTATTAATCTATGAATATTCTTTACCTTAATACGAGATCTTTTCATATGATGACACATCATATTTCTCTTAGGAATGGAAAAACTATAACTATACTTGATCGAGAGGAAGAACACGGTGACATAGCCCCAATGTCTACCAATTCACGCAATCATGGGGAAGAAGAGGAAGAGAGGCACGAGGAGGAGAAAGAAGAAGTCCCACCCACACAACTCGTTGAGCACTACACCACTGAGGACCCCAAAGAGTCATAATCTGAGTCTGAAGAAGAAGCATCACCAAGACATCCACAGTTGTTGTCTGCCAATTTCTCCTTTTTTGGTTCCGTTAGTCTGAGTCTTGTAAATATGTTTAATCCCTTATCTAATAAAAGTGATGTTTTTTATCACCGTGAGTCGATTCCTTTCCTCGTGCTCTGATGGTTGGAAAGAAGAAAAACATAAAAAAATAAAAAAATGATGAAGAGATGGTCCGCATCTGCAGAGAAAACATCACAGTCACTTTGTTCTTAGATGAGTTGATAGAAAGAGACCCCGCTTTTTGAAAATAGCTTAACGTGAGATGCATACCAACAAGGACAAGCAAAAGGAATCCTAGTCGAACAAAGAAGCACATACTCTCCATTGTCACATCTCGTCTGATAAAAAATGAGATACCAAGGAAGAAAAGAGACGTGGGTGCTCACTTTGTGACTTGCCAGATCAATGAAATCAAGTTTGCTCGAGTACTGTTAGACAATGGCTCCTCCATCAATCTCATGCTTACAACTCTATATGAACATCTAAATCTAGGTCCTCTTAAGAAGTCTAAAGTCGTACTTTAATTCACAGATTCATCAACTGAGATACCTAAGGGCCGAGATTAGAAATGTTGTCATCAACATAGAGGGACAAAATTATCCATTAGATTTTACAGTACTTGACACCGAATCTAGCACCGAATCTGAAAATTCAGAACCTGAGATAGAAAATATAGAAGCAACAGTTGGGCCATGGAGATAGAACCTGACCGCAATGATAGAATCACTCTCATTTGTAGAGGACATTGTTGATAAATTAATCTATCAGTTAATGCATGCATATACTCATACCTCTGGACCTGTTAGTCCATTCTCTTGCTGGACAATCCGGAGTGAGGTAAACGGATCGGGTGTGGTGTTTTCCAAACCACATTGTATCTTTAGCGATTCGATCCTCAAAATAATTAATTCGGTGGCCGATAAAGTTACACAGAAACCATCCACATCACAACGAGAATCAACAATGATAGAGCCAGGTTTTATGAATGATACATACATAATCATTTCCCCCTAATCTTAAGTATGCCTTCCATGTGGGAAATAAGGGACGGTTTCTGATCATCATCAGTTCACATCTGATTGAAGAGTAGAAGATCTGCCTGCTTAATATTTTAGAGGAAAAATAGAAAGATTATAGGCTGGAGATCGTCGGATCTTCAAGGGGATTAACTCAACCATTTGTTCACACCATATTTACCTTGAAGATAATGCTAAACCCTCCCGTGAATGCCAATGTAGGTTGAATCCAAACTTACGGGAAGTGGTTAAGACTGAGATCAAAAAATGGTGTAAGGTTTGTTTCATTTATCCCATACCAAACTCCAAGTGGGTGTCGCCTTTGCACATCGTCCTGAAAAAGTCGGGACTTCATATTATCACCAACGAGGAAGGAGAGTAAATCGCAATATTGGAACCCATGTCATGGCATGTATGGGTGGATTGCAGGTGCTTGAATGCCTCAACGAAGAAGGATCAGTTCTCGTTATCAAATTTTGGAGGGATTGGCGGGGAGAGAACACTTTTGTGTCTTAGATTGTTACTCAGGCTACAACTAAGTAGCCATCGCCCCAAAGGACAAACAAAAGACTACTTTTACATGTCCTTTTAGCACTTATGCATTCAAGAACATGCCTTTTGGGCTATGCAACGCCCCTAGCACCTTTTAGCGGTGCATGATTGCAGTTTTTGTCAAAATGGTTGGAGATTTTCTGGAAGTATTCATAGACAACTTCTCTGTCCATAGTGATTCATTCGATGATTTTCTAGCACACCTGCATCGAGTCATCGAGAAGTGTAGGGAAATGAATCTGGTGCTCTCTTGAGAGAAAAGCCATTTCATGGTAAAAGAAGGCATCATGTTGGGGCACATCATCTCCAAGAAGGGAATGGCGGTTGACCTTCCCAAGGTGGATGTAACCAAGAAACTCGAGCCACCTACCAACGTGAAACAACTGCGGTCTTTTCTGGGGCATGTCGTAATTTATAGGAGATTTATTAAGGATTTTTCAAAAATTTCTCGATCGCTAACCGACATATTAGGGAAAGACACCGAGTTCCTAGTAGATCATAAGTGTCTTGAAGCCTTCGATCTTCTAAAAAAGAGGACCATTGAGACTCCCATCCTACAAGCCCCTTACTAGTCTCTTCCCTTTGAAATCATGACAGATGCTTCAGACTTCGCAGTAGGGGCAGTGTTAGGACAGAGGAAAGATGGAATCATGTTTGTTATTCACTACATAAGCAAAGTTTTAGATATAAATCAGAAAAATTATACGGTGACAGAAAAGGAAATGCTTGCAGTAGTCTTCACCTTGGAGAAATTTCGATCTATATTTCTAGGATCTAAGGTGACAGTATATGCAGATCACTCAGCCATCCGATACTTAATGGTGAAAAAAGATGCAAAAGCACATCTCCTCAGATGGATACTCTTGCTTAAGGAATTTGATTTGGAGATTAAAGATGAACATGGAGTTAAGAATGTTGTGGCTAATCATTTATCACAGATCGAACAAGACTAAATCACTTATTATGAATCCATCCGTGAAACCTTCCTAGACGAGTCAATTTGTTTTATTGACTCTCTCCCATTGTATGCCGACATGGTTAACTATCTTGTCTCCATGAAAGTGGCCAGGGTTGGCCTAAGAACATAATCGACTGACTCAAGTCAGAAGCTAGACACTACTGTTGGGAAAATCCGTTCCTTTTCTTTGAAGGTCTGGATTGTATATGGAGGAGATGTATTCCTCAGGAGGAATACCAAAGTGTCGTTAATCTCTACCACACCTTGGAGGCATGAGAACATCACTCCGAGAAGAGGGCCACTGAGAAGATACTACAATGTGGATTTCACTAGCTGGCCTTATTTAAGGATGCCTTCAATTTTGTCAGGTCGTGCTCGGTCTGTCAGAGAATGGGAGGGACCATTAGTCCCAAAGATGCCATGCCTATTAAACCAATGATCATTTGTGATGTATTTGATGCATGGTGCATTGACTTTATGGGCCCATTACCTAACAGCCAAGGATTTGAATATATTCTTCTATTGGTAGACTATTTATCTAGGTGGGTGGAGACTATCCCTACTCGAGCTGCAGTCAGCAAGACTTTATGAATGTTTTTGAAAGATCATATTATTTCAAGGTTTGGGATCCCTAAGGTATTAATATATGATAAGGGTAGCCACTTTGTCGAAAAGAAGGTGAAGAAGTTGACTAATGAATATGGCATCGATCATTGTGTCACTAGTCCTTACCATCCATAATCTAATGGCACGGCTGAGGTGTCAAACAGGGAGGTCAAAGGAATTTTACAAAAACTAGCCCACCCTGACAGGATGAACGGGTGCCAACTCCTAGACCAAGTTCTATGGGATTACCGGACAACTTACAAGACCACATTGGGCACCTCCCCATTTCAAATGGTATATGGAAGGCTGTGTCATTTGCCGGCAGAACTCGTGCATAAATAAGAATGGGCAATTAAAAAAATCATTTGGAATTGTCACCCAGGAAAGAAGATCAGAGATATGGATTTGAATGAACTATCAGAGATCAGAAATCATGCATACGAAAACAACACCATTTACAAGGATAGAGTATGGAAATGGCATGACAAGCACATCCGAACAAAAAACTTTGCCCTGAGAAAGAAAGTATGGATGTTTAATGCAAGACTGAAAATTTTCCAAGGCAAATTAAAATCCAAATGGATGGGACCCTTCATCGTGAGAGAGGTGTACAATAACAGAAGTGTTGAGGTCTCAGAGACCGCAGATAATACGCAAACTTCTTTAGTCAACGGTCAGCTGCTTAAATATTTTGTTGAATCAATTGAGCAGTTAGTGCAAGTAGAGCAGATCTCCTTCACTCGAGGCATTGTATTAGACAAAAGACTCAAGCGGCCCGGATGAACCACCTCTTCCATAAAAATTCCATCACTCTTCTGTATATCCAGCACCCTGTTCTTCTCCTCGATCTCCCACATGTGATTACTTCCTATATTTAGACTGACCTGAGCATAAGTATAGGGGGACTGATACAATTGTGCATACTTCACTTCTATTCTTTTCCCCTCATCCTCGACAGCCTCATTTCATGCTTTTATGCTATGCTTAGTCCCTCAAAAGTCTAGGTAATGGGGGCATGTCGACTTCCTTTCTTTTTCGCTCAACTATACTTAGTATGAGATATGTCTACATTTTACTTTGTGCCATGTGGACATAGCACAAGCTAAGTATAAGGGGGTATGTTTGTATTTATTCTACGTACTTTATCCATAGCTCGTACTTTAATTGTTTTCATCTAAAATCGGGTATGGGTACAAGTATTGTATATTATGTATATTATATTAATTCTTTTTGTAAATAATACTTGATCAAAAAAAGAAAAGAAAAAAATATCACTCATGGTCATCCATTTCATTAAGCATCTCATGCATCAATGGATCCTTTAGTTTGTATATTCCTGACACATTCGCTATCATTCAAGTCTTGAGGATTTGAAGACACTTGAATTCTGAGATATTTAGAGACTGAGTTAGCTAGCCTTAGTCATTAGGATTTTTGGAAACTTAATAATCCACACATTCTAGTTTGAGTATTTGAGCGCTATATTGCACTCTTCATCTCTACCTTTTAAAGAATATGATCAGCACATCAGTTTCACAACTTCGTGATTGATGAGATGAGTTAAGTTATCACTTGAGAAAGTACGAAGGGATATTTGAGTCTAGACATGATTCAATGATGCTCGACAATGGGATAAAGTAATTGTAGGCTTCAAGAATCCTGAGTGTCGATAAAACCCTAACCAGTATGTGAGCAAGTTCGCATGTTATCTTTGATATTGACCTATGTGCCAGGGTGTGATGAAACTTAAATAAATGTTGATCAGTGTGCACCAACTTTTGGTAAAAGTAGTGGAGCTAGCTAAACAATGAAATAAAAATGCGAGAGAAGTTCTCTTATATCAAGAAAAGCTCAATCATTACAAATACAAATTCTATGAGCTTCCACCAAAGGCGAGCGCTCCCAATCATTTCAAAGTGTCTAGTTGGACCAAATACTATTCGGACCAAGGAGTCAGGATAGCACCAAAAAAAGGGCTCTTCATCGTATAGTGATACAAGTCTGGGTATCGATGGTATCTTAGATACTCAAAAGAGACACACCTCAGTGTACTCCCATGAAAACAAATGCAGATGACTCTGAATTCTCTTGACAGACACATTGATCAACAAACCAAGAATATACATGAGTTGAGTAATAAGGCACTCGAGAGGCCCCTTGTTCCAATGTGAGGGAGAGAAGAATTGACACAATCTATGCCCTCCATCATCTGGTTGTCCATCTACACTTTCAAGTCTGACAAACTAATGAGACGGTGGATTGAATGCAAGAATCGACTTATTCCCTAGTGTTGAGGATACGTCTAGAGGAGAGTCTCTTGGACTAGGACCTTGGGTGACATCTTGACTTGACTCTCATGATTATATTACACTAAAATTCATATCCTTATATTATATGTACAAACAAAGAGTCTGATAAATAAAGAAGTTGGATTCCTTTTTATTAAAGCATGGTTGAGCCTAGAATTTTAGGATCACTCAAATTAAGGGTCTTCAATGAATTGAGCCCAGAAAATTCACATGCACAGTCAGGGATTTATCCAACTAAGACATTCGTTCATTGATTCTCGGGGACGAGCATGGTTTAAGTATAGGGGTATGATGAATCTCTGATTCAATATGCTAAAATTGTCAATTAGGCTATGTTCGCCAAAATTCATATGCATTAAATCATCATGATAGCTTCATTAGCATTCATACATGTGTAAATAATATTCACATTTCATCATGCATAATTGCATAAAATAAGGAACAAAAAATCCAAGTGTAAATTGATCAAAAGGGAATCTACCTTTCCCTATTTTTAATTAATTCAGCCTAACTCTAATTGATATGAAACTACTTCCATTGTGTAGATATTACTAACAAGAATAAATAAAAATACAAAAAAATTTGCTAACTTAATTAAGTGACAAATAAACCCACCACCTATTTTCACATCAAACGGACTAAAACGTGCATATCTTCCTCATATCATGTCCAATTTTAGTCTACTCACTTTTAAAGTACTCCATTTTCAAATATCTTCATAACAAGACTAATTTCATAAAATTCGAAACTCATATGTGAAAGTTGGGTTTCGAGTCTCTTTTGCGCATTTTTATCTTTTTACGATTTTTGACCTGTGTTTTTATGTGCATAATTAACCTATTTTATTGTATTTCTTTTTCATTTGTGTTCTTTTATGAATGTTTTATCAAGTCGTAAAAATATACAAATCTAAATTAAGACTAAAATCAAAGAAACTGATTGTGTCTGAGTGACCTCTCTAAGTCTATACAAAAATCTCTTATTTCGTACTTCTATTTTATTTCCCTATTTTATTATTTATTAAACAACAACAACAACAAAGCCTTTTCCCACAATTAAGTAGGGTCGGCTACATGGATTCTTCGCATCCATTTAGATCTATCTTGGGTCAATCCCGGGCTTATATCCACAAAACAACGATCCCTTTGTATGGTCTCTTTCCAACACTTCTTGGGTCGTCCCCTCTCTCTCTTAGCCGGCTCAACATCCCATACTCGCATCTCCTAATGTGCATCAGATGATCTTCTTTGCAAATGATCAAACCTTCTTAAGCGGTTTTCTCGCATCTTATCCTTGATCGGAGCAACAACAACTTTCTTTCTGATTGCATCATTCTGAATTCGATCCTTATATGTGTGTCCACACATCCACCTTAGCATTTTCATTTATGCTAGAACCATTCTCTGCACATGTCTATGGTTCACATGCCAACATTCAGATCCATAGAGCATAGCAGGTCTCACGGTTGCTTTATAAAACATTCCTTTAATTTTTAAAGGAATTTTATTATTTATTAAAAATAAAAAAATAGATTAAAGTATAATTAAGTGTCTTTAATTTATAGTATTTTTATAGATGTTTATCCTCTTTGAAATAAAAAAAATTATAAAGCCCCTAAAAAGTCGGTTTTCTATACACATGAAGAATAACCAAAAATACCACTTTACACAGATGACCTTATTTGCTCCTAATTCCTTCATAAAAGTTGTATATCTCGTCGAGATGAACAACTTTTGTGAAGGAAATTTTTCTATCTATGGTCTCCTTCTATTTCTTTTATATTTTATTTCTCTTTTATTTTTGAATTTTTTTGGAGTGACACGTGGTTGCCCCTGGGCATGCCACATGGCACCCCACTCCCTCTCTCCTTTGTCCTCCCCCTGTCACGTGCCTAGCACATGACCCTTTCTTATCCCTTCTAGACCATTTCTCCCCCCTGCAACGCCCCCTCCCCTTCCGTTGCCATCACCCTTGACATTACGCACCACCACCCTGCCTACATAATGCCCCTCGGACAACTTCGCCTCCCCACCCATTTTTACCACTTCCGCTTATAAAGCTCCAACTCTGCCCTCCATCTCGACCATCCACCATTAGAGGGAGGCAAGCTCCTACTCTTCTACATTCACAGTGACAATGTTAGGATCAACGAAGGAACAAAGACGAGCCGACCCTATCCTCAAGCGAGATCCATGGAGAGGCAGTCACGTAGTAGCCACCTCCTAGGTGAGTTGTAGAGTTTCGAAGCCCCCTTCACTAGCTTCTTGAGGCCAAGATCGACCAAGAGCTTTTCGAGCTCCAGGTTACCTCCCAGGTGAAGAAACCCCTCTGATACACCCATCTTCAACCCCTCCTTCTTTGTCGATTGAAACACCCAAATAGTACCATCGATCCCCATATTTCTCTCCATCAAACCTCTTCGCCCAATTCCACCTCAACTCTTGTAAAGAGCTGAGCTCCAGATCCTCCATATTCTTCATTCGCATAGGATCCCGGCCTTCGACAAATTCCACCTCTAACACTGAGCTTGGGCTCGATCTTTACATGTTCGTTTCCCTGTTATTTTAACGCTAACAATGCTGAATAGATCCGTCTAAGCTCTACCTCAGATGCTCCCATGCACCTCCGTGCTCGAGCCCGCATCACCACCGACTGCCTCTTTACGGAGCCACGCACCCTCGATCGGAAACCATCGCCGCCACCCTCAACCCGCACGCCCAGGCCAAACCATTGCTCCACCTCTAGTCGTGTGTCGACGAAGGTGGAGAACTCTCTTCTTCACCATCCTCCGTGCTCCCACCATGACCATCGTCGGCCCGGGAGCCATGTGCCACTGCCCCCAAGCTCCAGCCGCAAAAACCACCACTTCTAGGAGCTCCATTTTGTGAGCTCCGCCCTCACCGCACGATGTTCCGTGCACTACCCCAGCCCTCCCATCATGTGAGGCACACGTGGGAGGGGGCCATATTGCGCCCGTACCCTTCAGAGCTAAACATATTGCCTTTGTGCCCTTCTCCAGCCGGGGCATGTACCCCTATAGGAAATTTGCATGGATGCCCATGCCTTTCCGGAAAATCGGAAAGAAGCCCAGCCTCCTGAAGTCACGTGCCACACGTCCGCCCGGCAAATTGTAGAAAGGCCCAAGAGGATTTGTGTAATTGCATATAAGTCCTTCCAGAGACCAAATTGAGAAGAAATCTTTATCTTTGATTACATTTTAATCCCTACACCTTCATTTGAGCATATCTTCTTCATATAAACTCTGATTTTACGCATTATATGTCATTTTGAAGCTTATTCTATGCTCTTTCATATTATATATCTTGTGGATAGATCGGAAGCTTGATATTGATGAGTACTGTTTGGAGATCTTTGTTGACATTTACAGGCTGAGCTCTGGCACTTTACGCATTATTTCATGGAGAAATTTAACTATATCTTTTACAGGAATTTGGTTGAGGAATTTAATTTGATTAATTCCTTATTATCATTGTTGATTTTTCCTAAAGAATTAATTTTTGCAGGGGCTTCTTCAAGGTGAATTAAATTGATTAATCCATTGGTATTTCTGTTTATTTATTGAGAATTTATCACATTGGAGCTAATCTAAGGGATTACTGGAGGATATCTGCCGACCCAACTGAACATATATGCCTACATATATTTTAAGGATTTTAACTTAAGTCTGTAGGAGGAAGATTAAGAACATATTTCCCTAATAATTTTTGGAGTTATTGACTATTCACTTGAGGAATAACTTATAGTGAAATTAAGGTAGAAATTCTTACGAATATTTCAACAGATCTATGAACTTATTAGATTATTTATCTTATGAGCCTGCATCTTGAATTTGAATTGACTACATTTCTTAAACAAACATCTCATTTGATCTGTGAACCTATTTTGAGGATTAAGTGATCATCTTTGTGGGATTAAAAATTCTAGTTGCAGATCCTACGTCCATCCTCTCTATTTAATTTTACATCTCATTTCATTTTCTTTTATTTTTTGACACAGAAATTAACTTACCAATTAAATATTTATTTAAAACCACGCAAACAGAAATCATTGTTCCATGTGTTTGCCCTTGGTAGACTTGCCAAGTAAAATTTTTCCACGACATACAAAGATTATGATTTTTGATCGATCGAATTTCATCTTCTATACTACAATTATCATCAACTTTAGATTATAAAAGAGGCGAATTTCAAAATCATCAATCTTCCTTGCTTAGACCTTCAACATAGATTGTGGGAAGCACATGCCTCATCCACGCGCCCACAAGTGCTCTTACTAACGGATCGGACTTAAGACAGGAGGTCTCTTACTTTGGAGACATTCTATTACAAACATGTTTCAAGAGGTAATCCATTTATATGTTTGTGATATTTTAATGGAACAATTTGAGAAGTATTCTCAAATCATGTGGTTTCATCATTTATTTTCTTTAAATTCCACTACGCCTTGCAACTTGTATGACTAGTTACACTTGATCACATTCGATGCGATCTTAATGCTTTTGTGATGCGTAAGAACTCAAACCCTCACCTTCAAGTGGTATAATAGCCTTGGTTAAAGGTCTTATATGTGATCCATATCCTTATTGAACAAGGTTTTGTATACTGGATGCATGGGGAGTCGTATTTTTTTTGCATATAATGCAAGTTTCAAATAGTTTTTTGCTAAAATGAAAAGCTCATATTTATGCATTATTTCAATGAGTTTTTGGATAACAAAATGTATTTATAATGTGTAAATATGTTCTCAAAACAATATCCAACTGGGCTCCAAAGATGCATAAATAAAAATTCAAAAAGTCCTCGCAGTGACATTGTTTTGGATGTATTCTCATATCTATAAGAAAATTATTTTTGGTTACTATTTTTCTATAATGAAACATGAATTAAACACATTAATTAAGTAGATGCTTAAACTATCAAATAACAAGATTTTAGTTCACGCGATTCTGATTCCGTTTACCCTAGATATTCCATATGTAGTAGAGATGGGTTAGATGATGATGAGCTCATCGAATTTACTTTTTAAATATTTTATCATTTAATAAAAATAACGAAAATTATGAATTTTCCATGATTTGTTGATGCTCAATATTTATGATGATATTCGATTAAATATCAACGACCATAGAATGAGAGTTTCATGATAAAACCCTCCCAACTTATTGTTTTTACATATAGTCTATTAAATTCAAATACTAGTGTGATATTTTGGGGTCAATTGCAAAGAATGCCTTGGATAATTGTTTTAATAAAAAGATGCCCTTTCCATTATTATAATTATTTTGTTGCATTTCTATTTTGTTTAAATAGCTCATGTGCATGTAATATCTTGGAAAATAAATGTTTAATATTATGTTAGATTATGCCATATTTTTATTCTATAATTTTACTATATTTTTTCATCTATTAAAAATGGAATAGGAGCTATTTATTCCTTGTTTGGATATAAAAATACAAAAAATTTAAAAACTAACGTTAACAAATCCATATATATATATATATAATATTACTATATCATCTAACTCCACACGAAAAATAACAATAAAATAGAAAAGAAACACTAAAATTAGAAAAATCCTAAAAAGCCTAAAAATCAGTAAAATTCTATAAAAATACAAAAATATTACATAAAAATATAAAAAATATTAAAATCCATAAAAATGAAATATAAATAAAAACCTACAAAAATTAAAAAAGCTAAAAATATAAAAACAAATGTTGTTTATTCTTATTAATAGACAATAATTACCCTTTCCCCATTGCTCTATGTGGTTCGATATTCTACACTTATTCACTATACATAAAAAAATTGACTCAGACATTTGCATTGAAATATCATACATTGTGGCTTGATAGATGATATGTTGATTGGTTGACGTGTCAAGAGCCGAGACATCGCCGATACAGTAATTGTTGGATCTGGCTTGTCGGACAGCGCAAGCTTCTCTAAGACCGCTTGTTAGACACCTCTCATCGATCCTCAGTTATCAGGATCCAACTTGGCTCCTCCAACTTTTTTTTACTTTTTGTGGTATTTTTTACGAACATCCGGCAAGATTTAATTCACTTATTTACAATACGAAACAAACACTTCAAAACATATTCATTTTAAAACGGTCAATTTCAGCCATTTACAGTCTATTAGAATTTATATAGGATTGATGGAAGAGATTTCGAATTGAGTCGAGCTTTGGATGATAACATGTTGATATCAAGTCATCAATACATGTTTTCACATGCACCCATAAACCTGGATAAAATTTGTTGAATTGGTTGAGCAACAAACGTGTTCGACCAACACCGCATATCTAAAAAAGCATGATCATCTGGGTATCTTCATGTTTAATTAGTCATGCCCATGAGAATCACATAATTTAGAAATATTTTCACAACTTTGATTTGATGACATTGTTCCACATTCACAAAATTTTAGAAAAGTTTTTATGCTCATGGATCTTCTCATACGACCCCTTTCTTCCGAGACGCATCAAAAACTGACAACCGATTATAAGTATCACGTATACTGCTATGTATTATCGATACAATAACCATTTCCTAATAAATTTGAAGTTAGTTTACATATGCTCACAATGTATATATAAGGACTACCTGTGGCGATAGACGAAATCTATCGTTATATAATTAGAGAATATCCTTAACTAACTTCGGAATCGTAACAGTTATTTAAAAAGGGATGAGTGTGCTCGCGTCAACACTACTCGTTACGCCCCTGTTTCTCCCCACGGCTAAAACAGAGAATCCATTTCGCTCAACAATCGAGAGATTCGGGTTGTTCCTTCTGTTCTTTGATGGAGACAATGGATAAGCTGGTGCTGGAGGTCTCCAGAATACGGGAGTCCTTCCCTCCAAGTCCATCTGCCGAGGAGGTGGAGACCGCGACCTCGGTGGTTCGTGATGCAGAGCTCGAGGAGAAGTTTTTCATCGATGCCATCATGGAGCGCAGCAAGGGAACGGAGGTGCTGATGAATCTACGATTCATCATCTTTATTCATTTATTTTAGCTTAAAATCCCTTATAAAACACTTGCATTCAACGTTAACTCCATATTCTTACTAACTTACATTCGTGTGTAAATATTGTACAATTCTGATGATTTTTAACCTAAAATAAATAAATAAAGAAAGAAAGGAAAAATAAAGAAAATAAAATAAAAAAAGGAAGACTATATACAGGCTGACCCGAACCCCGAGAGAAGGTCAAGACTTGACCTGATCGATCAGGAATAAAGTAGGGGGAGATAGGGTCCTTAACCAGAAAATCAAAAAAAATGTGTGTTCTCCCTTATTTTGTATATATAACTGTATAAAACTGACACTAATTTATTTGTACCTTAATTGACCTCAAATCAAATAACAGTCAAAACCAAAGTTGTAGATAAAAATATGTTCTAATTACTAAAATTGATTGCACAATTAAATCTTGTACAGAATAAAAGTAGCCATACTTGGAAAAAAGCCACTAAGCATTAATTGAAAGACCAATTCCGGCTCCATATGAGTCAAATTGAATCAATCTCAGTTCCATTGGACTCGAAATTAAATTATCTTTAAAATGACTGTATTTTCACAATTTTTGGAGTTACGGTTGAAAAGCGGTTTTCTGGGGTGGTTTGTGCAATTTCCCATGTATTTTGTGCATATTGTATTTGTATATATTTGTAAATTATTCTCACTAATTCTTTAAAACAAAAATAAAAATAAAAAAAATAAAATCCTTTAAAAACAAAAAAATGGGCTAATTTCATCATTTACCCTTGTGTATAATGTCATATATGTATGTATTATATATATATAGTTGCTATTTTTAATTAACCTTCATAAAAAAATAAAAAAATTAACATTTTTTTATTCAAATTAAATAAGTGACGAAAATTCAAAAAAAATAGATAATTTTGTAATTAGTTTTATCTCTCTTTTATTTTCATTTTCAAATTTCATCTCCCTCCCACCAAAAAAATTCAAAAATTCATTTTAATTTTCATCTCCATTATCTCTTTATTTAAAAATTCAAAAATTCAAATTTCATCTCTCTTCTATTTATATGGCTCCTTCTACCTCATTCCAACTTGATCAATCTTTAGAGAGAGGAGCCCGATCTTCGAGAGAAATTTCGTCGAGAATTGTGCCTAGCCTCCGAGCCGCCCGGTGACAGCGAGTCGGCCTTGTCGAGGCGATCACGGTCCATTTTCCGCTCCTAAGGTGAGATCCACATTTTTCTTGTTTTTATCTAGTTTAATCATTTTTTATTTTTTCGCATTTTATTTCCCTCGTCATTTTTGTTCCTCTAGATTTAAAAATTTTCATCACGATTATTTCCGCTCCAACTCGATTTTTCACCTCATCATCGCCATCTCTCCGCCTTCTATTTCTACCGTCCACGATCTCTTAACTCCGACCGCGTACGGTGGCCGGAGATCAGATTCGAATCCCTCATCGTTCGCCGAATCCCCATTCACTTCCCGATTTTGTAGATAAATAATTTTTTTCTTTTAGTTCTAACATTTGTTTTGCAGGATTATAAAAAATAAAAAAAATCTCTATTCTATCTAGCGTTTGTTTTGCAGGAAAACATTATAAAAAAATAAAAAAACAAAAAAAAATTCTTTATCCTTTCTTGTCTTATTTTCGGATTTACAAAAAAATAAAAATAAAAAAAAAGTTTTCTGTTCATTTTTTGATTCCCTGTTTACATCCAGTAAAATAAAATTACAAAAAAAACAAAAAAAAAACAAAAAAAAAGGGGACGGCCCCCTCTAGGCGCCGCCGCCCCCTTACCGCTAAGGCCATCCTCCAATCCCCTACGCCGCCTACCGCGACCTCGGCCGCCGTCCCTCATCACGGCAACCACCTGCGGCTAGGCTCGCCGGCGCACCACCTCCAGCACGCCGCGCACTCCGTCGCCCTTCCTCAAGCACGTGGCTCCCCAACAACGCGCCGCCCGGCGTCGCTCCATCCATCCTCAGTCCCACGCGCCGACGAAGCCACACGCGGCCACGCGTGCGGCAGCACCGCCAACAGGCGCCGGCTAACGCCCCTCCGCCTGATCTGCACTACAACAGCCCCGCCACAGCGCGGCGCCGCTCCGCCTCCCTGTAGGCGCACCACTCGCGCCACTTCTCCTTAGCCAGGCCGCGATCCGCACGGCGCTCCATCGCCACCGCCGACCCCCCCCCCCCCCCGCTGTTGTGACCCGCGCACCAGCGCCACACCTGGCCACCCTCTCTTCCAGATTCGCGGTCGCGCCGCCTCTTCCATCCCGCTACTGCCGCCCCTCCGCACCGCCATCGACCTTTCGCACTGCCTCCGCCCGAAGTCAGCGCGCGCCCGCGCGGCCCCACACCGCCGCACCCTCTGCGCGTCGCCGCCATTACCTCCTTTGCCGAAGAAGAAGGGCGCCGCCGCCCTTGGTGTCCCTATCGCCCCCCCTGTAAATCCCTTGGATTTGGTTGAAACGAAGACAACTCTTCTAGGGTTTTGAATTATCTATTGGAGAATTTACAAACTTAACCCAAGGACTTATTGATATTGCGAAAGAGTCCCCGTCAGAGAAGAATATTACGAGGAAAGCACAAATTATTGCGTAATTTATATATTCATTCCGCTTGTTTATTTTCTGTTGTTTATTTAGTGCAAAAACATCACTTATTTACTTTTTAGTCCCTGAACGGCAGAACTTGAACTTGCTTTGTGTTTTCATTGAAATAAATGTTATTCATGATCCAAAAATTTTGCAAAAATGAGGTTATGTTTCTGATGTACATATCTTCTTAGCATAAAATTTTCATTACATTTTGTCTTTATTTTGTATTATTTAAAAATCAAAAAACAGTGCCTTTTTGTTTTCTTGAAATTCGAAAATTCATAAAAATTCGAAAATAGCTCCAAAAATTCCAAAAAAATTAGGGTAATTTGATTTCATTGTCTTTTAATTTCTGACCAAATGTCACGCATTAATTATTTATAAAACCCAAAAAATTTGAAAAATATCAAAAATCTTTTAAAAATCATAAACAATTCTACAAAAATCCAAAAATTGTGATTTCAGTTCCTGTTTGTAGATATTTTCTTCTAATTTGTCTTAAAAATAATTGCCAGGAGTTTTGGGCATTTAAAAGATTTTTGAATTGCAAATTACTCCAGGCTGTGCACATTTTATTGTCTTGTCACTGTTTGATTTTTTTTAAAAAAATACAAAAACATCCGAAAAATCTACAAAAATTCTCAAAAATATTTCAAAATTTTTAAAACCCAAAAATATTTCCGTTGGATTTTTCTGAGTATTTTTTATTAATTAAAAAAATTTCAAAAAGAGTTGGTGTGCATATTCTTGACCTTGTTTATATTGCTTCGTATTATTTTTGAAAATTAAAAAAAATTGCAAAATCAAAATCATAAACATTTGAAAATCAGAAAATACAAAAAATTAGAAAATAAAAAAAAATTTAAAAAAAATAATAATAAAAAGATTCAAAAAATCACAAAAACCAAGGATAGTTGTCCTTTGAGATTCCTGTTTTCTTTTAATTAGTTTCTGATTATTTGAATAACCCTCGGGAATTGTAGCCTCCCTGAGTTCGACCCTGTCCGCTATACAGGTTAATAAGTAGCAAAAAAATTATAAAAAAAATCTTTTGTTGACGCGGGTTTTGGGGGAATAACAACGACCACTTGACAACATTTTCATCATTAATAATTTTCCAGCCTCTGGCAATAAATTCCTCGCTCAACAAAATGGCGTCGTTGCCGGGGAGGCACAGCGAGGGTAGTTAGGTTTCTCTTTTGACCTGCTATTCTTGGTTGTAAATATTTCCATTCACTTCATTCTTCATATCACTGCATTCATTTCATTTCATTCTTTTTCTTATATTTGATAATTGTATTTCTTACACATTTTCTTCCATTTTTCTTGCGAGGGCCCGCGGAGCGAAGGAGGCGATCCTAGGATAGCCGAAGCACCCAAGCGACGTGGAGGCGGCTTGATTCTTCACCAAGCCGCAGGATAGCGTGAGAAAAAGAGAAGAAGAGTGAAAGAGACGAAAAAAAAGAGAGAAAATTTTTAAAAAGAGAGAGAGAGAGAGAGTTTCTTTTCCATTTGAACTTTGTAACAGGACATTCATTTGTTGCGGGGTCTGTTTCGCCAAGTGCCGGTGCACTTGGGGGACCTCACCGATTTTTTTTCATCACCTTTATTTTTCTTTATTTCCCGCGGATTTCGTGAGCTACCTCTTGATTGCTTTAACTAATTTGCTTGAGCAAGGTAATTAATTAGGTCCAAACACCATAAACAAGATATTTCTGTGCCTATAGAGTAGAGCGTAATTTGGACTTAGTCAAATTAACTCGTTCTTGCCCGTTAATAGAAGTTATCATCCAGGACGGTTCACTTGCATCATATAGGTTAGTTTATTTTCTGTATTTAAATTCTGC
This sequence comes from Ottelia alismoides, assembly GCA_037367405.1. Taxonomy (NCBI): domain Eukaryota; kingdom Viridiplantae; phylum Streptophyta; class Magnoliopsida; order Alismatales; family Hydrocharitaceae; genus Ottelia; species Ottelia alismoides. The sequence goes on from JAZKJV010005944.1 coordinate 463,118, forward strand.
GCGGATCACTTGCATGTAGAGTGCTGGCGACAAGGTAAGCATCTCTAACCCCTGCATGCATCATCGTTTTTAATCGCGCATTGGCATTTCCGATCTCCTTCGTTGTTTTCACTCACATAAATTAAAAGAAAATTAGACACTCGGTAGACGATTCGTTGAATATACTTAAACCAAGTGATAACTGCCTAAAATTCGGGACTGCTAAAGAAAACTCGACCTTAAAAAAAACACAAGGAAAAATCATTGTTTTGGGGAGAGTAACCCCCTCATTGTATTCGTTTTAACGTGCTCGCGTACACACTAAGGTTAGTGCCCAAATCCCATAATTCAGCCTAAGTGTTTGTACAACATTGTGATTATCACCTAACTCTAAAACAGACAAGATTAAGAGACCGAACCTTCATGGTCTTCACATTGAGTTGAGTTGGTGAACTAAGGGTTTGTATTGTGTTTGATTGTTTGTGTGCTAGCTAAATCCTTCTGTGCATTTACGCCTTCTTCTCCATATCTTTTGGCTTGACCCTCGTGCTCCCTCATCTTTTGTTTCAAAGATGGCTGACTAGAGTTATTTTAACTCGATCTTCGAAGATACCTCGTACTCTCTAGACGATCCACCTTCCTTTTTCCAGGAGGACTTTCCTCCTGATTTTTGTGCATATCCGCCTAACCCATTATTTTAGGAAGCGGAGGACTTTGATTTTCACCCACCCTCATTCAGCCCACCTGGTCCTGAGATTTTGGAGTCACCTTTCATGATTTCCACACTTGAGACACTGAACCAGATGGTGGAGCATATAAATTCGAGGATTAACAATCTCTTTAACACAAATACGAGCCAGAACGCTGCTCCACTTTTTGAGGATATGGATTCATTTGAGGATAATCATGAGAGCTTGCAATCACCCAAATTACATAAAAATGAGAAAATTTTAAAAATCCAAAAAGATTCTGAGAGACACATTATTGATTCATTTTGTAAGGAGAGGACCCAAATACCCAATCATTTTCCCACACAATCATTCATTACATGTCCCAACCTTGACCCCGAGAATTCCACTGTACAGATTGCTCTTGGCAATCCTCGTGTAAATGCTGATTCTGACCTCCTCCCTTGTATGGATGAGGTCCAAAAATTCAAAAAAATGTTGACCCAAGCCGAAGTGGTGGCAACCCTTCACGAGATCATTAAAGCCCCACTTCAACAGGCCATGACAGATTTATCTACTCCTCAACAGAAGAAGAGAAAGCGAAGGAGAAGATCTGAGCGTCACATCTTGACCATGGCCACTACCTACGCCATCTCTCACCGTCCATATTTTAAGAAAGGGAACACTGCCACACCTCTTGTGAGTTGCTCCATATCTGACTATTCTTGTGATAACGCTCTCCTTGATGGCGGTTCATCAATTAATGTAATACCATTCGCTATGGTATAGTCTCTTCATCATGGGCCTCTCAAGAAAATCAGGATGATAGTTCAATTTGCTGATGGATCTATCAAGAGGCCGAAGGGTATTCTAGAAAATGCTGTCATTTCTATTCAGGGCCTGAATTTCACTTCGGATTTTGTTGTAATGCCCATGGAGACCTCCACCCCTGTGGAGCACCCTCCAATCATCCTAGGACGGCCTTTCCTCGCCTCTGCAGGAGCCGTTATTGACTATGGTTCAGGAGAGATCCGTTTCCGTTCTGATGTTGGGAGCGATGTGTTGATCACTACACCTACCACTGCCCAGAAGCCTGCATCTCATGAGAACCCGCCCGTGTTAGCCAACCCCAAGGAATTTGACATCGATGATAATATCAGAGATTCTTGTTATATGTTGGATGATAATGAAACCCAAGAATTCCTCTTGAAGGAGGAAGACTCGGAAAGCATAGACCTTGGAGTTCCCCCTTTTGGAATGTGGAGATGCATTGATGACATCCGTGGAATTTACATGATAGACACCCTAGAGAGGAAGGCAGATTCTAAGACTAGACAGGACGAACATGATTCGAATACTTCCACTGATGAGTCCGTTCCTATTCACCTTGATTCAGATGAGACCGATCAGGCCAAATTTGATTTGATTACTTTTATAAAGGAATTTGGGCCTTTTGATAAAGATGATGATCCAATAGAGGCACGTCAGGCTGAAATTGATCCTACTTTTTCAGATAATGATTTTGAGCCATTTTACTTTGATGTTTGCGAGACTTCCCAGGCCAGAAATGACCATACTACTTCCAATAATCGGTTTAGGTCTGCACAATCTGAAGCCAATGAGGATACATTCTTGGTCGATTCTACTCAGTTTATATCTAATGATGATCCCAATATCGACCTACACCTTGTCAAATCCATACCTCAGCGGTCCCGCAAGAAGGTTCGCTTTCGACCTTCTTGACCTTTGTCCATCCACTCCTCTTGTATATCCTTTCGTTTTACTCCGTCTTCTCCCGTTTTATCATTCAACCCTTTTCCGTGTGTGTATATATGCTATACTTAGGATGTGCTTTATCCTAAGTATTGGGGGGTGAATGATTTGTGTTGTTCATTTTCGTCTTGTTCATCACTCTTGTTGTTGCCTATACTTAGGGATACTCTACCCTAAGTATAGGGGGGTGATCTTGTTCATATCGTGTCTTTTTTATTTTTGAGACTGTACATTCTCTCATCGGTTCTCCCCTTTTGTACACTCTATTATACTTAGGATTACTTGATCCTAAGTATAGGGGGATCACCATCTTCTCTTCTTTTTATCTTTTCTTTTCACTTTTCTATACTTAGCACGAGTTATGTCTTCCTTTTTCGCTCTTTGATCACTATGAGGACATAGTTGAGCTAAGTATAGGGGGGTGTCTTATATATTGTATATATACTTTAGACATAACTCGTACTTTTAAATACGTTTATTTGGGGGGTTATGTGTGTATAGTTTGTAAAATTCACGTGCGTAAAAAAAATAAAAAAAATAAAAAAACCAAAAAAAATCAATCAACAAAAACAAAAAAACAAAAAAAAACAAAAAAATCAACAAAAATACAAAAAAACAAAAAAAACAAAAAAAAACATTGTATATACTTGTATATTTTACTAACCCTTTTCATTAAAAAACAAAAAAAATACAAAACTAAAAATCTATAAAAATTTGCAAATTTCAAAAAAATAACTTTCTTTCACATTTGCATTTTTCCTTCAAAAAAAAGCCATAAAAAGTTCAAAACTAGAAAATTATTTAAAAAAAAGGGTGTGTTCTTTTCACATATGCATCATTCCTTTTCAAAAAAAAACCCTTGCATTTCATATGTTGCATTTGCATGTGCATTTTTCAGGAAAGTATTGACATTTAAACTATGTCTCAAATAAAATTAAAGAATGGAGTTAGTTGGACCTTAATCCACCTAATTTTCAGAGGAACTTCACCGAGAAATAGGATTTTAGAAGCTTCAGGTCTTTGACTTAAGTCTTTGAGTTCCACATGACAATGTGCAGCGTTTGACTCTTAGTGTCTAACCTGGTCTCTTCATTCCAAGTATAACTCTGGAATAGGGAATCATTTTGTACTCTCGCACTATGCACTTAGCTCAACTCAGACGGGATGTTGGAAGACTGTGTGAGTTTCTTTTCTGGTAGCATGGAAATCTAAAGACCGAAGTATGTGTTGAAATGATTCTATATCCGTAGGGGCACAATTTTTTCTAAGGCCCCAAAAAATGTACGGAAGAAAAAGATTCTATATCCGTAGGGGCACAACAAGATCTAAGCAGAACCACCAAAAATCCAAATACAAAGAAGCCACTACCAAATAAATATCTGACCAAAAAGGTCCAAGCTTCAAGAAAACCTGCAGATCTTGGTGGAGACTCGGCTACACTAGCCAGCTTCACAAGGAGAGGTGACTACACTACCCACCCTCCAGTTCTTTTCTCCTTCTTCTAACTTCTCCCCCAATTCGATTGTGAACACAACACGACATACCTTAGAAGGAAATACCTGACTCCCTGAGGACGAGTTACTGGAGAGGAGATTTGCATGGTAGTCCTGCATTCTGGATGGGAAGAGTTAAAACCTTTCACACACATGAGTCGATTGTTCAATGTTCATAGGGGTGCTTTAGGAAGAGGATTGATCTAAGATGACTTCTGAGCCGAAACTGCGACAATGATGTGTAGAACTTGAAGGCAGTCGTTTTTAAAATTCTAAGTCTCACAGAAGTTCCGACACACTAATAATCCAAAGGTCCGACAGAGCTCCAAACTACAATTTTATGAAGATAAGTTTAATACTCAATGTTGTCCTACTTTCTTTATTTTCCCTTTCTTTTCTTTTTCTTTTTCTTCATTTATTCATTCAAATAAGTGTTTGCTAAGGGACTAGAAAAGGTAAAGCATAGGGGGATGATGAATCTGCGATTCGTCATCTTTATTCATTTATTTTAGCTTAAAATCCCTTATAAAACACCTGCATTCAACGTTAACTCCATATTCTTACTAACTTACATTCGTGTGTAAATATTGTATAATTCTGACTATTTTTAACCTAAAATAAATAAATAAATAAATAAAGGAAAAATAAAGAAAAGAAAATAAAAAAAGGAAGACTGTATACAGGCTGACCCGAACCCCGAGAGAAGGTCAAGACTTGACCTGATCGATCAGGAATAAAGTAGGGGGAGATAGGGTCCTTAACCAGAAAATCAAAAAAAATGTGTGTTCTCCCTTATTTTGTATATATATCTGTATAAAACTGACACTAATTTATTTGTACCTTAATTGAACTCAAATCAAATAACATTCAAAATCAAAGTTGTAAATAAAAATGTGTTCTAATTACTAAAATTGATTGCACAATTAAATCTTATACAGAATTAAAGTAGCCACACTTGGAAAAAAGCCACTAAGCATTAATTGAAAGATCAATTCCGGCTCCATATGAGCTCAAATTGAATCAATCTCAGTTCCATTGGACTCGAAATTAAATTATCTTTAAAATGGCTGTATTTTCATAATTTTTGGAGTTACGGTTGAAAAACGGTTTTTTGGGGTGGTTTGTGCAATTTCCCATGTATTTTGTGCATATTGTATTTGTATATATTTGTAAATTATTCTCACTAATTCTTTAAAACAAAAATAAAAAAATAAAATCCTTTAAAAACAAAAAAATGGGCTAATTTCATCATTTACCCTTGTGTATAATGTCATATATGTATGTAGTATATGTATATAGTTGCTATTTTTAATTAACCTTCATAAAAAAATAAAAAAATTAACATTTTTTAATTCAAATTAAATAAGTGACGAAAATTCAAAAAAAATAGATAATTTTGTAATTAGTTTTATCTCTCTTTTATTTTTATTTTCAAATTTCATCTCCCTCCCACCAAAAAAATTCAAAAATTCATTTTAATATTCATCTCCATTATCTCTTTATTTAAAAATTCAAAAGTTCAAATTCCATCTCTCTTCTATTTATATTGCTCCTTTTCCCTCATTCCAACTTGATCAATCTTTAGAGAGAGGAGCCCGATCTCCGAGAGAAATTTCGTCGAGAATTGTGCCTAGCCTCCGAGCCGCCCGGTGACAGCGAGTCGGCCTTGTCGAGGCGATCGCGGTCCATTTTCCGCTCCTAAGGTGAGATCCACATTTTTCTTGTTTTTATCTAGTTTAATCATTTTTTATTTTTTCGCATTTTATTTTCCTCGTCATTTTTGTTCCTCTAGATTTAAAAATTTTCATCACGATTATTTCCGCTCCGACTCGATTTTTCACCTCATCATCGCCATCTCTCCGCCTTCTATTTCTACCGTCCACGATCTCTCAACTCCGACTGCGTACGGTGGCCGGAGATCAGATTCAAATCCCTCATCGTTCGCCGAATCCCCATTCACTTCCCGATTTTGTAGATAAATAAATTTTTTTTCTTTTAGTTCTAACGTTTGTTTTGCAGGATAATAAAAAATAAAAAAAATCTCTATTCTATCTAGCGTTTGTTTTGCAGGAAAACATTATAAAAAAACAAAAAAACAAAAAATTTTCTTTATCCTTTCTTGTCTTATTTTCGGATTTACAAAAAAATAAAAATAAAAAAAATTTTCTGTTCATTTTTTGATTCCTTATTTACATCCAGTAAAATAAAATTACAAAAAAAATAAAAAAACAAAAAAAGGGGACGGCCCCCTCCAGGCGTCGCCGCCCCCTTACCGCTAAGGCCATCCTCCAGGCCCCTGCGCCGCCTACCGCGACCTCGGCCGCCGTCCCTCATCACCGCAACTACCTGCGGCTTGGCCCGCCGGCGCACCACCTCCAGCACGCCGCGCACTCCGCCGTCCTTCCTCAAGCACGTGGCTCCCCAGCAACGCGCCGCCCGACGTCGCTCCATCCATCCTCAGTCCCAAGCGCCGACGAAGCCACACCCGTCCACGCGCGCGGCAGCACCGCCCACAGGCGCCGGCCAACGCCCCTCCGCCTGATCTGCACTGCAACAGCCCCGCCACAGCGCGGCGCCGCTCCGCCTCCCTGTTGGCGCACCACCCGCGCCACTTCTCCTTCGCCAGGCCGCGATCCGCGCGGCGCTCCATCGCCACCGCCGACCCCCCCCCCCACTGCTGTGACCCGCGCACCAGCGCCGCACCAGGCAGCCCTCTCTTCCAGATTCGCGGCCGCGCCGCCTCTTCCATCCCGCTACTACCGCCCCTCCACGCTGCCATCGACCTTTCGCACCGCCTCCGCCCGAAGTCAGCGCGCGCCCGCGCGGCCCCACGCCGCCGCACCCTCTACGCGACGTCGCCATTACCGCCTTTGCCGAAGAAGAAGGTCGCCGCCGCCCTTGGTGTCCCCCATCGGCCCCCCTGTAAATCTCTTGGATTTGGTTGAAACGAAGACAACTCTTCTAGGGTTTTGAATTATCTATTGGAGAATTTGCAAACTTAACCCAAGGAGTTATTGATATTGCGAAAGAGTCTCCGTCAGAGAAGAACATTACGAGGAAAGCACAAATTATTGGGTAATTTATATATTCATTCTGCTTGTTTATTTTCTGTTGTTTATTTAGTGCAAAAACATCACTTATTTACTTTTTAGTCCCTGAACGGCAGAACTTGAACTTGCTTTGTGTTTTCATTGAAATAAATGTTATTCATGATCCAAAAATTTTGCAAAAATGAGGTTATGTTTCTGATGTGCATATCTTCTTAGCATAAATTTTTCATTACATTTTGTCTTCATTTGGTATTATTTAAAAATCAAAAAACAGTGCCTTTTTGTCTTCTTGAAATTCGAAAATTCATAAAAATTCGAAAATAGCTCCAAAAATTCCAAAAAAATTAGGGTAATTTGATTTCATTGTCTTTTAATTTCTGACCAAATGTCACATATTAATTATTTATAAAACCCAAAAAATTGAAAAATATCAAAAATCTTATAAAAATCATAAACAATTCTACAAAAATCCAAAAATTGTGATTTCAGTTCCTGTTTGTAGATATTTTCTTCTAATTTGTCTTAAAAATAATTGACAGGACTTTTGGGCATTTAAAAGATTTTTGAATTGCAAATTACTCCAGGCTGTGCACATTTTATTGTCTTGTCACTGTTTGATTTTTTTGAAAAATACAAAAACATCCGAAAAATCTACAAAAATTCTCAAAAATATTTCAAAATTTTTAAAACCCAAAAATATTTCCTTTGGATTTTTCTGAGTATTTTTTATTAATTAAAAAAATTGCAAAAAGAGTTGGTGTGCATATTCTTGACCTTGTTTATATTGCTTCGTATTATTTTTGAAAATTAAAAAATTGCATAATCAAAATCATAAACATTTGAAAATCAAGAAAATACAAAAAATTAGAAAATAAAAAAAAAATAAAAATAAAAATAAAAAGATTCAAAAAATCACAAAAAACCAAGGATAGTTGTCCTTTGAGATTCCTGTTTTCTTTAAATAGTTTCTGATTATTTGAATAACCCTCGGGAATTGTAGCCTCCCTGAGTTCGACCCTGTCCGCTATACAGGTTAATAAGTAGCAAAAAAATTATAAAAAAATCTTTTGTTGACGCGGGTTTTGGGGGAATAACAACGACCACTTGACAACATTTTCATCATTAATAATTTTCCAGCCTCCAGGAATAAATTCCCTCGCTCAACAAAATGGCGTCATTGCCGGGGAGGCACGGCGAGGGTAGTTAGGTTTCTCTTTTGACCTGCTATTCTTGGTAGTAAATATTTCCATTCACTTCATTGTTCATATCACTGCATTCATTCATTTCATTCTTTTCTCATATTTGATAATTGTATTTCTTAACATTTTCTTCCATTTTTCTTGCGAGGGCCCGCGGAGCGAAGGAGGCGATCCTAGGAGAGCCGAAGCACCCAAGCGACGTGGAGGCGGCTTGATTCTTCACCAAGCCGCAGGATAGCTTGAGAAAAAGATAAGAAGAGTGAAAGAGACGAAAAAAAGAGAGAAAATTTTTTAAAAAAGAGAGAGAGAGAGAGTTTCTTTTCCATTTGAACTTTGTAACAGGACATTCATTTGTTGCGGGGTCTTTTTCGCCAAGTGCCGGTGCACTTGGGGGACCTCACCGATTTTTTTTCATCGCCTTTATTTTTCTTTATTTCCCGCGGATTTCGTGAGCTACCTCTTGATTGCTTTAATTAATTTGCTTGAACCAGGTAATTAATTAGTCCAAACACCATAAACAAGATATTTCTGTGCCTATAGAGTAGAGCGTAATTTGAACTTAGTCAAATGAACTCGTTCTTGCCCGTTAATAGAAGTTATCATCCAGGACGGTACACTTGCATCATATAGGTTAGTTTATTTTCTGTATTTAAATTCTGCGCGGATCACTTGCATGTAGAGTGCTGGCGACAAGGTACGCATCTCTAACCCCTGCATGCATCATCGTTTTTAATCGCGCATTGGCATTTCCGATCTCCTTCCTTGTTTTCACTCACATAAATTAAAAGAAAATTAGACACTGGGTAGACGATTTGTTGAATATAATTAAACCAAGTGATAACTGCCTAAAATTCGGGACTGCTAAAGAAAACTCGACCTTAAAAAAAACACAAGGAAAAATCATTGTTTTGGGAGAGTAACCCCCTCATTGTATTCGTTTAACGTGCTCGCGTACACACTAAGGTTAGTGCCCAAATCCCATAATTCAGCCTAAGTGTTTGTACAACATTGTGATTATCACCTAACTCTAAAACAGACAAGATTAAGAGACCGAACCTTCATGGTCTTCACATTGAGTTGAGTTGGTGAACTGAGGGTTTGTATTGTGTTTGATTGTTTGTGTGCTAGCTAAATCCTTCTGTGCATTTACGCCTTCTTCTCCATATCTTTTGGCTTGACCCTCGTGCTCTCTCATCTTTTGTTTCAAAGATGGCTGACTAGAGTTATTTTAACCCGATCTTCGAAGATACCTCGTACTCTCCATACGATCCACCTTCCTTTTTCCAGGAGGACTTTCCTCTTGATTTTTGTGCATATTCGCCTAACCCATTATTTTAGGAAGCGGAGGACTTTGATTTTCACCCACCCTCATTCAGCCCACCCGGTCCTGAGATTTTGGAGTCACCTTTCATGATTTCCACACTTGAGACACTGAACCAGATGGTGGAGCATATGAATTCGAGGATTAACAATCTCTTTAACACAAATACGAGCCAGAACGCTGCTCCACTTTTTGAGGATATGGATTCATTTGAGGATAATCATGAGAGCTTGCAATCACCCAAATTACAAAAAAATGAGAAAATTTAAAAATCCAAAAAGATTCTGAGATACACATTATTGATTCATTTTGTGAGGAGAGGACCCAAATACACAATCATTTTCCCACACAATCATCCATTACATGTCCCAACCTTGACCCTGAGAATTCCACTGTACAGACTGCTCTTGGCAATCCTCGTGTAAATGCTGATTCCGACCTCCTCCCTTGTATGGATGAGGTCCAAAAATTCAAAAAATGTTGACCCAAGCCGAAGTGGTGGCAACCCTTCATGAGATCATTAAAGCCCCCACTTCAACAGGCCATGACAGATTTATCTACTCCTCAACAGAAGAAGAGAAAGCGAAGGAGAAGATCTGAGCGTCACATCTTGACCATGGCCACTACCTACGCCATCTCTCACCGTCCATATTTTAAGAAAGGGAACACTGCCACACCTCTTGTGAGTTGCTCCATATCTGACTATTCTTGTGATAACGCTCTCCTTGATGGCGGTTCATCAATTAATGTAATACCATTCTCTATGGTATAGTCTCTTCATCTTGGGCCTCTCAAGAAAACCAGGATGATAGTTCAATTTGCTGATGGATCTATCAAGAGGCCGAAGGGTATTCTAGAAAATGCTTTCATTTCTATTCAGGGCCTGAATTTCACTTCGGATTTTGTTGTAATGCCCATGGAGACCTCCACCCCTGTGGAGCACCCTCCAATCATCCTAGGACGGCCTTTCCTTGCCTCTGCAGGAGCCGTTATTGACTATGGTTCAGGAGAGATCCGTTTCCGTTCTGATGTTGGGAGCGATGTGTTAATCACTACACCTACCACTGCCCAGAAGCCTGCATCTCATGAGTACCCGCCCGTGTTAGCCAACCCCAAGGAATTTGACATCGATGATAATATCAGAGATTCTTGTTATATGTTGGATGATAATGAAACCCAAGAATTCCTCTTGAAGGAGGAAGACTCGGAAAGCATAGACCTTGGAGTTCCCCCTTCTGGAATGTGGAGATGCATTGATGACATCCGTGGAATTTACATGATAGACACCCTAGAGAGGAAGGCAGATTCTAAGACTAGACAGGACGAACATGATTCGAATACTTCCACTGATGAGTCTGTTCCTATTCACCTTGATTCAGATGAGACCGATCAGGCCAAATTTGATTTGATTACTTTTATAAAGGAATTTGGGCCTTTTGATAAAGATGATGATCCAATAGAGGCTCGCCAGGCTGAAAATGATCCTACTTTTTCAGATAATGATTTTGAGCCATTTTACTTTGATGTTTGCGAGACTTCCCAGGCCAGAAATGACCATACTACTTCCAATAATCGGTGTAGGCCTGCACAATCTGAAGCCAATGAGGATAGATTCTTGGTCGATTCTACTCAGTTTATATCTAATGATGATCCCAATATCGACCTACACCTTGTCAAATCCATACCTCAGCGGTCCCGCAAGAAGGTTCGCTTTCGATCTTCTTGACCTTTGTACATCCACTCCTCTTGTATATCCTTTCGTTTTACTCCGTCTTCTCCCGTTTTATCATTCACCCCTTTTCCGTGTGTGTATATATGCTATACTTAGGATGTGCTTTATCCTAAGTATAGGGGGGTGAATGATTTGTGTTGTTCATTTTCGTCTTGTTCATCACTCTTGTTGTTGCCTATACTTAGGGATACTCTACCCTAAGTATAGGGGGGTGATCTTGTTCATATCGTGTCTTTTTTATTTTTGAGTCTGTACATTCTCTCACCGGTTCTCCCCTTTTGTACACTCTATTATACTTAGGATTACTTTATCCTAAGTATAGGGGGATCACCATCTTCTCTTCTTTTTATCTTTTCTTTTCACTTTTCTATACTTAGCACGATTATGTCTTCCTTTTCGCTCTTTGATCACTATGAGGACATAGTTGAGCTAATATAGGGTGTCTTATATATTGTATATATACTTTAGACATAACTCGTACTTTTAAATACGTTTATTTGGGGGGTTATGTGTGTATAGTTTGTAAAATTCACGTGCGTAAAAAAAAATAAAAAACCAAAAAAATCAATCAACAAAAACAAAAAAACAAAAATCAACAAAAAAATCAACAAAAATACAAAAAAATAACAAAAAAAACAAAAAAAAAACCTTGTATATACTTGTATATTTTACTAACCCTTTTCATTAAAAAAACAAAAAAATACAAAACTAAAAATCTATAAAAATTTGCAAATTTCAAAAAAATAACTTTCTTTCACATTTGCATTTTTCCTTCAAAAAAAAGCCATAAAAAGTTCAAAACTAGAAAATTATTCAAAAAAAGGGTGTGTTCTTTTCACATATGCATCATTCCTTTTCAAAAAAAAAACCCTTGCATTTCATATGTTGCATTTGCATGTGCATTTTTCAAGATAGTATTGACATTTAAACTATGTCTGAAATAAAATTGAAGAATGGAGCTTAGTTGGACCTTAATCCACCTAATTTCAGAGGAACTTCACCGAGAAATAGGATTTTAGAAGCTTCAGGTCTTTGACTTAATTCTTTGAGTTCCACATGACAATGTGCAGCGTTTGACTCTTAGTGTCTAACCTGGTCTCTTCATTCTGGGTATAACTCTGAAAAAGGGAATCATTTTGTACTCTCGCACTATGCACTTAGCTCAACTCAGACGGGATGTTGGAAGACTGTGTGAGTTTTTTTTCTGGTAGCATGGAAATCTAAAGATCGAAGTATGTGTTGAAATAAAGCTTCGGAAAAGGGATGGACGACTGGGCACAATTTTTTCTAAGGCCCCAAAAAATGTACGGAAGCAAAAGATTCTATATCCGTAGGGGCACAACAAGATCTAAGCAGAACCACCAAAAATCCAAATACAAAGAAGCCACTACCAAATAAATATCTGACCAAAAAGGTCCAAGCTTCAAGAAAACCTGCAGATCTTGGTGGAGACTCGGCTACACTAGCCAGCTTCACAAGGAGAGGTGACTACACTACCCACCCTCCAGTTCTTTTCTCCTTCTTCTAACTTCTCCCCCAATTCGATTGTGAACACAACACGAGAGACCTTAGAAGGAAATACCTGACTCCCCGAGGACGAGTTACTGGAGAGGAGATTTGCATGGTAGTCCTGCATTCTGGATGGGAAGAGTTAAAACCTTTCACACACATGAGTCGATTGTTCAATGTTCATAGGGGTGCTTTAGGAAGAGTATTGATCTAAGATGACTTCTGAGCTGAAACTGTGACAATGATGTGTAGAACTTGAAGGCAGTCGTTTTTAAAATTCTAAGTCTCACAGAAGTTCCGACACACTAATAATCCAAAGGTCCGACAGAGCTCCAAACTACAATTTTATGAAGATAAGTTTAATACTCAATGTTGTCCTACTTTCTTTATTTTCCCTTTCTTTTCTTTTTCTTTTTCTTCATTTATTCATTCAAATGAGTGTTTGCTAAGGGACTAGCAAAGGTAAAGCATAGGGGGATGATGAATCTGCGATTCGTCATCTTTATTCATTTATTTTAGCTTAAAATCCCTTATAAAACACCTGCATTCAACGTTAACTCCATATTCTTACTAACTTACATTCGTGTGTAAATATTGTACAATTCTGACTATTTTTAACCTAAAATAAATAAATAAATAAATAAAGGAAAAATAAAGAAAAGAAAATAAAAAAAGGAAGACTGTATACAGGCTGACCCGAACCCCGAGAGAAGGTCAAGACTTGATCTGATCGATCAGGAATAAAGTAGGGGGAGATAGGGTCCTTAACAAGAAAATCAAAAAAAATGTGTGTTCTCCCTTATTTTGTATATATATCTGTATAAAACTGACACTAATTTATTTGTACCTTAATTGACCTCAAATCAAATAACATTCAAAAACAAAGTTGTAAATAAAAATGTGTTCTAATTACTAAAATTGATTGCACAATTAAATCTTGTACAGAATAAAAGTAGCCACACTTGGAAAAAAGCCACTAAGCATTAATTGAAAGATTTATTCCGGCTCCATATGAGCTCAAATTGAATCAATCTCAGTTCCATTGGACTCGAAATTAAATTATCTTTAAAATGGCTGTATTTTCATAATTTTTGGAGTTACGGTGGAAAAACGGTTTTCTGGGGTGGTTTGTGCAATTTCCCATGTATTTTGTGCATATTGTATTTGTATATATTTGTAAATTATTCTCACTAATTCTTTAAAAAAAATAAAAAAATAAAATCCTTTAAAAACAAAAAAATGGGCTAATTTCATCATTTACCCTTGTGTATAATGTCATATATGTATGTAGTATATGTATATAGTTGCTATTTTTAATTAACCTTCGTAAAAAAATAAAAAAAATTAACATTTTTTAATTCAAATTAAATAAGTGACGAAAATTCAAAAAAATTAGATAATTTTGTAATTAGTTTTATCTCTCTTTTATTTTTATTTTCAAATTTCATCTTCCTCCCACCAAAAAAATTCAAAAATTCATTTTAATATTCATCTCCATTATCCCTTTATTTAAAAATTCAAAAATTCAAATTCCATCTCTCTTCTATTTATATGGCTCCTTCTCCCTCATTCCAACTTGATCAATCTTTAGAGAGAGGAGCCCGATCTCCGAGAGAAATTTCGTCGAGAATTGTGCCTAGCCTCCGAGCCGCCCGGTGACAGCGAGTCGGCCTTGTCGAGGCGATCACGATCCATTTTCCGCTCCTAAGGTGAGATCCACATTTTTCTTGTTTTTATCTAGTTTAATCATTTTTTATTTTTTCGCATTTTATTTTCCTCGTCATTTTTGTTCCTCTAGATTTAAAAATTTTCATCACGATTATTTCCGCTCCGACTCGATTTTTCACCTCATCATCGCCATCTCTCTGCCTTCTATTTCTACCGTCCACGATCTCTCAACTGCGACTGCGTACGGTGGCCGGAGATCAGATTCAAATCCCTCATCGTTCGCCGAATCCCCATTCACTTCCCGATTTTGTAGATAGATAAATTTTTTTCTTTTAGTTCTAACGTTTGTTTTGCAGGATAATAAAAAATAAAAAAAAATCTCTATTCTATCTAGCGTTTGTTTAGCAGGAAAACATTATAAAAAAACAAAAAATAAAAAAACAAAAAATTTTCTTTATCCTTTCTTGTCTTATTTTCGGATTTACAAAAAAATAAAAATAAAAAAAGTTTTCTGTTCATTTTTTGATTCCCTATTTACATCCAGTAAAATAAAATTACAAAAAAATAAAAAAACAAAAAAAGGGGACGTCCCCCTCCAGGCGTCGCCGCCCCCTTGCCGCTAAGGCCATCCTCCAGGCCCCTGCGCCGCCTACCGCGACCTCGGCCGCCGTCCCTCATCACCGCAACCACCTGTGGCTTGGCTCGCCGGCGCACCACCTCCAGCACGCCGCGCACTCCGTCGTCCTTCCTCAAGCACGTGGCTCCCCAGCAACGCGCCGCCCGACGTCGCTCCATCCATCCTCAGTCCCAAGCGCCGACAAAGCCACACCCATCCACGCGAGCGGCAGCACCGCCCACAGGCGCCGGCCAACGCCCCTCCGCCTGATCTGCACTGCAACAGCCCCGCCATAGCGCGGCGCCGCTCCGCCTCCCTGTAGGCGCACCACCCGCGCCACTTCTCCTTCGCTAGGCCGCGATCCGCGCGGCGCTCCATCGCCACCGCCGACCCCCCCCCCCCCCCGCTGCTGTGACCCGTGCACCAGCGCCGCACCAGGCCGCCCTCTCTTCCAGATTCGCGGTCGCGCCGCCTCTTCCATCCCGCTACTGCCGCCCCTCTACGCTGCCAACGACCTTTCGCACCGCCTTCGCCCGAAGTCAGCGCGCGCCCGCGCGGCCCCACGCAGCCGCACCCTCTGCGCGCCGCCGCCATTACCGCCTTTGCCGAAGAAGAAGGTCGCCGCCACCCTTGGTGTCCCCCATCGGCCCCCCTGTAAATCTCTTGGATTTGGTTGAAACGAAGACAACTCTTCTAGGGTTTTGAATTATCTAATGGAAAATTTGCAAACTTAACCCAAGGAGTTATTGATATTGCGAAAGAGTCCCCGTCAGAGAAGAACATTACGAGGAAAGCACAAATTATTGGGAAATTTATATATTCATTCTGCTTGTTTACTTTCTGTTGTTTATTTAGTGCAAAAACATCACTTATTTACTTTTTAGTCCCTGAACGGCAGAACTTGAACTTGCTTTGTGTTTTCATTGAAATAAATGTTATTCATGATCCAAAAATTTTGCAAAAATGAGGTTATGTTTCTGATGTGCATATCTTCTTAGCATAAAATTTTCATTACATTTTGTCTTCATTTGGTATTATTTAAAAATCAAAAAACAGTGCCTTTTTGTCTTCTTGAAATTCGAAAATTCATAAAAATTCGAAAATAGCTACAAAAATTCCAAAAAAATTAGGATAATTTGATTTCATTATCTTTTAATTTCTGACCAAATGTCACGCATTATATATTTATAAAACCCAAAAAAATTGAAAAATATCAAAAATCTTATAAAAATCATAAACAATTCTACAAAAATCCAAAAATTGTGATTTCAGTTCCTATTTGTAGATATTTTCTTCTAATTTGTCTTAAAAATAATTGTCAGGAGTTTTAAGCATTTAAAAGATTTTTAAATTGCAAATTACTCCAGGCTGTGCACATTTTTTTGTCTTATCACTGTTTGATTTTTTAGAAAAATACAAAAACATCCGAAAAATCTACAAAAATTCTCAAAAATATTTCAAAATTTTTAAAACCCAAAAATATTTCCTTTGGATTTTTCTGAATATTTTTTATTAATTAAAAAAATTGCAAAAAGAGTTGGTATGCATATTCTTGACCTTATTTATATTGCTTCGTATTATTTTTGAAAATTAAAAAAATGCAAAATCAAAATCATAAACATTTGAAAATCAGAAAATACAAAAAAATAGAAAATAAAAAAAATTAAAAAAAATTAAAAAAAATAAAAATAAGAAGATTCAAAAAATCACAAAAACCAAGGATAGTTGTCCTTTGAGATTCTTGTTTTCTTTTAATTAGTTTCTGATTAATTGAATAACCCTCGTGAATTGTAGCCTCCCTGAGTTCGACCCTGTCCGCTATACAGGTTAATAAGTTGCAAAAAAATTATAAAAAAAAAATCTTTTGTTGACGCGGGTTTTGGGGGAATAACAACGACTGCTTGACAACATTTTCATCATTAATAATTTTCCAACCTCCGGCAATAAATTACTCGCTCAATAGGTGCCCGAAGAGTTGTTCATCACTCTTGAGGAGATGCAGATGAATCTTGCATTGCTCCAGAAAAAGGAGAAGAAGAGCAGGTCCATGAAGGTGTTGGATCTCGAGAGCACATACACGATGTTGGATGAGATGATCGAGAAGGCTTCGTTCTTTCCATGTTCAAGTTCGTCGATGCTTGTTGTGGCATCTCCTAAGGCGGCATCGAGTAGCTCCTGCAAAGCCACATTGGAAGACAACGATTCGAATGCATTCAAGTCAGGTAATTCTTGTTCATTACCATCAAAGAATTCCCCACCGATTTCTTGGTTGTTAAATTCGGTATAGATATTAAAATATATATCAACGGTTTGTCTGTTTGTTTTGTAATCTTTATTTCAAAAAAGATGCAGCAAAGTCGAGCTTCACGGAACTCTCAAGTTTGATAAGAGTGTCCTCCGAGGAAGGGATCAGAGAGCTGGAGCTGAACCTTCAAGGCAAGTTGGTTGATGAGGTGGAATGGACCCCTGATTTGATGGAGAAGTTATCTGCCTACATCTCTCTAGACCTTTCGCAGAACCGACTTGTTGCGTTGCCAGCGACCATCGGTGGCCTCTCATCTCTAACCACACTGATCCTTTGCATCAATCACATAACCTAGCTTCCCGATACAATCGGCAAGTTGTCAAGCTTAGAACATCTAGATTTAAGCAGTAACACGCTAACATTGCTACCATCTGCAATTGGGAAGTTAACGCACCTTGTAAGGCTTGATCTCAGTTTAAACGATCTTGAGGAACTCCCATATAACATCAAGAACATCACTTCATTGGTTGAGCTCCAAACCGGTCACAATCAGATAACATTTCTCTCGGGATGTATAGGAGAGCTCAAACGTCTGGAGATTCTATACCTTCGGAACAATAAGATGAAGGAACTGCCGGAGACGATGGGGGGACTTTCGAGCTTGAGGGAGATCGATCTCAGAGTAAACGAACTTAAATCTGTCCCGCTGAGTTTGTGCCAAGCTGAGAAACTCGTGGTGATGAGCATCGCAAGGAATTTCTCCATGACATCGCTGCCAGATTCTATCGGAGATCTCGTGATGCTAGAAGAACTTGACATAACAGAAAATGAGATAAAGATACTGCCAGATAGTTCCACAGGTTGTCTCGGCTTCACGTGTTCCGTGCTGAGGGGAACCCCTTGAAGGTCCCACCGATGAGCATCGCCAAAGAGGGTGCACAGGTGAGCATCGCCGTCGATGAATCTCTCTAGTATGGTATCTTTTCTTTTCGATGAACCACCAACCTAAATGTTTGATTTTCCTTTCAGGCTGTGCTGCGGTTCATGGTGGACCACGTCGCAAATAAAGAAGATCCTAGAACGGGGTCTTTGGCTCGTCTTTGCCTCTTCCCCACGAGCAAGCGCAGCAGCTCCGATTGACTCGGCGCCCACAATTTGGCGTCCATCTTGGCCTTTTTGTCTTCTTGCAAAGCTTCAGTGATATAGGACATGCTTCCACATCCGGATGTAATCATGTGCAATCAATTCTAGCTTTCGTTCATTCGCTTCATCTGAATTTCGGTCTCGTGTTCCCTACTTTTGAAACACATATTAGCTCACATATTAGATGAAGTTGCTTCTCCAGAATTTCTTACACGTCAGATGCTGTTCTAGCTAAATTCTTTAATTGCATTTGGCTTTTGATTAGCTGTAATTAAGAAGTTTAGGCTGCGAGATCACCTCAGATAGAGTTGTTTTGGGTCTATTCAATTTTTACTTACTTGATAGCTTTAGGGTCTGAATGGATATACCAGGTTTTTTATACTTTCGGGTTCATTGATTGCGACCTTGTGCATTTAGGTCAATCATGTTGGATTAACCCATTTTCGGTAGCTTTGTTCCTTTGGGGTTAGCAGAGCATTCTGTAAAACCTTCGCATTGAGACAACACGAAGAATTTTGATGAAATACACGGAAGGAAATTATGTTTCTTACCTTTTAAACAAACGTAAAGTATTAGTCCCCAGCTCTTTGACATTTAAATTTGAACTAAAATTCAGATTTTGTGAAACTAGAAGAAAATTCTAATACTTCACCTACTGACTTGAATGTGACAGGTCATGTGGATTCTAGCCTTAGCTCAACCTTGACCGCAATTTGTCTAAATCCGAGCACGAGTTGCATATCAATACGGAACCAACACTATAATAATAGGATGAAGAACAATAATTGCTTGGGTAAATTACAATTTGGGTCCCCATATATGGATCAGATTCCAGAATGGGTCCCGATCTTTAAATTGTAAAGATTCGGGTCCCAGGACCATTTAGGAAATGGAAATTGTAGTGTGACCATGTCCTGATCATTAAATTGTAGTGTGGCCATGTCCTATCTGGGAAGTCTCGCAAACATCAAAGTAAAAAGGCTCGAATTCATTATCCAAAAAAGTAGGATCAATTTTAGCCTAGCGAGCCTCTACTGGATCGTCATCTTTATCGAAATGTCCAAATTTCTTTATAAAAGTAATCAAATCAAATTTGGCCTGATCAGTCTCATCTGAATCAGGGTGAATAACAACGGACTCATTAGCGAAAGTAGTCAAATTATGCCTGTCCTGTCTAGTCTCAGAGTCTGCCTTCCGCTCTAGGGTGTCTATCGTGTAAATCCTGTGTATGTCATCAATGCATCTCCATAAACCAGAAGGGGGAACTCCAAGGTCTATGTTTTCCGAGTCTTCCTCCTTCAAGAGGAATTCTTGGGTTTCCTTATCATCCAACATATAACAAGAATCTCTGATATTATCATCGAGGTCAAATTCCTTGGGGTTGGCTAACACGGGCGGGCTCTCATGGGATGCAGGTTTCTGGTCAGTAGTGGGTGTAGTGTTCAGCACACCGCTCCCTACATCAGAACGGAATCGAATCTCTCCTGAACCATAATCAACGGCTCCCACAGATACGAGGAAAGATCGTCCTAGGATGATTGGAGGGTATTCCACAGGGGTGGAGGTCTCTATGGGCAATACAACAAAATCCGAAGTGAATTTCATGCCCTTAATAAGAATGACAACATTTTCTATAATACTTTTTGGACTCTAAATTGATCGATCAGCAAATTGAACTATCATCCTAATTTTCTTGAGAGGCCCAAGATGAAGAGACTGTACCATAGAAAAGGGTATTATATTGATTGAAGAGCTGTCGTCAAGGAGAGTGTTATCACAAAAATGTTCAGAGATGGAGCAGCTCACAAGAGGTATGGTAGTGTTCCCTTTCTTATAATGTGGACGGTGAGAGATGGCGTAGGCAGTGGCCATGGTCAAGATGTGACGCTTAGATTTTCTCCTTCATTTTATCTTCTTGTGTTGAGGAGTAGATAAATCTATCATGGCCTGTTGAAGTGGGGCTTTAATGATCTCATGAATGGTGGCTATCACTTCAGGTTTAGTCAATATTTTTATTTGAATTTTTGGACCTCCTTCATACAAGGGAGGAGGTCGGAATCAGCATTTATACGAGGATTGCCAAGAGCAGGCTGTATAATGGAATCCTCGGGGTCAAGGTCAGGACATGTGTGGTGGATGACTGTGTGGGAAATTATTTTGGCATGGATTCCCTCTCCTCACAAAATGAATCAATAATGTGTATCCTAGAATCTTTTTGGATTTTTAAAATTTTTCTCATTTTTTTGTATTTTGGGCGATTGTAAGCTCTCATGATTATCCTCAAGTGAATCCATATACTCATACAGTGGAGCAGTGTTCTGGCTCTCATTTGTGATAAATAGATTATTAATCCTCGAATTCATATGCTCCATCATCTGGTTCAGTGTCTCAAGTGTGGAAATCATGAAAGGTGATTCCAAAATCCCAGGATCAGGTGGGTTGAATGAGGGTGGGTGAGAATCAGAATCCGTCTCCTAAAATAATGGTTAGGTGGATATGCACAAAAATTAGGAGGAAGGTCCTCTTGGTAAAAGGAAGGTGGATCATCTGAAGAGTGCAAGAAGTCCGTGAAGATCGGATTAAAATAACTCCAGTCGGCCATCTTCGAAACAAAAGATGGGATCGGGAGAGCACGATGGTCAAGTCAAAAGATATGGAGAAAAAGGCGCAAATGCACAGAAGGATAGTATGCACACAAGCAATCAAACACAATACAAACACCCAGTTCACAACTCAACTGAATGTGAAGGCCGTAAAAGTTCAGTCAATTATCTTGTAAATTTTAGAGTTTGGTGAGAATATAATCTATTATAGCGGTTAAAGCGAGCTGTTAGGAATCCAATGCTCCAGGAGACTGGCCTAATATAAAAGTTAGCTCTTTCTCAGCCAATATGAATTGTGGACCGTTTACCGACTACTCGATCAATTCAATCTGTTATGGACGTCGCAGGCCGCTTTACCGACTACCGGAGAGATCCTCGCTGGAGAACGACTAATCCAATATAGAAGTCTGAAAAGAGTTCGGGCATGGTTCTATCCTAGTGTGTGGATCACTCTCTCGCTACATACAAACCAAACAATGAGGGGGTTACTCTCCCCAAAACAATGATTTTTCCTTGTGTTTATTTTAAGGTCGAGTTTTTCTTAGCAGTCCCATATTTTAGGCAGTTGCCACTTGGTTAAAATATTTTCAAAAAAATCGCTTACCGAGTGTCCAATTTCCTTTTTAACTTATGTGAGTGAAAACAAGGAAGGAGATCACAAATGCCAATGCGCGATTAAAGACAATGATGCATGCATGGGTTAGAGATGTGTACCTTATCACCAGCACTCTACATGCAAGTGATCCGCACAGAATTGAAATACAGAAAAATAAACTAACCTATATGTAAATGCAAGTGAACCGTCCTATATGATAGATTCTATTAACGGGCAAGAACAAGTTAATTTTACTAAGTCCAAATTACATTATACTCTATAGGTACAGAAATTCTTATTTAGGGTGTTTGGACCTAATTAATTACCTGGCTCAAGTAAATTAATTAAAGAAATCAATAGGTAGCTCATGAAATCCGCGTAAAACAAAGAAAAATAAAGTCGATGAAAACAAAACCGGTAAGGTCCCCCAAGTGCACCGGCACTTGGTGAAACAAACCCCGCAACAAATGAATGTCATTTTACAAGAGTTCAAATGCTAGAATAAATAAATGAAGAAAAAAAATCTTTTTTTGGTCTCCCTCAATTCTTCTCCTCCTCCTCCTCTCACGCTATCACGCAGCTTGGTGAAGAATCAAACCGCCTCTGTGTCGCTTGGGTATTCGGCTCTCCTAGGATCGCCTCCTTCGCTCTGCAGGCCCTCGCAATAAAAAGAAAAGAGAGAATGTGTAAGAAACACAATTATCAAATATGAGCAGTGAATATGAACAATGAAATAAATGGCAAAATGTAAACATATATTTACAACAAAGAATAGTATGTCAAAAGAGAAACCTAACTACCTTCGTCGTGCCTCCCCGGCAACGACGCCATTTTGATGACACGGCTTCTTCGAGGATTGATATTTATTAATGGATGATATGAAGTCATCGTTATCCCCAAAAATCCTGCGACAAACAAACAATTTTATTTTTTTTCTTCTCAAGCTGTAAAAATAGCTAAAAGCGAATAATGAAGTAAGAGATATATGTTTTTGCCACTTATTTACATGTATAGCGGACAGGATTGAACTCAAGGAGTCTATAATTCACGAGGGTTATTCAAATAATAGACAAAAATCAATTAAAAGAAAAAGCAGGAATCTCACAGACAAACTATCCTTGGTTTTTCTAGAAATTTTCTCTTTTAATTTTTTTATTTTTTTAAATTTTTTTAAATTTTTTTATTTTTAAAATTTTAGTGATTTTAATTTGCAATTTTTTTTATTTTCAAATAAAGAACAATATTTACAAGATAAGAAAGACACACAATAAACTCTTTTTGTATTTTTCGATTATATCAAAAATGATCAGAAAATCCGAAAAAATATTTTTGTCTTTTAAAGTTCTTGAAATGTTTTGGAGTTTTTTAGAAGTTTCAGATGTTTTTGTATTTTTTTAAAAAATAAAATAGTGAAAAAATGAGAAACAATGCATAGCTTGAAGTAATTTGCAACTTAAATATTTTAAGTGCCCAAAACTCATGGCAATTATTTTATGAAAAAAAATATAAAATATCTACAAATAGGAAGTGAAATGACAATTTTTTGATTTTTGTGGAATTTAGTATGTTTTTTTTAAGATTTTTACTATTTTTCATTTTTTTTGAGTTTTATAAAGAATTAATGCATGAAATTTGGATAGAAATAAAAGATAATGAGATAAAACTACTCTAATTTTTTGGAATTTTTGGAGCAATATTCGAATTTTTATGAATTTTCTAATCTTGGGTAGGCAAAAAATCACTCTTTTTTATTTTTAAAATATTAAATGTCAACAAAATGCTATGAAAATTTTACATAATGTAGAAGAACGTAGCAGAAAATATACATTTCTTTTGAAAATTTTTAGAGAAAAAAACATTTATTTTATCATAAAGAGCATGCAAATTAAAGGTTTGATACACAGGGACCAGAATGTTAATATTAAAAGTTTTTACATTGAAAGATCACAGAAACAAATGCAAAAAAATGCAAATTACCCCCCATACTTAAACCTTGCTCGTCCCGGAGCAACTAAAATGAAATGCAAGAGTGAAATGATTTTGGGTTCCATACCAAGGTCATGAACAAAAGTTGAAAATGGAGCTTTACTCGACCTTTGGATTAATTGTGTTGCGGAACCTTATTGGGATCTGAATTTAAGACCTAACAGACTTCAAGTTCCACAAGTCTTCTATTCAAGACTCCTCAATAGTCAGGTCAGAATAAATCCTCAAACACAAATTTCTGATGACTATGAATCTTACTTGTACTGTGTAAGTGTAAAATATCTCTCGACATCAGAAATGGCTCAGAACCAGCCTCCTCTAATAAGGTAACTCAAATAACCCGGTCTAGTAACTCTTTCCTCGAGGAGCAAGGTATTCCCTTCTACGTTCAAGTGCGACCAGCTCAAGAGGAGGGGGTAGAGAGAAGAATGGACGGTAGCCAGTGTAGCTACCTATCCCGGGATGCCTGACCAGTGTAGCCAAGTCATCCAGCTGCATTTTCTTTGCTAATATACATACTCCGACAGGTATTTTATTTTCACTTGGACCTGTCTGATTTTTTTGGAGTTTTTTTCTTTCTTTCTTTTTTTTTTTGAACTTTATGCAAGGTGCAGCATGTACATCAGGAGTTTTTGCTCTTGAGCCAGTAGACTATCCCTCTTTTGAAGCATTATTGCAACCCACAGCATCCCATCCTTAGGTGTCAACACAACCAGACTAGGTTGAGATGCACTACCCTCCCTAGAGGAGGACGGATGTTTCCACCCGTGTGCTATTCCAAGCTTAAGGATTCTACCTCCTCACCACCTCATCAATGAAGAGCTACGTGCATAGTGCTTGTCCAAGTTAGGTCATTATCTAAAAGAATCATGTGTGTGCATGAGATATTCTACTTAGACTAATTAAGATGACATGTGAACAAAGACTTGCAGACTCAAAGAATTAAGTCACTTGACCTGAGAAATCTTAACTCCAGTTCCTATAAGGTTCCTCTGAAATTAGGTGGATTAAGGTCAAATCAGGTCCATCCTCAATATCTACTCATAACTTGGTTCAGAACGCACTAGCTTTTCACTTTGCATATGGAAGATATGCATATGAGATGCAGATGACATGCTATGTAGATGAATGTAAATGCAAGACTCTTTTTCTTTTTTCTTTTTTTCTTTTTTTTGAATGCAAGGATGATATACAAGAGTAAATAAGAAGCCTATTTTCTTTTGTTTTTTTTATTTTTTTTCAAAACTTTGGTATACCTCCTATGTTACAACGATTTACAAGCGTTTATAAGTATTATACATATTATACAAGTGTTATACAAAAAGTTTTTTTTCAATTTTTTTTACAAAAGTCTTATAAGTATTATACAACAAGTATACAAAAAAAATTAATTTTTACCCACCCATAATTATTGCAAAATAAATACAAAAAGTACACAAAAATACGCGAAAGTACGAGCTATAGGTAAAGTATATATGTAATATATACACGCCCCCATACTTAGCGTGTGCTATGTCCTCAGAGCACGAAAAGCGAGGAAAAAGACATAGCTCGTGCTAAGCGTAGGAGAGCAAAAATAACAATAAAAGTATAGAAGTTGTCTCGCCCCCCATACTTAGGCTCTGGCAGCCTAAGTGTGGAGGAAGATCAAAAAAATGGGGCGGGCGTGGTTAAGAGGGGAAATGGAGGAGTATATACACGGCGGGCATCAGTCCCCCATATACTTAGGATCTGGTCAGCCTAAGTATAGGACAAGAGTGAGTGTGAGAACCGATGAGATCTAGAGAATATACAACGAATGGTGAAGAGACTCGATCACTCTCCCCCCTATACTTAGGATCTGGTCATCCTAAGTATAGCCATAAAATGAAATAATATGGAGCCGGGGCGAGTGGTTCGAATCACTGGGGAGGGGGAGAGAAAGTGTATATATAAGAAAGAGTGAGAATATACAAGGATTAAGAAGGCTTGTGACAAACCATCTTGTGGACGCGAGGAGGTGGATAATATACATATGTGTCGCTGTCGGAATCGTCCTTAGATGAATAATAGTGAGGTATAGGGATCGTCCAATGAGGGTCGACACACGTCTGCCCTACTTAGATACGGCTTAAGAACAACCGAACTGAGCTCACTCATATAAATCACCTTGTCCGGATCCGATGAGGATTCCTATGAAACTTCCTTCTTCGGAATGTTGAAGGAAATTTTCTTAGTCGGTTTTCTAGAACCTGAATCATTGAGAGGGAGATGAGAGCGACGCTCCTTGAGAGGTTCAGGGGAACATCTTGAGGAATCAATTCTCGACTTCCTCTCACTAGATAGCCGACTAGAAGAGGGAGAAACCATGTTTTTATGTGGAGTCAATTTAGTCTTGGTTGTTTCCTTTGAAGGTCCAGGATGTGGTGCGGTGCTGACCATGGGTTCCTCATCAGACGAGTCATCATATAGATTAGCATATTCCTGAAGGGTCAGCACACGTCTCGAGAAGGTGCCAGTGATCTCAGTTGGCTTGACATTATGGGCTCTTGTGTCGGATCATCAAAATGGTCAAGACAATCAAAAGAAATCATGTCCGACTCAATGTCAACTTCTGGTCGTGAGTCCTCCTTAGAAGCTGTCACGGTGATGGTGCAAGCAGTTGAGGAGGTGTGGGAGTCTCTGAACCAACGATCGTCCGAACAATCGGTCTCTCAGGTGTAGTAGAGAGGTGGGACTCATTTTCCTCTCGATGGTCACGACTATCAACGGATGTGCGGGTCACTTTAGGGTAAAGTTTATCAAAGAATGGATGAGTTCGAAGCGATCCCAATGCTATAAAATCGATTCTCAAGTCTCGTAATCTATAGTCGCCTTAGCCAAGGCTATGAACGGCTTCCCGAGAATAATCGGAGACTGGGAAAACTCTCCTCGGTGCTCAATGTCAATGATCGTGAAGTCCACCTGCAGTAGAGCACCTTGGAAAATAACGATGACTGAAATATTTCCTCTCGACCGTTTGATGGATCGATCAGCCAGCTGAACGATCTTTCTTGACTTCCTAAGTGGCCTGAGTTTGATCTTGTCAAACACAGAGGTCGGGAGGATATTTATTGGTGAGTCATCATCGATTCTTGCATGGGTAATGATGGTGTCTTTGATTTGACATTCAACTCGGGGCAACCGTTTCACTCTGCGGCTTTTGGTCTTTCTCTCCATCACCAAGGAGGTGGCCATAAACACTATGTGTCTTTCAGTCCTTGTCCTCTTATTGCCCAACCTCTTGGGCATCAATTTACTTCTCACAAATCGTTTGAGGTCGGGAAAGTGATCTATGGCCTTTATTAAGGGAAGATTAAAAATCAATTCTTCATCGAGTGCTTCCATAGGGTAGGATCCAATTTTTCTAAGTCTTTTTCATTTTCTGTTTTTATGAATTTTTCTGATTTTTCGATGTTTTAGGTCTTTTTGGGATTTTCATTTTTTTTGGTATTTTTGATGGATGAATGATAAGACTCTGAATTTGAAGGCAAGGGGTCAGTAGAAGAGGGAGATAGAATGGACTCCAACTGTACACCTTGTGTGATTTCCCTAATATTTGCTCTGTTTTCAACATCAGATCTACTTACTTCCTTTTCCACTTTCATACTCAGGCTGGCAGAAATTGAGTGCAATATATCCATGACATCTCTCAACTCTTTACCAAATGATTCATTTTTCTTAATAAGTCTAGAGATGTCATCCTCCACAAAATTCTCATGACAAATCATGGGAGAGTTCTGCTCAATTGGAGGATACTGCTGAGATATTTGGGTCTCATACTCAACATACCTATACTCTGGCATGTAATCCTGGGTCGAGTATGGACCATCCGAATGGCAGATATTGGTCGGAGCCTCATATGATGAAACGGGGACTGATAAGTCTAGCTCATGAGTCCAATCTTGTGAATGTATAGGCTCTCCGAATGTGTGACATGAAGGCTGGTTAATGGAAGCTTGATCACTAAAGTCAATCAAGTATGGGAAATCATGATGTACAACCTTCTCCATTCGGGTTGTTTGATCGACCAAGTTATGCCCTAAGGTCAAGTCGGGATGTGTATATGTAAATGGTGGTATGGTCCCTACTTGAGGTGAGAATGAATTATGTGGTGGCATATAATTTTGCCAATCATCTATCTCAGCAGTGGCTTGCTCTTCATTCGATTCTTTGATTCCTGCAAGCTCTCAAGAATAAGGACAGTCAGCCCAAGATGGAAGTGGATCCGGAGTGTTGGAATATGGAGTAGGTGAGAAATGCGAAGAAGTGGAGAAGTCAGTCGAAGTTTTGACTTCATAATCGGGTTGAGGTGGAGCCGACCACGGGTAAGGATCTCCAGTGGATGGCGGAGGATACATGGAAGAATAAGAAGATGAAGATGATCGGTATATGGTCGATGAGGAATGACCAGACGTCTCAGGGTATGGGGACCAATATCTCGACATCTTGAAGAGGAAAGGATGAATGTAAGAAGATTGAAGTAGAAAACATGCAATTACACAGGATAACACACACGGACAAATACACAGACAAACGCAAGAGCAAACCCCGAGTTCACACTCAACACGGTGAAGGACCCAAAACCGAGTCTGATTAGTCTGGTTGATTTTAAGTGTGAATTTTTAGACAATTAGCAAAGGTCAGCTAAATAACCGGTTGCGTCTCCCCTGTTTAACCTGTCGCCTAAGATGTCGCTGGTCCTTCCTTTCTTCTCTCCTATCCCAAGTTGATGGGTTCAAAGACCTGCCCCGATCTACCTGCAAGCAGGCGGAGGCTGACAAGGCTGAAACTTCACCCCACGGTGTTACTGCCAACTTGTCGCGAAGTACCGCAATTTCGCCCCTATCTACTGAGACAGGAGGAGGCTACTTGGTACTAGTCAGTGAACCTTAAAAATTCAACTTGTGATATTTGCTAGGATTAGTCGGAACGTGATATGGAAGGTGGGGATTTGGGCTCTGCCTTAAGGTATTCACACACACTCAAGTACCCTCACTCAGCCTGAAAACAAGGTCGGGGATTAGTCTCCCGCAAACAGATTTTCCAATTTTATTGATTTTTTTGGTCAATAATGTTAGCAGTACCGATTTTAAGTTTAGTTCTCACTTGTTAGTCCAACCACACAGCAGCTGATGAATCCACGATTCATCGCCTTTATTCTTTTATTTTAGCATCATTTCCTTAGTCAAATATCTGTAAATACCCATTAATTCCATAAAATTACCATTTTGCATGCATTTGTTAAAATTGCATTTTTAACACTTTTTGTGCATAAATAAAAGAATAAAGAAGAAAAGAAAAAGAAAATGATGGATTTATGCAATAAATACCGACTGACCCAAACCCCGAGAGAAGGCCAAGACTTGACCTGATCGACCAGGAATAAAGTAGGGGGAGATAGGGTCTTCTGTCGGAAAAATAAAAAATTATCTCGTAAATATTTTTCATGTATATTTGTACAAAACTTACATTATTTTATTTGTGCATAATTTGACCTCAAACTAATTACTTTTGTAAATAAAAGTTGTAAATAAAATTATGTTGTAAATAATAAAAATATTTGTAAATTAAAATATTGTATATATCGCAAATAATTACACCCAGAAAAAGCCGCAAAGTGAAAATTGAAACATCAATTCTGGCTCCATACGAGCTCAAATTGAACCAAACTCACTTCCATCGTACTATAAATTAAATTATCTTTCAAATGGCTGTAGTTTCGTATTTTTTGGAGTTACGGTTTAAAATTCGATTTTCTGGGGTGTATTGTGCAGTTTACCCATATACTTATTATATATTTGTTTCATATTTATATTTATACATAATTTACATAACTATAAATATTGTTTTCATTAAAATAAAATAAAAAAATAAAATTAAAAAAATCTTTTATAAAAATTATTTCCTTATTTGAACTTATGTACATTGTATTATATGTATATAATATATGTAACTAACTAACTTCCTTTTATAAAACCACCAAAAAATTTAATTATCTAACATTAATTAATTATTTTAATTTAATTCCGAATTTTGTATTTAATTATTTGATTTTATTTAATTCATTTGATTTCATAACATACCATGTATATTAGATTTGATTTCATGCCTTTAATGGCCACCATTAAGGTGACTAATTAATTTCCAATTAATTAAGTTATTTATTTAATTTATTTATTTCAAATTTCGTAATTAATTATTTAATTTTTTTATTAATTTAATTATTTTATTAATTCACCCAATAAAAACTTTCCACATTTGTCCATACCTTCCTTTTTCATTTTTCTCTCTTTTTAATGGGCTCCTCCTCCCTCATTCACACTTGATCGATCTTTGGCAGAGAGGAGCCCAATTTCCGAGAGATTTCTTGTTGAAGAGGGTCCTAGCCTCCGATCCGGTCAGTGACAGTGATTTGAGCTTCGTCGAGGCCATCATGGCGTGTCCGAACCCTAAGGTGAGATCCACTTTTATTCTCTGTCTTTTTCTCGTAGTTAAATCGTAGATTTATTTTCTGCTTAGGCATAGATAATCTTTACAATTTAGATCCTAAAATTTTCATCGCACCTTGATCCGCCCCCGACACTGATTTTTCATCTCATCTCGTGATCTCCACGTTGCTTTTTCTACCTCGCGCAACCTTTCACCTCCGACCACACACGGTGGACGGAGATACAGATCTCTATCTTCCACTTCGTGATGATCCGATACATTCACACTCTCCTATTTCTGTGTATAAATAAAGAACAATATAAAATTATTTTTCCTGTTTGTCTCACATCTATTTTTGCAGGAAAATATAAAAAAAAATACTTTTTTATCTCTAACCCTTGTTTTGCAGGTTAGAAAAAAGAATAAATAATAAAAAAATCATTTGTCTTTTTTTTATCTAACATCTATTTTGCAGGAATAAATAACAAAAATAAAAAGTTTCTATATATTTGTTCTCATCTCTTACATTTGTTTTGTAGGATCATATTAAAAAAAGAATAAAAAAATTATCTTTTCTCCTTTTGCACATTTGCTGTATAAAAAAACAAACAAAAAATATACAATTTTTTTACGTCTAACATTTCCTGCAGGTTTAAAACAAAAAAGAATATAAAACAATTAAAAAAATCTTTTTTATGTATTCTGCTGTTTACATAAAAAAATAAAAAAAATAATAAAAAAAGAGCAGGTTGCACTGCCGTCAACCGACCCCCGCGGCGGCCAACTCCTCTGCATGGCCGCGGCTCAGCCCCACCTCTCGTCGTTCCGCCTTGCTGCCACTGCGGCCTTCCAGCCGGGCTCTACCGTCGCAGCAATCACCGCCGTGCGCGCCCAGGACTAGCCAACCGCGCCCCCACATGCGGGTTCAGCCCAGCGGGCGGTGACGCCACCGTCCTCCACCTCCGCCGGGGGCGGAACCGCTCCAGGCCGGCGCCCCTCCACCTCCAACGCTCCTGTGCGCCGCCCACGCACAGGGCTGTTGCAACGCTGCCAGCAGCGCGCCTCCTGCGAGCCCTCGATCACCCCCCAGTGCCGTTCTCCACTTCACGCGAGGCGGCACGACCACGGGCGTAGGCGCCTCCTCCCCTCGAGCCACTCCGCCTCTGACGCCCCTGCGTCCCCGCGCGTGTAGCCGTCCGCCCAAGCGCCCTCCGACCTCCGTGGCCGCGCGGCGGTACCCCACGCTCCACCGCCGTAGCCACGAGCTTCAGCCCAGCCAGGCGTGCCGCGCCCAGCGTCGCCGTCTGCCAACACCCTCCGCCTTCCCTCTGACGCCCGACCGCCCCTCCAGCGCGTCCCTCAGGCCGTGCGGTAGCCGCAGGTGGCCGTCCCTTTATCGCGGCACCCGTGCCCGTTCCCCCGCACCACCATTGAAGAAGGGTGGGCGGCGGACCCGTGCTCCCCTCTTGAAGAAAATACGAAGAAGAACCCTAGGGGGGCTCAATTGAATTAAAATAGGAAAAAATTACGTATTCGTACTTGAAGGTATTCAAAATTCGCAAGAACGTCGCCGTGCTCCAGAAGTCATGTGCTTAGCACATGTTTAGTGGGTAAATTTCACGTTTTACCTCTTACAACGTATTTCTATTAAAATTCATGCAAAAACTTTGAATAAATTGCAGTCTTGTCCCTGTTTGCCAAACATTAACTTTGATTGCTCTCTTTGAATGAAATAAATGTTTTTATGCTTTCAAAAGTTCTGAGAAAATTTGTGTATGCTTCTGCTAGTTGTATAAATTTTTCATCCATTTTTAATGCCATTTGATATATTTAAAAAAATCAAAAACAATGTCTTTTTTGTTTGTCCATACTTTGAAAATTTATATAAATTCACAAAATAGTATAAAAATTCCACAAAAATTCTTCTAGGTGCATTTTGATCTCTTTTATTTTCTGACCATATTTTGTGCATTTTTCTTTTATAAAACCCAAAAAAAATATGAAAAACAAAAATTCTTACAAAAATTGTAGAAAATTGTATAAAAATCCGAAAATTTTGATCTTGGTCTCTATTTGTAGATATTTCTCTTTAGTTTATCTTAAAAATAAATTTCAGGATTTTTGAGCAATTAAGGGATTTTTAAATTATAAAATAATCCTGACTGTGCATTATTTTCTTATTTTCCACTATTTTATTTTTATAAAATTACAAAAACATCAGAAAATTGTAAAAAAATTACCAAAAATATTTTAAAATATATAAAACACAAAAACATTTTCTCTTGAATTTTCTGAACATTTTTTACTACTTTGTAAAATACAAAAAAAAGTGTGTGTATGCGTGTGTGTTTTATCATTTTTATTCCTTTGTGCTTATTCGAAAAATTAAAAAAATAAAAAATAAAAACCACTAAAAATTTGCTCTGAAATCTGACTACCGAGATTTTCAAGCGTGCTCCTTGTGTTCGACCCTGGTCGCTATACCAGGAAAAAAGAATAGCGAAAAGCCGCTTACATTCACTTTCATTGATTTATCTCCTTTTTTTAAGTGGTTTAAAATTTATTTTCTCGTTGACCGAATCCCGTGGTTGAGAACGACGACATCATTGTGATATTATTTTTCCCTCTCTCGACCTCGTCGGATTTCGTGTCATCACACGCCTATCGTCCAGTCCCAATTTCCGTTTAAATTAAGTGTGAAAAATAGAGGGGGAAATCGAGAAAAGCTGATGCACGAAAAACGATGATGCGTATGCTTAGTACAGAATACTTACAGTGATCCCTTCGCTTTTTATGCAGGATGCAAAACAGAATTGAGATCTTTTTACATTATATGCAAATGCAGGCGACAAGATCCGCTCCTAGACAAGCAGTTCTATTAGCGAGTGAAGCAC
Source organism: Ottelia alismoides (assembly GCA_037367405.1). Taxonomy (NCBI): domain Eukaryota; kingdom Viridiplantae; phylum Streptophyta; class Magnoliopsida; order Alismatales; family Hydrocharitaceae; genus Ottelia; species Ottelia alismoides. The sequence goes on from JAZKJV010005944.1 coordinate 496,042, forward strand.
AGGTTGATTTGACTAGTTCTGCGGTCTAGGTGCGTCTTTTAAGAGTAATGTGTGGTCCTACAAAGTTACGAGCACAAGCAAATCCTAGAGTGGCTCGAGGAGCTGCTAGTGCAAGTGTAATTTACCATTCAAATCATACAGCACGCGGGGACACGGTTCCACTATCTTTACACACGCGAGAACCCAGACGGGAACTGCTGAAATTAAGCGAATAAGAAAAAAATAAAGAAAAATAAAGGTACAAATTCGCTCAAATCACTCAAGAAATTAAAATGTCGAATCTTCGAAGCGTCTTCGACTCCTCGCGTTCATGCATAGAAATAACTTGAGGTCAGAGAATGACATAAAAAAATGCAAAAATTAAAAGACAGAAAATATTCACAAGAAAATAGGGGGTCAGACTACCCGGGGATTGAAAATCAAGCACTCAGATATTACAGTAAATTAACCTAAGCCGTGCCTCCCCTACAACGGTGCCATTTTGATAAGCCTCCCGCTACCCTTGTTAATTTGAGCAAATTAATGTTCAAATTAATTGATATCATTCGTTCCAGTCGGATAATGAGAGCAGATCAAAAAACCACTTTCAATTATAGTCAAGTTAATCTCGAGCGGCAATTTTGTTTACTTGGTTGGAAGTCTAAGGTCAAACTCAGGGAGGCAACTGTCTCCTTAGGTTGATTTTTTAGCAAAATCCAATTTTTGATTTTCAGAGGAGATATTTTTGGTCTTTTTCGTATAATTTATGCAAGACGCATGCAAAATCAGGCCAAATTACAAGTTAAATCAGAAATATGGTCAAATTAATTCCAAAAAGTATGAAACTTGGACAGATTATGAAATGGGATGAAAATAAGCTACCTTAATATTTTTGTAATTTTTAGATGCACGAATAATGAAAAATGCAGACTTTAGTGAAAATGACTAAACTAATTTTAATAATTACCAAACGATGATATTTCTCAGAACAAAATTAATCAAATAGGTCTAATTAAGAGCTATCCAAATCAACTTGAATTTCATTAAAACACTTCACGTTTGATTAAATAAAAATCGATTAAATTTTTCACTAAATGATTTATCTAAAACAAATTATACATGCAAATGGTGTGATTTTCGGATATGTTGTAGCACGAGCTTAAATCTACCAATGATGATTTTTCAGAGATTTTTCGATGAGCAGATAATGCGCAATCAATTAATCAATCAAAATGGGCAAAATATTGCAATTTTTTCCAAATTAAATTCCATAAATATTCTTCAAATTAGCAAATACAAATAAATGCTAAAATGGTAGAACAAGAGTTATGATACACAATGCAATTTTCGAAATTAAAAATGGATGATAGTATGACAACTAAATAAATGTGCAAATGCAGGGGTATGAGTGTAATACAGAATTGAAACTAATAAATAAACAAATGTGCATAAGGGTACTTCTACAAATAAGGAAACATGCAGGGATGCAAATGCAATTTTTACAAAAATAAAATAAAAACAAAACCACCTTTCTTATCCTCCAAGCAGGCGCACAGAGGCGGGGGAGGCGCGGCTAGGGTTCACGAGAACGGCGGTCGGGCGATCGGGTGGCGCGGTGGCCGGCGCGCGGGGACGAGGCGCCGCTCGAAGCTACGGAAGGCGGCGCGAGGCTGGTTGAGCGGTGGCGGGGGTCAAAGGGCGGTGAAGCTTGGGAGGCGCACGGGCAGAGAGCGACCTGCGGGGACATGAGGAGCTGGTGTGGCGCGCGGCCAAGGCGCGGGCGTGGAGGTGCAGCAACGCCGTAGAGGTGGGCTACGCAGAGCCGCAGCTGGGCACGCGAGCGGACAGGACGCGTGAGAGGGACGAACAGTGTTGGGCTGCCGCAAACAGTGGAGGCACGAGACGGCCTGGCGGTGATGGCGAGGAGCACGACCTAGAGGGAGGAAGAAGCTCCTGCTTGTTTTTTTTATTTTTTTTTTGTTTGCAATTTTTTTTGTTGTAGTTTTTTTTAAACAGTAATGGAGATGTAGGGAAAAAGAAATGTAGATAAAATGAGAGGTGAAATGGGGTGATTTAGTCAAGGTGATGATATGTTGATGTTTGTGTGATTTATGATCTAGAATAATAACAATGAAAATATTAGATTAAAAAAATGACAAATAAAAGTTGAGGGATACTTACCTGTGATTCGCCGAAGATGGCCAAGCTCGTCGTCGCTCAGATCGTCTCGTCCATGCTGTCACCAGGGACGAGACGAGGGCTGGGGCTCTCTCTCTCTCAAGATCGATGGATGAAGGGAAATGATGGAGGTGATGGTGAATAAAAAGGAAGGGAGGGGAGTTAGAAAATGAGTGGAGAAGGTGGAGAGAATGGTGGAGGAAGTGGGGTAAGTGTGGCTTGGAGTAGAAGGCAAGTTAGGAGGAAGAAGTAAAAGGGAGTAAAATAAAGAAAATAATAAAATAATATAGTAGGCTACTAAAATAATTAACAAAGTAATAATAAAATAATAATAATAATAAATCCGAAAATAATAAAATAAATCCGAAAAGAAATACAAAAATTAAATGTAAACAAAAATTAAAAAGAAATAACAAAAGGGATTAAATCAAAAAGTGCTCAACATGAAAGTTGCTCATCTAGACGAGATCTACAACTTTCGTGAAGGGTCGAAAATCAAAAGAAGACATATGTACAAAAACGTATTTTTGGGTGGTACCTTATAGATATAAAATACCACTTTTTACTTTTTGTAATTTTTTGTCATTTTTAATTAAGAGAAAACTCAAAATAAAGATAGAAAAAAATATGAAAGGGATATTTACAACTTAATATTTTTTTTGATTTTTAATAATTAAGAAAATAAAATGTTAAAATACAGGCGCAAAACGGTCAATATGTACAATATACAAAAGGGGCCCAAAACCCAAGTTTTGCATACGAGCTCTGATTTTAATGAAATTGGTCTTGTTTCGATGGTCTCTGAATGCATATTACTTTAAAAGTAAATAGACCTAGATCAGAGGTTGTATGAGAGAGATATGCACATTTTAAGGTTCCTAGTTTCAAACTTGGATTGGGGTTTTATTGGTCAATTTAACAAGTTAGTATTTTTTTGATATTTTTCCTTTATTAGTGTTAGTCATATATACACAATAGAGTTGGTTTTATTGGATTTAGAGTTAGTATAAAATATATACAAACAAGGAATTTTATCTAATATAAAGGTGAATATTTACAAGTGAATTTGGCTTCTTATTTAATGCAATATAAATGCTAAAATGCAGATATTATCAATGCATGCATGAATGCTAATTATGCAATATAAGTGAAAATATGCGGCTTATTACTTGGGAACAAATCTCTATTTTCAACTTTTAGAGTCATGAATCACAGATTCATCACCCAGGTACATGTGTCAAGCATGGGAAGTTCTCATCTGGCAGGGACTCGATTGCATTTTTGAAAACTTCAGGGAGTTAGTTTGTAATTTTTCCAAAAGATTCTTTTATTTCAAAAGCCCCCTAGGGCTTACTGTAGCTTGGGTTTCTTTCTCTTTAAAAACCAACAGGGGAGGGTGCCGCCAGGTGCCGCCGCCCCTATCCTCTTCTCCATGTCCCGGCTGCGGCGGCACTGTTCTTGCGGTGGTCTACGCTGGACTACTAGACGTTGGGCGTCAATGGCACGTGGGATGTGGAGGGAGACACACGCCCTCACGCGACTAGCTGGAGAGGCGATCTGGTGGGCACCGCATGGCCTCGGGTGGCGGATGGGGTTGCGCGGTGGCTTGAGGAGAGGCGACGCCGCGTTGGAGTTGGAGGTGTGACAGCGGGCGGTGGTCGTGCGCAGGGCGGATCCTAGGCGGAATAGCAACAACCGCGTGGGTGAGGCGCTAGCACGGTGGAGGGCTGATGACTGATCAATGAGAAGTCATTCTCAGGAAGATCGCGTGGACTGCGGCTAGGGCGAGTGGTCTTAGCGAGCGGCGACAGCCGTGGGATGGGGGCTGATGTTGGCAATGCGACGGTGGTAAGATTCCGCCCCAGGCGGAGGTCCGTAAGCGGCGGGCAGCCTGGGAGGCGGCGACAAAGCCGTTTCTTTTTTTAATTTTTTTTATAAATTGTAAAAATAGAACAGTAAATAAAAAAACTTTTTTTATTTTTTATTAGAACAGAAACCGTAAATACTTTTTTTTATTTTTTTATAATTTTTCTAATTCTTTTTTTTAATTTTCCCCACAAAAAAATATGTTAGAAAGACAAAGAAAATATTTTTTTATTCTTTTATTTATGAATAAATCAGGACACGAGCACAACAAATTGGTCCCAAAAATCAGAACGGATGCATGAGCGGGGGATCCGGCGAGAAATGGATGGATGGATCCGGATCTCCGACCACTGGGCGTGGTCGGAGGTTTGAGATCATGCGAGGCAGAAACGAACGTAGAGGGATCAAGAAAATGTGATGAAAACTCAAGTTGGTGTTGATCAAATCGTGATGGATTTTAAGATCTAAATAAAAAATGACGGTTAAATAAAGATGCGAAAAATTAAACTAAGGTTAATCTAGGATAAAAATAAGAAGAAAATGACGGATCTCACTTTAGGAGCGGAAAAGACCTTGATCACCTCGATGAAGGCCGACTCGCTGTCACTGGACGCTCGGAGGTTTGTCACCCCTCTACGAAAAGAGTATTCTAGGAGATGGGGCTCCTCTCACCAAAGATTGATTAAGTTAAAATGATGGAGAAGGAGCCATATAAATAGAGAAGATAGAGAATGAAATTTGAATTTTTGGTTAAAGAGATAAGAGAGATGAAAATCGAAATGAGATAAAGTAAAAATTAATTTTTTTTTATTTTCGTCACTTTATTTATTTGAATAAAAAATGTTATTTTTTATATTTTTTATGGTGGTTAATTTAGAATAGTAACTATATACATATGGTACATTATATACATAGTTAAGTAAGGAAATTAGCTTTTTTCTTTTAAAACTTTTATTATTTATTTTTTAAATAATTAATAAAAATATCTACAAATATATACAAATACAATATGTACAAAATACATGGAAAAATTGCACAAACCACCCCAGAAAACCAACGTTTTACTCGTAAATCCAAAAATTATGAAAACATAGTCATTTTAAAGATAATTTAATCTAGAATACAATGGAAGTGAGTTTCGTTCAGTTTGAGTTCATATGGAGCCGGAATTGGTCTTTCAATTATCATTTAGTGGCTTTTTCCAACTTTGGTTGCTTTTATTCTGTATATGATTTAATTATGTAATTATTTTTATTATTTAGAACACATTTTTGTTTACAACTTTGGTTTTGAGAGTTATTTGATTTGAGGTCAATTCAGGTACAAATAAAATAGCGAAGTATACAAATATACACAACACACAATGTTTTTGGATTTTCTAAATAAATACCCTATCTCCCCCGACTTTATTCTTGGTCGATCAGGTCAAGTCTTAACCTTTACATATATACAGTCTTCCTCTTTTGTTTATTTTCTTTTCTTTTTTCCCTTTATTTATTTATTTATTTTAGGTTAAAATGGTAAGAAATGTACAATATTTACACTTAAATGCAAGTTAGTAAGAATATGGAGTTAGTATAATATATAGGTGTTTTATAATGGATTTTAAGCTAAAATAAATGAATAAAGATGACGAATCACAGATTCATCAACCCCCCATCTTCACCATTTTCCTACTCCTCCTCCACGCCTTCTTCCACCTCAAGACCTTCACCCTTCTAAACCTACCACATCCCTCTACTATGCCATGACCATAGCCTTCACCTACCACATTCCTCTCGCACACAATCACTGTCACGAGATGGCCCTTCATCCTGTGTATAAAATCAACCAATCTCCTACTTTTTTAGTTTTGATCCTCTCTAGCATACCCGTAACCCAAAGAGCCATTGTGGAGAGTGCCCGACAACAAGCAACCCCATGCTCTATCGATATGGATAAGGGCGGAGGAGCCATGATCCACCTCGCTGGAGCAGCTCAGGCGAAGTTCCTTTGCCTCTAGGTACACCCTTATTGAGGCATAATTTTAGGTTAATTATCTTGCATTTTTCATCCTTAGCATAGATATATGATCAATTTTATCGCATTTAGCATATATCTAGGATTAGTTTTATCACATTTCATTTAACATATATTTCATGAAAGCTATTGCTCTGACTACTATGTTCACCATGCTCCCGCCATTGTCTCAACCCGTAAATAATCTCATTAACTTCCACACCATTTCTTCATCAAACCTTCATGCTCAGCTCAACCAGATCTTTTCTTGGATCAGTGAATCAAATCTCCGCTCCATTGCTCATCGGAGATTCACCACTTCACCTCACCCTTGCGTTTCTAGCTTCAACTCTTGGTCGAGGACATAACCCTCAAGCCCCTCTTCATTTTTTGTGTGCAGGAGATATGCCCGAAAGCAACACCTAGAGATAGGATTAGAGAAAGAACATGACCTCCAGGTCCTTGAAAATACAACTCTATACCTCTTACAACGAGGCATGGACTTGACTGAAGCTACATGTAGGTGCGGGAATACCCCAGGAAGCTGTTGGGCCCATCAACAAGGAAGAAGGAGATCAAAGGCATGAGGAAATCACGATCGAGGGAGGGATGTAGAAATGTTCTTCCATCTTCAATGTCGTCGGATCAACAACACGGCCCAGATCTAATCTGGGCCATCCAATTGTGCTGAAACGTTGCCTCGCCTTGGTCGTTCATCATAAGTGGAGACATGTGGCGTGCCATAGACTGTTCATCGTGTCTCACGTGCCAAGCACGTCTGCACCTTAGGTATTTTACGATACATCCCCACATATTTTTATATTCTATTTTAGTATTGTAAATATAATATTAGGTGTAATAGCTTTAGTGTAAATTGCATGTTAGACCTTGAACTATGCTAATATTACAACTTGATCCTTTCACCTCACGTGTTGCGCCACATGAGGCGTTGTAAATTTAGCAAGTTTAACCCTATATTCCATATACTTGTTATGAAATGCATGTTTATTTTATTTATTTTTAAATAAGTCCCTGTACAGATATATATATATTCATTTTCTTCTATTTTGTTTATATTAAATATTTTATTTCTTTAAAAATGTTAGGAAAATTAGTATAGATGCATGCTACATTTCTTATTCACGCACAATAATTCAAGAATTTAACTTAGTTTTCATATTTTAAAAATATAAAACATGCATTTTATTCTTGTTTAGACCAAAAAACCATTAAAATTACAAAACATTTTCAAAAAATTCAAAAAATTACGGTATCCGAATTATACTATATTCTACCACATATCCAAAAAATACTACAAATACAAAATATAAAACTTGAAAAATCATAAAACCCTAAAATTCTTATAAAATTTAGTAAAACTTATCTAAAAATCCAAAAACTACTCTTTTATTTATGTATTTTCTTCCAATATATACTATATATGAAAGTAGTATCACTACAACATATTGTAGCTATCGTGACGGTTAAAATAGCAACGATTATTTATATTCGTCACAATATATTGGAAGTCATTAATATAGCAATGGTTATATCTATTCGTCGCTAATTATAATAGAAATCACAATGATTCTTTACATTCGTTGCTAACTATTTTAGAAATAGCGACGATTCTTTGCATTCGTCGCTATTTTGATATAGCAACGAATAAATCGTTGCTCAAATTAGTTATGATTATTACATTTAGCAACTTAAGGAGGTAATTTTCATATTAAAAAAACTCTTAATATTAGGTGATTTTATTTATTATAAATTAACTTATTAGATAATTAATTGAAGTTAGAGCGATGACTATATACATGGATGAAAATGATGAAAATCTGACTTTCAATTACATTATATTACACTACAATTATATACACTGCAATGAAACTATGTTGCAACAAAGAAATATTGCCTCGTCAACCCCATCTTTACACCTTATGTAAGAAAAAAATTCTGATTTCAACGACCATTAGAACCCTTGTCCATCGTCAAAACACGGCCCCTTCCACTCCCCCATGAGTTTAAACAACCACCACGAGAAACCCTTTTCCGATTTCATCCGTCACAAGTGATCTCCTCACCAATGATCCTCCTGGATAGTTCTCACCCCTCCACCATTGATGCTTCAACCTTCATTGCCACACATGCTTCGTCCTCGACATGTTTAGCGTTCGGGTATATATAACCCTCTTCCTCTTACCATTACGATTTCAAATCATTTGCTTTTCTTCTCCGTCCTCTGTTTTTCTCCTCCGCCTTTTTGCATCGTCACTTAGGATTTGAGAGGGAGTGAAGAACATATCATCTCTGGTGATCAGAATGGAACGGATCTTCCTCTCTTCCCCCCTTCCATGATTCGGTTCTGATCTAATCTGTCTTCACTACTATGATTTTGATTCCATTGTTTGTTTTTTTCAATTTTAATCTATTTTTACGGCATATTTCATCATGATATTTGAAGGTTCCTGAACCCGCGACAACCACTTGTGTGGGTGATTATGGTGGGCATAATGCTTGCCGATCAACGGTAGAGTTGTCTGTGCATTTGAAATGCGCATCCTTGATATTCTAGATTTAGAGTTCATGTTGATTGTGCAGGCTTTTAGATTGTTGATTTTGCTTGCTTGAATAATAAAATTTGTTTTTAAAAATTTATCCATTATCATCAATGTCTGTTGTAGTTTTACTTTGCTTTTGGGGTATATTAACATCGTTATCTATATCTATCAAATATTATCCTTATCACCAAATGCATATGATCGATTACAAACCTACTATTGATGCAATTTCTGATAATATTTGGTCTTCATAGTTGAAAATATATAGCAACAACCTAATCAAGTAAACAGTTAAAATTCAGGCTAGCTACATGGATTAATTGATGATTATGGTGCGTCAGTAATGGTTCTATTATGGACTAGGGGTTTTTATATACCGTTGTATATTGTTCTAATTGATATCTCAGTATGATTGTTAAGTCTAATCCTTGGTCACTGATGAGCGCGATATCTGAACGACTAAGGTAAAGGTACAGAAATGGTCGTTGCGACCTCGGGCACTCAGATGCACTCAATCAAGAAAAATGAACCACTGATATAGATAAAAATCACTCGAAACACAAAAGCGGTCCTGCTATTAGATTAACCTGGTATAGCGACTAGGGTCAAACTCAAGGAGCACGGGTTGACCTCTCGGCCTACGAAGTAGTAAAAAGGAATAAAATAAAAGAACAAAATATTTTTAGTGGTTTTTAATTTATTTTATATTTTTTTTGGATTTTTTAATGTATTAAGAAAATAAGAAAGGTAAACAAACACACACTTCAACAAATTATTTAAAGAACTAAAAATCAACCAAAAATTCAAACAAAAATAATTTTATGTGTTTTATAATTTTTAGTGTTTTTGGTGAATTTTTGAGAATTTTCTGATGTTTATTTAATTTTCTAAAAATCAAAAAGTGACTGAAACAAATGGTACTGTCCAGCCGAGCTAAACAGGCCTAGAAAAAAAATCTAAAAGCCCTAAAATAGCCAGGAGGTAATTTTCCTGTAAATAGAATAAAACAAGGAAAATTTAGGCACCAATTTTATTATTTTTGGGTTTTTGGTTTAATTATTAGAATTTTTATAAGTTTTTAAGTGTTTTTCAATTTTTAGGGGTTTTCAGTAATGAAAATTAGCCAAAATTGGCTAGAAAATCAAACTAAGCAAGACAAATAGTGGATAATTTTTATAGAATTTTTAAATGAGTTTTGATAATTTTTTGGGGTTTTTAAAGATAGACAGTAGCAAAATTAAGGTTTTTGATTTTTTTAAAAATATCAAATGAAATCAAAAATGTCCTCAAAAATCCACGAAACTTTTACACCATGGCAGGAGCCATGTGTCAAATTTTCGTTGGATTTGGAGGTGTTTTGCTATTTTGTTCAAAAATAATGAAGGGGCACTGTGCACAGGGACCAAAGTGCAAATACCCAAGAGTCTGGGGGGTCTGGTGCAATTTACCCAGCAAAACACGCGCCACGCGCGTGCCTGGGGCACTCAGGGACCCAAATGCAAAGAAAATAAGTCCCGAGGACTTATTGGTAACAGGTACCAAAAGTCCAAGGGCTTATCTGCAAAATACCCACAAATATCACGCACATGTCGAAATAAACCACGTACAGGGGTATAAATGCAAATAAACTAAAACATTTATTCCATTGATAACAACCAGAACTGCAGGGGCCTGTCTTGCAAATAAACCAGAAGAGCACGTGACGAAGCACGTGTCATACAACGCACAGGGGCATAAATGCAAGGAAAGCAAAGTACGGGGTCCTCTATGCAAATGTACCAAAACTTGAACAACTACGCTAAATATTTACAAGACTAAAAACGAAATAAAATATAGAAGAGGGCCTAAGGGTAAATTACCCTTTATTATGCGGACCGGCTGGATGGTTGCCACGTGTAGATCTGACGGTCTGGATCAGCTGCGGCTCCAACGCTAGTGTCCTTTGGCGAATCCGATGGCTAGGGTTCCTCCACGTGGGTGATCGGACGGTGCAGGGCGCAGGCGGCTAACCCTGGTGCATCGGATGGCTGGAATCGATCCTCCTGATGATCGGGCGGTGACTGCTGCTCCCCAGATGGACGGTTCAGATGAAATCTGGAGCCGGAGGACGAATCGAACAGCGACGGAGGATGATGGATGAACAGGTCACCGGCGAGACTCGCCGGCCTTGGGCGTGCGCTGGACTCCTCCTGGAAGCACTCTGAAGGTCGGAGAAGAAAGGTGGAGTGCTCCCGCGTCTGTCGGTAGGCTCCGATGATCCAGCCGAGCTCCGAGGAGCTCGGGCTAGGTCGGCGGAGCTGGGCCTCCTGGCTGAATGACGAAGGACCTCAGATGGCCTTCGTTTGACCTGCAAAGCGAATCAGAAGACTCGCGGGTCGAGGGCAAACTGCCTCGACCCGGTTAGGCGAGGTGACGGTGGCTCGTGAGTCGAAATGGCGAGCTCTGGTGAAGGGGGTGGACGGAGGAGCTCGACTCCCAGCTCCTGTGCGAGCTGGGTTGGATGGAGGGGTGAAGAAGGTGCGTCGCAGGGAGGCGGATGCGGTGGATGATTCCGATGATCGAACGGAGTGAGGGGATGGTCGGAATCAGCTAGAGACGGCGGCGATACGAATTGGGCGTAAATGGAAATCGAAGAAAGATAAGGACCTACAAGGGTACCTGTGTGGTCGAAGAGACTGTGGAGGAGCTGGGGAAACTCCTGGTCGTCGCCTCGAGGAGCGTCTCCCTCCGAGGCTCAAGCTCCAGCTGATGGCGGAGCGACGGCGGCGAAGCTCGCCGGATCGATGGTCTCGCCCTCCTTCCTTGCTGCGACACCACGGGGGACGAGCTGTCACTCTCGCCGATGTGATGGAGGTCACTGGGAGTGGAACGAAGGAGCCAAAGATGGGGAAATGAGGTGGCGGAGCTCGCTTATGTATGGGTGCAGGTCCGGGAAAAATGGCTCGGGTCCGGCTCAATGGAGCACGGATCCCTAGGATCTATGTCGGGCGAGATTCCCGGGTACCTGGGGAGTGATTAGGACCCTGGGTTAGGCTAAATGGTGCTCGGGTCTGGGAGGGATAAATGGGTGAAATCGGGTTCTCGAACCAGACCCGCGGGAGGTGGTCCTGGGGGGGGGGGGGTAGTTGACTGGGCGGTCAACACTCCCCAGGGCCAATAGGAACATGCCACGTGGCTTAATCTTGGAGGTGAAAATTAAGGTAGCAAATGGCCGAATTTGCAAAAAGTTAAAACATGAAATATTTTTATTTTATTTTTTTTCTATTTTTTAGTGATTTTTAATAATTTTTTCGAAATAAAAATAAGGTATGTACACTATATGTACTATATAGGTATTTGTACACTATTAGGGTTTTTAATTTTGCTATTTTTATTTGGTTTTTGTTTTGATTGTTTTTATTTTATTTATTTACACTATATAATAAAGAATATTTACAAAAACTATAAGGATTAATTTTATTTATTTATAGGGCTAAATAAATATGTAGGTGAGTCTTGTACAATGTGAAAGTGATATTTTTGTTCTTTTTTATTTTCATATTTTTATCTTTTGTTTTTATACTTATAAATATAGACACATATTTACAAGCCTATTTTTGATGAGGAAAATATTTTTATTTATTTACATAAATATTTACACTTGAGCCCCTATCTCTCTCTACTTTGGCTTTTATGCGGTCAGGCCCATGCTGAGCCCTCCCTTGGGTTAGGTTGCTCAATATTTATTCTAAATATTTCCCTCTTTTTCTTTTTAATCTTTGTTCTTTTATTTTTGCACAAAAACATGCTAATTATAGGTTTTTACACAATGCATGCTTTTGGTAATTATTCCTATTTACACATATCTAAATGTATTTGCAAAGGTTTTTGTAGCTAAAATATAAGAATAAAGAGTGATGAATGGGTATTCATCAGTCACCTACTCGAATTGGACAGTAATTGAGGTATTTATAAAATGACTTCTTTCAGGATATATTTCCTTTTTTAATGTTTACTGCAATATCTTTTTCAGAATTAGTTTTTTGCGTCTAGAGATAGCATCTTGTCATTCCATTTATAGTCATTCTTTCAATTGCTATAAATTAGGGTATACTTTTGTTAGATATTTACAATCCTCTTTAGTTATAAAACTACATAGTTAAACCATTTATCAGTTTTCAGGGATTATTCTTATAAAGAGATTATTCTTATCAGTTATAAAACTACATAGTTATACCATTTACAATAGTCTTTCAAAAGTTGATTATAAAAGAATTATTCAGATATTCAAGATATGTACTATAACAAAATTGTGCATCTTTATTTACTGGAAATGTTTCATTGACAACAAATTTGGAAAGTGATGTCACTTTTTGTTGACGGCACACTCTACACACTCTCAACTATGCTAATCTTGCTTGCAGTATCCAAAATATAGCCATTTTATGAACTTTATTTTCTAACTTATCATCATAAGTACATTAATTTCTATTTCTTTCTTTTTGACTATCTTGTTAAACTTTTTTGTAGATGAATAGAAGTTCATTGGCAGCTCAGATGAAAAGTTGTGCCAAAAAATTAAGTACCTACAAGATGACTACTTTGTGCTCGTGGGAGGAATTTTTTTTTGCAGACAAGAATTGGGTAAAGAAAGATTTTTCTGTGAGTATGTAATTCTTCTCGAGTTACTTCGTGTATTTGGTGTAAATATTTATATCACTATAGATACACTAATATATGTTCTCTTGGCTTGAAGTTACAAATGAAAATCTATATAGAGAACTAGAGGTGTATCTTAATCAAACTTCTGATCATAATAGATGTGGAATGGATATTTATGAATTTCTTGTAGATAGAGCCCTGGCATTTTCTACTACTACTATATTTAAAGTTGCAATTTTTTTAAACAAAGACTTCATCACTACTTCTCAATGGTTACACTTTTGTATTGTTGTATGATCAAATATCAGTTTATGGTACCATGATTACATCCTAAAAATTAGTTTAAGTCCTTTTTCATGCAGTTGCTTTTTGGTGCCTTTCTAATGTTGTACTCGAAACTTAGAGATCGTTAGGATTCCTTCTTTTATAAGCATATAGAAATGAGGGACTTGACCTTTATCTTTCCTTGATTATGTTAGGATTCCTTCTTTTATAAGCATATAGAAATGAGGGACTTGACCTTTATCTTTCCTTGATTATATTAATCATCATTTACCGGTAACATACACAAGTAAAATGGGGTTGAGGTGGCGAAAGATGGAGCATAACATCTTTCAAAACATTATGGACAATGAATTGAATGAATAAGCGAGCATCTAGAACAGAGAGGTACACGATCTATCAATGCGCATAAGACATTATGTTCTCTTCATTTTTGCAAGAATGCTTATCTGATTAACTCTGAAAATTTTCATTCAAACCATGTAGCTACTATTTTCTCGATATTAACTACTATATCTATAGACGCCAAAACTGTGTCCACGTCTCTAAGAACAATCTTGCTTAGGTAACATGTTCCATATTACAACATGTTTGTGGATATATTATCGAATTCACCACGAAAGGTTGTTGAATGTTTGATGCACCCCTTATGTGAAACTATTTTCTTATATTTAGAAGTGTTCATGACGCCTTGAAATATAAACATGATTATGTTGCCATCTGAGCAAAATGGATTTTTAAATGGATCTTGTGGCCCAACAAAAGAGCGATGAAGCTGCAAGAAGAAATTGAATTTACCACGTCAACAACTATTTACTTGTAATTTTGTATGAACTTCACATGATAGTTTCTTTATTGTTATGTGACACAAAATTATAAAGGAGGGAGAACAATTTTGACAATAGAAATCGTTCCCAGAAAATATTATTGTTTATATACCCTCTACATGAATAACATGGTGTGCTAACAGTTTTGGCAATGTAAATAATGATGTGCCTCAATTTCGCTATATTATTTAGTAAGGAAGTGGTTGCAGGAGTTTTGTTCATAAGATTTCTATAAAGTCAAGACAAGGAAGAACCTTTTGTTGCAGGTATGTGAGGTGCAGGTGTCCTTCTGGGAATGGATCTAATGAATGAGCCGAAGGCCATGGGGTCGCCCAACCTACCCTAAAGAGCATCTACCAAGCTGCTAACACTACCATGTACAAGTACTAGTACATTGTGTACGTCATCATCTCCAACTGTCTTAGCATTTCAAACCCCACAGAGCTCCTTGTCTTTATTGCCAGCTTTCCCTTTGTTGTCCTCAATGTCTAGTACTACTGCAATCTATACACATGTACATTTAATATGATGTCCACACAAAAGCATATCGATTACATTTTTTAACCAAGGGATGGTCAGCTCGACCAAGTAACTGCCATCATTGTACAACCTCTTATCATTGTAGCTGCGCTTCTTTCCGACTTGTTCTTGAACACTAGAAGGCTTTTCTTTCATTACATCTTTACAAATATCCTTTCTAAGTAAGAGAATTTGTGAGGGAATCGGGTTTGAGTTGAGATAATGATGTCAAATTCTAAAGGTTAGTTATTTGTTATCAAATTGCTTGGGAAAAAGCCACGAGTGGATTAATATATATATAGACATGGTAGTCCTTCCTTTTTTTGACAGGCAAAAGAAATAAAGAAAGAATATCTTTCTATATGGTTCTTATTGTACAATGATATCAAGTTCTCAATGTCTTTTTTCTCCTATCCATCAACGGTTCTCTAGTGTTAGATGTGCATCTAACAATCAATGTGGATTATTCTTAAGGTATTTGGCAGTAAGATGGACTATTCTGTATGTATTGGTCTGTCAGATGGACTATTCTGTATGTACTGGTTAGTATTTATTCCACAATATCTGTATGTATTGTTTATATAAATTGTTTAGTATATATGTTTGTAGAAATCCAATTGACAGTATCCAAATGTGCATCTATTCCACAGTTAAATGGACTATTTTTCTTTCCTGGTCAATATTCATGGTACTCCAACTAACCGGACGACGATTTGAGGTATTTGATTAGATCCCTCCCGTAGATTCTTAACATGCTTGAAATAAATACGATGATTGTCGATATTCACATCATAACTTTGATGAAAAACCATGTAGTTAAATATTTCTATAAATGTCCTCATGTTCCTTTCCACCAAATAGACTCAGGATCTGGACAGGCGCTGCTCGTAAACGAGTAAGTACCCCCTCCTTTTATGGGTGGTGTGTATGTTGTATAAGACTTGAGAACTATATGCTAAAGAAAGTCTGTATATTTATTGTGGCAATGCTATTCATCAATACATGTTTGAAAATTTCTACCAGTAAAGCAATATTACATTCTCAAATATTTCATTTCATTTCATTTCAAATACTGCAGATAATCCATTTCCAGGTACTTTTTCTTGGTTATATCATCTTTTGTTGATTAGTGTGTTCCTTTCCAGGTACTTTTATTTCCAGGCATTTTTTATCTTTATGTTTATTTCATATCGAAGATTATTGTGGCGATGGTATTTTTCTCCGCAAATATTGTGCTCTGTCAAACCATTTATCAAAGAACATTATATATGCATGCTACTAACTGTTCATTCTAATTATCAAGAGAAACATCTGATATTCAAAGAACCTCACCATTTATCTGTTTTTTTAACTATTTTATAATATGTATTGAATAATTTTCCATAGTTCACGGTAGATGGTTCTGATTTGCCCCCTAATTTTCATGTAAGAGTTTTCTTTTAGTTGTCAAATAAAGTTTTTTTTAGTGCAATAATATCCTTATATTAGTACTCATGGACTTATGATTTTAAAAATACTATCAAGCTTGATTATGCTAATTATTTTTCTTTTCAATGTCATAGGATCCTAATTTATCGATGGAGCAGTCTACAAACTATTCTAGCAAATGAGCATTTGAGTTTTTCGAAGATATTAGAATTTCATTATTGACGCTGATGACGTTTCGAGCTATGATATTTCTGATAATGTTGGTGTTTTCATTCTTCCATAACAATGTTCAGTTAATATTTGGTTGGCTTTTATTTTTAGGTGATTTCATAGTTAGTGGTCTTTATTTGGAGTTTCACGAATGATATTGGAATTTGGAATGAAATAAATTGTTGATACATGGATACTATTATTCAAAATATGTAGTTATCATCAACAAATAAATGGTTACAATTATTCATATAATGATGAATAAATCATTTACTTTAGTTTTATGACAAATTATTCGTCATCATAGTCGTAAATAGTGATGAAAAAACATTGATATACATAGATTACTCAAATTAAGCTCCATTTAGTGATAGAAATAAGTGTTGGCATATCGTAATGGTGACGTTTTTATTCGTTGTAAAAATTTAAATTTAATAACGATTTTTATTCGTTGCTATTTGAAATTTCACAATGGCTAGTAATCGTTGTTAAAAAATTAACAACAGCTTATATAACAATGATTCTTGTGACGAATCATGAATTTGTCACGAGAGTATTTAGTGATGTTTTATTCGTTGCGCTCCTACCAAAAAAATCGTCATTATAGATCTCTTATGATGTAGTGTATTGGGTTAATTTTGAACTTATTAGTATTTATTAAACCTTAACCAATATTGGATAATTAAAATATCCCTATTTTGTACATTTAATCACGTTAAAAATCCATAAAAATTATAAAAATGGCCTAAAAATTACCAAAAGTAGAGAAAATATAAAATACAACAACGTTTTATTTTCAATAAATTGAATATATTTTGACTTATTTATAAATATATAAAGCTATATAATATATATAATATATTACTTATATAAGATATAACATCTATATTAGTAAATATAATTATTATCTTATTTTAAAAATAAAAAATAAACTAAATATTTGGAAAATAAAGAAATATAAAATTGAAATTTAAAATATATATAAATATAAATACAATTAAACATCTTGAAAAATTAAATATAATTAACAACCCACATAAATAAGTATAATTTAAAAAGTAATTATTAGTAATTAGAAATAACTAAGAATAATTACCTACCATTTGTTTGATCCTTGTGTTTGACACTCAGACTACTTGCACCTATACACATTTTATTCAGAGTAATAATAAATTTTGACTCACATTTTTTATCGCTTAATTTAATCGTGGGTTGATTGTTGATTTGTTTATAGATCGATCGACACAACGATTGCTTGGTTAGCTTGTTAACCATATCAGACCGATCCTCTGAGTAATCAATGACTTCCAATGGACTAGGAGGACTATAACACCCTTTTATAATGATCTTTTTTTCTCAGATCCTAACCCTAGTACAGATTCGATCATTATACATAATAACTTAGTTGTCCAAACCTCTAATTTGTGTTCTTTCATTAAACTACCACTCTCGAAGAAGTTGAATATACAATTAAATCATTCAAGAATAATAAAGTTCCATGATCGGATGGAATTATTGTGGAGTTCATTCGAAATTTCTGGCCAATTCTGAAAGTAGATTTTATGAATCTTTCCTACTTTATGAAGAGATTGGGCTTAAATGCTACATGTGTTTGACATATGAGCAACACACTCATTGCTTTGAATTTTAAATAGGGGGGCCCGACTAAAATTGAAAATTTTGGACCAATAAGTCTAATGAGTTTATCGATTCTTATTATATCCAAGGTCCTGGCCAACGGTGGGCTCCTATTCTCAAAGATAATACGCCTCCTACACAATGTGTGTTCTTAGAGTGTAAATCGGCTGCCGAGACATTCACGACGGCTTCAACTATTTTGGATTGTTGGGATAGATCCAATACTAATGCAATCATTTTAAAGATCGATTTCTGTAAAGATTTTAATACCATCGGATGGCCTTTTATCTTTGATGCTCTCAAGGATTCTTGGGCACCCTCAAAATTTTTGAGTTGGATAAAAGATTTTCTTGAAACGGTAAACACTTCCTTCAAGATAAATGGTTCTTTTGTAGGATTCTTAAATCCAGCTTGTGGGATTTGTCAAGGCTATCCTTTATCACCTCTCTTTTCCATTCATTCTTTGTTTGTTCTTGATGTTATGCTAGTGAAATTGGTTCAGGAGGGCAAATGTAAGGGCTTCTTTAAGATGGGTATGTTCTCAATGATTGTAAACATTCAGTTTGCTGATGACATAGTCATATTATTAGAACACGAGAAGGAGGTTTTAAAAAATATTCTTGCCTCTTTAAAAATCTTCTCCAAATTGTTGGGTCTTCAGATAAATCAAAGCAAATCGGAATTCTACATTTTGAACCACTCACGTTCATAGATTAAGGATGTCAGGTCTATTCTTCAGTGGTCTCAGGGGTCATTCCCTATCTCCCATCTTTGCTTCCCTCTATCTGTAAAGCAACTAGGATTGAAGGAATGTATCGATCTTATCGATAATAAAGTTTGCAACCAAGTTACAAGGGTGGAAAGCTAGTACCCTAACGTTGCCGGCTAGAGTTTGCTTGTTTGAATTCCTGCCACACCCGTTACAACACATTTTCTCTCTTGTTTCGTACCGTCGACACATGTGATTGAAAAAAATGGCAAAATAAGAAGGAAAATCTTTTGGTGGGGAAATTTCCAATCTGCTAAGGAGGGCAAAGGCCGCATGGAGATAAAATCTACAGACCTAAATTCAACGATAGTTGGGGCATTCTTGATTTGAAATTTTTTATTAATTAACTTCTCACCAAATCTTCCATCAACATCATCGTCCATAAGAAACTTTTGTTATCTTTGGTTGTTAGTGCGTGCTACTATAAAAGTGGCCTGATTGTCATGCACCATAAGGCTTGGAAATTGTGTTCATCAATTTGAAGACATCAAATCGAGGTCTCTATTTTTTATGAAAAGTGATCCATAAGCAATTTGGAGGAGGTAATCTTTCCTCACTTTGGAAGGATTCCCTCTTGGAAATGCCACACTGAGGGAGTTTTGCTTTGGGGATTATCTCATAACAAATATTCCCCAGTTCAAAATAGCTTAATCTCGTGGAATGCCAAGAACTATTGGTTTGAAAGGCTGAGTAATAGAGTACCCAATTAGACTGTGGACTCAAATTAACCTCCTTGGAGAAGGAATCAACCAGATTGCACACTCGTTAGGGAGTGTCAAATTGGACAGTTGTTACTTTCCTTCCCGTGAAGTGGAAGGCAACACATCAATCAATAGAATCATTTATCGATTGCTAGTTTATGGTGGTGTTTCTTTGGGTTTTCATTCTAACTTCTGGAAGAAGATTTTTGACCAGAGAGTATCTTTTTTCTTATGGCATATTACTATCATATGTGCGTCTCGTTGGTGGTCAATTTGGAGAGCCCTATGCAGAAATGTGTTCAAATGTGTTCTGATCATCACCACAAAAATAATTCTGAATGCCTCTCAAATTTGCTTGATGCGTCGGAGTTGCACTTTTTACCGATATTTGCATCTTCAGAAGAAGATTGAGATTTTTTTTTTAGCAAATTTATTTGCATGTTGTTTTTCATGTTTTACGTCTCAGATCTGAAGGTAGATGGAAGCAAGCTTTCGACAACGGAATTCTTAAAGAGGGCATCGAAAGGTGGACCAATCAAGAAGTTGTCTCTGCCCATCTAACATAAAATGAAAGCTCCGATGGTGTCGTACGCTTGTTTTTTGCAGAATCCGTTTATGAGGTTTTTGATTATTTTTCTCATTGCTCTTCGTGATGGTGGCTTCGGGATGGAGGACTCTTGTGCTTTAATTTGCTTATAAATTTTACTTCTTGGATTATTGGTTGTTGTCTTTAGGTGTGTTCCTTGAGGGTCCAACATCCATGCATTCCTTTATCGCCACCCAAGAGGGTCCTGATTTAGCTTGCTGGAAAGCTTTGGTTTTTGTTGGTATTTGCCTTAGTGACCGCATCTGTGCGGTAGGCTTTGGGAGGTTGTGTTGTAAAGCTGAACTTTGATACTCATTTTATCTTGATGAATGAACTTGGCTTGACCTTTTTTTTTAAAAAAGTCGTTCTACCATGTTTGCCATCACATTTGCAAGTGTGTGGCCCGAATAGAGCTTCAATACATTATGTCAAGTTCTCTCTCTCTCTCTCTCTCATTGCGGGGCCTGATCACACTATCTTAGAACTATCACAACACGTTCTTCAGCCTCCGTAAATCTCTCCTAGTAAGGAACATCAACTCATGTTTGAAACGTTCACCTTCCCCTAGAAACTCCATGTACAATTTATTATAGTTGCACGACGTATTACATCTTTCCTTGGTTATAATATCTACAAACTATCTAATAAGTACATTTCGTCTGCAAGACATGTTATCGAATTTGGACTTGAACAAATGTGGTTTAAGAAATCAAGTGGGTTCGTGGTGGTAGCTGACTCGTATTTTAAATAGATATCCACACAAACAATGGATTTCTTCTCCGATTATGATGCACTATCAAATGTATTTAGAAGAAATGATTAGGTCCAATTGATTGTTGTAGGATTTACCACAAGACCAATGGGTTTGGTGTAAGCGATGCCTTCCATTTATTGGAACTGATTCGTGGATCCATTCATTGCTTGCTTAACATGAAATACCCATTTCTTTTTTATACCATTTAGCATACTGGTTTCAAGAAAAGGAGAGTATTAAACTCCTTAGGCATTGTTTTATTGTATGAGGATGGCATAGATGTCATTGCACCCCGCAAGCCCTCAACCAATATCATCTGCTCTTACTGATTGAATTAATTCTTAATGATCATTATTTAGGTTCTTGTTAGGTGCAACCGTTCAAAGATTCACAGCTCTTGATCCATGTCCAGAAGAACGTGTGCACGAAGGAAGAACACATAGAACTCGTCACACAAATTTTTAACCATGGATCAATAACAGAGAACACATGAGATGCAACCTCTGTCGTCTATTACTTAATGCACAAGCACACTGCGCATTATTACCCATCAGAGATCCATTGCGTAGCTTGTCAAAAGAGTTCTAGATTTGATCATGAGTAATGCATGCATAGCAAAACACAAGGGATCATATACTCCAAATCTTGGTTCCAAATTGCACCATGAACCATGAACTGGTGACTCATCTTGAGCTTGATATCCAGTGGAGAAAGGGATGATGTGTGGATGTATTGGAGGAGATTGTGAAGGTTGGGCTGCTACTGCTTGGGGATTTTGAATACATTTTTGTATAATTAACTAGTATTTTTACATAGTTATTTAGTATATCACATAACAAAGAAGTTATTTTACAAATTTGAACTTTTACTTTTTACATGCTACATTCTTGAAAATAATCGATAAAATACTACTTTACGTTTCATTTGGCAAAGCACCCTACAAAATACACAAAAAGAATACACATTTTATTAAAATTGTTGGCTTAAAAATAAATGGAATATTACTCATTAGTTTTTCATTTTACAAACCACCATTCAAATTTATAAAGAAAATACGAGTTCTGCACAACGACTTTTCATTATTCATATCACAAATTTGCCCCAATGTTGGTTGAAAATCCGGTTGACTATTGATGAAAGAATCACACATAAAAACAAAAGGATGTCAAATCATATGTGTTAAAAATAGTATGTTAAAATATTAGTGAAATGAATTTTAAAATAGAAATAAGGTGATAAGAAAATTAAATGAAACGGTTAGATAAAGAATTAGCAAATCTTGTGACGGGATTTCCTCAATCACAAAAAGACATAACCTCATTTGAAGGACCTCGTATATATAGGGTTTTGTTTGATGAGTTAAGAGATCATTATGATTGTAATTAGCATGCTCATTTTGGCTAGTGTTTACAATAATTTGGAGCAAAATATATATAACTTTACAAAAATTATTTCCACTATTTTTACTATTAATAATCATTTTCACAAAAAGAAAACCTTTAATTACTATGAAATGATATTTTAAAAATAATATTATTTACATATTTATTACTAGTATGTATGTCATTTTTATTTTTCAAATGATCATTTCGTGTTAATTTAAGGTTTATTTTTGTGAAGATTATTATCAATAGTAAGAATAAGATATAGCATTTATAAAACAATACATATTTTTTTCAAAATGATTGAAAGCAATCGTAAAAGTGAGGGTACTCATTACAACATTAATGTTTTCTAAATCACTAAAAAATTTCCATGCACACACATGCATGGCTTGGACATACGAACATATACACATGTATTATATATAGGGGTGGAGTAGGCATCAAGGTGCACATAAGTTGCCTACATTGGTGTCCACAAACTTTCATCTTACTTGGAATAAAAGGATCCCTCTTTCCACTCTTTAATACCAAATCCCAATCAACCCTAATGTTTCCCCTCCTTCACATGTACACCAACCATATTCCTCAACATCAGTGGTGGAGCTCCCTACTGACCCTCCCCTACTCATGATAGTTTCCCCTCCCTCATGAAGCTCACAAGGGTAGCACAATGAGGGATTGGATTTCAATGATAAAAATGGGGGAAAAGAGCTGTTAATTCCAATGGAGATGGGTGTTTATAGTCATTGATGCATGTAGGTAACATGCACTTGATGAATCTCCATTTCATCACCTTTATTCTTTCATTTTGACCTTAAATGACTAACTAAATGCAAGTATATATCATTAATTTATCAAAATAAACACTTGTTAAATTATACAAAATAATATGTAAAACATTATATATTTAATGTATTTAATTTCAAATTTAAAGAATAAAGGAAGAAAAGAAAAAGAAATGAGACACCATAGGTGTTGAGAGACCCTAGCCCCCGTGAACCAATCATCAGATGAATTATATAGAAAAGACATAAAAACACTCATTTTTAATTCATTTATAAGTACTTTTTGGCACCTATTTTATTTTATTATTTTACACCTCAAACAATAAAACCCTCAACATGAATATTGTATACAAAATACAAAGAAAAATACAAAATTGAGTTCACTGAAAAATAATGCACAGTGTGCCCGGAAGACACAAAATAAAAAGTCAAATTAAAAAATCACAAACTTGTATCTTATCCATATCGTGTCAAAATGAACCAACATAACATTTAGTTGTATATAACTTTTAATAAACTATTAATGAATGTGGTTTCATTAAATATGGAGTGAAGATGCAAAATTTAGGTTATGACCATATATTATGAAATATACCTGAATATTTTATTCAGTATATTTATTCTTTGTATTTTTCTGAGTATTTTATTTTTATCAAATTATAAATATTATTTGAAACTTATGTACATAATTACAATAAAATAAAACCATTAAAATAAAATCAAAATAAATAACACATTCAAGTACATAGATAAAGAATACATATATATACTTGTGATTTATATATACATAATTAATTAAGTGTACATATAAATTCTGAAAAATACAATAAAAATATATAAATGTGTATCAAAAAATCAAAAATATATAAAATACATGTACAAAATAATAAAAATACTTAGTATAAAATAAAAATAAAAATATCAAAATACGGGTATTTATACCTTTATTTTAGTGTAAATATTAACTCATAATAAAAAGCCTCAAGGAAATAAATAAAAGTACATATAAAATACAACATAAATTTATAAACGTTTTTATATTTTATTAAAAAATCAATTAAATCATTTGTTATTTATTTCTGATTTTACAAGAATTTTTAGCTTGAGAATTTTCTAGTTGGTCCACGTGGATCTACCAGAATTCTACCCTTGTTGACCCTTGTCAACTGACCCCCTCTCTCTTCCTCGAGAATATGAATATGTTGACTTCCTCCCTTTTCACGCTCGATCTAATGATCAAAATGCCTCACGCCTTGAACATTTTCTGAGCTTCTGACCTCCAGGATTCCTGCCAGATCTTCAGGTTCGATCGATCTTCGTCGATCTGATCTATATCGTCAAAAGAAGTTTCCCCATTTCTCAACCTATAAATAAGCTCCTCCAACTCCACCTCCAATTTTGATACATCTCCCGGTGTTTTTATCCCCTCAGATCCACTCAATTCCCTTCCTCTTGGTGATAGATTTAAGATCGGAGGCTCAATAGCGAGGAGGAGCAATAGAGGAGCAAGGTTCGACCATCACTGGAAGCCACCGCCGGCCGGTTCCACTTTATTGGCTTCCAAGCCAAATCGAGGCAAGTCCGCCTTGTCCTAGGTAATATCATTGGTGTAGATCTAATTCTTGCATTTAGTTTCAATCTTAATTACGTCTTTAGGCTTAATTTCTAAAAAACCCCAAATCCCTTGGATCTTGAGATCCACGGAAAATTAACTGTTAATCATCAAGTTCTGACCATCTTTTCATCCCCATGTCCATCATCTCCACGTTCTTTGCATCTGAACCCCTTCCCCCCTCTGATTTGGCACAAATCAGAACGATGCATGCTCCTTTCTTCATCGCTCGATGGAGCACTCCGCTCTTTCATCCCCTTAAGCATTGCAACTTCATTGAGGGTCAAGGAGCGTCGCCTCGAGCCTAGCTTGCTTCCTGTGCAGAGAACAAAGTAGAAGGATCGCATCTGGAGATCAAACAATCATAGGAAGAAGCTTCAGGTCCTCGTTTGAATCAGACCCAATCAGTCGGTCCCAGACATATCTTAAGGTCTTAGGAGGTGTAGAATGGTTGCAGGAATAAGAGGAGCTGCTCAACTCAACTCCAGGTGCCCGGAAATTCGAGATCCATCAGATTCAAGCTCGCTCGGGGGGAATTCTTCATCAGTTCGTCTAAGCCCCTTGTGCATCGTTAGATCTAGAACAAGGCTCTAGTGGGGCAGTAGTCGTTGGATGGACCCATCATCGACCGTTAGATCCTCAGAAAGGATCTAATCTCAATCATCCACGATGAAGGGGTACCGGTCGTCTGATAGGAGACATGTGTATAAGTTAGCATCATCTGGTCGTTCGTCGGCATGCATATTGGGTATTTTGCAAACACACCCCACTTTTTATCTTTGTTAATTGGTCTTGTAATTTTTTCTTTAAACATAATATTTCATGTAATATTTGCAAGAACCCATGTCCTTTCTGTGTATTACTTTTAGGTCCTTGCCAGCATAGCTCAAGTGGACCTCCACGTGAGTTGGGCTTTTTGCAAATAAACCCTTACAAATTTTGTATTTATTGTTTAGTACTTAAAAATCAAGTTGTGGTGTCAAATTTCTATTTATTTTGCATGTGAGGCCCTACAATGTATCTTATTTATAAATATGCCCTTGACATCTTGGTTTAGTTTTATTTATGCATTTCATTTTATTAAAAATAACTCCTATGTTGTAAAAAAATATGCAAAAATAGGTGTAAGTGCATGATTATTATATCCATGCTATTTATTTTATTTTTCATTTTACATGCATTTACTATTTATTAAAAATCAAGTAGAGCTATTTTCTTCCATATTTGACTAAGAAAATAGGAAAAGTATAAAAAACTTTTCTAAAAATTCTAAAAAACCCCAATGTTTATTAGCTTATTTTATAACTCCAGTCAAAAAATCACAAAAATGTCAAAAGAAACTCCAAAAATGAGCAAACGCTTGCTAACCCTAGAAAACATATAGAATATTTAAAAAAAAGTCCCAAAAATATTTGCTTCTGTAACATATTTTTATATTCGTATTTCTATGTATTAAATTAGCTTTAAGAGATTTTGAACAATTTTGTTATTTTTAACTCTCAAATCAATACAACATATTTAAAATATTCATATTTTGCCTTATTTTTGTGTTTTAAAAATACAAAAAAAGTTCAAAAATTCCCTCAAAAAATTTAGAAACAAAAAAATTATTTTAAAAATATAAAAAGATTTTATTTGGAACCTTTTGGCCATATTTATCTATACTTATAATTATAATACCTTATATAGCCTATATTTACCTATATATTATTATATATAGCTTATATTATTATTAATTATTATAAATATTATAAATACATTTTATAACCTTCAAAAAAATAAAAAAAGATTGTTTTTTTGTATATTCTATGTTTTTTATATTTATTATATAAATTCTATTATATTATATATTACCTTATATCACTTTATATAGTCGTATATACATATTTATTTATAATTATATATAACTAAATTAAAAAGAAAAGAAAAATCAGAAAATTAAAAATTATAATATATATCATATTAGTTAATTCAAAAACCCACAAAAACAATGAGTAAATATTGTGCATACTTATATTCACCTATAATTGTATTATTTATTTATATGTAATATACATTGTTAGGTCCCTTGTTCCCTCTGTTTGACACCCTACTCTACTTGTCACTATACACACATTATTGTAGGGCTATAATAAATTTTGATTCACACCTGCTTTTGATTGCTTGAATTTATTGTGTGGGTTTATTATTGTTTAAATTGAGGTCTTCGTGGGCTGTCATCACAATGGCTATCGGTCCCACCTTGTGTGGACCATAAGACCGCTACCTCGGATTTTCGATTCAACAAATGGCGCCGTTGCTGAGGAGCAATGGATAACATAAATTTTTTTATATAGCTTGCACACATATTTTTCTTTATTTTCTACTAATTTATATTGATTATTATTTGACCAATTATGACCCATCTGTCATTGTTGACAAGTCTTTCGAGGAACCATGTGGCGATGACAACAACATAGGAGGTGGCCGCACCCTAGCCGCGAGGACGTTGGTTCTTCTACCTATTAGCCAACTAGGAGAGAATAAGAAAGAGGCAAAGACCAAAGGATAAGAAGGAGACAAACTTAGCTCTTTTTATTTTATTTTGTAAGGAGTGATTTTTATTTCATTTTTTGTAATATAATTTGTAATAATTTGGACTTATACACTTCTACTTAACGAGGCCCAATGCTCGGGTGTCTGTTCACCTGGGGGCCTCATCGATTTTTTCATGTTTTCTACTGCTTTATTTTATTTTGTTTCTCGTGTTTTGAGATTTCTGCCTTTCGTATCATTTGTTTTATGTGACTGAGACCCTAGATTTAGGATTGTTTGATTCGGTAAGCTAGGTCTAAAGACCTATTATAAAGATGCACCTATAGTCTCTTACGCTTGGATCTATTCAAAAATTAATTGTCGATTGCTTGAATTTGGAAACGCGAACCGTGAAAGACTTCACACAAGGCTTGCAAGACCAATTGTGGCAGGTGATTAATCTCCATTTCATCACCTTTATGATTTCATTTTGGCCTTAAATCCCTAGCTAAATCCATGTATATATCATTAATTTGTCAAAATAATCACATGATTATATGCATAAAATACTATACAAAATATTGTATATTTTATGTATTTAGCTCCAAAATTACAGAATAAAGGTAGAAAAGATAAAAAGGAGACGTCATAGGTGTTCAGTGACCCTAAACCCCAAGACCCAATCATCATGATGACTTGGTCGACAAGAAATAAAGTAGGAGGAGATAGGAGCAAAAAATTGTACAAATTATACAGAGAACCCTAGTTTTTAAATTAATCAAAAATTACATTTTGGCGTCTTTTTTATATAATTATTTTTAAACTTTAAATAATAAAACTTTTCACATGAAAGTTGTAGATGAAAATACAAAGAAAAATACAAATTTCATGTCAGAGAATATAATGGATACTATGCCCAGGACACACAGAATGAAAAGCAAAAATAAAAACTTCACAGACTTGTATCTTCTCCATACTTTATCAAAACGGACAAAACTCACCTTTAATTGTATATAACCTTTAATAAGCTATTTAATGAAGGTGGTTTCATTTAGTTTGGATCGAGGATGCAAAAGTTAGGTTTTTGGCCCATATTATGCAATATACATGTATATTTTATTCAATATTATCGTTCTTTGTGACTATCAAATTCTTTTATTTTTATAATTTTGTAAATATTATTTGAGACACATGTACATAATTAAAATAAAATAAAACCATCAAAATAAAATAAAAATAAATCACATAGTTAAATACATAGATGAAATATACATGTATATACCTATAATTTAAATATTCATAATTAATTAAGTGAACATACAAATTTAGGAAAATATAATAAAAATATATATTTGTGTCTAAAAATAAATAAAATATATATAAAAGACATGTATAATATAATAAAATATATATTATAAAATAAAAATGCCAAAATACAAGTATTTGTACATATAGTTTCATGTAAATAGTAGCTCGTAATAAAAAGCATTAAACAAATAAATAAAAATGTGTATAAAATAGTACATATAATTATAAATATTTTTTTGTTTAAATAAAAAATCACTTAAATAATTTATGATTTCACAAATATTTTCCTAAAGGACTTTTCTGGTTGGTCCATGTGGACCAACCAAAACTCTCTGCCTATTGACCTAGGTCAACAACTCCCTCTCTCTCTCTCTCTCTCTCTCTCTCTCTCTCTTCCTCGTTAGCCGATATGTCAAAACTCGGATTTTTGCCTAATTTCCTACCCAAGTTCATGATGCGCCTGCTTGACATGAAGCTTGATTCGTGGAGATTGAACACGTGTAATTCTCGCGCACACCTTAGTCTGCCTTAGTCTGGTCGATCTTCATCGAGTCGAGCAGCATCTGCCTCACAAGTTGGCCCCTAGTTTTGTCTATAAAAGAGGCCTTCCAAGCTCTAATCCAATTTTGATCCCTCTTCATTGATATTTAGCCCCTTATATTGGCTCTAATAGCTCTTCCATGGTGACAAAAAGAGGAAGCTGCCGATTTGCAACGAGGAGAAGTCGAGGAGGAGTGGATCCAACCCACCGTCAGAGCTCCGCCATGGTTCTACCGCTTTCTCTTTTGAGCCAAATATAGGCCCCATCTTCGGTTTCCTAGGTATATTCTTAGCTTAGTTTTCAATTCCATTCTTAGTTTTAGGTTTTAATCAGTATTTAGCATGAATCACAAAATCTTCATTATCCTGGAGCTCGAGCTCCATATCTAATTCCCGGGTGATTCAACTAGTCTCTAACCTGTTGACCACCTCATTTCGATCCTCTTCCTTTTCTCCATGAAATCCCATTATTTTCCCTTTAGTTCCTGCATAGATTTGAGGTCTGTGAGCTCTATCTATCGCCGTTCATCAGATCACCTCCGCCAGAACCATTCACGAAGCTTCGAGCATCCGATTTTGGGATGAGACCTTCATCTTGAGCCACCTAACCTTTTTGTGCAGGACTGAGCTAGAATGACACATGGAGCAATACTCAAAGCTTAACCAGAGGCTCCACGTCGAAGACCCGTCCCATTCGATGGGACCTGGATTCCATCCGAGTATACCTGCACACCCAGAGGAACACTAGGAAGAAAACACACATGTTGACAAGGCGGATCGTGGCCTGAGTCAGTTGGAATCAGAGATCGAAACAAGGACATCAACCAGTTCATCCATGTTCTTCTTGTAGTGCTAGGAGCTGTCAGATCAAGGGGGTCGACCTAGATCTAATGTGGGATATTGAATCAAGTCGAAATGTTGCCCTCCTCAAGCGTCAGATCTGCCACATATCCACACGAGGGTGGTCGAATTCCAAGAGCTATATTAGCAGATACCTCCTTCGTATTTTTATTATTTCGAGAAGGTCCTGTAATTATTTAAAGTGGTTTAAAACTTTGTGGACAATTTGCAAAAAAAACATCACATCTTTTCATTATTGCACTTTAGTACATTGCCAAGTCACCTCACGTGGACCCCCATATGAGGGGCCATTTTGCAAAAAGGCACCCCTGGTTATTTCAATCTTTTAAAATCGGGTTTAAGTTCAAACTTTTGGGATATTTTGCACTCGTGCACCCAAACTTTATTTTAATTGCAAATATACCCCTGTTTACTTAAATTAGTTTTTTTTGCATTTCTTTTTATTTAATATAGCTCATGTGCTCCAAAAAAATTCAAAAAATAGGTGTATGTGCATGATTGACTTCTGATTCATGTTATTTTTTTATTTTCCATTTTGCATGTAATTAATATTTATTAAAAATCAATTAGAGTTATTTTATTCTCTATTTGACTTTAAAAAATACAATAGTATAAAACATTTTCTAGAAATTCCAAAGAAATAGCTAGTGCTTATTCCTTATTTTCCCACTCTAGAGCAAAAATCACAAAAAATATTAAAATAAAATCCTAAAAACCAAAAACCTCCTCTAACCCTAAAAAATGCAAAATATATGAATACCTACATATTAAAATTGATTTTGAGGAATTTTAAGACTATTTTCTATTTTTAAATCTCTAATCAATTTGTCTCTATTAAACAATCCCTGATTTGCTTTTTTCAGCTTTTAGAATTAAAAAAATTGCAAAATTCCCAAAAATCCCTAAAAATAGAAATTTTTTCAAAAACAGAAAAAGATTTTTTTGGCTATTTTGACTATTCTTATATATATATATATATTTATATATAATAAACCTTATATAGCCTATATATAGATATATATCATTATAAAAAAATTTATTATATTAATTATTATAAATACCTTATAAATATTTGAAATTCTTTGAAATACTATTCTTTGATTATTTTTTGATTTTTCCATATATTATATATATATATTACATGGGATTGGGGAGCCTACACCCATGTGTAGGTAACTTTCCTACACCCACCTCTTGTTCCCTCATTTTTTTGATTTTTTTGAAAGGGATCTTTAGGGGATTTACTTAGAATATTAAATGGAATATATGTTTTAAATTTCATGTAAAACAGACATTCCTAACAGCTCCATCGGAAGGGGCCGATTTCAGCAAATCTGGGACCGTTAAAATTTGACTATCATGATGGATAAGTTAGAAGTCTCGAAATAAGTTGAAATTTGAATGCAGACATGGTGATATATTGTGATCTAAATTCCCCAAGGAATTAATTCAAAAAAATAAAAAAAAATTGAGGAAAAAAGAAGTGGGTGTAGGAAAGTTACCTACACATGGGTGTAGGCTCCCTTTTCCCATATTACATTATATGTTCATACTATATATATTCCTTATTATTCCCTTATATATATCCTTAGATATTAATTATATTATAAAATTAAAAGGAAATAAAAATTAGAAAATAAAAAAAATCTAAATTTAATTAATTGTAATTAAAAAATGAGAAATTATTTTATTTAATTAAAACCAAAATACACATTGAGTGATTTTGTGTACACTTGTATACACTTGCTTTATTTATTCATTTAAATAATACATGCTATGCCTCGTGCTTCTTGTGTTTGACCCCTACTTGCTTGCCTACTATGCATACATGTTTGGTAGGGTATAATGAATTTTGATTCACACTTTCTTTCATTGCTTGATCCTTATATTTTGTGGGTTGATTATTGCTTTAATCACTTGGGCTTCTTGGGTAGTCATGACACTGACTTAGTGGTCTGACCTTGTGTGGACCACAAGACAGTCCCTAGGGTTCCGAGTTGTTAAAGAGCGGGCACAGAGGAGTAAGACCAGACATTGAAGCTCCACTTTTGAGTGATTAGCATTTGATTCTTCCCGGTAATAGTAATTCTTGTTTAGGATGCTTTCTCACTTTTACATATCATTCATGTAGTATATGTTTATATATTCTGTTTTGTATCCTGCATGGAGAGCATTAGGAAGGTGTATGAGTCTTCTTACTTTGCATGAACCATTTGACACGAGAGTTAGATTGACACTCTAGTGTCCACTTGCATTGCTTTTAAGCCTTCTCCCTATGTTTTATATCACATTGAGGACCCAAAAGAAAATAAAAAAATGTTTGGTGGTTTTCTTTGAAAAATACTTAAAAATTTGAAAATCCAAAAATAAAACAAGGGGATTGATGAGCGAGTAATTTGCACCAGTCTAATGTCTTTCATAAGGTGAAGACACTATCATTGAGGCGATCGAATACGAATCTCATTTTCAATCAAAAAGTACCCAC
Source organism: Ottelia alismoides (assembly GCA_037367405.1). Taxonomy (NCBI): domain Eukaryota; kingdom Viridiplantae; phylum Streptophyta; class Magnoliopsida; order Alismatales; family Hydrocharitaceae; genus Ottelia; species Ottelia alismoides. The sequence continues at coordinate 528,469 of JAZKJV010005944.1, forward strand.
AACTTATCGTGAATCAATGAATAACAAAATGTGGAGCGCAACTTATTCTACTCTATAGATGTATAACATGCAAGTATGTAGAGTTCGAAACACAAAGAGAAAACAATGGTAGCCTAATGATTATTGCTAATCAAAATGAATTATGTACAAAATGTCTCTTTTTTATGTTGGTTTTTTATTTTTAAAATTTATTCGATTTTTTATAAGTACTTTTATTTTTTATGTGGGTTTCTGTAGATATTTATATATAAGGATACATATATATATATAATATGTATATAATATATAGATATATACATCATATAGATATAATAAATATATAAAAAATAAAAAAAGTATTAATAAATATAGCCTTGATTATATAATAGGTATAAACATTTTTTTGTTTTTTTTTCAAATATTTATAAGGAATATATAATATTTACAAGGCATTTACAATGGTTAATGATACTATAACCTATATATGGGTATGTAATACAATATGTGGTATTATAATTATAAACAAAGCTAAAAATATACAAAACCTGCAAAAAAAAATTTTTCGGGTTTTCATAATTTTCTATTATTTTAATGATTTTTCAGATATTTTTGTTAATTTTTAGGTATTTTTAAACTCAAAAATCTCCCAAATCATGGATGAATTAAATAGGCTGAATTATTTTGAGATTTAAAAATAGTAAATAGTGTAAAGAATTCTCAAAACTAATTTTCATATGCAATTATATAATAAGATTATCAAATAGCAACAAACTTTTTTGGAGTTTTTGATGATTTTTTATATTTTCTTAAGAATTTTGGTGCTTTTTAATTTTTTATCACTTTTCTTTTTCTATTTTAGGGGTTTTAGTCTAGAGTTGAAAGATACTATAATAAAAACATATAATGTTTTGGGATTTGTCAAAAAGATTTTGTATTTTTTGGTATATTTAAAGATAAACAGGGATAAAAAGGGCTCCAATTGATTTTTTTTAATAAATAGGCAATGTGCGTAAAATGCAAAAATAAAAATATTACGTAAAATAACAAGAATCCAGGTACATTATCCTATTTGTACATGATTTTTGGAGCATCGTTGACATTTATAAAAATTAAAGAACAAGCTCAAAAATTAAATAATGGCAGGGACCTATTTGCAAATATCAAGAAGTCTGCATGCATTCTAAAAGATTAAAGCAAAAATCCAGGGTTATTATGCAATTTGTTTACAAATATTTAAATTAAAGCGCTTGACATGTGCTTAAATGTAATATACAAAACAATGAAGGTCCTTCGTATAATTTTTCCACAAAAATTAACATTAATAATACAAATTTCTGGATTAAGTTTAAATACAAAAAGTCACAAGGATAAATTTGCAAAATACCCACCACACATGGGGGACCACACGAGGTGAGCTGGCACGGTCATCGATACAAAAATACAAAAATAGAGGGGTTCCACGCAAAACTCCCACAATTATTTATACTACAAATTATATTTATTACACTAAGCATTAAAACAAAAAATGGAGGAGATTATTTGATGTTTACCACTTCTTTACACATTGATGGACGGTCAAATTCACATCACTTATGCGATCAACGGTCTAGATGGACCGATACTGCTTCACCATCAATGCTTGTGATTACGTCTCGCCCCCGATCTGACGATGGAGTGGGGGGGGTGATCAGACGACTCTGGCATAAACTGGAGCCACATCTACATCCAACGGTTCTGGAGCTACCTAGACAAAGTAGGAAGAACAACTTTGAGGAGCTGCTTCGATCATGAAGATCTTGCATCTCTACCTCTGTTTACGATGCTGATGGGTCCATCATCTTCTTGGGAGCATTTCACGATGACTAGCACCATTAAGAAGATTTTGGCTATGATGGGGAGAGGCCAAGAGCTCGTCGAAGTTTGGGGTGCTTGGAAGCTTCGTTCTGCCTAAAGATTGACCCATATTGGGTCCATTGACGTTCGACCTACAGAAGAAAGCTCATGAGCTCAAGACGATGAGCCTCAACCCATTTTGAAGATGCTGTGCAAGTTGAAATGAAAAGGTGGAGGTACTCCGATGAATGGCGACAAAAGAACACAGAACGAAGTCGATTCATGCATAATAGAGGGGATACATGGATCAAGATGTAGAGAAGACGGAGGGGAATGAGATTAGGGTGAAATAGGTGGTGAAACTGGTCGGGTTTACGGTGAAACACAACCGGAACAGAGAGCTCCATGGAGTGAAGATTTCGATTCGATGGTACTCTACTGATCTAATTAATAAACTAAATGAAAAATTGAAATTATGATAAGAAAATCTACCAATGATTTAAAAATACGTATCTCATACATGATGGTTGATTAGGGATCAGGACGGGCTGGAGCTCTACCATGGACCTCCTCTCTACCTCGTGTTGCGTACCAGCACCACAGGGATACTCCTATGTCATCGGAGACATACACACAATGCTGGACAGAAACATGGCTCAAAGAGGGATCAAAAATGAATTTGGAGGAGGGAGGTATTATTTATAGGCAAAGGCCGGCTTCAATTGGACTTATTTAATGGATCGATGGAGATCAATAGGATCTAATGATGGTGCGGGAAAGACAGTTGTAATGGGAAGAGAATCAAAGAAGGACTGGAGGCATTTTTGATGATCAGAGTGGCTTAGAATATTCGAGGAAATGTGATGCTCAAGGTTCTAACAATGGTCAGAGATGCCCAAGGGGAAGTTGACAGATGTCAATGAAAGAAGAGCTCGGGTTGGTCCACGTGGACCAACCAGAAAAATGCAAAGCGAAAATATATTGTAAAATAAGAACTAATAGTAAATGAAGCTATTCGTTTTATGTTATAAAATAAAAAAATTTATTGTTTTTTGTAGTATTTTATCCCCTTTTTATTTATTTTTATGACTCTATTTATTATGAGTTATTATCCATATGTGTTATTATATGTATATTTACCTATATATGTGTTTTTATTTTTATTTAGCATTTTAGATTTTATTATTTCATACACTTAATTTATATATCTATAATTTATTCAGATACACATAAATATATATTTTTTGTATTTTTCTAAGTTCACTTGTATACTTAATTAAATATGGGTATTTATTATATAGGTATAAGTATACTATATTCATCTATGTATCTTTATATACAATTTTGTTATTTTATTTATGATTTTATTTTATTCTAGATATGCATATACTACGAATAATGTTTAAAATTATAAAATATAAAATAATGAAAAAATATAACGAATAAAGAAAATGAATATTTTATTCATTATTTAGTACAAAGGGGACCAAAACCTAACTTTTGCATATTAACTCCAAATCAAGTGAAATGACCTTCATTAAACAACTAATTAAAAGTTATATGCAATTAAAGGTGATTTTGATGCATTTTGAGTTTTTATGGAGAAGATATGGGTCTGGGGTGTTTTGGTTTTGGATTTTTATTTAGAGTGTAGAATGAACATTGTATATTATTTTTGTGTGAAATAAATTTTGTATTTTTTTGTGTATTTTTATCTAAAACATTCATGTACAAAGTTTCTTTATTCGGTATATAAATAATAAAGAATAAAATGGGTCCCAAAAATGAATTATTATTGAACTAAAAAGTGAGGTTTTCTTTTGATGTGGTTTCTGAACAATTTACCAGCCATATCTCCCCCTATTGTATTCCTTGTTAACTAAGTCATCATGATGACTGAATCTGGGGATAAGGTCATTCAATGTCTCTGACACTTCATTTGTTTTCCTTTCTTTTATTTATTCTTTTATTTTGGTAGTGAATACAATAATTTGTAAAATTTACCGAGTGTTTATTTTGAAAAAAAATGATATATATACATGCATTTAGCTAGGATTTAAAGGCCAAAATGAAATAATAAATGTGATGAAATGGAGATTCATCAGGGACTGCTAATAAACTTTATCCTTAGTTAAAAATTGTAATGGACATCCTTGTTTTGCATTCATAAAGCCCTCATTGTTTTCAGGTAGCATTCAAACTGAGTGAGCGCGATCCTGGTTAGTGAAGTATTGGTGCTTCTATCATACGTGGGTAAGTAGGGCCTTATAGACGATAATTTTCTCACCTTGTGTGGAGCTTCTTACTTGGTCCGAAGTATTGAGCATAGGCCACTCCTTTACGGGGGTGTTTGTCTCACCATCCTGCGACCGAGTACCTCACTTGCGAGGGAATTATTAGTTTCGCCTATTGGCTTCCTCTCTCTATTTCTTTGGCTAAGTATCCACCTTGGCACAAGATGAAGGACCTTTAAGTACACAGATCACATGTTAGAAATGAGGCGACGTACAAAACAACAATATAATTGAAAAGATAAAAATAGCCGAACTCTCATGGATTCACTTGGGTTGAGATGGTGAATCCACAGCTTGTTTGGTGTTTATTTGATTTAGATTAAAGTCAAAGATCAAGTCCCGTACACTTGTGTAATTTTACCTTTCATTTTCTCTTCTTTAATCGCATTTGACCCCTACTCACTTTGAGTCATTCTACTGTTTTGCACTCCTTTTATTTCTTGTTGACCTTCATATCATTCATCCATTCTCGATCTTCTCTTTGACCTCGATTTGGCGACATTGATGCCCACATTGATTCCATGTGGTCAACCTCTCCAATAATTCTGGGTGATTCCTGAGATCACATTTCGGACTCTATGAACCACTCTCTAGCCTCCTCACCTTCTTCAATAAATCGGGATCACTCTTGTCTCGAAATATGCCATTCTCATGGAAATTGATTTCAGTCCATACACATCTCCATACTTAATGAAATTCTGTATTGAGCTTAACATAGAATGATTTTCTATATATGGTGCTTCAATTTAGACTGATCGGAGCATTATTCCATTTGTAGATCAAGAGCCCGATCAGGAGTCAAAGATTCTCTCAGGGTCATAGTCAGATTTAAAGATGGCTCCTAATGGAAAGGGACCTCAGCACCCAAAACCGTAGAAAAGCCAGCAACCGGATAAGAATGTGGTGAATGTCTAACTTCTTATCTTCATACAGGCAATCCAACAACAACTCATCTATCAGGCATTGGCCCAGGTCACCATTCAGATATGTTGAACTATATGCAGATAAAATGAGATTAACTGGGAGGAGGAGTGAAAAACGATAAGATGAGAGCCGCTAAATAGTGGTCTGACAAATCAGACTCACTATCGCTGGGGCGACTACTCAAGCCTTCACGTTCGTCAACAATTAACCCACACAATTAATTAAGCAATCAATAGCAAGGATCAAAATTTATTATACCCTACTAAAAATGTACAGTGGCAAGCAAGTAGGGGTCGAACATAGGAAACAAGGGTGTGGAGTGTAGACAAAATGTCAAACCCGATGCCTAGTGAACTACTTAGCCAATATGGATTTTTTGTGGGTTTTTAATTTTGTATTTTTATTTAATTTTTAATTTTATATTATTGTATTTGGATTTTTAATTTTCTGATTTTATATTTTCTTTTTATATTTTATATTTTTATATTTTCTTTTTCAATAGTAGAATATATATACAATATAAGAAAGAGAGGAATAAAGTATTTATAAAAATAGGTAAAAATAAGGAATAATTGGGAAATAAAGTATTTTTGGTCTTTTTGTATTTTTCTAATGTTTTTCTGATTTTTCTAGATTTTTCCTAGTTTTTTGGTATTTTTAAACTCAAAAATACTAATAAACTATGAAATAACTTGTTGGCTGAAATTAAAGTGTGGATGGAAAATATCAAATGAAGTCCAAAATTCCTCAATTTAATTTTAAATGAAAGACAATAAAATAGGGAAACTACAGAAACTGAAATTCTATTTCTAGGATTTTCTTGAATTTTTAGTATATTTAGGAAGGTTTTTTGGGCTTTTCTAATTTTTAGGAGTTTTCATTTGTATTTTTAGTGATTTTTGTACTGGAGTTAGAACACAATATGATAAGCAAAATATATTTTTTGGGATTTTTCTGAAGTGTTTTTTATTTATTATGGATTTTATAATGCAAACAGTGCTGAAAATGAGAGTTTTTGAATTTTTAAAAATAATAAAATGCAATAAAAATGTAAAATGAAATTATGGCGTGAAAATAAAATGCAGGAGGATATTATGGTGATTTTTATGGATTTTTTAGGTATTTATAGATGCATGCAAAAAGTAATGGAAACAAAGAGAAAATACATTGCTAGCAGGGGCATAAATGCAAATATTAAAAGTTACAGGGCAAGCATTGCAATTTCACCAAAAAGTCACGCGCAAAGCACATGATCTGCTGTTCACAGGGGTATAATTGCAAATAACAAAAACTGGCAGGACAGGAGTGCAAATAACCCAAAAATATATTTAATTAACTACGCATAGGTGGTATAAATGCAAATATAGAAACAAGCAAGGTTCTCAGTGCAAAATGTCCAAAATCACGTGTCCCAGTTACGTGAGGTGATGTGGACAGGGACTAAAGTGCAAATAAAAGAAGTTAAGGGGCCTAGTTGCAATTATTACAAATATTTTTGAACTGGAAACTAAAACTTTTAGACTAAAGCGAAAATACAAAAGTTCTTGGGTTGAAGGTGCAAAATACCCAAGGTAGCGCGGTGGTGGACGGCTGGGGTACGTCCACTTGACACGTGGCGCGCGCTGGACGCACGATGACGGTTGGCAGCGGACAGTGGAGATTAGATCGTCGAGGGCGATCCAACGGTGAAGGCTCGGCGTGATCCAACGGCTGCTGGAGCTTCTGGCGTCTGCACTTGATCGGACGGTCGCGGAGGATGGTGGAAGAACACCGCCTAGAGGTTGCTTCGATCGACGATGGCGGCTGACTCTGGTGTACTCCAGCCCTAGGATCGAGGGCAAAATGATCCCAGGGCCCTTCCGCGTCGATTGGAGGTCTCAGGCGAGCCTAAGGCGGCGTGGAGCGGTCGGACGACAGAGATGACCTGGGCGGCTATTCTGTGGAGAGTCGAGGCTCGATAGAGCCTTCTCCTTGGCTCTGACCTGCAGGGTTAGTCGTGCAAAAATAAGGCGGAGCTACAAGTGGCTTCAGATGAAGAGATGGAGGCGGATCATGGGTCGGGCGACGAGCTCCGACGTACGACAGAGATGGGAACTCAGGAGGCTTGATTTGAGAAAGATTGAGGTGGATGGAGGGGTGGGACAGAGTGACGGAGCGATGAGGGAGAAGATGGGGGTGAAAGAAGCGGGGGTTGTGCAGTGGTGTGGACGAAAAGCGGAGGCGGAGCGGAGCTCCGCCGTGGATTCGAGCGGAGATTCAACGGTGGACGACGACTATTAAGGCTACTCTACGGCTAGAATAAGTTACCATAGGTCTAAACTACAAGAAAATGCAAAGACAAATGGGAAAGGCTCACCGGAGACGAAGGTGCGGACTTCGGGCGGAGCTCCGGCGAGGGCCTGGATCTACCTCAATTCGACGCCAAACATCACACGACCTGGTCCTCTGAGTAGCTGCTGTCACCAGGAACTCGAAGACGATACTAAGGATAGGTGAATAATGGAGGAAGAGGGATCAAGCGAGAAGGGAAGTCGGGGGCTTATTTATGTAGGGTTGACGAAGTGGAGTCAAAGAACGATGAAGATAGGCCGAATCGCGGGTCCAATCCCTGATATTTCATCTAGGCGTGAATCACCGTTCATCGATGACAAAAAGGTGTGAAGACTTCGACATCAAAGGATACAAGACGAAGCCTCAAAAAAAGATTGAAAATGGCCAAAAACTCAGACCTGACAAGGTCCAGACCTCGGTCAGAGAGTTGACCGAGGTCAACCAACGGAGCCTTCTGGTTGGTCCACGTAGACCATCCAGAAAATTCCTTGGAAAAAATCCTTGTAAAATCATTTAAAAATAGAAAATGAATGAATGAATTAATTTTTATTTAAAAAATAATTTTTTTTGTTATTTTATAAATTATTTTATGGTGATTTTTATTTATTTTTTGGAGGTATTAATTTACAAGTTACCATTTATACTCTTTATAGGTATATATATCTATATATTTTATTGTTTTATTTTTATTTTGTTTATTTAATTTATTTATTTTTGTTTATTATTTTATATATTTATAAAGTATTTTTATACACTTAAATATATTTTTATTTTATTTTTCTGAAGTATTTTGTATACTTAATAAAATAAAAGTGTTAATAATATAGGTATATGTATTGGTCTTGTACCTATGTATTATAAACAATTATTTTTATTTTGTGTTTTCTTTGAGTTTTTATTCTGAATTTAATATACAAATATATTATATGTAATATTTAAAAAATTATAAAAATATAAAATGTAAAAATAATTAATAAATAGTAAAATAAATATTTTAATCTGTACAAGTTTACTACAAGGGTCCAAAACTCTACTTTCAAACCGTAGCTCCGCCAAATACGAAACCACTGCCATTAAATAACTTATTTTAAATTATATACAATTAAAGGTGAGTTTGATGCATTTGGAGTTTTTATTTGTGAGATACAGGTTTGGGAAGTTGGGATTCTGGATTTCTATTTAGACCATAACTTTTTATCTGTACATTATTTTTGAGTGAAATAAATTTTGTATTTTTCTTTATTTAATTATCTACAATTTTCATATTCGAAGTTTCTTTATTTGAGGTATAAAATGTGGAACCAAAAATAGGTCCCAAAATGAATAAATAATAAATTGAATAAAAAGGAATTTTTATTGTATTTTGGCCCTTATCTCCCCCTACTTTATTCCTTGTCGACCTAATCATCGAGATGCCTAGGTCTCAGGGTTTCGGGTCATAAAATATTTACAATGTTTTATTCTTTTTCTTTTCTTTTCTTTATTTTATAATTTTGGCATTAAACACTGTATTTTGTACAATATTTACACAATGATGCATGAATGCTAAAATGCATGAATTAAGCCTATTTACACGCATTTACTAGGGTTTTTAAGGCCAAAATGATAGAATTGTGATGATGAAACGTAGATTCATCAAGGAAAAGAAGAGGAAGAACGAGAATATGAAGCCAGTGGATGGCCAGCAGATGAGCGAAGAGGAGGACAATCCAAGCCGACTCTCAAGGAGATTTACAACCCTGGTGTTGGATAAATGATAGAATGGATCCATATCCCAGCTATCCATGTCTATTTTGAGTTGAAGCATCAACTCTTAGCTTTGCTTCCCACCTTCCACAGGAATGCAAATGAAGAACCCTACATCCATCTCCAACAGTTTGGGCACATCTGCAGAACCACTCACTACATTAACATCCTGTTATTTGTAGTCAAAATGATTGCATTCTCGTTCAACCTTCAAGATAAGGCACTCCATTAGATCAATCATTTGGGGAAAGTCGTCACCACATGAGAGAAGCATAAGACGGCTTTCTTGCACAAGTTCTAACCTCTTGGGCAGCTAAATCAGATGTGTGCCCCTATTGCCATCTTCACCCAACCCACCCACGAGTCCATTCTTGAGGTTTAGGAGAGATTTATTGATTTACAAGAAAAGTGCCCCCATCACGATATTTTGCAGGCCAGCTTGGTCCTACATTTCTTCGGGGGATTTACCCTTGAAAGCTAGAAGCACGATGATGTCGCTTGTGGTAGTCACATTTTAACAAAGATGAGGACATCATGTGATATATTTTTGAGAAAATGATAGAAGGAGAAGCTTCCTTGTCGACGTCCCAAGCATACCAACGCCAAACATAGATTCACCATAAGATAGCCTCACACGAGCCAGACAGGGATGAGAGCTCCAATCTGAGCATCATTGGGAGCCACCAGTCAAAAATCAATATTATTGAAAAATGATCACTTGACACTAAGAAGTATTGGACATGCGAGCCCACTACGAGCCATTAAGCAATAAATGTTATAGCGAATATCATTCCATGATCTGAAATGAAGAATAATTAATTTGCAGAATAGGTCCCTTAGTACAATTACGGTTATGTAACATGGCCATCTTAATGATCATACAAATGTTGATTCAATTATTGAATCATAGAGGCTGGTGCTTGGATGAATATCTAAAGAGTTAGATTGAGAACTCATCAAGCACCGTCAAATGATTATTAAGAGAGGATCTCCCGCCTGAGAAGGAGATGTCAATCCTTTCTCTGAAGGCTGATATCTGAATGACCTGCTGGTGTATGTCCTTTGCATAGGAATAGAAATTCAGAGGTGTTAGATAAGTTAGGTCAAAGAGTTGACTTAACGAGATCGAAATATCCAAAATCCTATGTCGTAAGTTATCACGATATGGGCACGCATCCTCTGACTGGAGATAAATGTGTTACTATATGTATGAGTATGTACATTTGGCATACCAATAGGTTGATGACCTAACCAAGGTCTATACACCGACGCGCTGGTGTGCATGCAAGGGCATATGAGTAATATGATCTCTAAAAGGGATCATACATGTTCAATAACTGAATCGGAAGACACGAGCTCACTCATGAGATATTGGGAAGATCAAATTCTGTGCACGATAGTCTCGCTTTGGAAGCTTGACTGAATTTGTAGGTTTGAGGTATGCTTTTGGAAAGTATATGATCAACACTTGGGTACGATACATCTTTTGGAAAGTATATGATCGATACCAACTCCCAATAGTCAAATGAGAAATGTAATGATAAATCCCAGAAGTAGACACTGTAAAATTGATCTAATACTTTAGGTTTATTCTTGGTCTTCCAATATGCAGGATTTACAGGTATTAGGAATACCTAGGGTCGACATGATCATAAATGATTGTATAACCATGATGCTTCCATTCCTAGGGAGGGATGAAACGAGTCTGGATTTTAAAGATCCTCTCAGTAGAGAAGTGATCTGATCTTGGTCCAAATGTTGAAATTGATCTGATGTGATTTAGATGCAATGAGAAGATTGTATCTACGACCTTGATTTAATCAAGCATCTAAGGGAGGTCCATAAGATCTGGATTTGATCTCAATATCCAAGTCACTATACATGGAATAATATAATCGCCATGTCCTTATCTCCAAGTATCCGCAGAGAAAGCGCTTTATCCTTGAAAGAGTTCATGAATAATTTCATTGTTGATATATGTATTCGAGCATTGAGAAAATGGATAATTAAATGTGCTTTGATTATCATGAATAATATGAATTTGATTGAAATTATAAGGAGAGTTATTTGAGATAAATTATCAAAGATGTGAATAATATAAATGTGATTCATATTATTTGAGCACATGAGAATAGAGATCCAAGATAGTTAAATGTGATTCAATTATCATGGATATGAATAATGTGGATAACACTATTCTAATTATTCATATATATTATAAATGTGATTTATAATATATATATGAGAGAGCTATTTGTAAATAACAATTACAAATTAAATGTTGATGTGAATTGAATTGACATTGAACAATTAATTGAAAGTGTAACTTACCATTTATTTTGGGTTGTGAATGTTATTTACAGTTTTTCCAATGTTAAGATTGCAATATCAACAAAATAATTATTATTATTTTTGTAGAATATTTTACAACAAATGTTCTTGTATATCTTGGAGATTTCCATGGAATAATGCAATTTCATGGCATTGCATGAGATTTCACCTTCCATGTTGGAAGGGCGGACGGACACCAAATCCTATAAGGAAAGGGTTTTTGTCCACTCTATTACATGGGATGGTGTAATCTCCATTCCATTATCTTCATATGTAGTTGATTTACTTTTAGGATTAATTTATATTGATTTATCAATATATATTTAATATAAATTAAATCAATTGTTGTTGTGTTTTTTACAACAATATCATGGCCATTGAAAGAAGCACAAACAATCTCGTACATTGATCTTGTGTAGTCCATGATTGTGATCCATGGACTCCCAATACCTTATATAAGAAGAGGCACCCCTTGCTCTTCTAATCAACACACAACAAGAGAACAACATATGGTCTCTCTCTCCCTCTCTCATTCTCTACACACGGTCTCTCTCTCTCATTGTGGTCGTCCACCATGGAGCCCATGGCCGCAGCGTCGTCGTTATGCTACCGGATTGTTTGCTTGTTAATTTCCGTCTCCTTCAGTGCTTCTCGCTCGTGAATAAGACATTGGATCTCGTGTGATGAGGTCAGGAGATTCGTCGCTTGGATCATCAACCTAGATTGTGAGGAGCACACGTTTCATGAACGCGCTCGCAAGCGTCTCCTCTTTTAGATCGGACTTGAGACAGGAGGTTTCTTCATTTAGAGACTCGATCTTAACCACACTACAAGAGGTAATCCTAATACTTGTTTGTGGTTTAGATAAAATGATCCGAGAAATGTTCTTGGATGATGTGGTTTCATCGCATTAAAAAAATTTAAATTTCGTCGCCTCAAGCAACTAGTACGACTAGTCACTCCTGATCTCATACGATCCGATCCTCATGCTTCCGTGATACGCTTAAGGATCTTACCATATACTTCAATTGGTATCAGATCTAGGTTGAAGGTTTCGGATACGATCCATAAACCTAAGACGACTTGGGCTCGTTAGAGTTTGTGAAAATTTTATCGCATTTGTTCACACTGTCGCGATTTGTGAATATTTTCGGCGGAGTTTAAATTGTTTTAACACGAAATTATCAATTGTATTATGTTTCCCATTAAAGAAGAAAATTGGGGGATTTGAGTTTGCATGATTTGGAATCCATTTGCTCAAGTTATGATCATTTTAGTGAACATGCATCCACTGTCGGGGATGACGAATCTTGACGTAATTAAAGAGTTAATTACCGAATTGAAATGCCTTGAAATGCATGTAAATCACTTGGAGTCTTTAATAAATCAAATTAGAAAACTATGGAAATTTATTTTTCATGATTTGGATTTAAATATTTTGAGATATGCTAATTTTAGTAAGTGAGGGTCACTGTTGGAAATTACATTCCTAATCAAGAACCTTGTGATTGTCATTTAATTGATTAGTGAAATTAATGATTAATTTCATAGATAGTTATGGATAAATATTTGAGAAATATTTGATTGATATTTATTTCCTTAAATGACATTGCCTCGACCAATAGTTGATTAGATATGATCTAGATCACAATTGTTTACATGATCTTCTTTGCAACAAACAAAATTGCTTGAATATGATTGGAAATTTGTTTAGCAAATTTCCTTATAATCGAAATGATTTTAATAATTACTGTATGGTATAATTTTGGTTGAAAAATCGATTAACATCCCAAGTACATAATTATCAATTTGACATTATCCTTTCTCGAGGCAGATAAGGTGTCTAATGGGGGAGCGTTGGGGTAGCATGTTGCACCTTGTGCAGTCTGTCCCACTCCCGTCGGTACTGGTCATGATAGAGGGCATGGAAGGGATAATGATGGAGAGATCATGATGTATTTTCTAATTATTAAAATTCAAATAATATGTATTTGAGATAATACCATATTTCAAGTGACAATAAAGAATGTTTGTTGGATACTAATTTGATCATTGATGGAATCCAATTAAAATTAAAACACTCTATTATGAATAGGGTTGTATTTCCCTTGGAATAATTAATTGTCATAAATATAATTCATAATGGTTAATTAGAATTTGAATGAGGTGGAGGATCACATAAGTGACATCCATGGTCTCTCGTCAAAGAAAAGGGTTCCGTCATCAGGGATTGTATGTAGGAGATGCATGTCTGAAGTGACAGCTCCTGCATACAAGCCCATCTGGATCGGGATCTTTGCTTCTTGAAAGAGTAAGGCCGCATGCGTAGTGACCCCAATATTGGGTCCTCGTATTATTGAGGCAGTATTTTATTGCGCATAGCGAGTTCTAATCATGTTGACGGTTGGTTCAATTAATGACGGGTCAACATCACCTTAGGGGTGGTTGGCCTGGGTATTAAAGACCGAATTGGGAATGTAAGTTAGACTTGCAAGGAGGAATATGTTCCCACTTTTTTTATCCGAGTTACAGGTTCTCAAATTATTGGGATGTGACAAAGAAAAGGAAGAAGATCCCAGATCTTGCTTCAGATATAATGGTAAGTATATCTCTTACTTTGAAAGTGAATAAGGGAATGAACTTTTAGACAAGGCAAGAAAACTTTGATATAAAAATAACTAAATCAAAGTAAAATATATATATATATTTATTTATGCAAATTTCTTATTTCAGATAATCCTCAATAAGACCAATCAATACTATACTCAATAATAACCAGTAAATTATCATGGATTGGATCCATGATGAAGATATTGTACTTGCAGTTGGACACAAAATGTATGTGCTTGCAATGTGTAAGTTTCCTCGTGATTATGAGGAATGACAATTAAATATATAATAGGACTACAACCCTAGGATTTTTATGTCTCTATAGTCTTGATCTCTCATCGAATGTACTTTGGAAGTATCATGTCGATGATGATCGTAATTGTCAAATAATCCTTATAAAATCTATGAAGATGTTCTGGTATACATATGTGCTCTCACCATTTAATCATGGATGACACGGTTCACTACATCATGCAGAATGGTGGCTCAATAAGAGATGATGTATTCAAAATGTTTGACTACCTACTTGAACCTAAGTCTTTAAGAGTTAAGATGTTTGTCGATATAATGAGTGTCATCATTCTACTATTCATACTCTAGTCATTCATGAAACTTCATAATATTCATATTGTATGAATTAAATGAAGCATGTATAAATGTTGTAATACTCTTATATTAAAATCTTTTGAACTCAACATAAGAGATCCTTTGTCTTAAGCAATGGTTGTTTATAGATGAAGAGAGCATAGTGGAAGCATGGGTCGGACCCAAGTAAGAAGGAAGCTCAAAGAGTTGACTATATTTATGTGACTTCCATATGATATCCAAACAGTTGGTTGCCAATACTGCAATAAGCCGATGATTGATAGTGTGACTATCTAGTCTATCTAGAATCATTAGAGAAGGATCGGATAGTGCATCGAAATAATCTACATCTACATATAGTCGTTGAAATTGACTTTCTTATTTGATAAGATCAAAGTCTGTAATTGTATCACATTCTTCCAATAACACTTGCAATTGGTTGCATATGTTTTAGAATACTAGAAAATTTTGATCTTAAGGTTTAAAAATCATCCACATGGACATTGATGCAATTATTGCAACGATCTCTATTAGATGAATGGACTTCATATTTTCAGTTGGAGAGGCCTTGGTCTTAGAGAATGTCTCTATGACCTAGATATTAGAATACACTCATTGTTTATTTCTAAATGTTAGAAATAAACATGAACTTTGGAATAGACCTATCATAAAGAGTTATGATGGATATATTTCAGATAGTAATCTGACATCTGGAGGACTCTGCTAAATTAGAATATTAATGAATGGTTTATTAACATTTCTAATACTGAAAATTAAACTTTAAAATATCGATAGAAGGATTAATATCATTTGACAATGATATAGCATCAAGGGTTGGAATTTGTCTATTGATTAATAGACTAGTAAGAGATGAAACTTTAGTTTGTCCAAAATTTCAAATCTTACATACTTTGAATATTGTATTCAAAGTAAAATATCCAATACACCCATCTCTGAAAATGGTGTAAGATGTCAAGGTATTCAATATCTCGTGCATATTGATGTATGTGGATCATCTATATCATGAGAAACATTGATGATATGTGATATCATTTGATGATTATTTTTGATATGAGGTTTCTTCCTTAGAAGGCTTTGAAATGTTCAAAGATTTCATAATTTTTGTTTAGAACCAAAGTTTGAAGGAAGATGAAATGAAGTTAATCTAACCTAGGTAGCTTGTTCCTATTAGATGAATTTAAGGAATACTTATGGAGATATGTAATCATTCCTATTTCAATCCTCCTAATGCACCTAAACTCAATAGACTTGTAGGGAGATACAATTGTATCATGTGTGACATGATTTGATCAATGATGAATATTAACATAATTACCTCTTAGTTTCCAAGGTATATATGTAGTAGAGACTACAATATATATCCTTAATAATGTTCCAAGCAAGTAAGCTGGAATTTAGATACTGAGAGTGCTACTTCATTAGGAAAATAAATAATGGTATTGGATACCTACTTTATGACCTTGAGATTCCTAAAAGATCTCATCTCTGATAATGTGATTCTTAGGGGATGAGACTCTTGAGAATCAAGATGAAAATGAAGTGAAGGAACTCATTTAATCTTGAGAAGATTATGAGGCTCCTGAAATAAAAAACTAAAAGGAAAATTAAAGATTAAACACTCATACCTCTTCAAATGAGTTTGAGGATGGATTCCATGTGTCAGTTAAATCTGATAATGATCTAACTTCATATGATGAAGCTTCTGAAGATCATAGCATGAAAAGATGGATGTTAGCAATAAATTCTAAAGTAGACTTCATATACAAATATTGTATATGGACCCTCAAGGATCCACCTATATGGGTAAGACCCATTAAGGTGTACATGGATCTTCAAGACAAAGAGGGAACCTGATGAGAAGGTACGGACCTTCAAAGCATAGCTTGTAGCCATGAGCTATGCATCGAAGAGAAGACATCGCTTGCGATGAGACTTGCTCTCCAGTGAACGTGCTTAAACCCATCAGAATATTGCTAGCTATAGCTACACAACTTGACTTTGACATCTTTAAGGCGAAAGTCAATATTTACATTCCTCCGTGAATACCTCTCCGAGGATATTCACATGAAGTAGCCCCAGGGCTTCATGGTTGAGGAAAGGAAGGTGTGCAAGCTGAATAAATCCATCTATGGACTCAAATAAGTTTCTTGTAGTTGGAACATTGGATTTGATGAAATTATAAATGTTTTGATTTCAGATAGAATATTGATGAACCGTATAAAGCTTAGTGGGAGTGCAATTATGTTCACCGTGCTAATGTAGATGATATCCTAATCATTTGGAATGATTAAGGATGATAATCAGTGTTTTATAGTCTGGATATTCCATACCTTGAGATATGATATCATGGATACCTCTTAGATCTTAAATCTGAAAGTGTTCATAAGCAAAGAGAAGAGGGTATTGGGAGTGTTACATTAGTAGTACACCATGGACATCTTCCATTTTCTGTAAAATTTCCAGCAGGGCTTCTTTTACTTAAGATATGGTACAGACTTATCAAAGGGTATAACACCTCAAAGAGTTGAGTATATGAATGCTAAAACTTCTTGCCCTTGTGCATCAGTTACGAGAAGCTGAGTGCATGCTAGATGTGTACAAAAGTCAGATGTCTGCCATGCAATGGGAGTAGTAAACTATTACTAATCCTACTATGGAGATAAAACACTTGATTGCAGTAATAACAATAACTTCAACGATGACAAGTTTTTTTGAGACAGTGATCTCAAAGTCTTATCTTCAAAAACTTAAGACTTTATAGATAGTGATATAGAAGGTCTTAACTGCAGATACGTAGGAGATAGAGATCTTCAGGAATAAGGGTATTCTGATAAGGATAATAGAAATCCTGGTTGTAACAATAATTGAATTGTAGTTTCGAGGACACTATAATTGACAAGATTGAGTATCGGTTGCATTAGATGCAACATTCGCACTGGATGCGTGCACTGTTACTAGGAGATATGCAAGTGTCGTAAAAGGACTTGGCGTAGTCTATTGGGAACAAAGTGATGATGATTCTGTGATTCATCACTCTAAAAGTTGAAAATAGAGCTTCGTTCTCGAGTAATTAGGTGTATATTTACACTTATATTTCATAATTAGCGTTCATGCATGTGTAAATAATATCTGTTTTTTAGCATTCATATTTGCATTAAATAAGGAGCCAAATTACTTGTAAATATCCACCTGTATATTACCTAAAATCACTTATTTGTATATATTTTATACTAATTTAAAATCCAATAAAATTAACTTTATAACGTATATATTACTAACACTAATTAAAAAAAAAGTAAAAAATACTAACTTGTAAAATTAACCAATAAAACCCGAGTCTAAGTTTAAAACTAGGAGCCTTAGAATGCACATATCTCTCTCATACAATGTCCGATTAAGTTCTACTCACTTTTAAAGTAATATACATTCAAAGACCTTCAAAACAAGATCAATTTCATTAAAATCAGAGATCGTATGTGAAACTTAGGTTTTGGGCCCCTATTGCATTGTACATATTGATCTTTTTGCCCTTGTATTTTATTTCATCATTTTCTTGATTAATAAAAATTCCAAAAAAAGAATAAGTTGTAATTATTTGTTACATATTTTTTCTTATTTTATTTAATTTTTATATTATTTAAAAATAACAAAAAAATACAAAAGATAAAAATGCGATATTTTATATCTATAAGGTATAACCCAAAAATACACTTTGTACATATGACTTCTTTTGATTTTCTATCCTTCACGGAAGTTGTAGCTATCACCGAGACGAGAAACTTTCATTTTGATTACTTTTTGATTTGAACCCCTTTGTTATTTTTTTATTTTCTTTATATTTAATTTTTTATTTTTCCAGGTGAGACACGTGGCAGCTCCTGGAGCCGCCATGTGTCACCCTTTTTTTATTATTTATGAATTTCATATTTTATTTTATTATTTTATTTATTTATTTATTTATTTATTTTAATTTAATTAAATAATTAATTTCTTTTATTTTTTCTTCTTTATTTTTAGTAGCCTACTTATTTAATTTATATTTTATATCCCACCCTTTTTTACTTCTTCTCGTCTCCAACTTTTTCCCCCTCCAATTCACTTTCTCCACCACTCCATGTTCTCCACTTCTCTTCTAACTTCCTCCTCTTCCTCTTTTTATGCTCTCCTCCTCCCCCGATTCATACCATCTGCCATTCTACAAGAGAGGTTCGAGTCCCGTTGAAGCCGTGAGGTGACATCTCCTTCTTCGACGTCGAGCGACGATGACCAACCATCGAGATCCATGGGTCTTCACCCACGTTGTAGTCCGTTCCACATCACTGCGTAGCTTAAAAGGTCCATTCGCCAACCTTCTCGAGGTGACAATCGGAGTTGCAACATAGCTCCTCCAAATTGCGGAGAATCACGTGTAAGTAATCCCTCTCCTTTTCCTTGTCATTTTATTTTTATCTAACAATTTTTTTCTTGTTGATTCATATCACAATCACCATCATCACAGTTACCACATTCACCAAACACCACTACCACCACAATCATTATCATCATTTCATCTTTACATTTTTTTCTTGTTAAAAAAATACACAAAATAATTAAAAATAAATAAAAAAAGGAACAAGGGAAGAAGTAGCCACTGCTCCCCTTGGATGTCTCCCCTCTGTCCTTCCTGCCATCAACCAGCCACCACACCCCATAGTCGGTGCCCCTGCTTCCACGCCAGTGATAGAAGCCGGCGCCGGCCGCCGCTCTCCACCTCCACGCTCCTTGATCCCGTACGCCCTCAATCGTGCGCCTCCTCTTGTGCACGCCCGCCATGCGCCCCCAGGATCTCCTACGTGCGGGCAACCCTTTTCTTTGTAGCCCAGGCCCTCCCAACTGCCAATCTCATAGCAGCCGCTGCCTGGCCATCCAGCCGTCGCATCTTTCTACCTCGTCGGTGCGCCGTGCATGTGCCCTTCCATCGCCGACCGCTCGTGAGCGGTGACACCCTCGTACGCCGCACGACACCCCAGCAATCGCCAGCTTCTCCGCGCGATCCTCTGTCCGCCATCGGCCCTTGCACCGTGCCTGGCCTCTGACGCCTCCGCGCGATGCCTCCGCACCGTGCACACCTCCCGCGTCACCCCGTGTTAGCTGCCGCCGTGAAGATCAGTCGTCACGCATACTCCCTCGTTGCACCGCCCGCTGCCCCGTTGCCCTAGACGTTGGGTTCCAATTTGGGAACCCACGTCCCCGAAGGTTCATTTATTTTTTTTATTTTTTTGTAAAAATTGTACCTTTTTTTCTATAAGTTTTAATAATTGCAAAAGTACTCGTGTGCATAGTTTGTTTATTTAATTTCAATTTCTATATTACAAAGACACCCCTGACTTTGATCATTAATTTGGACATCAGTTTTGCATTATTTTTTAATCAAAGCATTTTGTAGAGCATTTAAATCTTTATCTCTTGGATATTTATTTAGATTTTTGTGAGCATTGGGTAATAAAATAAAATTATTTTGATGAAAAATTAGATATTTTACCTATTTCGTGGTCTGGAATTCATATTTAATCGAATATTACTCCGAAAATTGTGAAAAAAAACTATTAGATGCCTCTAATTGTGCTTTAACTACTATCTAAATTTCATCTAAATTGGAGTTGTCTTGTGCATAAAATAAATTCTTGAGTGATTTATGTAATTTATTTTTAATTAAATCCACAAGTATCATGCAAAATTTCAACTCTCCCGTGTTTCTCATTAAAATATCTTATTGAGATAAATCGCTCTCTGGAATATCTGATTTGGATTTATTAGAAATTAAATACACATAGTCACTCTGTTTCAATTAAAAATTACATAAAAAATCATATATGGTGAGAAAATTCAAAAAAAAAATAGTGTAACTTCATTTCATCATATTTCACTTCCAGTAAAATTTTCATAATTTTTGCATTTTGTTTGCATGAAAAATTACATAAAAACCCTAAGAAAGTTTGCATTTTTTAGTGTTGCATTTTAATCCAAAAAAATTAAAAAACATGTTTTGCATTTGTCATTAGATTAGGTTTTTAGGAAAAATACAACTTGGATGATTTGGATTAATTTCACATTAAAATTAATTTGGCTAAGTTGTGTATTTTCTTGTTAACTTAATTCAATCGCATTTTGCATTTGTCATTTTTATTGCATAAAAAAATACAAAAAAATACCACATGGAAAACAGTGAGCTAATTCACCTAACTTGATCCGAAGTTGTTCATTTGCCTCCTTGACTCGATCCCGAGGCATGCCAGGTTAAAAATAGATCAAACTGCACATTACCTAATTCATGGATTCATCGATTCGTGGGGTTAATTTTTGTTCGATCCTGATTGCCCGACTATAACAATAACGACACATTTTTTAATTAATAGGGCATTCCAACGATCAATCAAATGGCACCGTTGCCTAGTAGGCAAACAACTTAGGGTCACTTTAGAAAATTTGGTTTTGGTTTTCCGTTCATTTGGGTAGTCTGATTCCTGGTTTTCTTGCAAATATTTCTCTATTTATTTATTTACTTTTTGTCTATCTCTCTCTGACTAATTCCATCTTTTTGTGCGAGGGCCTGGTGGACTTAGAGCGGCTTTCTTGAAGTCGATGCACCTCTAAGTGCATCGGAGGCTGATGATTCATAGATCTAGTCAGCTATTGAGACGCCAAGGAGATCTTTGAAGAGAGATTTTAATTTTCATTAACTTGTAATAATTACATATTTACAGCGGTTCCCGTTTGGGTTCACGTGTGTGTAACCGAATAAAAAACTCTCTATGTTGTTTGGTTTCTTGTAGGATAGAACCTGCACTTGTGGCTCTTAGAGCTTTATTAGGTCTGTTTATGCTCGTAATTTATGGTACCACACATCAAATTTCACGATACATACTTAGACCACAGATCTATTAGTCCAGATTAATTTGCTCATCACCTACTAATAGAACTGCCTGTCTAGGAATGATTTTCTCACGTGCATTCCATTTAGTGGAAAATTTTCAATTCAGTATTGCATCCTGCATCGTAGAGAGCTGGAGGCACTATAAGTCTTCTTACCCAAGCATTCATCATCGTTTTCTCGATCGCATCGGCTTTTTTCGATTCTCTCTCTCGGTTTTTGTAACCTAGGATAAAGGAATTAGGATTGGATGGTAGACGTGATTGCTTGTGTGGATTAATTACAGTGAAACTAATCTCTAAGATCGGGACTGCTAATTAAATTGGACCCAAAAAATTGACTAAAAAACTAACCCTTGTTTGCGGGAGAGCAACCCCGACATTGATTTCAGGCCGAGTGAGGGTACAGAGTGTTTGTGCACACCCTAAGATAGAGCCAAAATCCCTGCCTTCCATATCACATACCTCGATCCTAGAAAATATCACTTGATGAACCATTTGAGGTTTGACTGACCAGCACCAAGTAGCCTCCACCAGCTTCGGCAGGTAAATAGGGGCGAAATAGCGGTGCACTGCGAGAAGTTGCTAGTAACCCCCGGGTGAAGTTATAAGCCTTGTTAGACTCCGCCTACTTTGGTAGGTAAATAGGGGCAGGTCCTTGAACTTCCTCGGCTGGTGATAGGAGCGAAGAGAGGAAGGGCGTTGGTATCTTAGGCGATAGGTTAAACAGGGGAGATGCACCGGCTTTGACTCGACTTCCCTTTAGGCCACATAAATCATGCTATTTACTTGAAAATCACATTTAAAATCAACTAGATCAATCAGACCCGGCTTTAAGTCCTTCACCATATTGAGTGTGAACTCATGTTTTGCTCTTGTGTTTGTCTTTGTGTCTGTCCATATGCGTTATCCTGTGTAATTGCACGTTTTCTACCTCAATCTTCTTACATTCATCCTTTCCTCTTCAAGATGTCAAGATATTGGTCCCCATACCCTGAGACCTGTGGTTATTCCTCCTCGATCATATACCGTTCATCTTCGCCTTCTCCTTCTTCCATGTATTCTCCGCCATCCACGGGAGACCCTTACCCATGGTTCTTTCCACCTCGACCTGATTATGGAGTCAGAACTTCAACTAAATTTCCCACTTCTTCGCATTTCTCACCTATTCCATATTCTAACACTCCGGATCCACTTTCATCTTGGGCTGACTATCCTTATTCTCAGGAGCTTGCTGGAATCAATGAACCATACAAAGAGCAAGCCACTACGGAGACTAATGACTGGAAGAATTACTTGGCTGATAGAACATACCGAATGGTAAGGCATGCACCTAATGATCTTCCTAACTTGATTGACCTTAGTAATCAAGCATGCATTGACTAGCCTTCATATCACACATTCAGAGAACCTATACATTCACAAGATTGCACTCATGGATTCAATCTAGGAACCCCCTCTTTATTCACTCCATCATATGAGGCTCCGACCAATATCTTCCATTCAGATGATCCATACTCGAACCAGCATTACATGCCAGAGTCTAGGTATGTTGAGTATGAGACTCCAATATCTCAGCAGTATGCTCCAATTGAGCAGAACTCTCCCATGATTCGTCATGAGAATATTGTGGAGGATGACGTCTCCCTACTTATTGAGAAAAAAGTATCATTTGGTAACAAGTTGAGTGATGCCATGGGAATATTGCACTCAATTTCTGCCATCTTGGGAATGAAAGTGGAAAAGGATATAAGTAGTTTTGAGGTTGAAAACCGAGCAAGCATTAGGGAACCCACACATCATGTACAACTGGAGTCACCTCTACCTTCCTCTTCTACTAACCCCTTGCTTTCCAATCTAGAGTCCGACCATTCTCCCATGAAAAACACCAAAAAATTGAAAATATCAAAAAGATCAAAAAAATTGAAAAATAAAAAAAAATCATAATAATAGAAAATGAAAAAGATTTAAGAAATAGGATCCTGCCCTAACGGAAGCACTCGATAAGGAACTAATTTTTAAGCTTCCCTTAATAAAGTCCATAGATCATTTCTCTGACCTCAAAAGATTTGTAAGGAGTAAACTGATGTCCAAGAAGTTGGGTAATAAGAGAACAAGGACAGAAAGACACGTAGTGTCTATGTCCACCTCCTTGGTGATGGGGAAAAAGACCAAGAGCCATAGAGTGAAGCGGTTGCCTAGGGTTGAATTTGAAATCAAAGACACTACCTTTACCCGTGCAAGAATCGATAATGACTCTTCGATAAATATCCTCCCGACCACTGTGTTTGACAAGCTCAAACTTAGACCAATTAGAATGTCGAGAAAGATCGTTCAGCTAGCTGATCGATTTATCAAACGGTCAAGAGGAGCCATTTTAGTCATCATTACTTTCCAAGGTGCTCTAATCTAGG
Source organism: Ottelia alismoides (assembly GCA_037367405.1). NCBI lineage: Eukaryota > Viridiplantae > Streptophyta > Magnoliopsida > Alismatales > Hydrocharitaceae > Ottelia > Ottelia alismoides. Next base: position 552,446 of record JAZKJV010005944.1, read on the forward strand.
TAGACTTCACGGTCATTGACATTGAGCAACAGGAGAGTTTACCCAGTCTTCGATTATTTTTGGGAATCCATTTTTAGCCTTAGCTAAGGACTATAGATTGCAAGACTCGGGAAATCGATTTTACAGCATTGGGAGCACTTTGACCTCACCCAATCCTTGATACACTTTACTCAAAGGTGACCCGCATATCCGCAGACATCCATTACCACAAAGAGATAGATGAGTCCCGTATCTCTATTACACCTAAGATATCGACTATCAGGACGACCATTGGTTCAGAGACTCTCCACTCCTCCACTCCACCAACTGCTTGCACCACAACCGTGACAGCTTCTAAGGAGAACTCATGACCAAAAGCTAGCATTGAGTCAGACATGAATTTTGCTGATTGCCTTGACCATTTTGATGATCCGACACAAGATCCCAATAATGCCAAGCAAATTGAGATCACTAGCACCTTCCCGAGACATGCGCTGACCCTCCAGGAATATTACAATCTATATGGTGACTCGTCTGATGAGGAACCCATGGTCAGCACCGCACCACATCCTATACCTTCTAAGGAAACAACCAAGACTAAGTTGACCTCACACTGAAACACGGTTGCTCCCTCCTCTAGCCGGTTATCTAGTAAGAGGAAGCCGAGAAATGATTCCTCGAGGAGTTCCACAAAACCCCTCAAGGCGCGTCGCTCTCCACTCACTCTCAATGATTCAGGTTCGAGAAAACCGACTAAGAAAGTCTCCTTCAACATAACAGGGAAGGAATTTTCCGAGGAGTCCTCATCAGGTCTGGATGAGGTGATTTATAGGAGTGAGCTTAGTTCGACTGTTCTCAAGCCATATCTGAGCAAGCAACCATGTGTCGGCCCTCGTTGGACGATCCCTACACCTCACTATTATTCATTTGAGGATGATTTCGACCGCGACACATGTATATTATCCACCTCCTCGCTCTCGCAAGAAGGTTCATTATAGACCTTCTTGATCCTTGTATATTCTCACTCCTCCTTGTATTTATTTTCTTTCCCTCCCTGCCAAATGATACGAACCACTCGCCCCAGCTACATATCATTTCATTTTATGGCTATACTTAGGATAACCAGATCCTAAGTATAGGGGGGAGAGTGGCCCGAGTCTCTACATCATTCTCTGTACATTCTCCAGATCTCATCGGTTCTCACTATCACTCATGTCCTATACTTAGGCTGACCAGAGCCTAAGTATTGGGGGAACCGATGCCCATCATGTATATATACTCCTCCATTTCCCCTCTTAACCTCGCCCGCCCCATTTTCGATCTTCTTATACACTTAGGCTGCCAGAGCCTAAGTATATGGGGGCAGAGCGACTTCTATAAATTTTGTTATTTTAGCCCTCCTATGCTTAGCATGAGCTATGTCTCTTTCCTCGCTTCCCGTGCTCTTAGGACATAGCACATGCTAAGTATAGGGGGCGTGTATATATTACATATATACTTACCCATAGCTCGTACTTTTGCATATTTTTGTATATATTATGCAATAATTATGGGTGGGTAAAAATTGAATTTTTTTTAAATACATGTATACTTGTATATTGTATAACACTTGTATAATTTGTATAACACTTATAAAACACTTGAAAAATTGTTGTAAAATAGGAAGTATAGCGAATTTTTGAAAAAAACACAAAAACAAAAATAAAACAAAAAAAATTATGCTTCTTATTTACTCTTGAATTCAAAAAAATTGTCTTGCATTTCATAGCATGTCATCTGCATCTCATCTACATATCAAGCATATGCAAAGTGAAAAGTTAGCGGGTTCTCAACAAAGTTATGAATAGATTTCAAGGATGGATTTGATTTGACCTTAATCTACCTAATTTCAGAGGAACCTTATAGGTACTGGAGTTAAGAATTTTTCAGGTCAAAGTGACTTAATTCTTTGATTCTGCAAGTGTATGTTCACGTGTCATCTTGATTAGTCTAAGAAGAATATTTCGTACACATGCATGATTCTTTTATATAATGACCTTGACCTAACTTGGACAAGCACCATGCACGTAGCTCTTCATTGATGAGGTGGTGAGGAGGTAGAATCTTTTGGCTTCGAGTAGCACACAGGTGGAAACATTCGTCCTCCTCTAGGGAGGGTAGCGCATCTCAACTTAGTCTGGTGGTGTTGACGTCTAAGGACAAGATGTTGTGGGTTGCAATAATGCTTCAAAAGAGGGATAGTCTACAGGCTCAAGAAGAAAAACTCCTTATGTACATGTTGTACCTTGTATATTAGTTAAAAAAAAAGAAGAAAAGAAAGAAAAAAATAAAAAAAAAGAGAACTCCAAAAAAAAAAGTGGACATCCCTGATTGAAAATAAAATGCATGTCGGAGTCGGTATATTTGCAAGGTATATGCTTTAAAGCCTCATACCATGGAAGCCTGCAATTGGATGACTTGGCTACATTGGTCAAGCATCCTAGGATAGGTAGCTACACTGGCTACCATCCATTCTTCTCTCCGCTCCCTCTTCTTGAGCCGGTTGCACTTGAACTTAGAAGGGAATACCCTGCTCCTCGAGGAAAGAGTTACTGGACCGGGGAATTAGAGTTACCTCGTTATAGGAGGCTAGTTCTTTGCCATATCTGATGTGGAGAGCTATATTCACTTACACAGTACAAGTAAGAATCATAGTCATCAGAATTTGCATATGAGGATCTGTTCTGACCTAACTACTGATGAGATTTGAATAAGAGACTTGTGGAACTTAAAGGCTGTTAGGTCTTAAAATCAGATCCCAATAAGGTTCTGCCACATTATTAATCCAAAGGTTGAGTTAAGCTCAATTTTCACCTTTTCTCATGATCTTGGTATGGAACCCAACATCATTTCACTTTTGCATTCCATTTTAGTTGCTCGGGAACGAACAAGGTTTAAGTATAAGGGGTTGGTGAATCTGTGATTCATCACTCTAAAAGTTGAAAATAGAGCTTTGTTCCTGAGTAATTAGTTACATATTTACACTTATATTGCATAATTAGCATTCATGCATGTGTAAATAATATCTGCATTTTAGCATTCCTATTTGCATTAAATAAGGAGCCAAATTCACTTGTAAATATCCACCTGCATATTAGCTAAAATCACTTATTTGTATATATTTTATACTAACTCCAAATCCAATAAAATTAACTTTATAATGTATATATTACTAACACTAAAAGAAAAATATCAAAAAAATACTAACTTGTAAAGTTGACCAATAAGACCCGAGTACAAGTTTGAAACTAGGAGCTTTAAATTCAAACATCTCTCTCACATAGTGTCCGATTTAGGTATACTAACTTTTAAAGTAATATACATTAAAAGACCTTCAAAACAAGACTAATTTCATTAAAATCGGAGATCGTATGTGAAACTTCGTCTTGCGCCCCTATTGCATTGTACATATTAACCTTTTTACCCTTGTATTTTATTTCTTCATTTTCGTGATTATTAAAAATCCCAAAAAAATTAAAATAAGTTTTAAATATTTGTTACATATTTTCCTGGTTTTTTTTACTTTTATATTACTTAAAAAAACAAAAAATTGCAAAACATAAAAATGCGGTATTTTATATTTATATGGTCCTACCCAAAAATACACATTGTACATATGACTTCTTTTGATTTTCAGTCCTTCACGGAAGTTGTAGATCTCATTGAGACAAGAAACTTTCATATTTATCACTTTTTGATTTGAACCCTTTTGTTATTTCTTTTTTATTTTCTTTACATTTATTTTTTATTTTTCCAGGTGTGACAGGTGGCCACTCCTGGAGCCGCCACGTGTCACCCTATTTTTTTATTATTTATTAATTTCTTATTTTATTTTATTTTATTTAAATTGATTAACTAATTATCTTTTTTCTTTTATTTACTTTCTATTCTTTATTTTTAGTATCCGACTTATTTTATTTCTATTTTATTTTCCTCCTTTTTTATTTCTTCTCTACTCCAACTTTTTCCCCACTCCAAGTCACTTTCTCCACCACTCCATGTTCTCCACTTCTCTTTTAACTTCCTCCTCTTCCTCTTTTTATTCTCTCCTCCTCCCCCAATTAACATCATCTGCCATTCTACAAGAGAGGTTCGAGTCCCGTTGAAGCCATGAGGTGACAACTCCTTTGACATCGAGCGACGATGACCAACCGACGAGATCTGTGGGTCTTCACCCATGTTGCAATCTGTTCCACATCACTGCGCAACTTCGAAGGTTCATCCGCCTACCTTCTCAAGGAGAAAAGCGGAGTTGCAGCATAGCTCCTCCAAATTGCGGAGGATCACATGTAAGTATTCACTCTCCTTTTCCTTGTCATTTTATTTTTATCTAACAATTTTTTTCTTGTTGATTCATATCACAATCACCATCATCACAGTCATTACATTCATCAAATACCACTACCAGCACAATCATCATCATAATTTCATCTTTATATTTATTCCTGTTAAAAAATAGACAAAAAATTAAAAAAATTAAAAAAAAAAGGCAGAGGGGAAGAAGCAGCCACCACCGCCTCCCCCCTAGCTGTCTCACCTCCGTCCCCCGCAGTTGTCCCCCCTGCTTCCATGCCAACGACGGCGGCCGGAGCCGCCCGCCACCCTCCTCCTCCATGCACCTGGCTGCCGCATGCCCTCGGTCGCACGCCTCCTCCTGTGCACGCCCGCCACGCACCCCCTTGATCTCCTGCGTGCGGGCGACCCTTCTCCCTACATTCCTAGGCCCTCCGACTCTAGCCCCCAACCTCGCAGCAGCCGCTGCACGACCATCCAACTATCGTGCCTTTCTGCCTCGCCGGCGCATCGCGCGTACGCGCTTCCATCGTCGGTCGCCCACGAGCGGCGGTGCCCTCGTACACCGAGCGACCCCTCAGCAGTCGCCAGCTCCTCCGCGTGACCCTCTTTCGCCATCGGCCCCTACACCGTGCCCAGCCTCCGCCGCCTCCGCGCGATGCCTACCGCACCCTGCACGCCTCCCACACCACCTCGCCTCAGTTGCTGCCGTGAAGATCAGTCGTCGCGCGTGCTCCCTTACTACGCCGCCCACCGCCCCGTTGCCCTAGATGTTGGGTTCCAATTTGGGTACCCATGTCCCTAAAGGTTCATTTTTTATTTTTTAATGAAAATTGCACTTTTTTCCTGTAAGTTTTAGTAATTGCAAAAGTGCCCCCGTGCACAGTTTGTTTATTGGGATTTTTACCCGGCAGACTCTATAATCTTTTCCGATTACCTCTACGACCTTTAAAACATCCTAATTCCTCCCTCGACCTCGTAAAGTTGCTCCGTCTTACCTAACAAAGCCTACCGTCAATTTTAACTATATTTGAGTTAGTTACTTGGGTTAGTCTTGAGTTAACCTAATTAATTTACCATCCAACGGTTAGGATTAACCAAAATACTAATAAAAGAATAGACAAAAATCCTGAGTTCCATTGGCTTTGGGAGGCGGAAGGGGGGAGGGCTCCATCGACGGGGACACGAGGGGGGGGTCCAACGAAAGGGGAAGCAGGGGGCTCCATCAGCGGGGGAAGCAGGGGGGGAGGGGTCGACCGGGGACGGGGGGAGGGGAGCAAGGGCTCCATAGGCGGGGTGGGGCAGCAGGCAGCATCATCGGCCGGGGGGGGGGGGGGGTCCATCAGCGACCCGGGGGGGGGGGGTCCATCAGCGCCCCGGGGGGGGGGGGGGGGGGGGTCCATCAGCGATGCCGGGGGGAGGGGGGTCCATCAACGGCAGGGGTGGGGCTCCATCAGCCGCCGGAGGCGGGGGTGGGGGGAGCAGGGAGGGCTTCATCGGTAGGGTGGGGCAGGAGCAGCAACGTCGGCAGGGGGATCGGCGCAGGATCTATCGAAAGGGGGCTCCAAGTAGCAACAACATCGGTGGGGGGCCGTCAGCTGAGGATGAGCAGGGAGTTTGGGAAGATGGGCGGCAGGGGGGTGTTGATGAGGAGGGGTTCGGATGATGTGAGTGGCACTCAGTGTAAATTTCATAAACAAAATGGGTATAATATAAAGGAACATAACGGAATCCGGTTACATTTAAAGGATAAATGAACGGGGGTTAACCACAGGGTTTGTAGGGTAAGGGTTAGCAAGTTTACGGGGTCAGAGGAGGAATTATATGTTTCAAAGGTCGTAGAGGTAATTGCAAAAGATTATAGGGTCTGCTGGGTAAAAATCCTTGTTTATTTAATTTATATTTCTGTATTGCAAAGACACCCCTAACTTTGATCATCAATTTGAACATCAATTTTGCATTATTTTTAATCAAAAAATGACATTTTGTAAAGCATTTAAATCTTTATCTCGTGGATATTTATTTAGATTTTTGTGAGCATTTGGTAATAAAATAAAATTATTTTGGTGAAAAATTAGATATTTTACCCCATGTTGTGGTATGTAATTCATATTTAATCAAATATTGCTCCAAAAATCGTGAAAAAATTCTTTTAGATGCCTCTAGTTGTGCTTTAACTACGTTTGCATAAAATAAATTCTTGTGTGATTCATGTAATTTATTTCTAATTAAATACACAAGTACCATTTTACGAAATTTCAACTCTCCTATGTTCTCATTAAAATATCTTTTTTAGATAAATCGCTCTGTAGAATATCTGATTTCGTGGATTTAATAGAAATTAAATATCGCACAGTCACTCTGTTTCCATTAAAAAATTTATAAAAAATCATATATGGTAAGAAAAATCCAAAAAAAATAGTGCAGCTTCATTTCATCATATTTCACTTCCAGTAAAGTTTTCATGATTTTCGCATTTTATTTGCATGAAAATCTGCATAAAAACCCAAAACAAGTTTGCATTTTCAGTATTGCATTTTAATCCTAAAAATTCAAAAAAAATAGATTTTGCATTTGTCATTAGATTAGATTTTTTAGGAAAAATATAACTTGGCTGATTTTGATTAATTTCACATTAAATATAATTTGACTAATTTGTGTATTTTTCTCGTTAACTTAATTCAATCGCATTTTACATTAGGCATTATTATTGCATAAAAAATACACAAAAATCCCACTTGGAAAATTGTGAGCTAATTCTCCTAACTTGATCCAAAGTTGTTCCTTTTCCTCCTTGAATCGACCCTAAGGATTGCCATGTTAAAAATACATCAAACTGTACATTAGCTAATTCATCGATTCATCGATTCATGCGGTTAATTTTTTATCGATCTTGATTGCCCGACTACAACAGTAATGACATGTTTTTAAATTAAAAGGGCATTCCAACGATCAATCATGTGACTGATCAACTTTCCTGGCTATTTTTCTAAATAGCCTATGATTGTCACACGAGTGCGGGTTTAAAGATTAGACTATTAATGGCTCTTTGGGCTAGTGGAGATTGTTGGACATGCGAGCCCACGGTAAGACATTAAGAAATAAATGTTATTGCGAATATCATTCCCTTATCTGAAATGAAGAATAATTAACTTGCATAATAGGTATAGGTCCCTTAGTACAATTAGGGTTACATACCATGGCCATCTTAATGATCATACAACTGTTGATTCAATTAATGAATCATAGAGGTTGGTGCTTGGATGAATATCTAAAGAGTTAGATTGAGACTCGTCAAGCACATCAAATGATTATTAAGAGATGATCTCCAGTCTGAGAAGGAGATGGCATTCCTTTCTCTGAAGGTTGATATCTGAGTGACCTCCTGGTGCAGGTCCCCTACATAGAAATAGAAATTCGGAGGTGATAGATAAGTTAGTTCAAAGAGTTGACTTAACGAGATCGAGATAACCAAATTCCTATGCCGTATGCGTCATGATTTGGGCACGCATCCTCTTACCGGAGATAGATGCGTTACTATATGTCTGAGTATGTACATTTGGTAGACCAATAGGTTGATGACCTAACCAAGGACTATACACCGACGCGTTGGTGTGCATGCAAGGGCATATGAGAATATGATCTGTCAAAGGGATCATGCATGTTCATTTACTAAATCGGAAGACATGATCTCACTCATAAGATATTGGGAAGATCAAATTCCGTACGTGGTCGTCTCGCTTTGGAATCTTGACTGGATTTTTAGGTTTGATATATGATTTTGAAAAGTATATGATCAACACCTGGGTATGATATACACTTTTGGAAAGTATATAATCGATTCCAATTCCCAATAGTCAAATGATAATTCTAATGATAAATCCCTGAAGCAGACAATGTTAAATTGATCTAATACTTCAGGTTTTATTCTTGGTATTCCAGTGTGCAGGATGTACATGTATTAGGAATACTTGTGGGTGATGTGATCATAAACGATTGTATAACCATGATGCTTCCATTCTAGGGAGTGATGAAATGGGTCTGGATTTTAGTGACTCCTCTCAGTAGAGAAGTGATATGATCTTGGTCCGATTGTTGGTCATTTATCTGAATGTGATTCAAATGCATTGAGAAGATTAGATCTACGACGTTGATTTATTCAAGCATCTATGGGAGGTCCTCAAGATCTGGATTTGAGATTTAGTCTCAATATCTAAGTCACTATATGTGGAATAATACAATCATACAATCACGTTGTCCTTATCTCCAAGTATAATTGAGAAAGCGTATTATCCTTGAAAGAGTTCATGGATAATTTCATTGTTGATATATGCATCTGAGCATTGAGAAAATGGACAACTAAATGTGATTTGATTATCATGAATAATATGAATTTGATTCAAATTATAAGGAGAGGTATATGAAATGATTAAATGTAATTTAATTATCAAAGATGTGAATAATATGAATGTGATTCATACTATTTGGGAACATGAGAATAGAGATCCATGATAATTAAATGTGACTTACTTATCATGGATATGAATAATTGGATAACACTATCCTAATTATTCATATATATTATAAATGTGATTTATAATATATAAGAGATAAATTTGTAAATAACATTTACAAATTAAATGCTGATGTGAATTGGATTCACATTGAACAATTAATTGAAAATGCAATTTACATTTTATTCTGGGTTGTGAATGCGATACAAAATTTTTCCAATAGTAAGATTGCAATATTCACAAAATAATTATGAATTGTTTTTGTAGAATATTTTACAACAAGTGTTGTTGTAAATCATGGAGATTTCCAAGTAATAATGCAATCTCATGAGATTGCATGATATTCCATCTTTCATGTTGGAAGGGTGGACTGCCACCAAATCCTATAAGGAAAGGGTGGTCTTCCACTCTATTACATGGGATGGTGTAATATCCTTTCCATTATCTCCATATGTGATTGATTTAATTTTAGTATTAATTTATTATCAATATATATTTAATTTAAATTAAATCAATTGTTGTTGAGTTTTTTTACAATAATATCTTGGCTATTGAGGGAAGCACAATCAATCTCATCCATTGATTTTGTGTTGTCCATGGATTGTGATACATGGACTCCCAAAACCCTTTATAAGAAGAGACACCTGTCACTCTTTTAATCCACACACAACAAGTGAACAACATATGCTCTCTCTCTCTCTCATTCTCTACATGCCATCTCTCTCTCTCATTGTGGCCATCCACCATGGATCCCTAGAGAGAGTCGCCATCACCGCAGTGTCGCCGTTATGCTGCCAGATTGTTTGCTCATGAATCTCTGTCTCCTTCGGTGTGTCTCACTCGTGATGAAGATATCAGATCTCCTATGACAAGATCAGAAGATTTGCCTCTTAGATCATCAACCTGGATTGTGAGGAGCATGCATTTCATCAACGTGCTCACAAGCATATCCTCTGTCGGATCAAACTTGAGATAGGAGGTCTCTTCATTTAGAGACTCGATCGCAGCACGCTTCAAGAGGTAACCCGAATACTTGTTTGAAGTTTAAATGAAATGATCCGAGAAGTGTTCTTGGATCATGTGGTTTCATCGCATTAAAAAATTTTAAATTCCGCTGCCTTGAGCTACTAATGCAACTAGTCGCTCCCGATCGCATATGATGCGATCCTCACGCTTCTGTGATGAGTTTAAGGATCTTACCAAATCCTTCAAGAAGCTCGTTATGATCGAATAGAGGTCCCAAAATTTGGACAATTTGGATTTGATTACCAAGCAGCTGGAGCTGTTGGTAAGGACAATCAGCACCTGCTTATCTGTGTCTACATTAGCTTCAATTCCTTTTGAGCCGAAGAAGCCCTCATCGCCTCAGCCTCCTCAACAGAATCCTGCACAGCTAGCAGTCCAACACGTGTATTATGTGCAAGCCCCTCGAACCATCATTGCCCTTACAACCACAATAATAGCCTGTTGTATAATAGCTAGATCCCTGGATTCTCTTATATACATGCTCTCCTCCACCACCTCTCATTTAGAAGGTGAATTTACCTATATATGTGTATTTTTTTATTTTGTATTTTAGATTTTATTATTTTATATACTTTATTTATATTTCTATAACTTAATTAGATACACATAAAATATATTGTTTTGTATTTTTCTGAGTTCGTTTGTATACATAATTAAATATGGGTTTTTATTATAAGGGTATAAGTATAGTATATTCATCTATGTATTTTTATATACTATTTTATTATTTTATTTATGGTTTTGTTTTATACAAATATATACAAATACTATAAATAATATTTACAAAATATAAAATATAAAATAATAACAAATATAAAGAATAAATAAAATGAATATTTTGTTCGGGTATATAGTACAATAGTGGTCCAAAACCTAACTTTTGCATCTTAACTCCAAATCAAGTGAACCCATCTTCATTAAATAGCTAATTAAAGTTATATACAATTAAAGGTGATTTTGATGCATTTTGAGTTTTTAAAAAGAAGATATGGGCTTAGGAAGTTTGGGTTTTGGATTTTTATTCGGAGAGTAGAATGAACAATGTATATTATTTTTAAGTGAAATAAATTTTGTATTTTTCTATGTATTTTTATCTACAATATTCATGTACAAAGTTTCGTTATTTGGTTTAAAAATATAAAGAATAAAATGGGTCCCAAAAAAGAATTATTGATGAATTAAAAAGTGAGATTTTCTTTTAACGTGGTTTCTGTACAATATATCTACCCTATCTCCCCCTACTTTAGTCCTTGTCGGCTAATTCATCATGATGACTGAGTCTTGGGGGCTAGGATAATTCAGTGTCCCTGACACTTCATTCATTTTATTTTATTTTCTTTATTCTTTTATTTTAGTAGTGAATACAATATTTATACAATAATTAATACAATATTTTGTATAATTTACACAGTGTTATTTTGACAAATTAATCATTATATACGTGCATTTAGCTAGGGTTTAATGGCCAAAATGAAAGAATAATAGGTCATAAATGGAGATTCATCAGGAACTCCTAATAAACTATAACTCTTAATTAAAAATTGTAATGGACATCCTTGTTTTGTGTTCTAAAGCCCTCATTGTTTTCAGGTACCATTCAGACTGAGTGAGGCGTGACCCCCTAAGTATTAGAGTCAAAAACCCAATCTGTGGTAGCCTTGGATTATCACCTGGGTTGGCGAAGTATTGGCTCTTCTATCGTATGTTGGGCAAGTAGGGCCTTATAGACGACAATGTTATTGCCTTGTGGAGTATCCTACTTGGTCCGAAGTATTGAGCATAGGCCACACCTTTACGGGTTGTCTGTCTCACTGTCATGCAGTCTAGTACCTCTCTTGCGAGGGAAGTATTAGTTTCACCTATTGGCTTCCTCTCTCAAATTTCTTGATTTGTAGCTGCCTAGGCACGAGATCAAGGATGTCAAAGTGCATAGATCACAAGTTATAAATGAGGTGGAAAAAGTACATGTACTTTCCTGGTAGTAGACACATTCCTATAGGAATAGCCCTCATAAGAACTTGTTAAAATATTTAACTACAAAACAACCATAAAATTGAAAAGATAAAAATAACCCAAACTGTCATGGACTCAATTGGGTTGAGTTAGTGAATCCACAACTTGTCTAGTGTTTGTTTGATTTAGATTAAAGAGAAAGATCAAGTCTCCGCACACTTGTGCAAATTTTACCTTCCATTTTATCTTCTTTACTCTCATTTGACACCCACTCACTTTAAAGTCATTCTACTGTTTTGCACTCATTTTACTTCTTGCTGACCTCCATATCATTCATCCATTCTCGATCTTCTCTTTGAACTCGATTTGGCGACTCCATTGATGGCTTATTTAGGACTCCGTCCACACCCACATCGATTCTGTGTGGTCGACTCTCCAATAATTTGGTGTGATTTCTGAGATCACGGTTCGGACTCTATGAACACTATCTAGGCTACCTACCTTCTTCAATAAATCAGGATCACACTTTCTTGAAATCTGCCCATTTTTGGATGGAAATTGATTTCAGTCCTTACACATCTCCATACTTAATGAAATTATTTATTGACCTTAACATAGAATGATTTTCCATAAAATGGTGCTTTAATTTAGACTGATCGAGGCATTGTTTCATTTGCATATCAAGAACTCGATCTGGAGTCAAGATTTTCTCAGGGTCTTAATAAGATTTAAAGATGGTTCCTAATGGAAAGGGAAAGGGACCTCAGCACCCATAGCTGCAGAAAGGCCAACAACCGGATGAGAATGTGGTGAATGCCCAACTCCTTGCCTCCATACAAGCAATCCAATAGCAACTCATATTGGCCCATGTAACCTTTCAGGATATGTTGAATAATCTGTGGAGAAAAGAGATACCCAGAAGGAGGAGAAGAAGAGAAGATAAATAAGATGGAGCCAGTGGAGGCCAACATATGAGCGAAGAGGAGGACAACCTAAGCTGACCCTTAAGGAGACTTACAACCCCGGTGTTGGACAAGTGACAAATGGATCCAAATCCTAGCTGTCCATGCCTATTTGAGTTGAAGCATCAACTCTTGGCTCTGCTTCCCACCTTCTACGGGAATGAAAATGAAGAACACTACATCCATCTCCAACAATTTGGGCGCATATGCAGAACCACTCACTACCCTAATATCACATTATGCATAGTCAAAATGACGGCATTCCTATTCAGCCTTCAAGATAAGACACTCCATTAGATCAATCATTTGGGGAAGGTCATCACCACTTGGGAGGAGTAGAAGCGGTGAATCAGATTTGTGCTTGTATTTCCAACTTCACCCAAGCCACCCACGAGTTCATTCATGAGGTTTGGGAGATGTTTACTAATTTACTAGAAAAGTGCCCCCATCATGATATTTCACGGACTAGCCTGATCCAACATTTCTTTGGGGGACTTACCATTGAAAGCTAGAAGCTCATCGATGTCGCTTGTGGTGGGTCATATTTTAAGAAAGATGAGGATGTCATGTGACAGATTTTGAGGAAATGGTAGAAGGAGAAGCATCCTTGTCATCGTACCGAGTATACCAGCGCCAACCATAGATTCACCAGAAGCTAGTACATATGGCAAACCTTACACGAGCTGGACAGGGATGAGATCTCCAATCTGAGTATCATTGGGAGCCACCTGTCCAAGGTATATATTATAGAAAGTAATCACAAGACCCCGAGAATCTCGCTGTGATCGAATAGAGGACCTAAAATTTGGAAAAATCGGATACGATTACCAAGTAGATAGAGTTGTTGGTAAGCATACTCAGCACCTGCCAATCTATTTATGCATCAACTTTAACTCCTATTGAGCCGAAGGATCCCTCATCACCCCAGCCTCCTCAATAGAGTCCAGCACAGTCAACGATCCAACACGTGTATCATGTGCAAGCCCTCGGACTATCATCGCATCCACAACAACAGATGGTTGTATACTAGATAGATCCCTATATTTTCTCAAATCCATTCTCTCGTCCACCACCTCTCATTCAGGAGGTGTTTGTTCTAATGATGTGCATCTGTACCGTCCAGGCAGACCTCAACAAGGCCGGTCTGCTAAATCCCGTCCATTCCCTAGCTGGAAGAAGGGAGATTTGTATAAGGGAATCAACTGCATAACCCCCAGTAATCTCAACCATATCAACATGGTTGTGGACAGAGTCAATGCAGCAACTGAAGTACTCCCAGAACCAGCAATATCGTCAGTACTCGATTGTCCCTTATCAACACCCTCCTTATCATTATCAGTAATATCAATCTTCTTCTTCGTTTCCCTCTTAGCATTCCTATCAGCAACCTCCACACCATTCCAGGTCTCAATGTGGTCAACATGTTGAACCATCCGAGGCTGCGCTTGTAAACCTCTCCCTGTATTGCATGGCTCGGCTAGTTAAGAGCCTTGCAGATATGAGTCAGAAGCTGGATGACCTCACCGTTGCCAAGACTCCTATTGTAGATTAGGTGGAGGTAAATCCCACTAATTTATGAAAGCGGGAGCAGGTAGTTTGTGATGTCTTCTCCAATGCCACAAAGCTAGATGTACGTGATAATTTTTTATCTATTGTTGTTACTCTCATGAGTGGTAGGACATTGCAGCCTTATGTAACATTAAAGGGAAAGAATAAAGCTTCCACTAGCAAGACATCATCTTCTTCTGCATCAACCATACCAATAGTTGGGTCGGTGAGGAAGAAGAAGAAGACAACAAAAATTCAAAAATGAACAAAAATCAAAAACAACAAAAAGAAGACAACAAAGCCGGATTGCCATCAATCCAGCAACGGAGAGGACTGCACCTATAGTCAATTCTGAGCCAACCGATGGAATCATGCCTACCATTTTTGGATGCCCACCATCGAAGGATGAAAATACCTTTTTTTCATCCTGTTATACAACAGGCATGGCCATATATTTTGATGTAAGTAAAAACAATATGTATAGATTTGGTTCTGTAAATATTCCTTTCTAGACGCTTTACAAAAAACCAAAAATAAAATAAAATTGAAAGCTACCTTATCGAATTTATATGTGGTTGAATTAATTCAGAATCTTGTTCTCGAGATGCCTCTACTAAAGGACATTACGAACATGCCAAACATCAAGAAGGGACTCAAGGATGCATGTACTTCAAAAAAGACTGCCACGTCAAGCCAGATAGAAAAATGTAAAGCACATCTTGATTGCGACAACTATTGATGCAATCAACAATCTCCCGAGTAAAAGAAAAGACATGGGAGTGCCTCTCATCAGATGTCCGATGTTTGATCAAGAGTTTGACCAAACTCTTCTTAATAGTAGATCATCCATCAATATGATGCCTACTTCACTATTGAAGGAATTTGGGTTGGGACTGCTAAAATCAACAAGAATGATTTTGTAGTTCACGTATACATCAATTAAGCGGCCTCGAGGAATTTTGGACGATGTCATCATCACCATTCAAGGGATGCAGTTCCTTGTGGACTTCATCGTCTTAGACATGGACACCTCAGCTCCCCTTTTGCGTACCCCTATTGTACTTGGAAATTTGTTCCTCTGCACAACCGAAGTAGTAGTGCATTATGGCAATGAACAGATCACTTTCGCTCTAACAGTGACAAGGTACCCATTCAGATGATCCAAGTGCTGAACTTTCAAGATTTGCATTAGATGCGAGTGTGCCTTCAGAGCAGACAGAAGAATTTGACTTTCTTGTAGAAATCATAGATACAAATCTTTTTATGGATGACATTGAGACCCACGAATTCCTCTCTATTGTGAATAGCACAATCAACTTCCCCTCTGTCTTAGAAGATGAGATTTTTGTTGATATACCTGAACAACTGATTGATGGACACATGTCCTTAGCAGAGGAAGAACAAAATATTGAATACTTCTTTGAACAAGAGTCTATAATGGAAAATTTTTGTGCATCATTAGATTCATAGCTTGAACTATCAAAGGTGGACAGTGTGGAGTCTAAAGATTTGGCACCACTGACACCTTACATAGTTGTTGATGTTGTTGCTGATGTGATTCAAACTCCACTAAAGCTCAAGCCACTTCCAATGAGAATGAAATATGCCTTCCTTGTAGGTGCATAGAACATATTTCTTGTTATTGTCAATTCACAGCTAACTTAGGAACATGAATCTCATCTGCTCGAGGTTCTAGAAAGAAACTGCAAGGCGATAGGATGGAAAATTTCTGTGGGATTAATCCTTCATTATGTTTCCATCGCATCTACTTGAAAGAAGATAGCAAGTCTTCCCACAAATTTCATAGAAGATCGAACCAAATCTCTGAGAGGTTGTTATGAATGAGATAACAAAATGGTGTGATGCATGATTCACATATCCCATCTACGATTCAAAATGGGTGAGTCCCTTGCATGTCATGCCGAAGAAATTAGAGATCACCATTTTGAAGAAGAACAAAGGAAAGGAGATCATGACCAGAGTTCCAACATCTTAGTGCTCATGTGTTGACTAAAGGTGCCTAAATTTAGCAGCCAACATGGATCATTTCCCGCTTCCCTTCATCGACCAAATAGTCGAAAATCTGACCATGAAGGAGTATTTATGCTTCTTGGATGGATACTCTAGATATAATCGGGTTGCAATCGCACCAAAAGACCAAGAAAAGACTACCTTCACTTGTCCATTTGAGACATATGCCTTCCAAAGGATGCCTTTTGTATTATGAAATGCTCCTACGATCTTTCAGAGGTGTATGTTGGTAGTTTTTGCAGATATGGTTGGTAGTTTTCTCTAGGTGTTTATAGATGATTTCTCGATCTATGGTGATAGGTTTGATCGGTGCTTATCTTACATATATCTAGTTCTGAAAATATGTTGTGAAGTTAACTTGTTTCTCTCATGGGAGAAGAGTCACTTCATGGTGACTGAAGGGATTGTGCTAGGCCATGTCATATCCAAATGTGGCATGGAGGCTGCAAAGGTGGAGGTCATTTCAAAGCAAGAGCCACCTACAAATTTGATGAAAGTCTGATCATTCCTGGGGCATGTTGTTGTTCATTGAATATTCATCATAGATTTCAATAAAATTACCTAGTTGCTCACTAAGATTCTAGGCAAAGAGGTATATTTTATTATTTATGCAAGAGTCCTCTAAGCCTTCAATCAATTGAAGGATCTGATCACTCAGGTCCATGTTCTGCAACCACCCGATTGTTCTCAGCCATTTGAGATCATGATAGATGCTTCAAACTATGACATTGGAGCGGTTATTGGACATAGGAGGGGTAATCTTCCATTTGTTATTCACTATGCTAACAAAACTCTTGATGGAACTCAAAAGAACTACACAATCACTAAAAAAAGCTGCTAGTGTTATCTTCACCCTGGAGAAGTTCAGATATCACTTAAGCCAAGAAGCATGCCAAACCAAGGCTAATCAGGTGGATCCTTCTGCTCCAAGAATTCGATCTTGAAATTAGTGACAATCCTGGAGTTAAAAATGTGGTGGCAGACAATTTATCAAGACTACCAGAGCTTGATACTCCTGAGCATAACCTGATATTGATTATAGAAACCATTCTGAATGAAACTATTCTGTCATTCACCTCGCTCCCATGATTAGCCAATATTTTGAATTATGTTGTGTCCAAGAGAACACTATAAGATTGGACAAAGCTGAAAGTCGACAAGTTTCTGTTGGATATTCATTTCTATCAGTGGGAGGATCCATATCTCTTTTGTGAGGGGCGTAGATTATATATGGAGAAGGTGCATTCCTCAAGAGGAAGTTCACAATGTCCTCAAGCATTGTCACACTTGAGAATCAGAAGGACACCACTGTGGGAAACATGTGACATCAAAGGTATTGCAATGTGGCCTCTAGTGGCCAACCTTATTCCAATATGTAGAAGACTTTGTGAAGCATTGCACTAACTGTCAGAAGATGGGCTGCACCGTTGGAATGAGAGGCACAATGCCGTTGAAGTATATTCAGATTTCATATGTATTTTATGAATGGAGCATTGACTTCATGGGCCTATTTTCCAACAGTCAGGGATATGAGTATATTCTACTTGTTGTCGATTACCCAATCGTTGAGCGGAGATTATCCCAACCTAAGCCACTGACAGCCATATTGTCTGTCGGTTTCTAAAATAACACATCATTGTAAGGTTCGGGATCCCAAAAATTCGAATTTCAGATGGGGGTAGCCTTTTTATCAACATAGAATTGAAGAAGCTGATTTAGGAATAGAAGCTGACTCAGGAATACTAGATAGAACATCGAGTAGCTTCTCCATACCACGCACAATCTAATGTCTTGGAAGAATGTTCTAATAGGAAAATCAAGACAATTCTCCAGAAACTTGTACGCCCTGAAAGAAAGAACTTGTCTCAACTACTTGACTCGATTCTTTGAGCCTCTCAGATTGCATACATGTCACCTTTTGGGAATGTCTCCCTACCACTAGGTATACAGAAAGCCTTTCCATTTGCTCATTGAGTTAATTCATAAATCCCTGTGGGAAATTAGTATCTGCAACTTGGATATGAAGAAAGCAGTAAAGAACATAAATCTAGATCTAAATGGACTTCTTGAATTCCCTGACTATGCATATGATAATAACCTCATATACAAGTAGAAGGTCAAGAAGTGGCACGACAAGCACATCTGTCATAAGACTTTCAGACCTGGTCAGAAGGTTAGTTGTTTGATGAAAAGTTGAAACTATTCCTAGGGAAGTTGAAGAGAAATTGGATCGGGCCATTCGTAGTGAAGCATGTGTTTGACTATGGAAATATTGTTATATTTGGAGTGTCAGTTGATACATAACCTTTCATCACGGGCAACTTATAAAGCCTTATCCTGAACATGATACCTTCATGTACGTGGTTGACTCAATTTAGGTGGTTAATGAATCTCCATTTCATCACCTTTATTCTATAATTTTGGACTTAAAAATCCTAGCTAATGCATGTAAATTACATCAATTTGAACATAATAGCATTCATTATTTATTGCATTTATTGTGTAAATAATAAGGTTTTTAATGTCAAAATTATAGAATAAAGAGAAGAAAAGAAAAAGAATAAAATATCAAAGATATTTTATGACACTAAACACCAAGACCAAGTTCAGAATTGAGTGGGTCGACAAGGAATAAAGTAGGGGTAGATAAGGGCTAAGAAGACAATAAAATTCCATTTATTTACTCTTTATTTATTCATTTTTGTCACCTATTTTATTCTTTATTATTTATTCATCAAATAAAGAAACTTTGTACAAGAAAGTTGTAGATAATGATGTAAATAAAAATAAAAATATAAAATTGAGTTTGTACAAAAATAATATACCTTGTACATTTTATACACAAAATAAAAAGCCAAAATCCCAAATTCACAAACCCATATCTTTCAAATAAAGACTCAAAATGTATCAAAATCGCTCTAATTGTAGGTATCTTTTCATGAGCTATTTAAAGGTAGTTTCATAATTTTTGGAATTACTATATGAAAGTTAGGTTTTTGACCCTCATTGTACATTATACCCGAGTAAAATATTCAATTTATTCATTCTTTATTATTTTTGTAAATTCATATTTTTATAATTTTTTAATTATTATTCATACAATACGTTCATATTAAAATTAAAATAAAACCAATAAAATAAAATAAAATAAGTCTATATCCATATATAGACAAAAATACCTATGAGATAACTGTACATAAATAAAAGGGGATTCCATTCTTTCATTCTTTTCCCCTTATACTTTTATATTCTTGAGAATATTATTTATATTCTATTAAAAATATAAGACCAAAATAAAACCCAATAATATATATTAAAATAAGAAAAGTAAAACAAAGATGAAATACCTATAAACATACCTATATAATTGACATACCTAATTGTTTAAGTGTACAAAATATGTCACATAAAATAAGATAAAAATATATTTATGCAACTAAAAATAAGTTATAAATAAAATAAAATAATATATAAAAAATAAAATAGTCAAAATATGAGTAAATATACCTATAATTACACCCTTAAACACTAACTATTAATAAATAACATCATAAAATTAAAAAAATCATAATAAAATAAAATTAAAATGATAAACATTTTTTATTTTATAATAAAAATTGATAAAATCAAACACTATTTTTAAATATTTTTTTTTAATAAAACTTGTTGTTTTGTCCTTATTTGAGTTGACGTGGCCCAATGATGGTGCTCTGTATGCTGACCCCCGGTCAACTCATCCTCCAGCTACTGACTTGACGCGGAACTGTCTTTCCCCGCATCCTCTTCGCTTTTTCCTGGGTGTCTCTTCCATCCACTTCGCCCATTATTATGCCTCGCTCGAGATTAATCATCCTACATATACGCCCAACATGTAAATCCATCATACATAGCTTAGATTCTTTCCTAATGGCCGGTGAATAAGGGTGTCCCAGAATGTTTATAAATAAACGCCTCCATCTTCAATCGCCTCTTGGGTCACCATTCCGATATTTAGAGCCCTAAACCCTGTTCTGGAGAGGACCCTTGTGACAGGGGGCGTCTTCTCGAGGTCAGGAGCAACTCCAGGAGGAGGAGGTGCACCCCACGACGACGCTTCAGCCACCTTTAATACCTGCCATTTCCAACAGATACGAATTGTGTATATTTCCTTATTTAGGTAGGTTTTGACTTCTGCATTTTATTTCCGTAGTTACTGTAATGCTTAGACCATAATTGTAGCTAAGGCAATCAAATCATAGTTCGCAGGAGATCCGCTCCAGTGAATGGTTTCACTATACCTTGATGGTTCTCTGCCCCACCTTACACCCCCACTTCGTCCCACTATGTCTTCTGATCATCGCACGTGCTCCACTCCCCCAAATCTCCCTCTAATCTGGTCCAGCGGTGCTCCAACTCCTGCGTTTGCTAGAGCGACCACCATATCGAATCCCCCGCTTCCATCCACCACTAATCTGGTCAAGGTACTTTGCTCTCGACCCGGGTATGCTTCTTATGCAGGTTGGAGCATCAAAGATTGACCTGGGAGCTATCTGGAATCTTGCCGGAGATACTTGGGACCCCTTGGCTTCACCGCCCTTGCTAGTGAGCCATGGTGGTCTTATGGCTATTTTGAGCCCCCTCCCCCGTAGATAGAGGAGACCGCCAGTTGCCTTTTGGGGCATTTTGGAATCTTGAAGAACGCCGGAGAGGGGGATCTCATCGGAAGAACCTCGCTCAGGCGAGAGCTCTTCCATTTTCTTCACGCACAACAGCCACTATCATATCAAGCCAAGCCTCTACTGTCAGACCGCTCCCCGTAATCTAACCTCAGCCGTTGAATGACGAACTGGTACCAACCGCTCGAATGGAGATGCATGTCAAGTGGATGCTCTTCAGCCGTCCGATCGCACCTTGTATGGGGTAAATTTCACAATTAGACCCGCTTTTTGTATAATTAATATTTAGTCTTGAAAATTAAAATTAACGTCTAAATAAATTGGGAATTTTGTAAATCAGTCCATGAATTTTTGTTATTTGCATCTGGGTCTAGTCCATGTCACCTCGCGTGTTGTCCCATGCGAGGTGGCGAAATTGCACAAAGACACCTACTAATTTGGTGCATTTTCTCTAATTTTTAAAAATTCCTATTGTGCTCCTAAAAATAAGGAAAAATAGGATTAATTGTCTCATGTCTCATACTTTCATGCAACATGTTCATTCAACATTTTTGGGCAGTTTAATCATTTATTAGAAATAAAAAAGAGCCTTTTTATTCCATGTTTAACATATAAAATACAAGAAAAAATATAAAAGCATCTCTTAAAAATCAAAAAAGTATATATAGTATATTTTATCCTATTTTAATTACAAACTAAGAATCACTAAAAATGGAAAAACAAAAATCCTAAAAATTGAAAACCCCCCAAAATCATTCTTAAAAATCTTAAAAATCATTAAAAAATCCAAAAATATATTTTTATCTTTTATAATTATAGTTATATAAATATTTATATGATAAAATTGATTTGGGCAATTATGAGACCTATTTACTATTTTTAAAATCCAATTCAATTTTGGCCTCTTTATCTAATCCCTTATTTAGGTTGTTTTGTACTTTAAAAATACACATAAATTAGCAAAATTCATGAGAAATTACAAAAACATTAGAAAAATATGAAAAATCGAAAAACAATTTTAATTCTGTATTTTATTTATATTTATTAGTATTTATAAATATATTACTCTATATGTATATATAGCCTTATATATCTATATATATCTATTTAATGGAAAAACAAATAGAAAAATAAAAACAGAAATAAAAAAAATAAAACTAAAAATCAAATAAAAATTATAAAACACAAAAATAAAATAAAAAAAATCCAAAACCCCACAAATATATATATATATATGTGATCAATGTCATGGTTGTAAATAAATAACCATAGGCTACATGTTTTGCTCTCTGTGGTTCGACCTCTACATGCTTACTCGCTATGCATTTTATAGTAAAGATAATAAATTTTAACTCCAAATTTATGCTATCTATTGATTTATACATATTGTGGGTTAACAGCTGATTGATCGAGGGTTATTGAGTAGTCAACACATCGACTGCAGTTTCGCCTTGTGAAACTGTACGACCATTATTAGACCTCGATTATCAGATGGCGCCGTTGTTGGGAAGCAATGATTGTAGCCTAGTTTTGTCATTCATATGTTTGTATAGTTATTTATTTTTTATTCATTGATTCATTCCTGTAAATATTTGTTGATTTATTTATTTATTTTCATTCATTAATTCTTTATCTATATCTCAGTTTATTTAATTTGATTAATTGTGCTAATGCCATCTCTTTATGACTTTGATGCGAGAGGCTACCACGCGAGGACGGCTTTTTAGGAGGCTGATGTAGCGAAGCTTAGAGGAGGCTGGTCTTCTCTCTGTGACCATTTGGAGAGGGTATCAAGGAAATAAGGAGAAGGATTTAGCTTAAAACTTCGATTAGGTTTCATTTATGTAATTATTGGTGAGAGAGGGATCATTTTGGCATGTAATAATTAAGTTGGACTCTACTCTCCACAACGAGGTCCAGTACGCATGTGTCTGTTCACCGAGGGGCCTCGTCATAGTTTTCCGAGTTTTTATCACTTCTTTTATTTTGTTTTCCATGGTTTTGAGTTTTTTTGCCTTATTTTATTTTATTTTGTGTGCATGGAGCCCCTAAACATAGGTAGCTTGACTCTGTAACTAGGTTTAAAACCTTAATAAGAATGCATGTTCCTATAGACCTTTACGTCTAGATTTAGTCTAATAAATAAATGTTATAAATCTGGACTTGAGACCACGTGGCGAAAGGGACTATATACAGTGCTTGCAGGACCCGTTGTGGCAGGCACCGATCGGCATCGAAGACCAGACCTTGGTCTCATTTCTGAATAACTAACAATTGGTTCTTCACGATTAATAGTAGCTATTGTTTAGGGTGATTTTATCGATTGTACACCGCCATGTAGAATAGGTTTAAAGATTCTATTTTGCATACCTCATAGAGAGAGCAGGGAAGCACTGTAAGTCCTCTAACTCAACATGCATCATCAGATTTAATGGTGAGATTTTCATAATTGAATCGACTTGCACGACTTTTTCGCTATTTCCCTCTGATTGTGAGCACCTAGGACTTAAATGGAAATCTACAAAAAAACGTTAGGCGCTTGTATGAAAACGGATCATAAAAGTGAAAACCCAAAAAAAAAACAAGGGGACTGTTAATAAACTTTGACCTTAACTAAAATCTGTAATGGACTATCATTGTCTTGGGTTCATAAAGCCCTCATTGTTTTTAGGTAACTTCAGAGAGGACCAAAACCCCTCCCATGAGCGAGGCAGGACCTGCTAAGGTTTAGAGCCCATAAGCCAGGCTGTAACTGCCTTGTGTATCGCATAGATTTCCGAAGTAATGATGCTTCTATCGTGCGTGATCGAGTAGGGCCTTGTCAACGATGGTGTTCCCGCCTTGTGTGGAACATTGATATGTTCTGAAGTACTGAGCATAGGCCACGCCTTCACGAGGATGTATGTCTCATCGGTTGGCATCTGAGTAGGTTCTTGCACGCTCACGGGTAATTTTGTTGTGAGTGAGAACTGATGTAGATGTTTCACCTATCGGCTTCCTCTCTCTATTTCTTTGGCTGAGTAGGGATACAAGAAGGGCTACATGGACCTCAAAAAGTGTAGACTACAGGTTACAAAGGAGGAGGACAAGTACGAGATACTCTTCTCGCAGTACTCTCTCTCCTATAGGGTTAGCGTGCTAAGGACTTGTTAAAAGATATGCCTGAAAATAACAACTCTAAAACTAAAAAAATAACAAATAGCCGAACCTTCACAGCTTCACATGGTATGAGTTGGTGAAGCCAATTTTATATTGTGTTTGTATGTACCTAGATTCAGGTTCAAAGAATAAAGTACCACGCTTTTGCACAAATATAGTCATGTGTCTTCCTCTTGACCCCCGCTCGATTCGATCCATACTATTGTTTTACACTCCATTTTTCTCCCTCATTGACCATCATATCTTTCCTCATGCATTGATCTCCTTGTTGCTTCAAGATGTCGATCATGGATGGCTTAGTCGGAACCCCGCTGACACCTACATCGATTCCATTGACTCGACTTCGTCAATAATTCGCGGCAATTCCTGAGAACATGATCCAGACCTTGCAGGTCGATCTCCAAACTCCTCGTATTCTATCCACCCTTTTCAACCACCCAATAAATCGAGCTTACCTTTATCCCATCTTAGTCGTTGTGAATGAGAGTTGATTACAACCCACATCTTTTTCATTCACAACATGCTGGAATTGACCCTAATTCCATATCCGTCTTGGCAGCTGAAGATTCAATTGCAAGTGGTCTGATCGGAGGTTTTTCACATTGCAGATAGAATACACTCCCAGTCCTAGATCCAAACATGGAATTCCTCTCTTTGGACTCAAACCCCGAAATGGCTCCTCAAGGAAAGGGCAAGGGTAAGCATACACCTTCACGGCCAGAGCAAGGATAGGTGCTTGATCAGAATCAGGTGGATGCTCAGTTGTTGGCATCTATCCAGGCCATTCAATAGTAGCCGACAGAGCTAGCCCTAGCACAAAATGTGTTTCAGGATATGTTGAATGACATCATGAATAGGCAAGCAGGAGGAAGAGGAGACAGACCAAGAGGAGGAGGACGAGGACCTAGTGAGAACCCGAGTGAAGTAGATCCAGAACAAGGGAGGCCAAAACCTACATTGAAGGAGACATATAACTCTGGAGACAACCAAATGACCAAATGGATCCACATACCACTGGTGCATGCTCACTTCGAGCTGAAGCCTCGGTTCCTTGCTCTTCTCCCTTTTTTCCATGGGAACACCAAAAAATCCGTACATTTTACCTGCAACAATTTTCTCGCATCTGTCGTACTACCCACTACCCCAATTTTCCATTGGATGTAGTGAAGATGATGGCGTTCCCCTTCAATCTACAAGACAAGGCCCTATATTGGGTCAATCATCTGGGAAAGGTCGTGACGACATGGGAGGACTGATGTCCGCTTTCCTGTATAAGTTCTATCCTCTCGGTCAGCTCAACCAGATGTGATCTAGAATTAGCAACTTCTCCCTGGGGGCACATGAGAGCATTCATGAAGCCTGGGAGAGATTCACAGATCTGTGGGGAGAAATTCCCCCATTATGAAATTCCAAGGACCAATTTGGTCCAATACTTCTTTAAGTGTCTGAATGTGGAAAGCCAACGGCTCGTTGATGCAGCCTGTAGGGGAACACAATTCAACAAGGATGAAGATGTAGTTTGTTAGATTATCGAGGAAATGGCCGAAGGAGAGGCCGCCCTCTCTTCATACAAGGCATATCTGAAGCAACCGCGAATCCTCCAAAAGCAAGTCCATATGGCAGCGTCCCGTGAGGCGGTAAGAGATAAGAGTTCAAACCTCAGCATTATCAGGGGCATCTCTCAAAGGTTGATATCATTGAGAAGTGATCACATGACCTTGAGAAACTCGTTGTGATCAAAAAGTGGGCGAAGAATCTCGACAAGCTAGACCAGAGCACCAAGCAGTTGGAGCTGTTGGTGGGTACCATCAGTTCGGTTTAGTCGACGACACCATCCAAAGAAGCTCCAGCTGAGAAGAAAGATGAGCCATCACTGTCACAACAACCTCAGTCGAGCCAGCAGCCACCGGCAGTCCATCACATGTACTACATGCAAGCGCCTGATCGAGGCTCACTGTAGCAACAGATGGTTATCTACCAGCCAAACTTCCTTCCATCATCAGATCTAGCCTTCCCACCACCACCTTTGATTGAAGAAGTCGATGGTGTTTGGAGTAATGATGCACAACTACCCCATCCTATTGGACATCCCCAGGGTCACCAACAAGCCAACCAGCAATACCACCAACTCCAGGATGGTCGTTTTGGGTAGTTCTCACAACCTCTACCGCAGTATAACCATCCTCCTCAGTATCCCAATAAATGGAGGCAGAATACTACTAGAAATCGCAATACTGACAGCCACAACCATACCACCAGTATGCGGCTGCCCCACCTCCATAGTACCAGAACTACCCTCCTCCCTCTTATCATCAATATCAACTTCCTCCACCACCTTAGCACCACCAGCAGTCACCGCCTCAGCCTCAGCACTCTCAGCATCAGTGTGGTCTGCCCGCTGAACCTTTTGAGGCAAATCCTGTGAACCCAACCCTTGATTGCTTGGCTCATCTTGTCAATGGCCTAACAGATATGACAAGGAAGTTAGATGACCTAACTTCCATGAAAACCACCATTCCGGCTCAGGTCGAAGCCAACCCCAATCTCTTCAAGAAAATAGAGCATGTAGAATGTGATGTCTCATCTATGCCTATAGAGTCAGATGATTGTGCTATTGTTTTATCTAATGCTGTCACTCTCAGGAGCGGTAGGGCCTTGCCTCCTCCTGCTACAAACATGGGGAAGAATAAATCTTCAAGTGAATCATCATCTTATGCATCAACTGTGCCAGCTATAGGGGTGGGTGAGGAAGAAGGAGGAGACATTCCAGCTGCCATCCACCACCATCTCCATAACCAAAAAGAATAAAAAAATCAGAAAAAGTAAAATGTCCGAAAAGATGATCGTCTCCAAAGTGAAGTCGTACCATCCATGGAGGAGTAGCCAACCGTAGCCGATCCTGCGCCAGCCAACAGAGTAGAGGCGCCACTTCTTGCATGTACACCAGTATTAGCATCTCAACTTCCAGATTGTACTCCTTATGTGACCTGGATGTACAACATATTATGGACAAGGATTCTTTTGTAAATAAAAACTTTGTTTCTAATTTCAGTCATGTAGATATTCCTTTTCCTGATGCAATAAAAAAATCCAAAAAACTACAAAAAGAAAAAGTGCATTATCTGGTCCTTGAGTTGCGGACATTCTTAATAACTTGGCTGTTGAGATTATATTGATGGACATGGAGTATATGTTAGTTGTAAATAAAGGTTTGAAAGAGACATGTACAAGCAAGTGTTGTCCAACACGAAATAACATACGCCGACTAGTTGATAAGCACTTTCTCTCCATGGCCACAGTTGCAGCCATCAGCATCCTCCCACAAAAGAAGCAGGATAAAGATGCACCTCTAATCAATTGCAAAATTTTTGATTAGGTCTTCGAGCAAACTCTGTTTGACAGCGGTTCTTCCATCAACCTCCAGCCCTCGTCAATTCTGTAAAAATTTGGGCTAGGTCATCTCAAGCAAACTCGTATGATCCTTCAGTTCGCAGATCGATCCATTATGCAACCGCGAGGTCTTTTGGAAGACGTTGTGGTGAAGTTGCGGGAGATGCAATTCCCATTTGATTTAGTAGTCCTTGACATTGACTCACCCGTACCCTTACTCCCGACTCTTATCATCCTAGGTCGGTCGTTCCCATGCACTTCTGAAGACACGGTTGATTATGGGTCTGGCAAGATCACCTTCAGCTCGAGCAGCAATAGAATCACCATAGACATGATCAGCGAGCCCAAAGTTGTAACTGATAAAGGGCATGCAACTACAGACTGTGACTTCATTACAGAAATCAGAGATACACAACTCTCCTTGAACGATCCAAGGACACAAGAAATCCTCTCTCTCGAGGAGGACCTGGATAGCACAGTCGATGCAAGTTCTGAGGACATTTGGGAGACAGAGTCAAACTTGCTGATGCATCTTTTTGACTCCAGTGATTCACTCCACAGAGCACTATGATCCCATTACAGATTCGTTCGACACATTATCAGAATCTCAACAGAGCACTGAGGCTGGCAACTCTGCAAAAGTTTAAACATCGCATCCCACTACCAGCACTGCCTCAGAAGTAATTGATAAGTTGGCTATATCAAAACCGAAACTCAAGCCACTTCCTGCAGGCCTGAAGTATGCTTTCCTTACAGGTGCATACATTATGTATCCGGTCATCATCAGCGACAGGTTGACCTCATAGCAAGAATATCGACTTCTCGAGGTTCTAGAGAAAAACAGCAAGGCACTTGGTTGGCATGTCTCAGATCTTTGTGGGATACACTATGTTCACACCACATTTACCTGGAAGAAGATGCAAAATCGTCCCGTGAATTTCAAAGAAGACTGAATCTAAATCTGAGGGACGTGGTCATGAAGGATATAATGAAATGGTGTGACGCAAGCTTTATTTATCACATCTCCGACTCAAAATGGGTAAGCCCACTGCACGTCGTTCCAAATTCAGAGCTTACTGTTGTTACAAATGATAGAGGAGAGGAGATATCTACTCATGTACCGACATCCTGGTACATATGTGTCGATTACCACTATCTTAATACAACAACAAAGGACTACTTTCCCTTTCTTTTCATTGATCAAGTTTTGGAAAGACTGACTGGCAAGGAGTTCTAATGCTTTCTTGATGGGTACTCCGGGTATAACAAAGTGTCAATCGCCCTAGAAGATCAAGAGAAGACCACCTTCACTTGCTCGTTCGACACCTATACTTTCAGGAGAATGCCCTTTGGATTGTGCAACACACCTGCAACATTCCAAAGATGCATGCATGCTATTTTCACCAAGATGGTAGGCAGTTTTCTCGAGGTGTTTATGGACGACATCTCGTCTATGGTGTCAGCTTTGATTCCTATTTTCAGCACCTAGACGGAGTACTTCATAAATGCCGTGAAGTCCATCTTGTATTGTCACGGGAAAAGAGTCACTTCATGGTTACAGAAGGGATTGTGCTGGGTCATGTCGTTTCCAAACGTGGCATGGAAGTCGACCCGACAAAGGTGGATGTGATTGATAATCTTGAGCCACCCCAGACAGTGAAGAATGTGTGGTCATTCCTAGGGCATGTGGGATTCTACAGAAGGTTCATCTATGATTTCAGTCGCATTGCCCAACCTCTGACAAAATTGCTGTGCAAGGAGACTGAGTTTAATTTTGATCAGCAGGTTATCCGTTCATTCAATCAGCTAAAGGAGCTAATCACTCAAGCTCCAGTCTTACAGCCACAAGATTGGTCTCTTCCATTTTAGATCATGACATATGCGTCAGATTTTGCAGTTGGGGCCATGTTAGGATAGAGGAAAGATAAGGCACCCTATATCATTCACTATGCCAGCAAACCATTAGATAAAGCTCAGAGAAATTATATAGTGATAGAGAAAGAATTTCTGGCTATGGTATTCACCCTTGAGAAGTTTAGATCCTATTTGCTTGAATCAAAAGTCACTATCTTCAACGACCACTCTGTTATCCGATACTTACAATAGAAGAAGGATGCCAAAACCAGATTAATCAGATGGATCCTTCTCCTCTAGGAGTTTGATTTGGAAATCAAGGACAATACTGGAGTTAAGAATGTGGTAGTAGATCACCTCTTCAGAATTGAGCAACAACAACCGCCACTGATTAGTACACCCATGATAGACACTTTTCCTGACGATTGATTTTGGCCGTGGAATTGCTCCCTTGGTATGCCGATGTTGTGAACTACCTAATATCCGGTGTGGTTCCACAAGTTTGGACGAAAATCAAGACGGACAAGTTCTTGTCGAGTATTCATTTTTACCAATGGGAAGACCCACTCCTATTCAGGGAAAGAGCATATTGCATTTGGCATAGGTGTATTCCTAAGGAGGAGCATCATAGTGTCCTCGAGCATTAGCACTCGCTCGAATCTGGTGGACATCACTCTGGAGACAGAACGACAATAAAAGTACACCAGTATGGCCTCTAGTATCCCACATTATTCAAGGATGCCGTAGCCTTTGTCAAACAGTGCACTGACTGTCAAAGATTGAAAGGCACCCTCACAGCGAAAGATTCAATACCGCTAAAGATCATTTAGATAGCAGACATATTCGATGCCTGGGGCATCGATTTCATGGGACCTTTTACCAACAGTCAGGGATATGAGCACATCCTTCTTTCCATTGCTTATGTGAGTCACTGGGTTGAAGCTATCCCCGCCCGAGTTGCAGACAACCGTATAGTTTGTCGATGAAAACATCATTTCATTATTTGGGATTCCGAAGATACCGATATCAGACAGGGGTAGTCACTTCATAAACATAGAGGTCAAGAATCTCATGAAGGAGTACGACATCGAGCACCATGTCGCATTTTCTTACCATCCTCAGACCAATGGCATGACGGAGTTATCAAATAGAGAAATCAAGATGATCCTTCAGAAACGTGTGAAGCCGGACAGAAAGAACTAGTCCCAACTCTTGAACTCCATCCTATAGGCATACAGAATATCTTACAAGTCCCTCTTGGGTGCGTTACCCTACCATCTTGTATATGGAAAGCTATGCCATCTTCCTGTGGAATTAATTCACAAATCTTTATGGGATATCAACATTTGCAATCTGGAATCACAAAGAAGTGGTCAGAAGAGAAAAGATGATCTGAATAGGATATCGGAATTTCGAGACTATGCATATGATAACATCTTGATGTACAAGGAGAAGGTGAAACGCTGGCACAACCGACACATCAGATGAAAGGCCTTCGAAGCTTGATAGAAAGTGTGGCTATTCGATGCAAAGTTGAAGATCTTCCTAGGAAAATTGAAAAGAAAATGGACAGGGCCATTTGAAGTTTGAGAAGTGTGTGACAACGACAGCATTGCAATATCAGAATTGTCTCATGGTGCGCAACCATTTGTCGTCAATGGTCAACTCCTGAAGCTTTACCTCGAGCATGACACTTTCTTGGCCATCGGCAACTCTATTCAAGTATTTAACTTTGATGACACATCCAAAACAGTAGCCGCATCAAAAGATTCATATAATGCAACTCAAAAACTTTTCCTTTAAGTCTTTTTATCTTTTCTTCTTTTCTTTTCCATTGTCCACTGTCTAAAAAATGGCTTCTGTGTATCACCCTTTTTTGCCAGTCTGCTATACTTAGGATGTAATTTGCCCTAAGTATAGGGTGTGTGCACTCGGTGTAGTTTCACTCTTTGATCCTCTCCCTTGTCTCCTCTTCTTATATATACTCGGGGATATCTTACCCATAGTATAGTGGGAGACAGCCTGAGTACGATTCGTTCATTCTCACCCTTGACCCTCCTTGCTTTGAGTACAATCTCCTATACTTAGGATTACTTGATCCCAAGTGTAGGGGGGACAGTTGATTTCTGATTCAGTTATTCCTTCATTCGTTATTTTTAGGCTTTTCTACACTAAGTCCGAGTTATGTCTTCTCTTTTTCTCTTCGATCAATGTGGACATAGATCAAGATAAGTATAGAGGGGTCATATATACCGTGTATATACTTTAGCCATAACTCGTACTTTTGTATTTTTGAAATAATACTCATGGCTAAAATTATTCATTAAAATCTCCTAATAAGAACATGCTTATATCTCCTCAAGCTCTTTTTGTATATACTGATTAATAAATCAATTTAAAACACTTTTCCAAAATGTTTAAAAAATAGTTTGAAAATATTTTTGAAAATTCGTTTGAAAAACTGTTTGGAAAATATTTTGTAAAAAAGTGTTCATCCTTTATAAAAAGATTTTGTTCACAAAATGTATTTTCTTCATGTGAAATAAAAATGCTTGAAAAAAGATTTGCAAATGGTTTGAAAAATGGTTGCAAAAATATTTGAAAACCTATATACACTACTTGAAAAACCTTTGCAAAATGATTTTCAAATGTGTGTAAATGTTTGTAAAAATTGTTTGTAAAAATTACTTCGGACTATAGTTTTCAATACTTTTGTAAAATGATTTTCAAATAAGTTTGAGGATTATACACACCATATTAAAATTCTTTAAACATATATCTATAAAAGTGATAATTTACCCCTTGTAAATTCTTTAAAACTGAACTCGTGTAAATAAAAGATGCACCATGTGTGAATATTTTTACTATTTTCTTAGCCAAAATCCGTTTGTTTTAAAAAATCACAAAAACATTTGAAAAACTAAAAATACCAGAAACATTTTTCTATTTTGAGCATTTATTAACAAAAAGCATTTTATTCCTCAAATTCTTTTTATATATTGAGTAATAAATCGGGTTAAAAATATTTTTTTGCAAAATAATTTGAAATATGCCTTTACCTATTTGGAAAACTTTTTGTGAAATGTTTTCAACCTTTGCAAAAAGTTTGATTTGTAAAAATTATTTTCTTTGTGGGAAATAAAATATTTTGAAAACCTATTTGCAAATGGTTTTGAAAATGGTTTTAAAAATAGTGTGAAAAATATATGCATACTATTTGAAAAATCGTTGAAAAATGGCTTTCAAATGTTTGTAAATATTTGCAAAGATTATTTTGTACTATAGTTTTAAAATTTTGTTTGCAAATAAATTTGAGGAATAAATTCATAATTAAAAAAAATAAAAAATAAATAATTTTTTAACAATTGTACATATATACCTATAAAAATAACTTTTTAATCCTATGAATTCTTAAAATTCTCAACTCATGTAAAAAACTAAGAAGAATCACGCCCGTGTAAATAGTTATACATATTTTATTCTTGTGCCAAAGATCTTTTTATTTGCAAAAATTCTTTTTATTTTCAAATTCTTTGAAAAATTGCATCATTCTTTGCATCACTGTACTTAGCATTTGCATAGCATTCACATTCTTTTTTAATTGAGCTTGATGATTGAACTAGTCCAAATAAAGTCGAAGATTGGATATTGGTCGGACCTTACTGCACATAACTGCACAGGAACCTTTTGGGAACTAGATTTAAGGTACTTCAGGTCTATTCAGACTTAACTCTTTGAGACTTAGGGCTGGTACAAGTCACCTCAACTGACTAACTAGAATTTTTCGAGATACATGCATGACTCTTGTCGGTCGTGACCTAAATTGGACACGTGCACCTTTCACTTGGCTCAACTCAGTTGGAATGGTGAGGGGAAGGGATTTTCCGGTTTGAGATGCACACGAGTGGAAACATTCATCCTCGTCTAGGGAGGGAAGTGCACGCCAACCCGATCCAGTTGCCATGAGGTCTAAAAATAGAAGAGTATGGGTTGCAATAATGCTTCAAAAGTGGGATAGTCTTCAAGATCAAGAGGAAAAACTCCTTATGTAAATGTTGTTGTAAATAGTATGTTAAAAAAACCCCAAAAAAAGGACATGCCTGATTGAAAAAAAATGCATTACGGAGTATGTAAATATGTTGTATAGAAAATAAGCAAGCTTGAGCATCAAAGTTATACCATGTGAGCCTGCTGCTGGATGACTTGACTACACTGGTCATGCATCCCGGGATAGGTAGCTACACTGGCTACCATCCATTCTTTTCTTTACCTCCTACTCTTGAGTTGGATGCCACTAGAACTTAGAAGGGAATACCTCGCTCCTCGAGGAAAGAGTTGCTGGATTGGGGGATCATTGGGTTGTCATTCTGAAGAAGTCTGTTCCTTTGTCATTTCAGTTAGGGAGAGCCACTATCACTTACACTGTACAAGTCAGCTTCATAGTCATAAGGGTTTGCCTATGATGTAGGCTAGTTCTGACCTGGCTATTGAGGTGTTTTAAACCGAGTTGTGTGACTCTCGAAGGTTGTTGTGAATTACATTTTGTTCCCGAACAAGTTCTACACACATCCTCACATAAGGTCTAACCTGAGCTCCAAACTTTGATTTTGTGAAGACAAGTTTAATAATTGAAATCAAGTCTATTTATTCTTTCGTTTTCTTTTCTTCGTTAATTCGTTTTCTACTTATTGCATAAGTCTTTGCTAGGGACTAGCAAAGGCAAGTATAGGGGGTGATGAATCTCCATTTCAACACCTTTATTCTATCATTTTGGCCTTAAAACCCCTAGCTAATGCATGCAAATAGCATCAATTTGAACAAAATAGCAGTCATCACTTATTACATTTATTGTGTAAATAATATGGTTTTTAATGCCAAAATTATAGAATAAAGAGAAGAAAAGAAAAAGAATAAAATATAAAAGATATTTTATGACCCTAAACCCCAAGACCATGTCAAGAATTGAGTGGGTCGACAAGGAATAAAGTAGGCAGAGATAAGGGCTAAGAATACACTAAAATTCCATTTATTTATTCTTTATTTATTTATTTTTGTCACCTATTATATTTTTGTTATTTATTCATCAAATAAAGAAACTTTGTATAAGAATTGTAGATAATAATATAAATAAAAATACAAAATTGAGTTTGTACAAAACTAATACACTGTGTACATTTTATACACAAAATAAAAAGCTAAAATCCCCGCTTCATAGACCCATATCTTTCAAATAAAGATTCAAAATGTATCAAAATCGCTCTAATTGTATATAACTTTTCATGAGCTATTTAATGGAGGTGGTTTCATAATTTTTGGAATTACTATGTGAAAGTTAGGTTTTTGACCCTCATTGTACATTGTACCCGAATAAAATAATCATTTTATTCATTCTTTATTATTTTTGCAAATTAATATTTTTATAATTTTGTAATATCATTCATATCATATGTACATATTAAAATTAAAATAAAACCAAAAAGAAAAATAAAATAAAATAGGTCTATATCAATATATAGACAAAAATACCTATGAGATACCTGTACATAAATAAAAGGGACTCCATTCTTATATTCTTTATTCCCTTATATTTTATATTCTTGTAAATATTATTTATATTTTATTAAAAATATAAGACCAAAACAAAACCTTATAAAATTTATTAAAATAAAATAATGTATGCAAAACATAAATGAAATACCTATAAGGATACCTCTATAATTGACATTCCTAATGGTTCAAGTGTACAAAATATGTCACAAAAATAAGATAAAAATATATTTATATACCTAAAAATAAGAAATAAATATATAAAATAAAAGAATAAAATAATATATACAAAATAAAAGCAAAAGAGTCAAAATATAGAAATATACATATAATTACACCCTTAAAAATTAACTACTAATAAATAACATCAAAAGTTAATTAAAAATCAAAATAAAATATTAAATAAAATAATAAACAAATTTTTTTATAATAAAAAATTAATAAAATCAAACACTATTTTTAAATAATTATTTTTGAGTAAAACTTGTTGTTTTGTCCTTATTCGAGATGACGTGGCCCAATGATGACGCCCCGTTTGTTGACCACCAGTCAACTCATCCTCCATCTACTGACTCGACATGGACCTGCCTTTCCCCGTATCTTCTCCCTTTTTCCTGGGCGTCTCTTCCATCCACTTCGCTCATTCTTTACGCCTCGCTCAAGATCAATCATCCTACATATACACCCAACCTAAAAATCCATCACACATAGCTAATTTTCTTTCCTAGTGGCTGGTCAATAAGGGTGTCCAAGAATGTTTATAAATAAAAGCCTCCATCTTCAATCGCCTCTTTGGTCACCATTCCGAGCCTTAGAGCCCTAAACCTTGTTCTAAAGTGGAACATTGTGACAGGAGGCATCTTCTCGAGGTTTGGAGCGGCTCCAGGAGGAGGAGGTGCACCCACGGTGACACTCTGGCCACCTATGCTCCCTGCCATTTCTGGCAGGTACAAGCTATATATCTTTCATTATTTAGATATGTTTTGACTCCTGTATTTTGTTTCTGTAGTTACTTTAATGCTTTGGCCATAGTTGTAGCTTAGACACTCAAATCGTAGTTCGTTGGAGCTCCGCTCCGCCGAACTGTTTCATTGTACCTCGATGGCTCTCTACACCGCCTTACGCCCCCATTTCGTCCCTCTATGTCTTATGATCATCCCATGCGCTCAATCCCCCAAATCTCCCTCTGATATGGTCCAGAGGTGATCCAACTCCTCCGTTCACCAGAGTGACCACCATATCGAATCCCCTGCTTCCATCCACCACTACTCAGGTCGAGGTACTTTTCCCTCAACCTGGGTATGCTTGCTGTGCAGGTTAAAGCATCAAAGATTGATCTGGGAGCTACTTTGTGAAAAACGGAGAAGGCGGGAGCCACTAAATAATGTTCTGACATATCAGACTCACTATCGCTGGGGCGACTACTCAAGCCTTCACATTTATCAACAATCAACCACCACAATTAATTAAGCAATCAAGAGCAAGGATCAAAATTAATTATACCCTACTAAGAATGTTTAGTGGCAAGCATGTAGGAG
This sequence comes from Ottelia alismoides, assembly GCA_037367405.1. Lineage (NCBI taxonomy): Eukaryota > Viridiplantae > Streptophyta > Magnoliopsida > Alismatales > Hydrocharitaceae > Ottelia > Ottelia alismoides. The sequence goes on from JAZKJV010005944.1 coordinate 588,934, forward strand.
TCGAACACAGGAAGCAAAAGAGTAAAGAAGACTAAGTGAAAGTCAAATGCCCTAGGCCTTATGAACTAATTAGCCAATTTGAACTTTTTTTGGGTTTTTAATTTTATAATTTTTTTATTTCATTTTTAATTTTTTTCTTTTTATATTTTGATTTTTAATTTACTGATTTTGTATTTTCTTTTTATATTTTCTATTTTTGTATTTTATTTTTCTTTTAATTAAGATATAATATATATCTAATATATATACACTAGAGATAAGAGAGAGGTGGAAATAAGGAAAAATAGTCAAAATATAAGAAACAAAATTTTTTTGTAGTTTTTATATTTTTCTAATTTTTTCTATTTTTATAGATTTTTCCTATTTTTTTGGTATTTTTAAATTGAAAAATACTGAAAATAGTGGATAAAATGAAAAGCTGAAACTAAAACGGAGAAATAAAATATAAAAAAGTAACAAAAATCCTTCTAATTAATTTTAAATGAAAGCTAATAATTCAAAGAAAATTTAGAGGCTAAAATTATATTTTATGATTTTTTTGGAATTTTTAAGATTTTTATGAAGTGTTTAATGGTTTTCTAATTTTTAGGATTTTTACTTTGATTTTTTTAGTGATTTTCGGTCAGAAGTTAAAAGAAGCTAAAATACACCAAAGGTAATTTTTTTTGGAATTTTTAAATGGGCTTTACTATTTTTTGGGGTATTTTCTAATGTGAACAGTAGTAAAAATGCATATTTTTGTATTTTTATAAATATGAAAATGCAAGAAAAATGTAAACTAAAAATATGGCATGAAAGGGCAACTAAATAGGAGCTTAACTTGATTTTTTGGTGATTTTTAGAAATTTATAGATGCATGAAATAAATAGAAACAACAAAGAGAAAATACATTGCTAGCAGAGGTATAAATGCAAATATCCAGATGTTCAGGGGCCAACATGCAATTTTCCACAAAATATACAACTAATAAACCAATTTCTAGGACCAAATGCAAATACGCAAACCTGTAGGGGCAAGCCTGCAAAAATCCCAACCCCGCACGTGAGTGGCACGCTCTTGGGAAGTATCGAAGTGCAATTATCAAAAACTGAGGGGTGTACTTGCAAATTGCAAATTAAAAAAAATATTATACTTAATTAAACAGTTCATGGACTAAAGTGAAATACCGAAAACCTCATAGGGTTCTTTGCAAAATTTCCACCATCCCACGTGCACAGGTCACGTGAGGTGATACGGATTGGACCTAAATGAAAATAATGAAAGTGCAGGGGTCAAAATGCAAATATTTCAAACTTTGTTACGCTACAGATGAAACTTAAATTACTAATAATTAAATAAACAAAATGGCGAGGGTTTCGGTGCAAAATACCCAATGCCTGGCACATCCAACGGCTGACGTCGATTCACTTAACACGTGGCGGGCTCACGATGCGCGATACCCCTTTGCGATCAATGATGGAGATTAGAAGATCCAGGAAGTGATCGACGACGGAGGGCTGAAAGATCGGACGGTTGTTGGGTGTCCTGGAGCTACGGCATGATCAGACGGCGGAGAAGCAAGTAAGAAGAACGGGGAAGAATGCCATCGAGGTGAACTTCCCCGAGCTGAATCTCGGTCTTCTGGCGGTCTAGAGGTGCACAAAATGGCCGACGTGCTCCTGGGGATCTCCTTTTGCTCCTTGGGGCTCTAAAAATCCTCGACGAGGGCCGAGGTCTTCGTGAGGAGGCGGCAGAGCTGGAGTGCTCCAAGGACCTCCGAAGAAGCTCAAAACGAGCCCCAGATGCTTAGTTAGGCTGCAGACCTGCAAGGAGAGCATGAAGAAGTCGGGGGCAAAATGCCCCAACTCCGTGGAGAGTGTAACGATGGTGTAAGACGATGTGGGGTGGACTTGACGTCAGCTGGCGAAGCTCGATGCCGGCCAAGGCGAAATCCGAGGGGTTCGATGATGATTAGGCGATAGATAATGGAGGGGCGAAACGCGTGGATGTTTTTGAGCGAATATAAGAGCTAAAGAATGACAGAATAAGGAAGAAGTAACCTCACCAAGGCGGTGCTGGAGGCGAGCTCCAGCGAGACCTCCTGTGAAGGGATGCGCTCGATTCGACGCCGCTCCGACCTCCCAAATGCGTGAAAATGCTCCCTGCTGTCACCAGGAAGAGATTTGATGTCTTAGGTTGAGGTTCGAGTGGAGGAAAAGTGATCAAAGGAGGAAGGGAAGTCGGGGTGGCATATTTGAATGTTTGTATGAGTGGTGATGAGGCTCCAAAGAACGAGGCAAATCTTTGCTAATCGGTGGTGCTCGGCCCAAGAAAACCCAGGGCATGATTCCTTGATAAATGGTCAACAAAAGTCGTGGAGAGACTATTACGAAAGGATGCAAGGATTCCCCTTGAGAAAAGGTCAAAGATGGTCGAAAACGCAGGTCGGACATGGAGCCAGACCTCGGTCAGGGCGTTGACCGAGGTCAACCAGGGAGAGGACCTGGTTGGTCCACGTCGACCAACCAGAAAAATCCCTGGAAAAATATTTTATAAATCTGATTAAAAATAATAAATGATTTAATTAATTTTAGGTCATTAAATAAAAATTGTTTGTTATTTTATAAAGTATTTTACAGTGATTTTTAATTATTTTTACGAGGTTTATAATTACAAGTTACCTTTTTGGGTCTATATAGGTATATATCTATGTATTTTAATATTTTTTATTTTGTGAATTTAATTTTATTTATTTTGTGTATTATTTTATAAATTTATAGAATAATTTTATACACTTAAATGTATTTTTATTTTATTTTTCTGAAATATTTTGTATACTTAATAAAATAAAAGTATATTCTATATAGGTTTGTGTATTGGTATTATACCTATGTCTTAGATACATGTATTTTATTTTTGTATTTTCTTTAGGTTTTTATTCTTATTTTATTGTACATAAATATTATAAATAATATTTACAAAATTATAAAAATATAAAATTATAAAAATAATGAGTAAATAATAAAATAAATATTTTAATCTCTACAAGCATACAACAGGGTTCCAAAACTCAACTTTCAAACCGTAGCTACGCCAAATGTGAAACTACTTTCAATAAATAGCTTGTTTAAAATTATATACAATTAAAGGTGAGTTTGACGCGTTTCGAATTTTTATTTGCGAAATAGAAGTCTGGGAAGTTGGGGTTCTGGAATCTTATTCGGATCATAACTTTTTATCTATATAGTATTTTTGAGTGAAATCAATTTTGTATTTTTCTGTATTTAATTATCTACAAATTTTCATATACAAAGTTTCTTCATTTGAGGTATAAAAAGTGGAAACAAAAATAGGTCCGAAAATAAATAAAAAATGAATAAAATAAAAGGTATTTTTATTGTATTTTGGCCATTATCTCCCCATACTTTATTCCTTGTCAACCTAGTCATCGAGATGCCTAGGTCTTGGGGTTTCAGGTCATAAAATATTTACAATATTTTATTCTTTTTCTTTTCTTTTCTTTATTATATTATTTTAGCTTTAAAAATCGCATTTTATACACTATTTACACAAATATGCATGGATGATAAAATGCACGATTTAACAGTATTTCCAAGCATTTGCTAGGATTTTTAAGGCCAAAATGATAGAATAAAGATGACGAAACGTAGATTCATCATCCCCCTATACTTGCATTTGCTAGTCCCTAGCAAACACTTATGCAATAAGTACAGAAAAGAAAAAACAAAGAAAAGAAAAAGAAGAAAGATGGATGAAGTTTAATTATCAAACTTTTCTTCATAAAATCAAAGTTTGGAGCTTAAGTCGGACCTTTAGAATTTTAGTGCGGGCGGAACCTTAATGAGAACCCGATTTGAAATCCAATATCCTTCAAGAATCCCAAAACTCTGCCCAAGTCTCCTCAATAGCCAGGTCAGAAATATCTCAACTCATACGCAAACACTTACGACTATGAATCTGACTCGTACAGTGTAAGGGATTGTGGCTCTCCCCAACTGAAATGACAAAGAGACTGACTTCTCCAGTATGTCAACCCAATGATTCCTCAATACAATAACTCCTTCCTCGAGGAGCGGGGTATTCCCTTCTAAGTTCAAGTGGCAGCCAGCTCAAGAGGAGGGGTGAAGAGAAGAATGGACGGTAGCAAGTGTAGCTACCTATCCTAGGATGCAAGGCCAGTGTAGTCAAGTCATCTAGCTACATGCTCACATGATTTGACTTTGGAACTCAAGCTCGCTTATTGACTTTACAACATATTCACATACTTTTGCAGGCATTTTATTTTTGTACAGGCCTGTCCATTTTTTTGAAATACTATATACAATAGCATTTACATTAGGATTTTTTCCTCTTGATCCAGTAGACTATCCCTCTTTTGAAGCTTTATCACAACCCACACTCTCATGTCTTTAGAATTCCTCATCGCTGGACGAGTTGGGGTGCACTTCCCTCCCTAGAGGAGGACAAGTGTTTCCACTTGTGTGTGTCTCATATCGCCAAATCCAATCCCCTCACCACTCCAACTGAGTTGAGCCATGTGAAAAGTGCATGTGTCCAAGTTAGGTCATTGTCAACAAGAGTCGTGCGTGTTCTCCGAAATACTCTACTTAGGGAGCCAAGAATCCAATGAACCAAGTCTCGTGATCCTCAAAGAATTAAGTCAACCAGACGTGAAGTACCTCAACTCCATTTCCTATAAGGTTCCTGTTATTAGGTAGATTTTAAGGTCCAATCAAGCTCCAATCTCCAGATTTTATATAGACTTGTTCGACTTTCAAACTCAATCCGAAAAATGCGAATGCTATGCAAATGTGATGCAGAAAATATTTTTGTGATGCAATTTTTCAAAGATTTTGAACTTTTTATGGATTTTTGAAAATATGATGCATATGCATTTTTTGGTTTTTTTTTCAAAAAGATTTTTCAAATGTTTTTGGTATTTTAATTTTGCAAATATTTTTGGGATTTTTGAAAATAATAAGATTTTGGATATAAACTAGGTACAAATATTTACACGAGGATGCTCCTTATATTTACAGGAAGTGGATTTTAAGAATTTACAAGGGTAAGTGGTCGATTTTAGAGATATGTATATAATGAATTTTGGTGTGATGTATATATTCCTCAAACTTATTTGAAAATCATTTTACAAACAATTTTGAAAAACTATAGTCCAAAATAATTTGTATAAACAATTTTACAAACATGTACACACATTTGAAAATCATTTTGCAATAGTTTTCCAAACAGTACAGATAGATTTTTGAAAATATTTTTGCAACCATTTTTCAATAAATTTGCAAAATCATTTTTCAAACATTTTATTTCACACAAAGAAAAATAAAAGTTTCAAACCAAACAATTTTTACAAAGGTTGAAAACATGTAACAAAATATTTTCAAAATAGTTTTCAAAAGATTTTCATAAAGTTTTTCAAACTATTTTTCAAAAGATTTTCATAAAGATTTTCAAACTATTTTTCAAACATTTTGCAAAAAATATTTTCACCTGATTTATTAATCAATAAATATAAAAAGAATTTGAGGAATGATAACATCTTTTTATTAAGGATTTTAATGAATTTTAAAGAATTATTAGCCATAATTATTAAGAAAATATGAAAGTACGAGTTATGGCTAAAGTATATACGCAGTATATACGACCCCCCTATACTTAGCTTGAGCTATATCCTCATAGATCAGAGAGAAAAGAGAAGACATAACTTGTACTGAGTATAAACAAGTCTACAATCAACAAACACATGAATAAATGAACGGATGAGAAGTTGATTGTCCCCCCTATACTTAGGATCAAATAATCCTAAGTATAGCAGACTGTACACAAAGTAGGGAGGGTCAAGGGTGGTAATGAATAGATCGTACTCAGATTGTCTCCTCCTATACTCAGGGTAAAATATCCCTAAGTATAGACAAGAAGAGGAGACAATGGAGAGGATCAAAGAATGGAGAAACTTAGGGTGCACACCCCCCAATAGTTAGGACAAAGTACGTCCTAAGTATAGACAACTGTCAAAAAGGGGCGACACCTTTTGTTAGATAAAGAGGATAGACAAGGAAAAGAAGAAAAGAAGAACAGAGATGAAAGTGGATATGAGCAACTCGGGATGCACATACCCCCTACACATAGGATAAAGTACATCCTAAGTGTAGCAGTGATGAAAGGTATGACATCATGTCAGTAGAATAAGATAGAAGAGAAGGAAAAGAAGAAAAGTCATTCAAAAATATTTTGCTCTGCTTTGCCTTCCTCTGACGTTTTGGAAATATTCGGCTCATCCCTGTAGATTACTTGAATAGAGTCAACGACTGATATGGATGTATCATGTTCAAGGTAAGGCTTCAGAAGCTGTCCATTGACTACAAATGGATGTGCATCAGCTGACAAATTAGATATCAATACACTTCCATTGCCACGCACACGCTTAACCATAAACGGACCAGTCCATTTGCTCTTCAATTTGCCAGGAAAGATCTTTAATTTCACATCAAACAACCACACCTTCTGACCTGGCTCGAAGGACATGCGGTAGATATGCTTGTCAAGCCACGTTTTGACCTTCTCCTTATACATCAGGATGTTGTCGTATGCATAATCTCTGAATTTCAATAATCTGTTTAGATCCAATTTTCTGTTCTTCCGTGCGTGCTCGGAATCCAAATTACATATGTTGATGGCCCATAAAAATTTGTGAATTAATTCAATGGGCAGATGACATGGCTTGCCATACACCGGGTGGTAGGGAGACATTCCCAAGGGTGACTTGTATGTTGTTCTGTAAGCCCAAAGAACGGAATAAAGCAGCTGAGACCAGTTGTTGCGATCCGTAATAAATCAATTAAGTTTATAATTAAATAATTACTTAAACTAATAAAAAAATAATAATAAATAAATAAGTAAATGAATAAATGAATAAGTTAATTTAATAATGAACTATTATTTGTTTAAATTTAAGAATAGAGTATTAATATAATAAATACGAATATAAATTACGGTACATTGTACAATATACCAATACAGCCCCGAAACCCTCATTATTCATACTAACTCCGATAAACCGTATGTCGTCGCTCGCTATGCGCGCAATCGCGTCGACGCACCTGCCCACCAATTTCACCCTCGAGACCAGTTGACCGTACAAGCTTCTGTAGAATTGTCTTGATCTTCCTGTTTGAACATTCAGCTAAGCCATTGGACAGCGGTTGGTAAGGTGAAGCAACACGATGTTCAATGTAGAATTCCTGAGTCAACTTCTTCACTTCTCTGTTTATGAAATGACTACCCCCATCAGATATGAGAATCTTTGGAATCTCGAACCGTGCTATAATGTGATCTCTCAAGAATCGACAGACAGTCCTACTATCAGCGGTTCGGGCAGGGATAGCCTCCACCCAACGACTTACATAGTCGACAACAAGCAGGATATATTCATAGCCCTAGCTATTGGGAAATGTGCCCATAAAGTCGATGCCCCATGCATCGAAGACGTCTGATATCTAAATGAATTTCAGAGGCATCGTGTCTCTCATTCCTATGGTTTCCCCCATCTTCTGATAGTCAGTACAACATTTGACGTAATCATCTACATCTTTGAATAATGAAGGCCACTAGAGGCCACCTTGAAGAACTTTTGCTACCGTTCATTTTCCTGAATGATGTCCTCTAGAATCTTGGTCATGACATAAGGCGAGGACACTTGGAACTTCCTCCTGAGGAATGCACCTTCTCCAGATACAATCTACCCCCTCACGAAATAAATATGGATCCTCCCACTGGTAGAAATGGATTTTAGACAAGAATCTGTCTATTTTTAACTTCGGCCACTCCTGTGGGATTTTCTTGGTCACCAGATAATTCACGATGTCTGCATACCATGGAAGCGAGGTGACTGAAAGAATTGCCTCGTTTGGAAAGGTTTCTGTGATTGGCTGCAGGCTCAGCTCAGGAGATTCCAGCTCTGGAAGCCTCGATAGATGATCGGCCACCATATTCTTTACCCCAAGTTTATCTCTAATTTCCAAGTCAAAATCCTGGAGGAGAAGGATCCACCGAATAAGACGTGGTTTGGCATCCTTCTTCTGCTGTAAGTACCGAATGACCGAATGATCAGTGTAAACGATCACTTTGGATCCAAGGAGGTAAGATCTAAACTTTTCCAAGGCAAAAACTACCGCTAGCAGCTCATTTTCGGTGACAGTGTAGTTTCGCTGAGCTTCATCGAGCGTCTGTCTAGCGTAGTGAATCGCAAATGGTACATTATCTTTCCTCTGTCCAAGTACAGCACCAATGGCATAATCTGACGCGTCGGTCATTATCTCAAAAGGCTGAGTCCAGATCGGTTGATGTAAGACAGGGGCCTGTGTGATGAGTTCTTTCATCTAATTAAAGGCAAGGAGCACACGGTCATCCACAATGAATTCATTCTCCTTACCGAGCAACTCAGTCAACGGTCTGGCCAGTTTGCTGAAATCATTGATGAATCGTCGGTAGAAACCAACATGGCCCAAGAATGACATGACTTGTTTGATTGTTGTAGGTAGCTCAAGTTTGGAAATTACCTCCACCTTGGCTGGGTCAACCTCCATGCCATGTTTAGAAACAACGTGACCCCGCACGATTCCTTCGGTCACCATGAAGTTGCTCTTTTCCCACGAGAGCACAAGATTTACTTCGCAGCACCTCCGTAAGACTCGGTCTAAATAATCCAGACACTGATCGAATGAATCCCCGTAGACCAAAAAATCGTCCATAAAGACCTCAAGAAAGTTGCCCACCATGTCGGCAAAAACTGCAAGCATACACCTCTGAAATGTGGATGGAGCATTACAAAGCCCGAACAACATCCGTCTGAAGGCATATGTACCAAAAGGACAGGTGAACGTGGTCTTCTCTTGATCTTCAGGAGCAATAACAACTTGATTGTATCCAGAGTATCCATCCAAGAAGCAGAAGTATTCCTTCGCAGCCAATCTCTCCAAGATCTGGTCGATGAAGGGTAAAGCAAAGTGGTCCTTCTTGGTGGCGAGGTTAAGTCTTCTGTAGTCCACGCACACTCACCAAGAAGTGGGTACTCTGGTTGCGATCTCCTCTCTTTTATCATTCTTCACGATGGTGATCCCTGATTTATTTGGAACAACATGCAGATGGCTCACCCATTTGTTGTCGGAGATGGGATAAATGAATCTCGCATCACACCATTTCTGGATCTCTTTCATAACAACCTCCCGCAGATTAGAATTTAATCTTCTCTGAAGTTCTCAAGAGGGCTTGCAATCTTCTTCCAGAAAAATGTGATGCGAGCACAGTGATGGATTGATACCATGGAGATCCGAAGTTCGCCAGCCTATCACCTTGCGGTTGCGTTCAAGAACCTCCATCAGACGAGATTCTTGGTCTTCGGTCAGGTGCGCATTGATAATGACTGGGTACATGTCCGGTTCTCCTGTAAGAAAGGCATATTTCATGTTGGAGGGCAAGGGTTTCAACTCTGGTGGGGTCGGAGCTGCTTCAGCAGTGACTTCAGCTATTAATTCTGGTGGAGATTCTTTCATCTGTTCGGTGTCCACCATACTCTGTTCTGCCTCTTCACTCAGATCTTGACAGAATGTCTCGATAATTTCTTCTTCATCACAAGACTCTTCAACAATTTGCTCTTGATTTTGAAGGCACATCACCCCCATCGAAGTCTCATTCAGCACGTCAGCAAGTTCCTCATCCTGATCGATAAGGGGAAATTCGACTGTGGTCTCCAATCCCTCCTCAGGACAGAGGAGTTCATGGATCTCATTGTCATCCAAGAATAAGTTGGTATCTTGAATTTCTGCCAAAAAGTCGCAGTCATCAGAATACTCAATCACCCTTGCCCATGATGCAGATGTTTGTTCTACTGGTGCTCCCTCGAGCAGGGTCTCCACTCTGATTGTTTCGTTGCCAGTGCCAAAAGTGATTTCTCCAATCCCATAATTCACCACTACGTTTGACATTCGAAGGAAGGGCCGGCCAAGTATGATTGGGGTAAGGAGCAATGGAGCGGGGACGTCCATATCTAGAACCACAAAATCCGTCGGGAACTGCTTTCCCTCAACCCTGACTATCACGTCCTCCAACAGGCTCCTAGGCCGCTTAACTGATTTGTCTGCGAACTACAGAATCATCTTTGTAGGTTTGAGCAGTTCTAGCATGAATTCTGTAAGCAGTGAGGCTGGCATCAAGTTGACAGAAGACTCGCTGTCGAGGAGTGTTCGTTCAAATTCCTGATTAAACATCTGACAACGCACAAGAGGTGCTCCCATATATGGCTTTTTATCCGGGAGGTTGCTGATGGCATTAACTGTGGCCATTGTAAGGATATGCTTTTCGGACTTGCCACCTTTGTTCCTGGAATTATGAGGGTGATGCCTGCGCTTGGTTGTACATGCATCTTTCAATCCTTTCTTTACAGCTCACATGTACTCAAGAGCTTTCATCGATGGAAAGTTTAATACCAAATTATGAATAATTTCTATGATAGTAGGATCAGACAAAGTATTTTTTAAATTTTTCATTTTTTTGTGTTTTTTCATTGCTTCTGGGAAAGGAATATTTACAAAATCTTCACCAATGTCATTCAAATTATTGTCCATATTGTTGTGTACATGTAGATGGCAAAAAGGAATAGAATCATCTATAAGATGTGGACCAAAAATAACATGCTCGGCTTTAGGTGCTAGCGTTGGACTCACTGCAGGTGTAAAATTCCTTTTGTCTGTGGCTGGCTCTGTAGCAGGTGCAGACGTCTCCAATGCTGGCCTATCTCCACCAGGGCTGCTGCTATCTTTTTGTGTTTTGTTGTTTTCTTCATTTTTTTGTGATATTCTGGTTGGTGGTGCTGCTCCAAAAATACTTCTTGGCCATGGCGTTGGCCTGGCTGACGATTCCCCGTTAGATGCAAGATGCTTTCCCTTCGCAGTCGCTGATGGCTGGAGTGTCCTACCGCTCTTGAGAGTAACAACATTAGATAAAAAAACAATTTAATTCATCTGAATCGGGTTGGACACTACCGGCTACCTGCTCCTTGCATTGGAAGTTATCCGGATTTGCCTCGATTTGAGCAGGGATGGCTGTTTTTGCAGCCGTCAAGTTGTCGATCTTTTGGTTCATCTCAGCCATGTTCTTCATCAACTGTTCAAGATAGGCCAGGGCAGGATTAACCATCACGATCCCAGAGGAATCCCCCTGTTGGGGCCTAGAGTGCCGGTATGACTTCTGAGACTATGACTAGTAACCTTGAGAGAATTGGTGAGGAGGAGGGTTGAAGGAATACTGTGAGTTCTGCTGGTGATACAGGGCAACCGGTTGCTGATTATATCCTTGTCTACGGTATCCGGACTGCTGAGGACCATGTTGATAATTCTTCCTCCATGTGTTACCGTGAGACGGAGGCTAGTACTGATATCAGGGCTGGAAGGGTCTCCCACCTTGCTGTTGCTGGTTATAGGGTTTGTTGCCTATGTTCTGACCCTGGGAATGTCCCTGAGGACGGGTCAGCTATGCTTCATTGTTCCATACACCATTGATGTCCTATTTTAGTGGCGGGGGTGGCGAGAGATGCTTGGAATAGGCTGGCTGGGACTCAGGCTGATATACAACCATCTGTGTCTGAGGCTGCAGGGGTTGCTCCAGAACCTACACGTAATACACGTGTTGTATCAGTTGGGGCTGCGGTGGAGTCGGCTGAGGGTTTTGATGCAGTGTAGGCTCCTTCTTCTCAGCGATTGGTTCGGCAGTAGTAGACCCAGCATTGCACATGTTTGCATTAAGGGCACGAACGAGTTGCTCCAGCTGTTGGGAAATCACATCGAGCTTTTCCAAGCCCTGGTCCTTTTCTTAATGACTGATAATTTCTCGAGGTCCTGTGACCTCTTCTCAATGATGTCCACCTTGGAAAGATGGCTCGCAATGATGCTCAAGTTGGAGCTCTCATCCATGTATTCGGTGTAAGAAGCCATGTTCATATGTTTGCTGATGGCGGTTGGCACCTTCATGTATGCTCGGGACAAGGATTGAGCGGCTTCTCCTTCTGCCATTTCCTCTAAGACGTTCCACACCACGTCCTCATCCTTGTTGAAATGGGAACCACCGCAAGCAGCATCTACAAGCTTTTGGCTCTCAAGTGTAAGCACACTAAAGAAGTGTTGCACGAGGCTGGTCTTTGGGATTTCATGGTGGGGACACTTCTCTTGGAGATCCTTGAATCTCTCCCACGCTTCATGGATAGTTTCGTGGGACTGCTGGCAGAAACTGGAGATACAGGCATGTATCTGATTCAGTCGACCGACAGCGTAGAATTTGTAAAGAAATGCAGACTTTAACTCCTCTAGGTGGTGACTACCTTCCCAAGGTGGTCGACCTAATATAGGGCCTTGTCTTGAAGGCTGAAGGGAAAGGCGGTGATCTTGACTACCCCAAAGGAATTCCAGGGTAGTGAGCCGTAGAACGGATGCGGCCGAACTTCTTGAGATGAATATAGGGCTCCTCAGTGGTATTCCCATGGAATGTTGGAAGCAGAGACAGAAACTGCGGCTTTAGCTCGAAGTGGGCATAGATGCGTGGAATCTGGATCAACTCAGTGATGCGACCTGCTCCTGGATTGTGTGTCTCCTTCAGCGTAGGCTTTGGCTGCAGTGGGTTTGCGTCCGTTCTATCGAATTCTGGTCCTCCCATTGAGAACTCGGCTCTAACTTCTTCATAATTGAACTCTCGATTTGGATCATCCTCCTTGCGGTCGTCTCTTACATTGGCCCTCCTCCTCAGATCATTCAGCATTTCCTGGAAGGCGGTCTGGACCAGGGCTTGGTTAGTCAACTACGGCTGAATTGCTTGTATGGAAGCCAGCATTTGACTGTTAACATCATTCTGCGTGGTGTATTGCCCTTCCCCCTGATTGGCTTCAGCTTCAGTTTGGGGCTATGGTCCCTTTCCTCTGCCAGTTGGAGCCATTCTGGAATAAACTTGAACTTTTGGCTCGTGATCAGGTGGAGAATCTGCATGACGGAGTAAACCCTGATTAGTATCTTCATGAGCACCCACTGTTGAGATGAGTCTAGAATTAAGGTCAATCCCAAATTATTGTAAACAGAGCATAGGATATTGACTGAAATCGATCTCCATCCACAAGGTGTTAATTCTGGGATAAGAGTAATCCCGATTTATTTGAAGGGAAAGAGATAATTCGGGTTGCGAGTCCATCCTGAAAACCGGATTTATTGGTGAAAGGCAAGTGTTGAAAGAAGGGAGAATAGGGGACTCCGAGGAGAAATTCGCAAGATCCGAACTAACTTCTTGGAGATCACCCCGCCTTATTGAAGATGTTGGCGACACAGAATCGATGTGGGTGTTGGCGGGATCCAGACTAAACCATCCGTGTGACGACATCTTGAGAAGTTCAAAAGGGAAAGATGATGGATGAAGAGCATGAGGGTAAAAAAGAAATAAAAGGAATGTAAAACAGTAAAAGGCTCACAATTAGCAAGGGTCAAATGGAAGGAGAGCAAAAATGGCGTAAAGGCGCGATGTTTTTGATCTTGACCTTAATATGACTAATCAATCAAAACCCTAAGCAATGGATTCACCAACTCAACCCATGAAGCAGTGAAGGTTCAGCAATTATCTTTGTGAGTTTTAGATTTGATTTTCAGGTAATTATCTTGTCACGAGTCCTTAGAGCGCTACGCCTATAGGAGAGAGTATACTACCAGAAAAGTATCTTGTACTTGTCCTCCTCCTATGTAACATGTAGTCTGCACTTTTTGAGGTCCTTGTAACCCTTCCTGATCCCTACTCATCCAAAAAAATAGAGGGAGGAAGCCGATAGGCAAAACCAATACTTCGGATCTTGCTCATAATGGAATCACCCGTGAGCGTGCACGAACCTACTCGGAAGCAAGACGATGAGACGGACACCCCCGTGAAGGCATGGCCTATGCTCGATACTTTGGACAAGGTCAATGCTCTATACAATAGAGAGTCATCACTGCCGGCCAAGCCCTACTCGTCTATGTACGATAGAAGTGCCAATACTTCGGAAATCCAGGCGATACACAAGGCAGCCACAAACTGGGTTTTGGGCTCTAATCGTTACGACGACGCTCTCCTCATTGGGAAGGAAACCTTCCTATGTAACCTGAAAACAAATGAGGGCTTTGTTCACCCAAGGAAATGAGTCCAATTAATCAGTTTTATTTAGGTCAAGTATTTTTAGCAGTCCCCTTTTTTATTTTTTTGTGTTATCACTTGTTTTGAGTAGATTCAATACAAACGCCTAACGTTTTTGGTATTTTCTTTGAGTCCTATTTGATCCAAAAGCAGAGGGAGAAGATCGGAAAAGTAATGCAAGGCGGCACCAATATGGAAATCTCACCTTTGTGCCCAGATGATGAATGCTAAGTTAGATAAAATACAGTGCCTCCCAGCTCTCTCCATGCGGGATGCAAAATAGGAATTTATAAACCTAATCTATATGTTGATATGCATACGAAAATCTTTCTAAGGAGGCAATTGCTGCACGTGAAGAACCAAATGCTAAGTACTCAGATCGAAGCCTAAATCCGGTCTCGGATGCCGATCGGTGTCCGCCACAACGGATCCTGCCAGCGCTGTATACGACCTCTAGTGGCATGCAGCTTCAAGACTGAGTACTTTCGCAATTAATTATGTCTAAGTCCAAACGAGAAGACTATAGGTCCATGCAATGATTATTAGGTGTTTGACCTTAGACTACACGATCAAGCAATCCTAAAGACTAACGGCTCATTCCACAAAAGAAAGAAAACCAAAACGGAAAAACAAAATAAAAAAGGTGATGAAAATGCGGCAAAACTGCGGTGAGCCCCCAAGTGATCAAATACTTGGAAATTGGGACCGAATGTCCCAAGTCTAGGGTACCTGTACTATTACAATTAATCATATATTCCTCTCTCAAAAAAATAATAAAAATCTATATATCCTCTCTCTCTCAAGTCCTCCTGCTCTCTCCTGCCGGATGGGATAGAATAGCCGGCTCCGCTTCCAAAGGCTGCACATAATCCCCTAGGCGATCCTCCTCGGTCAGTGGTCCCTCGCAAGAAAATAAGAGAGGCATGTCAAACAATTTAAATCAATTATACAATAGAAACTGATAATAAAAAATGGCTAAGCATATAAAAAGATACAAGTCTAGTCTACAAGCCGATGCTCCCCGGCAATGGTGCAATTTAAAAAACGGAAAAGGCGGGAGCCGCTAAATAATGGTCTGACAGATCAGACTCACTATCGTTGAGGCGACTACTCAAGCCTTCATGTTTTTCAACAATCAACCCACACAATTAATTAAGAAATCAAGAGCAAGGATCAAAATTTATTATACCCTACTAAGAATGTATTGTGGCAAGCAAGTAGGGGTCGAATACAAGAAGCAAAGGAGTAAAGCATACTAAGTGAAAGTCAAATGCCCTATGCCTTGTGAACTACTTAGCCAATTTGAACTTTTTGTGGGTTTTTAATTTTATAATTTTTTTATTTAATTTTTAGTTTTTGTCTTTTTATATTTTTGTTTTTAATTTACTGATTTTGTGTTTTTTTTTATATTTTCTATTTTTGTATTTTATTTTTCTTTTTATTAATATATAACATATATAAGTAATAAATATACACTAGAGATAAGAGAGAGGTAAAAATAAGGAAAATAGTCAAAATACATGAAACAAAATGTTTTGTAGTTTTTATATTTTTCTAATGTTTTTATGATTTTTATATATTTTTCCTATTTTTTTGGTATTATTAAAGTCAAAAATACTGAAAACAGTGGATAAAATGAAAAGTAGAAACTAAAATGGAGAAATAAAATATCAAACAATAACAAAAATCCTCTAAATTAGTTTTAAATGGAAGCTTATAATTCAGAGAAAAATCAGAGGCCAAAATTATATTTTGAGGATTTTTTTAGAATTTATAAGATTTTAATGAAGTTTTTAAGGGTTTTTTAATTTTTAGGATTTTTACTTTGAAATTTTTAGTTATTTTTGGTCAGAAGTTAAAAGATTCTAAAATACACCAAAGGTAATTTTGTAATTTTTAAAAGGGTTTTACTATTTTTTTGGTATTTTCTAATGCAAACAATTGCAAAAATGCATATTTTTTATTTTTATAAATATGAAAAATGCAAACTAAAAATATGGCATGAAAGGGAAACTAAACATGAGCTTAATTTGATTTTTTTGGTGATTTTTAGAAATTTATAGATGCATGAAATAAATAGAAACAACAAAGAGAAAATACATTGTTGGCAGGGGTATAAATGCAAATATCCAGAAGTTCAGGGGCCAACGTGAAATTTTCCACAAAATTTACAACTAATAAACCAATTTCCAGGACCTAATGCAAATACGCAAACCTGCAGGGGCACGCCTGCAAAAATTCCAACCCCGCACGTGACTGGCACGCGCCTGGGAAGGACCTAAGTGCAATTATCAAAAACTGAGGAGTGTACTTGCAAATTTTCCAAAAATATTATACTTAATTAAACAGTTCCTTGACTAAAGTGAAATCCAGAAAACCTCAAGGGGTTCTTTGCAAAATTTCCACCATCCCACGTAGACAGGTCACGTGAGGTGATGTGGATTGGACCTAAATGCAAATAATAAAAGTGCAGGGGTCTAGATGCA